>CM046880.1:311161696-311861427 GCA_025667525.1 Glebionis coronaria | reverse complement strand
GTGGTCCGTGAAAATGTCACATGATTCTCCATATAAGTAGTGCATCCATATCTTCAATGCAAACACGACTGCAGCAAGTTCCAAGTCATGCGTGGGGTAATTTTCTTCATAAGGCTTAAGCTGCCGTGAAGCGTACGCGATCACTTTCCCATGTTGCATGAGAACACAGCCAAGTCCCTTCCCCGATGCATCACTATAGATTTGAAATCCACCCGTACCAGATGGGAGAGTAAGAATAGGTGCAGATACTAGCTTCTGCTTCAGGTCTTCAAAGCTCTTCTCTCGTTCTTCAGTCCAGACGAATTTCTCCCCTTTCCGCATCAGTTTGGTCAATGGTAGCGCTAAGCGGGAAAAGTTCTCCACGAACCTACGATAATAGCCAGCTAAGCCTAAGAAACTGCGAACTTCCGTCGCTGATGTCGGCCTCGGCCACTTAGTAATGGCCTCAACCTTCGCTGGATCCATAGTGATTGCTTCTACTGATACAATGTGACCTAAGAATGCCACCTTGTCTAACCAGAACTCACACTTGGAGAATTTAGCATACAGCTGCTTCTGGCGAAGAATCTGTAGTACTGTACGAAGATGGTCTTCGTGTTCCTCCTTGAACTTTGAGAAAATCAGGATGTCATCGATGAAGACAATGACGAACTTATCCAGAATTCATGGAAGATTCTTTTCATCAAGTCCATGAACACTGTTGGAGCATTTGTCAGGCCGAATGGCATAACTACAAACTCGTAGTGGTCATAGCGGGTACGAAAAGCAGTCTTGGCGATGTCCTGCTCCTTAACCCGTAGCTGATGATAGCCTGACCTAAGATCAATCTTGGAGAAATGTTTGGCCCCTTAGAGTTTGTCAAACAGATCATCTATACGCGGCAGTGGATACCTATTCTGGATAGTAATCTTGTTGAGCTCGCGATAGTCTATGCAAAGACGCACACTGCCGTCCTTCTTCTTAACAAATAGAACCGGTGCGCCCCATGGAGATGCGCTCGGTCGAATGAAACCTCGTTCAAGAAGTTCTTGCAGTTGAACCTTCAGCTCTATGGGATCCATGTGATAAGGAGCCTTGGATATTGGTTCAGCTCCTAGAATAAGCTCGATATTGAATTACACTTCTCGTGCAGGTGGTATGCCCGGAAGTTCTGCTGGAAATACATCTTGGAATTCCGACACTATTGGTTGATCCTGAATTGATGGAGATTCAGCATCCATGTCGTGAACCATAGCTAGATAACCCTCGCAGCCATGTGATAGTAGTGCACGCGCTTGCAGGGTAGATATGATTTGTACAGACCGTCCGGGTACGAACCTGTTATGAATGTACTCTGGTGCATTAACATCACTGAAGATAACTCGATATGAATGGCAATCTATGGTAGCATGATGCTTGGATAGCCAATCCATGCCCAAAATCATGTCGAAGTCATTCATGTCCAACGGAAGTGCGTCAACAGGTCGAACCTTATTGTCAAATTCTAGGGGAAGACTCTTGTATACATGGGTGATTAATACAGAGTCCCTCAAAGGCGTGGAAATAGTAAGTCTATTCTCTAGTGGCATGGGGAGCATCCTAATGTTCTTAGCATAAGCAGTAGAAATGACCGAGTGAGTAGCACCCGTATCGAAAAGAACACACGCAGCTTGACCATACATAGAAAAGATTCCAGTGATGGTACCTGTAGACTTGTTGGCCTGGTCTCGAGATGTCGTGTAGACACGCCCGGTGGTAGGAGGAGGCTTGGAATCAGCATGTCCTGATGTGCCCTCCATCTCGCCCTTAAGGTAATCCTTCATGATATGGCCAGGAAGACCACACTTGAAGCATGCGTCAGTGTTACAACGACATTGACCTGGGTACCTACGGTGGCATGTAGAGCAAAGAGGATGAGTATATCCTCCAGCAGGTGCTCTGGCTGGCTGAGAACCTGATAAAACATTTTTCATAAGACATGATAATAGGGTACAAAGGACAATGCGGATAATCGTAAGATTGAATACCAGTGATAGCTGGACGGCTAGGCTGTGAACCTCTCTGGCTCTGGTCCCTACCGTTTCCATGGTTCCTGGTAGAAGTTTTTCTAAAGTGTCAGAATATGAGTTATAACATGAAATCATAAGAAAATGCGTAAGTATTAGGACCTGCTGTTGTTGGAGTGTCTAGCGTTGTTACGGTAATTATCATTACCATCACGCCTATCCGTAGCAGAACGGTCGTTAGTCTAACCGTTTCTCTTGGGCTGATGAGGCTGCTGCTGAGTAGCCGGCTGAGACCGGTCCCCAGTTTTCTGTCTAGAAGATACATTTTAAAGAGATAAATAATTGACATATATGGAAAGAATACGGATTGATCACCGCTTAAATACGAATGTTTACCTCTTGTCGGGTCTCTCAGCTTCCCCGAACTCATCTCTCTCCTGCAGCATCTCCAGCTTACGTGCTGCATCGGCCACTTGTGCTACAGTGTTGAACGTAGCACACACCAGATTGTTTGCGACCGATGTGCGAAGAGCCCACCTAAAGTGGTGTGTCTGCTCTTCAGGAGTACCTGTTGCTGCACCAAGGAAACCAGCTAAGCGAAGAAAGCGCTGCATAAACTCGTTGCTATTCTCCCCAACTCTCTGTCGGATCCCATGGTACTCCCTATTGAGCTTGTCTTGCTCAGCCTTGGTAAAGAACTGCTCCATCACCCTGTCCTTGAACTGAGCCCATGTCAAACCAACAACCCAATCGTCACCTCCCTCAGACTGCATCAACGCTAACCACCAATTTAGCACATCGCCTTCGAACCGATAGCATTCCAACCTCGCCTTGTACGCGGGGTCACAACCCATAGCATTGAAAATCTTCTCGATGTGAGCCAACCAGCTTTCAGCATCACTGGGGCTATCTGTTTTCACAAAAGCTCGAGGACAGAGCTTGTTGAATCTCTCCAGCCATACTGCTAATCTCACTAGAGGAGGAGGAGGAGGTGCCTGGTTATGCTGCTGATTGTTGGCAGCTTGAACCTCAGCCCTGATGTCATTCCTCAGTTGAGGAAGCAAAGCTTGCATTGCAGCTTGGATTGCAACATTGAGTTGTTCCTGTTCGCGTGTGAGAACCATCTGACAATATAACATAAAACATATGATTAAACAGCTCAAAAGATAAAATATATATACATGAAAAAAATTTATACCAAAATTCAAGAGAAAAATTTTATGCAAGAAAATTTTGCGTATGAATGCATGATGCAGTATTATGAAAACTTTTGTATGGTCTGTTGATCCCAAACTTAGATCGATTAAGCTTTGTGTATACGAGATTAGATCAAGTAATACACGTAGAGAAACCTTTGCTTATGAATAAAGTAACTAAGTGTTATGCGGAATTAACACTTAATCTAAAACACAAAGATGTTAAACAAACTTTCACTTGTATTAGAATGATCGTACTTGATTACAATGAAAGAGGTTTAACTTGCGAATACTTATGAAAACTGATATATAACTTTAACCTAAAAGACCTTCTTTTATAGAACAAGAAGTCTTGTACAATAAGCTACGAATCAACTATTCTAGGTAAAGATAATAATGGAAAATACAATGTCGAGCTTATCTTTACCATACACAAATAAAGAAACAAATAAACAAAAAGATTCATATGAAGATATATTTCATCAGTGTCAATCTTCAAGGCTATCAGCGTTGACTTCTTCAAGTGTCAACGCTTGACTGTCAGCGTCCAATGTCATCCTATCAGCGCTTGAATTCTTCTTATCAGCGTCTAGTGAACTGACCCATATTTTATTCCCAACAATCCTCCCCTAAACTTGATATCTATTCCAATGATCAAGTTTCTGAATAAAAACTTAAGGCTTAGGAGGAATCTTGCAAAAACTTCTTATGTTGGTGATAAACATATCTAATCAAGTCCTTGGCCACGTCACTAGTATAATCAATCTCCAAGGGTGTCTCCATCATCTTCTCCAACACTTCTTTGGACAAGAAATAGTCAGCATCCACTAGTAGATACTCTGAAAACTTTATAGAGCTCAAATGAAATACACCACAAGTAGAATAAAGCCTCCAATGAAGATTACTGAGATCATCTTCAAGATCCTTCCATATGGCAGGATCTGCTTCTTTTGGACCACACAAAGTCAAAAATGTGTTCCAAAGTCTTATTCCATTTGCTGAAGTAGGTGCTTCAGCTGTATACTTGGCCTCTATTAATCTCCATAGATGCACCAAGTCTTCTCTGTCTATGCTTGCAAAGATAGAAATAACTGAAGTGAAAGTGTGTACCTCCTTTCCAAATCTGCCAATCTTCCAAAATCCACACTCATCTTCATCAAAACTGATGATTGGATTTCTGTCATCTAGAGGTACTACATTAACCAAATCTGAAGCTTCCAATGGAGAAAGCTTGAGATGCTTCCTTATGACACCTTCAGTTGGATAATACACATCCATATCTTTGGGAAATTGGAGAGGATCTCCTTTCTTCACTGGTCTTTGAGCAATCCTCATCTCCTTTTGAATCTGCATTTCCTCAGCAAGCTCTTGTTTCCTTTCTTCTGAAAGAAACTGATAGACATTATTTTCTTGCACATTCCTCCAAATAGGATGTGCTCTATAATCTAACTCCTCAAAAGATAAAGCCAGCAGCTTCTTGTATATCCATCTAGGTTGATGGCATCTAAGCAACTTGTAGTACAACTGCCTTCTATCCCTTTTGAGCCAAGTCTTGACCTCTTGTGCATTAAACTTCAAAATCACCTTTATATCATCTTGTACCCTGAGAAGAACTTCCAACCCCAAAATTTGATCTGACAAACTCATCCCTGGGTTGTCCATAACCTTGTCTTCCCAAGCATGGTACATTCTGGTGATTTCTGGAAGGTCCCAATCAATCTGATTCTTCAAATCACTCAATCTTTCCTTTGCTAGCTCATCCCCATATTCAAGTCTTTCTGGATCTTCAATAATTTGAACACTTGAATCTGAGCTATCTCCTTTTCCATCATCACTTTCTTCCTCACTCTCAGAAGTGGCAACAAATGGTGATCTACCACTCCTCTTCAAATCTCTTTCCAAAAGTTGTGCAGCCAACTGTTCATCAAATGCAATTTGTGCTGCATCTTTCTTTGGAACATCTTCTTCAATCAGAATCCCCTTACCCTTGTCTTTTGGATCAATAATAGGTAAGGTAGAAGAAGAAACCTGTGTGGACACATCTTTGATGATTGTTGATGACTGGAATACATCAACACCACCTGCAACTTTGTCAGCGTTCAAGTTACCTCTATCAGCGCCACGATTACCTTTGTCAGCGCTGGATGTGTCAGCGTTCAAACCTGTATCAGCGCCCAATGTTTCTGTGAAAGATCCTTCCAAGTTTAATGGTGTCACCTTGGATGTATCAATAACAGGATGCTGCTTCAGACTTGTAAGAGCTTCAGCAATACCTAAAGATTCACTAAATTGTGAACTCTTCTCACTTGCTGTATGAATAAGCTCATCCTCTTCATCCTCCCCTTTGGAAGATTCCTCCATCCTACTCCTGCTACTTGGATTCTCCAAAACAGTTACCCGCTCCCTCAATACTTGGAGTTCACGGCCCTGTTTGTTGACAATTTGTACAAGGCTGACATTTTGCTTTTGCAAGCTAATGACAGCAGCCGTCAATTCAGTCAATGTCATAGGTTCCAATCTGCCCTCAGCTAGAATGGGGATTTGACCTCCCAAAATAGAATCATAGGGCATGGATGAGGTCTTAATGATGTTGGGACTGTCTTGACCAGCTTCTAAGCCTGTGTCAATAGCCCCAGCCTCATCCATGTCACCAGCCACACTTGTGGAGGTGGTTCTCTCTGCTACAAGGCTAGGACCACTAGAGGAGAACACTCCAGCAGTCCTTTGGCGTTTATTCAACCTAGATTGTAATGGGGTGGAAGATGAGGTAGATTGTGTGGGTGTGGGTTGGTTAAGGGGTGTTTGGGATTGTTCAGGGATGGTATCAGCGTTGGGATTGGCTGTGTCAGCGCCAACATTTTGAGTGTCAGCGTTGGGTTGGTCAATGTCCATGTTGTCTGGTGAAGGTAATGGTTCATGAATAGGCTCAAGTTGAGGTGCAGGGTCTGGTTGTGGTTGAGCAGCCTGAATTACTTCAAGCATAGCTTGGGTGAGAGGGATAGATCTGTTGGTGGAGCTCATTTTGCTAAAAATGGTTTTCTGTTGTTTAGGGATCGCATAAAAAGTGTCATGATCCCTAGTACAATATTCTTGTAAATCAAAGACCATTTGCAAAAATCTTGGGTAAGCCAAAGTCATTTTACTTCCCTTATTTTTACACATCCCTTCAAAAATCATTTTTGAAAAATTATACTTAAGCCCACGTGTTATACAAACCAAAGCACTTGCAATTGACCTGTTTATTTCATTAAAAGAAGTACATTTTGGACTTAAGCATTGGAGAAGGACATGTATCAAATATTTCCAGTCAGAGGGAAATTTCTGCTTATGATATTTATTTAAAGTGACATCAGCAGGAATAGGATAACCCAATTCCCTTAGACCTTGTTCTATTGTTGCAATGGCAAGGGTAGTCACACCATCAGCATCATCAAGACGCAAAGCTTGGCGAACCAAGGCTTCAGTGACCACCCATGTTCTTCCATGAACAGTAGATGTTAATGTGGTCACTCCATTAGCTGTTGTAGAACTGACATTATTCCAAAACTGTCTAATGTGTGCGACAGGGACCAATGGTTCATGAGAAAGTGCATACCTTAGTGAGGATGCATTCAAAAATGCCACCATTTGTGAATACTGAGGGAACAAATCATTATCAGCAGTCAAGTAAGCTACCATATTATGTTGGCTCTTGAACTCCAATGTTAATTTCTTTGAGTTGAACTTGGGTGCCATGTTTGAAAGCTGTTTAGGTTATGTGATGTGGGAAAAATCTAGGAGAAAAATGTTAGACAAGAAAATATGAATACCCAGAATAAAAAGATTAGCCAAATTTATAGGAGAGATGCATGATTTTGATTGGTAAAAAATGAGGCAGTTATATTCAAAGAGCAATGATGAAAATATTGAATCAAATATAACTTATCTCATGCATTAATTAAAAGTAACAACTCCCCAAAATTACGGCCAAAGATTAGTCAAAAATAACAACTGGGTAGGGCCCACTAGGTGTCAACGGTCAAAAATAGCCCATCAGCGCCCAACGGCTATATTTTCTTGTCAGCGTTTGCCTAAAGCCTTGTCAGCGTCACGATTGGACATAACAGCGTTTGGAGAAAAACTTGTCAGCGTCTAAAAATAAAAATAAAAATATTTAAAAAGAAAAAGACCTTAACAAAGTAATGTATCCTAAGGGAAATATCTTACAAGTTGATAATAATTACTGGGCGGCAAGCACTGTCCATTTATGCACACTTGCTTAAGCAAGATAGACACAAATGTCCTCTAGTGTCCCTTGCTAACCAAAATACTTACCAACAAAGTTATTTCACAAAATTCTTTGTAACTCCCAGGTAAACCCATAACCAAACTATTCCCAAGTCTCCCATCAGACCACAACCAATTCTAGGCCAAAAATGTCTTGGCAGCATGCATAGTTTGTCAACTTTGCATGCTACAGTGCCTCATGGTTTAGTAAAACTAACCCATACTCACCTGTGGACACAATCTAGAATTGTGATGAGAGTATTATAAGAATACCCAAGAATCCTAAAGGTTCCTTAAACCTCCCCTCAAACTATGATACATGAGTTTCTCAAAATATATATGAACATTAAAAATTTATGTCAAGATAGGAATATAAATATTCCAACCATCATCCATAAACAAAAACATGTCCAAATAGCTCTTCAAAGATCCATAAGCAACTCTGTATCCAATGCCATAAAGCTACCACCACCTACACATTTAGATTGAAAACCACAAAACTAACATTTGTTGCTGACAGCGTCCCGACAACACTTATCAGCGTTGAAGGAACTCTTGTCAGCGTAGACAATAATATCTCTAACAACGGCAAAATAACACTTATCAGCGTTACATTTACCTTTGTCAGTGTTAGAAAAATAAAGTGGAAAAATCTAAATCATCACAAAGACCAATAACAAGGCATTATCCTGTACATACTTTTACAAAAAGGTTCCAAAACACATATTAAGTGAGATTAACCATTCCAATATTTGTTACCAAATATTGAAATCTTCCAGCATCAAAAGGTTTAGTTAATAAATCTGCCACATTATCTTCTGTGGCTACCCTATCTGGTTGTATTAAACCTTTCTCAAAGCAATCTCTTATAAAATGATGTCGAATTTCTATGTGTTTGGTTTTAGAATGATGTACAAGATTTTTAATAATGCATAAAGTACTGTTATTGTCTACAAAAATCTTGGTATGCATAAAATTATACCCATAATCCAACAGCTGGTTCTGAATCCATAAGACTTGTCCACAACAAGCAGCTGCAGCTACATATTCTGCTTCAGTTGTAGAGTTTGCCACCACTGTTTGTTTCTTGCATTGCCAAGATATCAATCTACTCCCAAGAAATTGGCATCCACCAGTTGTGGATTTCCTATCAAACTTGTCACCACCATAGTCACTGTCTGAATATGCAATAAGTTCCAATGGAGAATCTTTTAGGTACCACAAGCCAAGATCTGGATAACATCTTAGGTACCTAAAAATTCTCTTCACAGCAAAAAGGTGACACTCTTTGGGAGTCACTTGATGGCGTGCACAAGCACACACAACAAACATGATGTCAGGTCTTGAGGCTATAAGATACATCAATGAGCCAATCATTGATCTATAGTGCCTAACATCCACATCCTTTCCAGCTCCAATTTTTCCCCAAGGGTGTTCCCTATCCATAGGAGTGGAAGCATCCTTTTCATGTGGAGAAAAACCATATTTCTTCAAGATTTCAGCTACATACTTGTCTTGGGAGATGAAGATACCATCTTCTTTCTGCTGAACTTGCAATCCTAGAAAGAAGTTCATCTCACCCATTGCACTCATCTTGAATTTATCTGTCATGAGCTTGGAAAAGTCCTCACTCATTTTTGGATCAGTAGACCCAAAAATGATGTCATCAACATAGACCTGCACAAGCAACACATGCTTTCCTTTCTTCTTTGTAAATAGTGTCTGATCTATGGTGCCCCTCTTGAATCCATTGTCCACCAAATATGTAGACAAGGTACCATACCATGCTCTAGGGGCTTGATGAAGTCCATACATAGCTTTCTTCACTCTATAAACCTTGTCTGGATTCTCAGGATCTTCAAAACCAGGAGGTTGCATTACATATACCTCCTCAACAATTGTTCCATAGAGGAAAGCACTCTTCACATCCATTTGATAAACAGTGAAGTTCATGCAAGAGGCATAAGCTAGGAAAATTCTGATAGCTTCAATTCTTGCAACTGGAGCAAAAACTTCTTCATAATCTATACCTTCCTCTTGTGTATATCCCTGAGCTACCAAACGTGCCTTGTTTCTGACCACAATGCCTCTTTCATCTTTCTTGTTCCTTAGAACCCATCTTGTCCCAATTGGTCTCACATATCTAGGACAATCAACCAGCTCCCAAACATCCTGTATAGCAAATTGGTGAAGCTCATCCTGCATTGCTTCCACCCAACTAGGTTCTTTGAGAGCATCAAAAATCTTCTTGGGTTCTTTTTGTGACAGAAAACATGCAAACAAACATGCTTGTACAAGAGGGGTATCAACCTTCTTGTGTATATTGGCAATAAATCCACCAAGATTTTGATGGGATCTTCTTGTCTGAACTGGAGCCATAACATCACCAATGATCTGAGATGAGGGGTGATCCTTTGCTGTGGAAGTGAGAACTCCTCCTTCAAAAAGTCTGGTGTCCTCAACTTCACGCTCCATGTTGCCAATATCTTCTTCATCAGACTCTCTTTGATCAACAGAAATCTCTTCATGGACATTGGAAGGTCCACCTTGTTCAAAATGGGAAGAGAAAAGATGTGCAAAGGTGTTGTCAAAGTCTGATCTTTGTTTGTCAGCGCTTGGGCTAACAACGCTTGAACTGTTGGTGTCAGCGTCTGATACATCAGCGTCTGAATTGCTCTTGTCAGCGCTTGATTTCCCTTTGTTAGTGCCTGAAGAACCATGCATGTTTGTATTTGGTGGTATTTGGACACCACCATTATCTTTTCTAGTAGCAGCAGCAGCATAATACTCATCTGTCCATATAGGAAGTGTAACATATTCTTGTGTGGGAGATGACTCAACTGCTGGTGATCCATCCTTCTTAGCAACGTGTATACCTGAAACATTACCAATTCTCTTTTCCAAAACACTTGAAGTTACCTTCACAGTGTCTGGATCAGTAACAGGCATATAATTTAAAGCTCTAGATAAAGGTTCTAAGTCAAACAACCAATTTGGACCACTTTCAGGATCACTAGGTTTACTTTCTAAAAACCTAACATGTACTTTTTCAAGTATACGTTTTTCCTTTTTCATGTAAACCCTATATCCTTTGCTCTGCACTGAATAACCCATGAAGTAGCCTTCATCACCTTTTGAATCAAATTTACCTAGGGCCTCACTAGTTTCTAAAACAACTACATGACATCCAAAAGGCTTGAGGAAGCCAATATTTGGCTTCCTTCCCCAAAGTAACTCATAAGGTGTCTGATTATGTATTTTGTTGACCAATGCCCTATTTTGAACATAACAAGCTGTGTTAACAGCTTCAGCCCAAAAGGCTATAGGAAAGTGGGCATCAGCCAACATGGTTCTGGCTGCTTCAATAAGGGTCCTATTCTTCCTTTCAGCAACCCCATTTTGCTGTGGGGTTCTAGCTATGCTAAACTTCCTAGTAATCCCTTTCTTGGCACAAAAATCATCTAACAACTGATTTCTAAACTCACCCCCATTGTCACTTCTAATAATTTTGACCTCATTACCATTTTTCTTCTCAATTTGGGTAATGAAATTAATCAGACTTTGGGCAGTTTCACTTTTCTTGGCTAAAAAGAAAGTCCATGTAAACCTGGAATAATCATCAGTGATAACAAAACAATATGATTTACCCTTCAAACTTTCTATATTAGTTGGACCAAAGAGGTCCATATGCAATAAGTGAAGTGGTTTAGAACTAGAGTGCACTTGTTTAGATTTGAATGAGACCTTGTGCTGCTTGCCCTTAAGACATGCAACACAAGAGTGGTCATTGTGGAAAGCCTTTTCAGGCAAACCATCAACTAAACCAAGCCTCACAAGTCTATTAATATTCTTAAAGTTTATGTGCCCTAATCTCCTGTGCCAAAGATTACTTTCATCTACTGAGGCTTTAGCATAAAAATATGACATCATTTTATTATTTATCTTAATTCCATTAAGATTCACATTATATATGTCTTTATGCCTTGGTGTTCTAAATTCTATGTATTTCTCCTCAGGGAGCTTGTAATCTTTGCTTAACACCAAGCACTCAGTATCAGTGAAAAGAACCTTATTTTTGTTATCACACACTTGTGATACACTAAACAAATTATAATCCAGTTCTTTTACCAGAAAGACATTCTCAAACCGTAGATTGTTGGTGACAAGGGTTCCTTTTCCAGTGATGGTGCCATAGCCTCCTCCAAAGTATACCTTATCACCATCTTGAATAGGAGTGAAGTTTGTCAGATAGTCTTCCTTTCCTGTCATGTGCCTTGAGCATCCACTATCCCAATATCCATAATCATTGATCTTCTTCTGAATGCCCTGCACATAAAGAAAACACATTAGTTTTCTTTAGGAACCCAAGCCTTGGAAGACTTGGATTCTGGTTGTTCAACAAGAACAGACTTGGTTCTCATAACAACCCCATTTTCATCCCTTTTTGAATGAAATTCCCAGTTAACCCCAATTGGTGTTGACATGGCTTTTGAAATATAATGAAACCTGTTGCATGTCATAGAAACACCAGTAGAATTAGAGTTTTGGTCTTGTTTTGGTCTCCATGTTAAGCTAGTAGAAGCTTTAGACCTATTTCCCTGTGGTTGCAAATACCTAGGTTTAGCAGTGTGTCTGTCAGAGCTGAAATTATTCTTGTCAGCGCCCCGATTGCCTTTATCAGCGTTGAACCTAGGGTTTGCTACAGGAACCCATTGCCTATTGGACCAAGTGTTTGACTTTTGAAAAGGTCTTAGGCCTTGTGTGTTAGAACCTCTAGAAAAGAATGGGGCTGGTCTAACAACTTGTGAACTTTTGTTCACAAAGGTATTGGGTCTGACAGTGTTTGACCTATGTTGACTTTTGTCAGCGCTGAAATGGTTCCTATCAGCGTTGACATTGGAAGCGTTGACACATTCGTATGCCAAATGTGAGAAGCTACCACATGAGTAACAAGCTTTTCTAGACATAGTCCTAGGTCTAGAAGCAAAGAAGCCTGTTCCATGGTTACTAACTTGGCTTTTTGGTGACCTAGTATTCCTATACATCTCTGCATACTTAACACTAGGTTTTCTAACAATTTGTGGGCCAAGGTCAACAACTTTGCCAGTGGTTGGGTGTGTGATTTTAATAGGTGTAGGATCATTGGACTCCACAATATTATGGCTCGTGTTTGGTGTGGGCTCATTTGGACTTTCACACAACAATCCTCCCTTAATAAACAAAGTGTGGTTAGCTTTCTTCCACTCATCTAGGTCAGTCAGTTTTTGCTTGTATTCTTCAACTGGGGAAGTCACTCTAGGTGGAGGAATAAATTCCTTCTCTTGGAGTTCTGGCAAGCCAGTCCAAGATAAGTCCTTTGATTGGACACCATAGAAATCCCCAGCTGGTGATGGAACACCAGTATAATCTTTCATCCCAATCCCACTCATGTCCTTAGAGTCTCTTTGTTTACTAACACACTCTCCTAGGGATTGTGTGGCCTTATCAAATCTCTGGATTTTAAGACTCACATTATCTTTATTTTTATTAGCCTCCTCTAACTGAGCTATCAAATCAAGATTAACCCTGTTTACTATATCTTGAATATCTTTACTTTGATGTAACTCATGTTTTAAGATATTTATTTGATCCTTTAAATCAAACTCCATTTTCTTATACTCAGCTACTGTCTTTTCTGTTTGGGTAAGAGCAATTTGATAATTAGATACTTTGCATCTTTCAGTACTTGCCTCATCTAATAATTTTACTATCTCTTGATTTAGTTTTTCAGTATTTAAACGACAACCCTTAGAACAGAAAGCATCATCATATACCTCATTATCTGATGAAGAGGAGGAGTGTGCCATGAGAGCATATTCAACATGCTCTTCTTTAACTTCAGCAACCAAAGCTCTGTCCTCTTCCTCATCCTTAGCCATAAAGTTCCAGCTCCAGTCCCATCCTCCAACACCATCAATTTGTTGAACAGCAACCATGGCCTTGGGATCTTGGCTCTTAACCATTTGGCTTGAAGGCTTACCAGCATCAGATCTTCTTGGAGATCTACATTCCCTCATAAAGTGCCCCATCCGATGACAATTGTAGCACTCAACCTTTGATTTGTCAAAACCAGCAACATCCTTAGCATTAAAGGTCATCTTCTTCTTGAACCTTTTATTAAACCTGTTTGCTCTTAAACTTACAAGAGCCATAGTCCACTTGATGTCCATCTCTTCCAATTGCTCATCACTTATCTGCTCAAGATCTTCATATGTAATCCTTGAATCACTGGGCAAAGAAGCAATGAATGCACACACAGTATCTAGATCTAAACCAGCAGGTTTAATTCTATCAGCGCCGAAGTTGTGTGTGTCAGCGCTTGAGTATAAAGCGTTGACAGGATATGATCCAGCGCTGACAGACTGAGATCCAGCGTTGACACATTGAGATCCAGTGGCTGGATGTCCATAGAAGTTCATGGAATCAAATTGGCTTTCACTTTGTGAGAAGAAGGCCATGTTACTACTGGAAGATTTATTATCACTATCCAAAAGCCATTCATTCTCCAACAGTCTTAGTTTGTTGAAGATGTCATCAAACCTAGAGGTCTTGTGGGTGTTATTAACAAGAATGGATCTTGTTTCAATCTTCCATACATCACCAAGGCTTTTGAGAAAAGTAGCATTCAAGTCAGGGTCATCAATCTGTGTTCCCATGAAGGAAAGTTGACTTGTGATGTCGAGCAATCTACTTCTCACACTGCTGAGATTCTCATTTGGTTGAGCCTTAAAGACAGCATACTCATGCATGAGTTGCTTCTTCTTTTCATCTTTTGTGTCAGCATTGCCACCATGTGCTACTTCAAGAGCTTCCCAAAGCTCTTTTGCAGACTCAAAGCGTTTGTACTTGTGCTGATTCTCATGACCTAAGGCGTGTTTCATGATGTTCAAGATTTTCATGTCCACCCTTTTCTTGGCTATATCTTCAACAGATACAGCTCTTCCATCTTCAGGCTTTTCCTTCTTATCAGCTTCAGGACAATTAGGAAGAGCTACCCTTGCGGCAATAGCAGCAGCAATCTTTTGAGCTTTGTTGAATGTGTTCCCATATTCAACAATCTCCCAAAGAGTGTAGTCATGGATGGCTATATATTGCTCAAAATTAGACTTCCAAAGCTCAAAGTTCCTGGCATCAAACATGGGAATTTTGATACTAGGGTTTGTGGAGTTGTTTTGTAGCAAAGCAGAAGGCTGATTTGTGCCAGACATGATGTTTTTAGGGTTTTGAGAGATTTAGGTTTTTTTTTTTTTTTTTTTTTTTTTTTTGGGTTTGGTGTTTTAGGGTTCTTGCGTTACTTAAAGATCAAAAGTTTCTCAACAAGCTCTGATACCACTTGTTGATCCCAAACTTAGATCGATTAAGCTTTGTGTATACGAGATTAGATCAAGTAATACACGTAGAGAAACCTTTGCTTATGAATAAAGTAACTAAGTGTTATGCGGAATTAACACTTAATCTAAAACACAAAGATGTTAAACAAACTTTCACTTGTATTAGAATGATCGTACTTGATTACAATGAAAGAGTTTTAACTTGCGAATACTTATGAAAACTGATATATAACTTTAACCTAAAAGACCTTCTTTTATAGAACAAGAAGTCTTGTACAATAAGCTACGAATCAACTATTCTAGGTAAAGATAATAATGGAAAATACAATGTCGAGCTTATCTTTACCATACACAAATAAAGAAACAAATAAACAAAAAGATTCATATGAAGATATATTTCATCAGTGTCAATCTTCAAGGCTATCAGCGTTGACTTCTTCAAGTGTCAACGCTTGACTGTCAGCGTCCAATGTCATCCTATCAGCGCTTGAATTCTTCTTATCAGCGTCTAGTGAACTGACCCATATTTTATTCCCAACATGGTCAATTCACCAAAAATAAAAGACATGGCGAGGGGACGCCTATGGGTCGGTCCCAAATTTAAAAGTTTCGATAAAACACATGCGACTAAATAGGGCCAGTCCTTTACCAACCATTACTTAGTCATAAACCTACGACAATGACATATATGTGTATGCATAAAAATGATGAATGTATGAAAACGACTGTCAGTTCTAGGAAGACCATAGTGACTACCCACTAATGACAGGTCATATTTTGACAGCCTACAGGTCGAAGCCTTGTCTCTGATACCATAATTGTAACACCCCATTTTGATAATGGAATGTCACGCGTAATTATGGCGTGTCATCAAAGCATACAAGGAAAAATGTCTAAACATTACATGACCATAAAAGGAAAATACCGGAATCAAACATCGGTAGTCCAGAAGTAAAGCTCATCACACACAAACATAAGTACTATAAAGGAAAGGACTAAACAGTGTCCATAGCAAGAGTATCAAAGTAAAGATAATGCATAAAGTAAAGAAAGGATAGAAAGCTTAAAGTCCATATGCACGTACGCTTAAAGTCTACGAGCGTCCTTGAGTACCTGCCGTTTTGGGAACATAGAAAAGGAAAACGGCTGAGCAATACGCTCAGTGCACGGATGTACAATAAAACATGAATAGGATAAGCATATAACATATAACAGCGGAAGAAACTAAGTCCCGAATAACCTGGTTAAGTCTTGGTAAAACTGGTTTTATAGTTTGAAAAGCCTTATGTTTATCTTATAAAAACTGTTTAACATATTCTACCATTAGCCAATATAGGTCATGAAATCCACCGTGCATGAATACTTGGAGGGGTGACCTCATCATGCAAATTAGAGGGGCTGCCCCTAATTTAATATACTGGTTTGGGTAGGAGGGATCAGCTCCTTGTGAAGGATGCAAGGCACACACCACATTCACACTGAGTAATCTGCTGAAAAACATGTAACTAGGGTGCACCCATACGCCCCCACATGATAAATATAATAATATGGCCAAAAGCTGAAGGGACGCCACGAGCAATCACTCCGCCGTGGTGAAGTCATAACATTAGTGCCTCTAATGTTATGGTTATGGTACCTCCATAATTAGGTGAAACTGGTAATGCATGTATATGGCTATAGGTATTCTAAATTAAACATAAGCAAATCAAACATATAAACTTATACTACGGGAAAACATTTGGCTGCATACGGGGAATCCTAATAAGGAAAGAATGTCCATACTGAAAGGACGGGAATCCGTACCTTATGTCTAGTGAACGAAGAAGGCGAACCGAGGAGGATCCTACTTCGGTATCACTAATTCTACATAAATACATACGTGAATAGGTATCTGATTACTAAATACGTAACTTGTTTTGTATCATGTCTTAGCTTATTTTATACATTCATGTCATGTTTTACTGTTTTAAGCCTTAAATTGTGTTTATCTTATATTCTGTCTATTCTGACTAAGTATTACTTGTATTTCATGTATTATTATGCTTACTGTGTAATAATAAGTAACTTTCTAAAAATAGCAGGTATCCTAAAATAGAAAGTTTCCAAAATTAGAAAGTTACCAAAAATAGAAAGTTTCCAAAAAAATAAAAAGTTTCCAAAAATAGAAAGTTTCAAAAAATAAAAAGTTTCCAAAAATAGAAAGTTTCCAAAAATAGAATTACTGCTTAAAATACATAAGTTTCTAAAAATAGAAAGTTTCCATAAATAGATTAGCTGCCCTAATTAAATAAGTTTCTAAAAATAGAAAGTTTCCATAAATAGATTAGCTGCCTGAATTAAATAAGTTTCTAAAAATAGAAAGTTTCCATAATTAGATATAAGCTGGTTAAATAAGCTAAGTTTATAAGCTTAAGTATTTTCTGATTATTTTTCTAAGTCATAATGATATAAGGTATAGTTTATTAATTATTACATGTAATTTAAATAAATTATAGGTTAAAAGTATTTAATTAAATATATCATGTTTTTAATTAATAAGTTAAATACTTAGGTTAAAACATGTATTATTAATTATTAATAATATAACCTAAGTCATTTAAATTAATTAATTATAACTATGGTTTTTAATAATTAATTAATTATAAGGTTTAGAAAATATAAATACTTAGGTTAAAAATTCCATGATCTAATAATTAAATTATAACCTAAGTCATGTTTTATTAAATTAATCATGTCATATAATTATTAATTTAATTTTAACATATGATTATTAAAACATAACCTTAACATAAACCATGAACCAGATCGTGACTAGAAACCATGAAACGGACCTGAAATCGACACCATACCCCGAACGACTTCGGGGTTCCCTTTTGTTTGCTGCTACCGTGGGACCCACACCACCCAACCGAGACCTTGTGGTCTCGGTGGTGGTCTATAAGCCAAACCGAGACCCCCTTGGGGTTCGGTTTAGGCGCCGGCCACACACAAACACCCCTAAAACCTCCTTTTTGATTTACCCCATAACCTTTTTCATGTTTAGTTTATGTTTTTAATTAGGTTTTTAAAAACATCATGTTCTTAATTAATTTTATAAAATCAAATAAAAAATAAAAGGATTAAAAAGGTATACCGAATGCGTGGATCTAACGATGATGAACACACACGAACACACGTACAAAACCCAAGATCAAAATCAAACGAACACCCCCTTTTCTTGTGTTATATGCGGCGGCTAAAGAGGAGAGCAAGAAGGAAAGGAGAAAATCTTTTTATGCTTTTTTTTAGTTTACTGTAAAGTGAAAAATGAAACAAGATTTTACCTTTTACCCCATGTTAGTAAAATTTGATGGGCTTGGCCAATCTTTCTTGATGTAGCCGCGGGTAGGGGGCCCCACATGGGCTACCCGTACCGTTTTCCGTGTCTCGTTATCTAAGTGTTCGTTCGTGTTTATTTATGTTCGTGTTTTATGTGTTCTCGTTAAATATTAACCGTGACTTAATATATTTATTCGTGCTCGTAATAAATAAATATATACATAACTAATATTAGTTCCTGATTTAATTACGTTCATGATTTCATGATCGCATGTTCGTGATTAATTATTGTTAATTAATTATTGTGTATTCGTACGTAATAAATACTTATCGTGTTCTAACACGTACGTAATACGTAAAATTCTAACACGTGTAATCATACTATAATAGGAAAGTTTTACTCTAGTACGTACGATCTTTAGGGTACTATCCATGGTAAAAGCATGCAGGTTTTACATGTACCCATTCAATTTCAATAAATACTTTTCAAGTAAACAGGGTTCCCACAACTTCTCGTTGCACCCATTAATGGGATTTCCACAACTTATCGTTGTACCCATTATTTTTATCAAAACAAGCATGTTATCCCCTCGCGGTTTTTATAAAACAAGTAAACATGTTAAAAGGGAGGCTATAGACTCACCTTAGCCAATGGTGGTAATGAGACGATCGCCGACGATTAGTGATGCCCGTTTAAACACGAAAACCGCAACCTACCAAATAAGGCGCGTTCGTTAATAATCGACTTAAGTATAAATCATACTTAAATAATATAAAAATCAAAATTACAAAACCAAGACAATCCCGAAAAATTTAATAATACAAGTGTTATTACTATACCCTTTTATTCAACACTATTCTTTTAAACACTTGCACTCTCGATATTGACCCGTCTTAAGACGCCAAGTCAACGTAAGTCAAACTATCAGTTTACTTACCTAGGACCAGTAATTAAGTCATTTATATAATGACTTAACACTTCAGTAAATCACCATGTCCAATGGCGAATACTCAACTCACGCCACATAATTATTGAACTACGTGTCCAAAATACCAATCAGCATGTACACTCCGAATGTACACACCAATCTATCCTATCTAGACTTGTCCGATTTCGACGAAACTTGGTCACAAACTCACATATAATATGGATATGACTCAGTTTAAATTTCATTCAACAATATTACTTTTAAGACCTTCTTCCCGACACACCTTCGTGTTACAAAAACCGGACAGATTTACGTCTTCAACTCGTAAAACTATTTTGACATATCTAAACAACTCCATTTATAAAACCGACACTCGGGTTTGAAAATAAACTCATGACCTGAGGTTTAGACTCCAACATCAGTCCTTGAACATTTTCAAAACTCATTCTATAGTCCCCGAGATTCGATCCAAATATCGAAAACAATTTTCGGATTTTGCCGATACCCGTCTCCCGGTACACAAGTACTAAATTGTTGTAACTTCGCACTCGTTTGGAGCTAGAAGATCTACCTTATATCAAATCTAAGCTAACGAAATTCTCTACGACTCTATCTTATTAGTTTAACAAGATTATTACAGTAAGTAATTCAAAAATATCCTTTTACCTACTGGTCTAAAATGACTAGTTAAAAATCATGTTAAATCCACATTTTGACCCATTTTAACAATTTACATACTCCTAATATCATCCTAATATTATCATAACACATCTAACTAACTCCTAACACCCTTAAATTTAATCTAATAAAAATCAAATATATAAAAAAATCATACATGCAACATCATCCCACTTCAAATATAATAATAATAACAATATTTTTAACCATAAAAATGGATCAAACAACATGTTTTTCACCAAAATTTGAAAAGAAAAATAAGTGAATGCATGTTGGAAAAATTTATACCAAAATGATCCTTGTTGAATTTGCAAAGTGGGTCTTTTATTAGTTATGGATGAATCAAGCTTGATCAAAATCATCAAAGGGAATTTGGTTTGAGATGGGACGGCCAAAACAAAGAGAAAGAGAGAGAATTTGTGATTTTTATTTTTTAAAATGAGATAGTGGAGAGTTTGGTGAGAAATTTTCTTTTTATACTAAGTAGTGGAGGGACCAATTTTGCCAATTAGGTATAGTTTTGGACCAAAAAGCATTTAAATAATATAAAGGGTAGAAAATATAAATTGTCAATTTTTAAAATACTTACGGGACCCGGGTTTCGTAAAAATACTTTTCAAAGGTTAAAATGCTTCAAAAATATAATAATATAACTTCGACACGACTTAAAACGTAATTAAATCGGAAACATCGAAAATATTAAATATTGAGACAATCGATAATAAAACGTAAATTTTTGGGCATCCGTCGGTATCGCGATCACTAATAGTTCTCGTCATTCGTTAAAACGTAAAATACGAGAAATAAAGATTAAATATAATAAAATCATTCTTATGATAAATTGAGAATATAATATCGACACCAAACGTATTACTTGCCGGTTTTCATCTAATCGACATTCTTACGCTAGTTTAAGTCATAACCTTCTCGGTTAATCAAAAAATTTAAATTCTCTTTAAAGTAAACATATAATACTTATTAGTCGAGATTAAAATAACACATTATCCCCACCAAATTGGGATCTTCGTCCCGAAGATCAACCCGCGTTCTTTCTTGATCACTCGTTGAAATCAAAGAGTTAAACGTATTTTGGTCCTCGTCTTGAGTTCCATCAGATCAGACAATAGGAATACGACTTTGCTTCGGTTGCCTAACTTCCTTATCGATAATATCAACAAGTACTTTGATGAAATGCAACTCACCGTCGATTCGTACTTCATCAAGAGAGATAATAAGATCTTCGTCGGAAAGAAATTTCTTTAGGTTCGACAAATGAAAAGTATTGTGAATTCCTTGTAGCTACTCGAGGTAATTTAAGTTTTTCATGCCACCGGACCTACACTCGATATCAATTTAAATGGTCCAAACTAACGGGGACTTAACTTCCCACGTTTTCCAAAATACATAACACCTTTTCATGGTGATAGCTTTGGCATAACTTTTCCACCTACCTCAATTTCCAAAGGTTTTCGCTTCACATCGTCATAACTTCTATGTCTACTACGAGCAGTTAACAAACGATTCTTAGTTCGCACAATCATTTTATTTATCGGAATAAAATGAGTAGAGTCAATCAATCGACATTGACACAAATTGAATCATATTCAGACTGAGTTTTCAAGAGCTTAACAATGAATCCATTGTAATTTGCTCCTACCTCCCAAATGATAACGAATAACACAATCGTAATCACTTAAAAGGCTTATTTACCTCTTTTATTCTAGAATACATTGTAGGCTCTTGCTATCGAGGAATACCGTACATTTAGCGCCATACAATTAATGTCTCAATAAACAAGGAGTAAAAATCACCGCACCCAATTATAAGTCATGGGTTGTGCAGTTTCCTTATTCTTCCTAGATTTTCTACAAGCATACACAAATCAAAACAACCCCAAATCATATAGGAGATGTATCACGATCAACAACAAAACATCTAGTTCTTTCAGGTAACGATATGATCGGCGTGTTGCAGAGTTCTCTTTTCATGGTTTGAAAAGCTTTCTCTTCATCAATGCCACACACATACGGTTCATTCTCTGATTTAGCTTAGTTACTGGTTTTGATATCAAAGAGAATCCTTCAATAAACCTTCAGTAATAACCAGCCAAACCTAGAAATTGTCGTACTTCAGCTGGAATAGTTGGAACATTCAAATCTTCGACGGCTTCGATTTTTGTAGAATCAACAGGTATGCCACTGATAACTTAGGGTTTTGCAATCCTATTTAAACAATGAATGTTCGTTTCTCGGTATCTTCTCGAATTGATTTCCGGTTCAAAATGTGACTCAATAGTTTTTGGTGAAAAAGAATATTTTTGGTTGTTTTAAAATAAATGTGCAAGACGTAAATGAAAATGACGTTAATTTAAATCTAAATCTAATTTAAAATAAATGGCAAGAATTTAAAGCGAGACTAAAAGTAAATGGCACTAAAAATAAATAACGCAAACTTAAAACTATCTAAGGCAAACTTAAAACGCAACTAAAACTTAAACTAAGGCAAGGCTAAAATAAATCTAAGGCAAGTAAACTTAAAGTGTGACTAATTAAAAAGGCGGGAAAAGTAAAGCTTAAAAATTAAAAATTAAAAAACAGAAACTTAAAAGAAACTAAAAATGCTCATTCGGAATAATACCCTCATTCGGAATAAACATTCATCCGGAATGTCACCTTCGTTCGGAATGTTCTTCTTTACTCGGAATATTAACCAAAATCCTTGATTCGGAATATATTCCGAATGAACACCTTGATCCGGAATAATAGATGTTCCGAATGAACAACCCTTGATTCGGAATACTGCTTCACTTGGAATAAATCCTCAATCCTTCGTTCGGAATGATGTCTTGATCCGGAATGTTCCGAATAAACTTCTTCACTCGGAATGTTCCGAATGAGCACCTTCACTCGGAATATAAGATATTCCGAATGAACACCTTTGATTCGGAATGTAGCACTGATCCGGAATGTTCCGAATGAGTTCCCTGATCCGGAATGTTTGGCTTGATCCGGAATAAAAGCTTTATCCGGAATATGTCACCTATCCTGAATATTTGCTTTGTTCGGAACAATCACAACACCACCTTGACTCGGAACAAATGCTTGGTTCGGAATATACTTGGGAAACAGAAACAGTAGCGAAGAACAAGGGATACAAAAAAAATACGGATCTAACCAAAGTCAATCAAAATCAAACAAAAGATTAAATCAAACTAACCAACAATGATCAACTAATGATAATCAGACAAACCGAATCAAAAACACTAACAACAATAACCACAATAATCAAAACCCACTTAATTAAATCAAATAAAACTCAAGAACATGAACATAAATAATAAAGCATAAAGATTAATGATCAAATAAGAAAGGAAGATAGGAGATCAAACAATAAAAAGTAAAGATTGACAATAATTAAAAGGAAACTTACTTGAAATTAAATGAATTTAAGGTGCAAGACAATTAAGTAAATGACATGTATTTAAATGACAAGTAATTAAAATGGTGGAAGACTAATTGTCACACTTAGCCAACAAAAACAAATGGAATGAAAATGAAAACTATATATAGGGGATTAGGGAGGTGCTTAGAGGAAGCTTCCTCCCCTCTTTCTTCTTTCTTTAATTGCATCATTAAGTCCTTAATCTTCTTAGTTCTTTGACTTTAATGACTTTGTCTCGGGATTTCTTTAAACTCGTCTTGAAATTTCTTCATAAATAAGACTTGAGTTCTTCGGCTTTTAGTAAACTTCCGTCTTTTGACTTTTTCTTTGATAAATCTTCAGAATTGGTCTTGGACTTCCGTTCTTTTTGCACTCTTGATTTCTTGACTTCGTCTTTTGTCTTTTTCTTTGATAAAAGCCCGTGAATGCCCGTGTTTTCTCCCATTTTCACATTTTCGTCCTAAATCACAACAAAAAAACAAACCACGCATAATTCCGACATTTACGACATAAAATACACGTTTTGGCTTGGTTATTATTGTATTTAAGTGGTAAAAAGGATGGGTGTTTACACACCTATCAAATACCCTACACTTGACCATTGCAATGCATTAGTTACAAAGCACGATTACATTTTCCATCATAATCAATCCATATTTGCCTTTATTAAAGAGATAGAAAAATATAAACATTCAAAGTAAAGAAATCAAAAACATACCTTCGGGTTTTGGAAATGTCATGAATAATCATCATCCTCAAGTTTTCACTTTCTACAAACCAAGCTTAAAAACGAGATCATTGTTATTATAAGTTAGCAAACTAACACGAACTCATGTGGGCCAATTATTTACTTAGACTCCCTTATTCCTAGGTGTATCTCTTATATTTTATTATTGTATTGAATGATCACGAGTATGCATTGTTGACTTATTTCGATAGTTATTTAGGCTAAAAATAAAGTGGGACGATTTAATCAATAGTTAGATAAAGGACAAAATCTTTTAAAACTGCTTCTCGGGACCTCATAAAGTTCATATCTTAGCATAACTCGCTTCGCGATTTGAGACCTTTCCCGGACCGATATTTGGCAACGACTTCATACTTTAAATCTTGAGAGACGTTCATGAAATAATGGTCTTCTCTTCATAATAGGAATTTCTTCACTTTAAGTTTTGAGAGATTCTTCATACTTGGACCACGACTTCTTCATTTTTCTCCAATCTTTATTTTGGACTTTGATATACAACGATCCGTCTCCTTTTTGGACTTGGATCTATTTATCCTCATACCTTGTTAGGGCCTTTTTGGATAGACTTCTCCATGATCTTTATGGGAGTATTTGCTTTTCGTCATGTGTCTCGATCCTTCATATTGATTTTTGATAAATGATTCTTCACATCACTTTGGATCTTTAGCAACAAAATGTAGCCCTCATGCCTTGTGAGGGCCTTTTCGGACTCGCCAATCTTCGCATCCCGCTTCAATAAGTTATGTCTTGGCTATGAACTCTAATCCATACCGAGCAACTTTTAAACGATCTTGGGCTAGAAGCTAAGTAACTTTTCAAATCGTACAACCTTATTTATTGCAGATAAATTTATTAGCAAGCGATGGGAGAATAGGCTCATAATTAACTCACATAAATTCACGAAAGAATACCAAACTTATAATTGACTCTATCATCTCTCGTTCTCCACAACTTAAAATCTCAAGGAATGAGACTCGTGGATGCTTAGCCTATTAAATCAAAGTTTTGGGTTTTCGAGTCGCCTATAGGATCTTGCAAATTCTTAGACTTTTTCAAGTTTAGAAATCGCATTTTAAAGTTCCCTTGATAAACAACTCTCTAGGATCAATTATAGGAACTTGTGAAAAATTCTTGTTCTTAACCCGTGAGAGTTAAGACTTTCGCGTTTTATAGCTCCCTATATAAAAGCCTAGCAAAACTTGACTTAAACACGTTAAGGATACTAGCTAGAGTAAACTTAGATAAGTAAACTCGGGTTGAGTCAAAAGATTCACAACGTTTGAAAATTAAAACCACTTTATTAAAATTTATTATAGTAAAGAAATAAAATAACTATACAAAGTAAAAACTAATAGGCCAAAATAGATCAAAAATTTTGAAAAATGTCAAAAAATTGATTTTCCGGTTAAAATGAGGACAAATACAAGGAAAAGGCCACTTAACTTCGATAGAAGTCCCCCTACACTTGAGATAAACATTGTCCTCAATGTTTAAGCATGTGGGAGTAAACTCCCCTACACTTAGGACATTGTGCACTTTGTTTAAATCTTGCTAAGGAAAAGAAAACTAACGAGATTCCTATTTTAATATTGGAAAATATAAAATAGTGAATCGAAAAGAGTTTAGGATAGAACCGGGAAGACGGAAACACGGAATCACGGGTCGTCAAAAATCATCAAGAGTGGATCATTGAGCGCTCGAATCCCTGAATATGAGAAGAGAGGAAATAGCAAACACCAACGGGTCTCCCCTACACTTAGGATAAAGACAGCTAAAAGATAGATACATGGGTTGCCTCCCAAGAAGCGCTTGATTTTTGTTCACCGAGTCGTGAGCCTGACTCGGCCTTGATTAGCATAGGAAGAAGCATGAAACATATCCACTGGGATAAAATACATAATTTTCGTCCATCAAATAGCACAAGCTTAAGGCGAACAAGGCAAGCCAAAGAAGAATAGGCTCCCTTAAGCAATGATGGAGCACGGTGGAAGCAAGTATGGTGAGGTGCAAGCATATCTTCAGTAGTTCCAAAGATTTTTCCTTTTATTTCATCAGACGGATACTGAGATGGCTGAAGAATATCGATACCGGGGTCGAACACCTTTTCCTTTAGGAAATGCACTCAGGCTTAGCAGAATTTGAAGATGATCCGCGAAGGAAATGCACAATCTCGTCCTCAGAAGGTGGACAAAGAGGTGTTAAATCATACGTGTTGCGGATGTTGGTGTCGTCCGGTTGCTTCTCCTTTGAAAGAATTTTCTTCAAATCCGAAGTAGGATCAAGACCATAATCATCAAAGTTTAAAGGAGGAGCGTCACTCTCATGAGGGAAGTAAGTATTAAGAAAAGTAGAAAATTCTTCCTCAAATGAGTAGTCATCCAAAGTAGGATTAAGCATGGATGGCGGAGGATCTTCATCATTAGAAGAATCACTCGAAAGAGTATCGGCCTCATCAAAATCATCATAAGTGGGCATGTCAGGATACTCGGAAGTAAAATCATCATAATCATCCCCATCGAAGCTAGAATCATAAGCATAAGTATCATAGATCGGTGGAGAATCATATATGGGTGAAGGTTCCAAATTGGAGAGAGAATCATCCACATCATCTTGAAACCGTAGATTATCAATGCAAGAATCGAATAGAGGATTGTTGTAGACGACAAAATCATCAAGCACATTAATCATATTCGTTGATTCTCTTCCATAGGATTTGCTTGTAAGCTTTCCCATTTCAAAAACTTGTTCATCATCCCCGACCCTTAAGATGAGCTCACATTTATCCACATTTATTAAAGCTCTACCGGTTCTCAAAAATGGGCGCCCAAGTATTAACGGAATACGAGGGTCCATTTCATAATCAACAACGAGAAAGTCGACCGGAAAAGTGAATGTGCCAACTTTAATGAACACATCTTCGGCAATACCAACTGGGTAAAGAGAGAGTGCGATTGTCTAACTCAAGAGCCATTTTGGTGGGTGTAAGGTCGGGCAATGATAACTTTTTCCAAACACTTAAAGGCATCAAATTAATACTTGCCCCGAGATCGGCTAAGGCAGTAAATTTGTCGGTTTGGTTAAAAGTACAAGGTAGCACAAAACGACCGGGATCTCCAAGTTTCTCCGTAAGTTCTTTAAGAAGGACGGCAGAACAATTTTCATTCAATCGAGTATTAACAAACTCGGCCATCTTCTCCTTCTTATTAAGCAATTCCTTAAACATCTTAACAAATTATGGCATTTGAGCAAGAGCTTCAACAAGGGTAAAGGTGATTTTCATGCCGGCAATCTTTTCCAAAAAGTTAGCGACTTGCATGTCATTCTTTGTCAAAATTCGAGCCTTGTTGAGTCGAGAAGGGTAAGGAATGCTAGGGTTATAGGTGGAAGGTGGGGTTGGTGGAGGTTGAGATGTTGAAGGGTTCTTCTTGGGTACTTCGTCATGACGAGGCGGAGACGGTAATGGTGTACTAATACTCGGTGTGGGAGGAGTAGGGATAAACGGTGGTGGAGGAGGTGTAGATGATGGGGGCGGGATAGGTGGTCCTACTAAAGTAACTCCACTACGGGTAGTAATAGCACTCACATTCGCTCGCGGATTGGTGACGGTGTTTGAAGGTAGAGAACTCGAAGTAGAGAGTTGAGTGGTGGGTAAGAAACTAGCCAACATATTCTTCAAATCATTCGTTTCATTGCTGACGGAGGATTGAATATTATCTCGAAGCTCGGATCTAATGTCATTCCCTTGCTTAGTGATATCCTCTTTCAAATTGATAATTTGGCTATGTAGATTCTTGATTTGCTCTCCTTGGGTTCTCATTAAGGCTTCAACATCTTGATTAATGGGTGGGGCTTGTTAAGCGGGTGGGTGATAAGGATTAGAAGCTCGAGGTGGGATTTGGTTGCTTCTATTGTAATTGTTGTTGGGGTTTTGGTTTTGAGGAGAAAAACCGGGTGAAAGGTAGTTGTTGGACCGGTAACTTAGCAAATTTCGATCCCCTTGAGGTCGGACTTGGTAATTTTCCGGTGAATAATTACCATAAGCCGCATACACGTTTTCCAGATTTCCTTTAGTAGAAGGAAAATCAGTGTATGAGTGAGGACCGCCGCATGTCTCACAAGGATTGGCTACCGCTTTAACTTGTTGTTGGTTTGTAGCGAGAAGCAAGATATTTTTGTTCATTTCTGCCGTCATGCGGGTGAATTCGGTCATGTCGGGGATTGCTGAAGTAGAAGAAACAGTGACTCTCGGGTTGTTCTTTGAAGAAGCGGAGGAATCCCAGTTTTTGTGATGAGTAGTCATGTTCTCAATAAGCTCTCTACACTCCTCAGGTCTCCTTTTCATAAATGTGCCACCGGCGGCTGCATTAATCGTATCACGATCACGAAAAGTCAAAACCATTGTAGAAAGTATCAATTAAGGTCACATGGAGCATGTTGTGTTTTGGACAACGATCGATCAAAACATTATATCTTTCCCAAGCATCAAAGAGATATTCATCAGGTTCTTGCATGAAACCGCTGATTTGATTGCGAAGGCTCGTGACCATGGATGGTGGAAAGTAGCGCGACAAAAAGTGTTGAGTCATGTCATCCCAAGTATGAATTGAATTCTTTGGAAGACGATCAAACCATTTCTCGGCGTGGTGTGATACAGTATGTGGGAAGAGTTGAAGGCGAAGAACATCCATAATAACACCGGGCAACTTCATGCTTTGGGTAATGGGAATGAATTTGTCAAGGTGTTTGTTGGCATCATCATCAGGTAATCCGCGGAATGGATTAGTTTGCATTTGCTGAATCATGTGGTGCTTCAACGAAAACTCCGGAGCCGTGATTTGCATCGGCGCAATCGGTCCTCCTCGTCCAAACATGGTGGGTTGACAAAGCTCCTCCATTGTCCGAAGGTCGGGCTATAGAAGAACATTGTTGTTGTTATTATTGAGGTGCGGTGGATTATTGTTGTTGTTCACACCTGCCATAGCTAAATCTTCTCGAGTCTCGGGCTCTTGATAATTAGAAGATCTAGTACGCATACACCTGCAAAGGCAAAAGAAAACAATACCAAACACAAAGAGAATATATATACACAATAAAAATAAAATCTTTTTGGATTTTTGAAATTTTTTTAATTTTTATGGTTTTTTAACAATTTTTAATTTTTTATGGGTTTTTTTGAAAATTTTAATGCAAGAAAAATAACGCTCACGAATGAAGGGATCCCAAAAAGCAACGCGTCTCTCACAGAAAACCGTTAATCTTTACGAAAAGAGCCGGCAGCGGCGCCATTTGATAACTTAGGGTTTTGCAATCCTATTAAAACAATGAATGTTCGTTTCTCGGTATCTTCTCGAATTGATTTCCGGTTCAAAATGCGACTCAATAGTTTTTGGTGAAAAAGAATATTTTTGGTTGTTTTAAAATAAATGTGCAAGACGTAAATGAAAATGACGTTAATTTAAATCTAAATCTAATTTAAAATAAATGGCAAGAATTTAAAGCGAGACTAAAAGTAAATGGCACTAAAAATGAATAACACAAACTTAAAACTATCTAAGGCAAACTTAAAACGCAACTAAAACTTAAACTAAGGCAAGGCTAAAATAAATCTAAGGCAAGTAAACTTAAAGTGCGACTAATTAAAAAGGCGGGAAAAGTAAAGCTTAAAAATTAAAAATTATAAAACAGAAACTTAAAAGAAACTAAAAATGCTCATTCGGAATAATACCCTCATTCGGAATAAACATTCATCCAAAATGTCACCTTCGTTCGGAATGTTATTCTTTACTCAGAATATTAACCAAAATCCTTGATTCGGAATATATTCCGAATGAACACCTTGATCCGGAATAATAGATGTTCCGAATGAACACCCCTTGATTCGGAATACTGCTTCACTCGGAATAAATCCTCAATCCTTCGTTCGGAATGATGTCTTGATCCGGAATGTTCCGAATAAACTTCTTCACTCGGAATGTTCCGAATGAGCACCTTCACTCGGAATATAAGATATTCCGAATGAACACGTTGGATTCGGAATGTAGCACTGATCTGGAATGTTCCGAATGAGTTCCCTGATCCGGAATGTTTGGCTTGATCCGGAATAAAAGCTTTATCCGGAATATGTCACCTATCCTGGATATTTGCTTTGTTCGGAACAATCACAACACCACCTTGATTCGGAACAAATGCTTGGTTCGGAATATACTTGGGAAACATAAACAGTAGCGAAGAACAAGGGATACAAAAAGAAATACAGATCTAACCAAAGTCAATCAAAATCAAGCAAAAAATTAAATCAAACTAACCAACAATGATCAACTAATGATAATCAAACAAACCAAATCAAAAACACTAACAATAATAACCATAATAATCAAAACCCACTTAATTAAATCAAATAAAACTCAAGAACATGAACATAAACAATAAAGCATAAAGATTAATGATCAAATAAGAAAGGAAGATAGGAGATCAAACAATAAAAAGTAAAGATTGAAAATAATTTAAAGGAAACTTATTTGAAATTAAATGAATTTAAGGTGCAAGACAATTAAGTAAATGACATGTATTTAAATGACAAGTAATTAAAATGGTGGAAGACTAATTGTCACACTTAGCCAACAAAAACAAATGGAATGAAAATGAAAACTATATATAGGGGATTAGGGAGGTGCTTAGAGGAAGCTTCCTCCCCTCTTTCTTCTTTCTTTAATTGCATCATTAAGTCCTTAATCTTCTTAGTTCTTCGACTTTAATGACTTTGTCTCGGGATTTCTTTAAACTCGTCTTGAAATTTCTTCATAAATAAGACTTGAGTTCTTCGGCTTTTAGTAAACTTCCGTCTTTTGACTTTTTCTTCGATAAATCTTCAGAATTGGTCTTGGACTTCCGTTCTTTTTGCACTCTTGATTTCTTGACTTCGTCTTTTATCTTTTTCTCGGTAAAAGCCCGTGAATGCCCGTGTTTTCTCCCCTTTTCACATTTTCGTCCTAAATCACAACAAAAACACAAACCACGCATAATTCCGACATTTACGACATAAAATACACGTTTTGGCTTGGTTATTATTGTAGTTAAGTGGTAAAAAGGATGGGTGTTTACACACCTATCAGCCACTTTTATCAATCACATGACAAAGAAGTTGTACAGAACCAAGCCAAAAATCACACTTTAGGAATTTTGGGTACATCTTTTCGTTCTTTAACAAGTTCAAGATAATCCCTAAGTGTTCGGCATGTTCTTCCTCGCTCTTAGAGCAGATTAGAATATCATCAATGAGAACGATTACGAGTTTATCAAGACACGGGTTACACATACAATTCATTAAGTCAATGAATACAGCAGGTGTACTGGTCAAACCAGGAGGCATAACACTAAACTCATAATGATCATCACGATTTCTAAACACCGTAATTATAATATCTTCCTCGCGTATGCGAAGTTGATGATAAACAAAACAAATATCAATATTGGGGAAAACACCAGAATCTTGGAGAAAACACGAGAGTTTTAAAGTTGATCAAATAGATCATCAGTTTCTTGGAAGCGGGTAACGATTCCTGATCGTTAGCTTATCCGGCTCTCGGTAATCGATACTGATGTAGGTTTTTCGTACACGTTTTAGGAAAAACGCGTATGAGGGGCAAGTATTAAGTCTTACGCTTTAGGAAAAACGTAAAACCGAAAATGCGGGTTCGTTCTCGAAGGAGGTGTGTGGATTAAGTGCCAATTATATAAAATCAGGAGTTTGGATTAGTGACGTTTTTGGTTTAGAAGAGAAACATTAAAGACGAGCTACGATTACGATTACACTACGACGAATTAACGTAAAACGCGAACGTAAATACGTAAAACGTGACAAAATTAAAAATTAAACCTAAAAATTAATTAAAAATTAAAACTAAGTCTAAAATAATATAAATAAGAATAAAACCTAAAAATTAATGGTATGTGAGTTGCCCTCTAACCTTAAGGTTGTGGGTTCAAGTCTCGGTGGAGACATGTGAGATAGATATTGTGAGATAGTTAGTGTGTGAGTTGTAAAAAATGTCTTTCTAAAAAAAAAGAATAAAAAGCCAATAAAAATAATTTAAACCTTTTATTAATTAAATATTCAATTTTAAATGCTAATTAAAACCCTAAAATTAAATATAATTAAGAAAAAGCCCAAAATATTATTTTATTGAACTAATAAATCACTTATATTATTTAAAGACTAAAAATTATTTTTCCTAAATTTTGAAAACTATTTTTATATTTTTAAAACACTAAAAACAATTTTTAAACTAGAATAATGATTCAAAATAATAAAATAATGCTAAAATAAATTTGACAATTTAAAAATTCCTAAATTATACTAATGAACAGTAGAAAAATGAAAAAGTTTGAAAAAGTAAATATTTTTCACTAAAAGACAAAACAGAAATAATAAAACCCTAATTAAACTAAAATTAAATCTAAAAAGGTACTTAAAAATGTGAACAGTAAAATCTTTTTAAACTAAAAATCTTAAAATCTTTTTCTAAATCTAAGAAAATATTTAAAACTGAAAAATATTAAGTTTTTACACTAAAAGACAAAAACAGTAAATTAAAATCTAATTTAAAATGCAATTAAATCTAAAAAATAGGAAATAAATAGTGATAGAAAAATAAATTAAACAAAAAAATCAGAAATAAAATAAGAAAAATAATAAAACTAAAATCAAGCAAAAATTCCTAAAATGGACCACTAAAGACAAAAGTTTAAAATTCTGAAAGTGACACTTGACTAGATTTTTGTCTTATAGCTAAGCAGGGGGAATTTTAACACTAGCAGTGGGAACTGAGTTCCCACTGACTTAACAAAAATCTAGATCTGGGCAAAGTTTGACGTGCAACTTGCTTGATTCTTGGTATTAACTGAAAACAAGGGCACCCCCACAACCAGTTGGGTTGTGGGGAGTCAAGAAAAATATAAAAACAGCAGGTCCAAGCTCAAAATCACACAAACCAAGCCAATGAAAGTTACTGTAAAATGCAAAGGGGTCTGGTTGACAACAGCTGATCTATTTGGCAATTTGGTGAGTTTTAGCTCACCAAATCTTGTTCAATATCCCAAAAAATCACAACCAACTAAGTTGAAAACCTAGATTAACCTATACTCTAACAACCTACAAGACTAGAAGGCACAATATACACTAAAGCAAACAGATTATGGGCCTACTGATTTTATGCCATCTATACCAAATTTTAACACATGCAATTTTCTATTTAAACTGCCTTAAACCAAATGGCCTATTGATATGACCTAGCTAATGTGTGTTTAGGCAGGATTGAACACAAAACCTGTCACCAATTTCAGTAAAAACCCTAGTCCCAAACACCCATATATTTACTAAAATCAAACTTTTAACAAACCAAATCCACTCAAACCTTAACTAAACTGATTGAAAACTATTTTGACATGCACATAAGGCCTAAACTGTATTGATCAATCAACCAGCATGCAAACACCTTATACACAAAAACTTGTAAATCCAATCAAAAGAGCATAAAAGTCATAAAAAATGGTTCAAGCCGGGTTACCTTGAGGCTGATGCCGTCTTTTTGATGCTTTTAAGCTCATGAGATGGGTTGAATCCTATGTAGAAGACCCATGTTGGAGTTCAACAACAGAACCAGGGGTTACAATATATCTTGAAAAAGAGAGAAGGAATGAAAGTCCTTGGTCTACTTCCTGCACAACACAAACCAACAAGAACAGAAACTAAAAGTAGCAAAGGATACAAGCTTTTGGCTTGTAGCTTTTGCTACAGTGAAATATGAGAAAAACTGAAATCAGATTTTTTGTAAAAAAATCTTTGAAAAAAAAACTTTCTTGAAACCAAATGAAGCCCTAACAAAAGTTTAAAACCAAACTGGATTTAACACAATAACTCCACTTTCACTTCATTATCTTGCTGAATCCAAGTCTTGAAAACTTTTTTAGAACACAAACTTGGAAAACGAATTTGCTTGAAAACTTTTGTTGTCCCTCTAATTTGTGATTGATTAAGCAATGAATAAAGAAAGAAAATAGATGAAGAAGAGATGAATTCCTAGAGAGAGAAAGTAGTGAGAGAAAGTAGAGAGGAGATGATTAACTTGGTGAGATTAGATTAAGAAAAGAAGTTACAAATGACCATCCACCCTCCTAACATGCTAGGAGGGTAGTATATATAGTCCACCCACATGCGGGCTTTAATGGACTATATATTGGGTCGGGCTTGTCTTTTGGACTTTAATTAGTTTAAATCCAAGCCCGTGAACCACGACTAAATATCTCCCCCAATGTGAGGTCATTCCTCTTTGATATTTGGATTCCAATGGAGATTTATGAATTTCGTCATAAATGAGTCTTGAACGTGTAACAGTAGTTTTGTTCCTTCATGCTGTGATCTTTGAGCCTTTGTCGTTGTCTTTCGACTTTGTCTTTAAGTCTTGAGATCTTCAAATCATCCTTGACTTGTCATTGCCATCTTGCGATCTTGTGTCTTTGTCCACATGCTCACACTATCAATTGTTGGATAAGTCTTTGGGCATGAATATGTGGTTGTGAATCTTTGACTTTGCTGAGTACACCGTGACGCCACCTTCTCGAGACAAAACATAGACACGGACTGAATGGCTTTGACATTCGTCCTAAATCGGTAGCGTTTTACCTCCGGTCGGTGAAGACCGTTATACGATATTACATATCGTACCTGTGATCAGGTAGATTCAATTAAGAATCTCCTTGACAGGGTTTCGCGGCAGTACTAGCCGTTCTCTTTACTCGACCGTCTCAAAGCAAGACTGCGAACATAAAGAGTGGATCAATTGGATACATATCCGCTTGATTAAAGTCGTCAATTCAAATTCCTGGAACAAGTTTGATTCATTAAGAATCTTACCATTGTTGCTTTCCAGTTGACACAAGTTTGATTCATAAGAATCTCACAAGTTACCTACCGTAGCGTTGTTTGATGTTGACGCTAGAAGGATTTCCATTCGTCACTGTGAATATTAATAAATATCACTCTGAATGTTATGGCAAGACCATAAAGATATTGCGTAGAAACCTGAAACGAGTTTGAATCAATTCAGAATCAAACCACTGTTGCTTTTCAGTTTTACATATGTTCAATTCATAAAGAATCTTGCATATGACCTACCGCAGTACTGTTTGATGTTAACACTGGAAGGATTTCCACTCATCATTGTGAATACAAAGTAGTATCACTCTGGGTGTTCTAGCAATATCGCAAGGATATAGCGTAGGACTCTCTTGATCTTCATCCGTGTGTCCTAACGAGATTTGATTGATCTCTTGGCTCTAGACTCTATTTGTGCACTTTTAGTGGTCGGAGGCTGGAGCAGATGCCACCTATTCAATATCAACTATCTCGGAGTGAGAAAGTCAATAGAAGTCGTGTTGATCTCCGTGACAATAAAACAAACTTCTTTTGAGAGAAGCCTGAGTAGCTAGGAAAGGGTTGTGCTTCACATCACTGGGTCCATGATGAGTTTGTCTTCATGATGAGTTGATCCGGTTTATGCCTAAGTTGTATGGAGGGCTTCTTTCTTTAGACCCTTTATCCTTACATTTCTTTTTCATTCTTCAACCCCTTCAATGCTTACCAAGACATCATTAATAGCACCTTGTTGTGATTGTTCCAGTGCTATCATCAGTACTTAGTCGGCATTCAGCTACGTTCACATTCTACTCCATCTTTCCTAAGGACTTCTAATAATCTATTGGATTGTCCCTGGGAAGATCCCTCCGGTTCTGGTTGGATCATAGGACTTAAACCTAACCACCCTTTTGACACCAATAACGTCGTGAATTAAAGATGTTGTGGGTATTTGATCGTAACCATGAAAACCACTTTAAATTCTAACAAAGTGTTTGAAAAGTATTTAACACCTTGCTAGTTTTGTCGTTTCAGAAATGCTCCCCCTTCACATGTGCATCGATAATCGAAAGTGTTTCGCACATGTAGGTAAGAATTAAAGTGCTTGAGTCTTATATAAGATCACATTTTAATCACATTTTCTCCCCCTATCTCTAATATATAAAATCTTTTGATATTAGAGATACCAAATTTGATTAAAATATATTTTGAAAAATAGTCTTGAAAATCTTCGGGAGAAAGATGTGTTAATCTTTTGCATGAAGTTGAATTGCTCCCCCTCAAAAATTGATCCAATGGAATTGTCATTACGAGGATTTGATCCACATTAAACTTTTGAGGATATGAGTTGTTGAACACACAATTTTTGAAAGATTTTGAATATCATTGAGAAATTCTTGAAAAAATTGTGTTCAACGCTTTTTGAAAAATCAATTCTTTTTGACGAAAAGGTTTTTCTAAAGCATAAACTTGAGTTCATAGACTTTGAATGTCTTGACGAATCCACTCAAGTGTAAGAAGATTTAACTTCTTTTGCTAAGGGTAAGAGTACAAAAGCGTACACTCCCCCGTGAATTTAGATCCGGGTTGCAATCTGAAAGTGATTACAAGCCATTGTGTTGAGCTCAAAACGTTGAATGTTTTGTGACAAGCTCAACCCAAGATAGATTGCTCTACCCGTTGGTGGAAATATTGTCCAAAATAGACAATTTCCTTTTGAAAAGATAGAAATGACATGTTTTGAAAAATATTTACAACTTTCATTCGAGCTTTATGTACACACCCGTGTCGTTATTGAGCGACATTTCTAGGTACGTCCATATTATCGATACTGAAAGACATGTCGAGAAGAATATTTTTGGATTATCAAAGATTTTTTACTTTTGTATTTTGCTTTTTGATTAATATGTACAGGTAGATGTTTGATAGATGAATCAAGCAGGCTTCTTTGCCAGAACCTCCAGTTCTGCTGGAGTCAAACATCTCATACCAATTTGCCTAACTATATACGCAAACCTCTCTTTCGAAAGAGCTTTTGTAAACAAGTCAGCTAATTGGTAATCGGTTCCAACAAAGTATAATTCAACAATACCTCTTTCAACTTGTTCCTTAATGAAGTGATATCGGACATCAATGTGCTTCGTGCGGGAATGCTGAACCGGATTGCAGGAGATGGCTATGGCCGACTTTGAGTCACAGTACATAGGTACTTTATTAAAATGGAAGCCATAATCCGTGAGTTGTGTTCTCATCCAAAGAACTTGAGCACAACACGCAGATAGAGACACATACTCCGCTTCGGCTGATGAAAGTGACGTGCAATCCTGCTTCTTGGAAGACCATCCCACAAGCTTGTCTTGACCTAGAAATTGTGCACCACCAGAAGTACTTTTACGTGTATCAAGACACCCTGCATGATCAGAATCTGAATAGGCCGTTAGAAAGAAACCGGTTTCCCTCGGATACCAGAGTCCAATGTAAATGGTATTCTTAAGGTACCAAAAGATCCGTTTAAAATCCTTGAGGTGCTTTTCAGTGGGTCGTGCTTGATATCGTGCACAATAACATGTAGCATGATGAATATCAGGTCTGCTTGCTGTCAAGTACATGAGTGACCCGATCATGGAACGATATCTCGTTTAATCTATGGGTAATCCCTCCAAATCAGCATCTAGGGATGTGGTTGATAATGGTGTCCCAACGGGGTCACATGATGTCATACCATGCTTTTTGATTATGTCTTGACAATACTTAGCTTGGTTAATGAAGATACCACTTGGGGATTGGTGAACTTGAATTCCTAGAAAGAATTTTAGTTTGCCCATCATAGACATTTCAAATCTGCTGTGCATTACTTTTTCAAACCATTTTGAAAGTTTTGAGTTTGTAGACCCGAAAATAATGTCATCGACATAAATCTGCACAAGCAAAATGTCATCCCCATATTTATAAGTGAACAAAGTTAAATTAATGGAACCTTTTGAGAAACCTTTGGAGACCAGAAATTTCGAGAGCTCGTCGTACCACGCCCTTGGAGCTTGCTTGAGTCCATATAGTGCTTTGTGGAGACGATACACCTTGTCAGGATAATGAGGATTGACGAATCCTTCCGGCTGCGTGACATAAACTTCTTCCTTCAAAGGACCGTTAAGAAACGCCGTCTTTACGTCCATTTGATAAACGATGAATCCCTTATGTGCAGCATACGCAAGGAAAATCCTGACCGCTTCTATTCGAGCTACTGGTTCAAATGATTCTTCAAAATCAGTACCCTCTTTCTGTCCATACCCTTTAGCCACTAGCCTAGATTTATTCTTGATGATCGTGTTCTCTTCATCCATCTTGTTTTTCCAGATCCATCGAAGATTTAATGGTGTTACATCATATGGTCTGTCAACAAGTTCCCAGACTGTAAGTCTTTCAAATTGTTGAAGTTCATCCGTCATCGATTCAATCCAAGCATGATCAGCCAAGGCTTCTTTGATGTTTTTCGGTTCGGCTGAACTCACGGCGAGTGCGAACATACAAACATCGCCATCGGTGTTAAGCTGTCGTCTTGTGCGAACGGGCTGTGAAGGGTTTCCAATGACATGAACCAAAGGATGATCTCGGGTCCAATGATGTGTTGAAGGATGTCGTTGGTAGAACGTATGCATATTTGACGGATCAACATGTCGAGTAGAAGACTCTCCAGTTTCATGTACCGGTGTACCGAATGGGTTGATAAATTCGTCTTCGTCAGATAATGCATTGTCTGCTTGATTTGTGTTCTCTGGAGCAATGACAGTAGTTGTGGATGTTGTAGGATCGATTGTTGAAGTGATATTCTGAGGAGGTAAATCTGCAGCAACCCGTGTTGAAGTAGATGAAGTTGTATCCGGTTGTTGACGATGATCGGTATCATTATTCTTATCATGAGTGACAGCGGAAGACTTCGATACAACTTGTTTCTCCCCAGTGAAATATTCATCATACATTGGTCCATATAACATTTCCAACTCTTCAATTGTCGTGTCGACTGTCATATCAGCTCTAGGAACATTTTCTGGAACCAGCGTTGAACTTGACGGTTCATTGCTGTGGTCTTGAGTTCCGAGTTCCGTGCGGTTGTGAACGGAAGTCGTTTGTCATTGTGGATCGGGACTTAAACTGTTTTGTTCCAGTGCCATTTCTTGTAATTCATCAAATCGGATGTGAATAGTCTCGACAATCAATTTTGTTCTCTTGTTGTATACTCTATATCCCTTTGACTGAGTTGCATATCCCACAAGAATACATGCATCACCTTTCTCTTTCATCTTATCCAAGTTTTCACCATCTCGAATGATGTAACAAGTACATTCAAAAACATGAAGGTGTTTGAGTGAAGGTTTTCGATCATGAATTATGTGATATGGTGTCTTTTCGTGTCTTGGGATAACTAAGGATCGGTTTTGTGTGTAGCATGCGGTTGACACGGCTTCGGCCCAAAAATATAGTGGAAGTTTTGAAGCGGATAATGTTCGAGCAGCTTCAACCAAAGTACGGTTTCGTCTTTCAACAACGCCGTTTTGTTCGGGTGTTCGAGCAATAGATGTTTCATGTTCAATCCCTTCGGCTTCAAAATACTTTCTCAGATTTGAATTCAAAAATTCTGTACCTCTATCAGTACGAACCACTTTAACTTGAGCCTGAATACCACGTTGTATCAATTTAAGGAAGCTGATGAGAACTTCAGGTGTTTCATCCTTGGACCTCAAGAAGTGAGTCCATGTGTACCTTGAGTAATCATCGACAATTACCAGAATATATTTCTTTCCATTGATACTCTGAACACGCATGGGACCACACAGATCCATGTGAAGAAGATCTAACCGTCCTTTAGAGCTTGGTGTGGTCTTTGTTTTGAAGCTACTTCGTTTAGCTTTACAAAGTTCACAAGAAGAACAAAGATGATCTTTGATGAATTTCAATCTTGGAAGGCCTCTCACAATATCTTTCTTGGAAAGCAAGTTGATGGTATCAAAGTTGAGATGAGAAAGACGTTGATGCCATAACCATGCCTGAGTCGTTGAAGCTTTTGCCATGAAGCAAATTGGAGTTGATGAAGTTGTGTCTTGAAGTGAAATTGTGTAAAGATCAGTACCCCGTGTACCGGTAAGTAAGTCATTCCCATCATAATCACGAACAAAACATGTCTTCTTTCTGAAAGCAACTTCCAAATCCGCATCACATAATTGACCAACCGAGAAAAGATTGTGATTGAGCCCTTCGACGTAGTATACCCTTTTAATCGTGATATTCCCCTGAACCAAATCTCCATATCCTAGGATCGGTGCAAATTGATCATTTCCGAATCGGACCGTACCCAGGAACTTCTCCACGAAGTTAATTAGAAGCTTGAGATTCCCCGTCATGTGTGCATCCGGAGTCCATTATGAAGAGAATTATTTGTATCACCTGCAGAAGCGTTAGAACACGATGGAGCATTTGCTAAATTGGATACCACAGTAGTTGTGATAGTAGAATCATTAGTGTCCTTATCAACATTTAAAGGCAAACTAACACTCGTTTTCACATTTTCTGTCCTAACTTTAGGCATCCATTTATATCCGGGAGGACATTGATTAGCAAACCACCATTTCCAAGACTTACTGGCAGACTCATATAATTCCTTAATTTTGCTTCTAGGATTCTTAGTGGTGGAGTCTGATGCATTACTTTTCTTAGTGGGGGTTGCACCAGAATGGTTCACTTTCCGTTTGGGTTTACTAGCTCTAATAGGCATTGCAACTTGCTTCTTAGTTCTAGTATCTACGCCTTTGACTTTATTTATAGCACACATAGAATGATTAGCATTAGCACACTTTCCACATTTGACACAAAGAAATTTCACATTTATAGCATTCAAATCATTCACAGCATTCAAATCGTCATTACATGCGATTACAGACTTTTTATTCTTCAAAACGTTCAAATTCCTAGGGTGTTCTTCTACTTCCTGCACCTCCCCTTGATTCTTGTGTTTCCAGACCTTATCATTCACTTGAGTGCGCTTAAGCTGAGGCCGGCTAACACTAGTAGTGGAAACTATTCCTGTAGTAGAAGACACACGAATATTAGTGTTTCTAGAAGTCTGAGGCGAGTGAGTATCTTTGTTTGTGGGCTTAGTGGACTTTCTATACATCCCTGGTTTAATCACATTATTGTGCTTAACGCTTGGTGCTACTAGATTCCTTATTGGTTGAGCTTGTGGTAACCTTTCCTTTCCATCCATCTTGGGGGCAAACACAGGTTTTGCAAACGAGGAATTAGATAAAGCAGATGGTTATCCCAAGATAGAGGATCTATTCTCTTTAGAGGCATTGGGTTGTCTAACAACATTTTTCTTAATGCTAGGTTCCACAATTTTCCCACCCATTTTAGCAATGAGTTTCTACAACTCAGCTATCGCTCTGTCCCTGTCTTGTAATTGAGCTTTCAACCCTTTAATTTCCAAATTCTGTTCATTCATTTCTCGAAATGTTTGGGAAAGTTTTTCTTGCAATTTATTATCATGTGGAAAACGACCAACGTCTTTTTGCAAAGCAAGTTCAAGTGAATCACAATGTTTTTGAAGGAAATCAGTTTTGTGTTGAAGTAACTCAAAAGCCTTTTTGTCAACATTTTCTTTACGTTTCGAAAGCTCAATTTCAAGACGTTCACATTCTTTGCTTTTATCAAGATATTGGCATGCAACTTCATAATATTCATCAATATCAGCACAAGATGTAAAATAAGCACACATAACATCGTTAGAAACACATTCTTGCAATAGTAAATCATATTCATCTAAAAAATCAGTCTTCTCCATTTGAAGATCTTCAATGTGTTTCTCAAGAGATTCAACATATTTTAAATCATTATACATTTCAGTCCGAATGAACTCCTCAAGTTGAAGAACAGTTTCTTTAATCAACGCCGTGTTAGGAATTAAGAGTTCTTTCACAAGCAAGGTAATATCTTGAGGAATCGGACGTGTCCACTCAACATTTTCACGTTTTGCCCAGTCTCTTTCAACAATAGATTTAACATTATCTATGTGGTGTTTAAGAATACCTAATGTTTTCCTACTCTTGCTTTTAGATTCATCTAGAGGGAGGTAGTTTATGTATTTGTAAACATTAGATTTCTTAGGGGCAAATGCTTTCTTCCATTGAATTCTCTTTTGTTTGCATTCTAAGAACACTTCCTCACGAGTTTTCTGAGTTTGTTTGTTGAACAGGTCATAAAGACTATTCTCATAAGCATAATTATAAGGTTTCACAAACTCCTTATTAACAAGTGGTTGACTATCAGCATCCCAAAGGGCAGTCTCTTCACTATTGGCACTAACAGGCATGCATTCAAGATCTGTCCTTTCAGTCTCATCAAGATAAAGATGCGGGTTCGCAGCTTGAGCTTTGGCAAGGTACTCAGGACTTGCAAAGCTAGCTTGACCCTTAAACATCAAAGGAGGTGCCAGCATTCTCACAGATTGTATAGAATCATGCGTTTTATAAACAACGTTCTTCAAAAATTCGACTTGTGCTTCTAATTTCGTTACCTTTTCAGTTTCTTTATCATATCTACTTTTGAAGTCTTGTTTTAACGCATCTACCTCTTGGTTCTTATCCTCAAGAATTTTAGCAGAATCAGTAGTGGTCATAGAGAGCTTTTGTTCAAGTTCATTAACTTTGGTATTGGCAAGGTACGTTTTTTGACGTTCATCCATTAAGAAAACATTATATTGACGCTTCTCTTTAGCTAATAACTCAAGAGTTGTATTATATTTGTTTTCAAAATCGTCCTTTTGACTTTTTAACGCACTTCCCTTGTACCCCTCAAGCTCTTTGGTTTTCTGAAGGAGCTCATCTCTATAGGTTTCAGTTATCTCAGTAGATTTGATAAGAGCAGATTTGCATTCTTCAAAGCTTTGAGTGAGCGTAGCGTTTGCCTTCTTTAATTGCTTTTGACTCTTTTTATTTTCAGTGACATCTTTTTGTAAAGTAGCAATTAAATTAGCAAGCGCAATACGTTCCTCTTCATCATATTCATTTGCATGTTGATCATCCTCAGACTCATTATTGCACATGTCTGATGAATCGGGTGTGGTATTTCTATCAACCGTTTCCATCATACATGTGTCATTAATGGCATTGGGTAGACCACTATGCTCAGGAATATCACCAAACACATTATATTCATCAGTAGTGTGTACCTTATCGATTGGCTCAGTGTCAAAGATAGGACCATTGTCATCTTCAGTGACTTTGAGAACTTCTTCAACCTTTGCCATGTACGAGTAATGTGCATCAAGCTCTTGATCAGAATCTTCATCATCAGTATCATCAAGCATGGCTCCTTCCTCAGCTGACAATTTAACCCCTGCTTCCATTTTCTTACATAGCAACATCTTTTCCTTGTGATAGCTAGAGTCTCTAACCCTTTTCGGCTTCCTGCATTCCTTTGCCATATGCCCATATCCTTGGCAATTATAACATTGAATCCCGCCCTGCTGAACCACTTGACTTCCAACCGTTTCCCTATTCCCAGTAGCAGCAGCAACCCTCTGAGTATCATACTTTGCAGTTTGTCGATCATATCTTGCAGAACCCTCAACATGCGTTGGATTATGTCGATCATACCTAGAAGGACTTTCACCACGTCGACGTGTGTCATACCTTGGAGGACTCTCAACATATCGGTTCTTTGTGTTAGATGATGTGCGAAGAATGTTGTTGGTGGGTTTGTAGATTTTCTTGTAAGTCTTCATTATGTAATCAATTTGTTGTTTCATCTCTCGGTTCTTTTGAGCTTGGTCTTCATCACTATCTTCTTCAGATGATGACTCAGATGGTGGTGATGGTGCTCTTGGCGCTTTACCTCGAGATTTTGTGGAAGATGAAGACTTAGATGATGTGGAATATCGTGGTGAGGATGATGTATTGGAGTATGGCTTAGGAGCACGAGAGTGAGGATCTTGAACATGTTGAGTGGTAGTCAGTAAAGCAAGTGGATTAGCCGTCTTGGCAACACGTTCAACTCGAATCTCATTTGCTTCATTCTGAAATTGCTTCAAGATGTCAAAGAGTCGATGATATGAGACTTCGTCTAACTTTTCTTGTTGTTTCACCAAAGTGACGAACCGTGTCCACTCGGGTTGAAGTTGTTGAAGAAATTGAACATTAACTTGCATGGTGGAGACTTGCAGGTTATTTCTTGTCATGTCATTCATCATCTTACAAGACCTAGAGTAGTAAGAGTCAATTGATTCTCCATCCCTTGAAGTAAACTTGCCAAAATTCCAAAACAAGTTAGTTTTGACATCTTGTTTGTTGAATGATTCTCCTTGTTGCAAGCGTTCAATAGCAGTCCACATTTCATGTGCTGTCGGGCATGCATCAACCGTGGAGTAAATATCATCTCCAATCCCACTTAAAACCATATAGATGGCTTCCTTCTCCGCATCATGCCAAGCACAATTTTCAGGTGTGAGATCAGCTCTTGTTTCATCACGTTCACTTGCAGGTATTGGATCAGTAGTATCTGTGGCTGCTCTTGGAGGAACTGAGATCTTCTAAAATATATATGGTCCATGAGTAATACATTTCCTCAAGGCATCACCATTAGGTCTTGTATCAAGATATCGTATGAAACGTGATTGCCATTGAGCATACCTACCAGATACAAGCATTGGTGGTCTCTCTTTGTTACCCGCGACCATGATGTTGTTGTTCGTCACACGATATTCTGCAGTAGAATCCATCTCAAAATTCTCTGAAATGATGAAGTGAATATGGATCTTAAGTAGATTTGTTGTGATTGTTGTTGTGGTTTAAATTCCGAAACTTGCAATTTTTCTCCAGGCCGACAATAAATTCTCCAGTCCGACAAAACGGTAGATCAAAAAAAATTTATATCGCCAAATTTTGAAATTGAGCTAGAAATGTCCTAAAACTAGTAAGGAAATTTTTTTTTTTTTTTGATCTTCGTGTAAACGATATTCCGAAACTAGTCTAGATGGTGGCTAAGTCTAAAAAATACTCAAACAAAATTTAGCAAAACACATCATCGGAATGTCCCCTAATCGGAATGTCTAATCGGAATCCCAATCGGAATGTCTAATCGGAATCCCAATCGGAATGTCTAATCGGAATCCCAATCGGAATGGCTAATCAGAATCCCAATCGGAATGTCTAATCGGAATATCTTCGTCGGAATACCCAATCGGAATGATGATCGGAAAGACCTTGTCGGAATACCAAATCGGAATGATGATCGGAAAGACTGGTCGGAATACCAAATCGGAATGTCTGATCGGAATGATAAAACCCTTTTCCGATACTACTGATCAGAATAATAGTGCTGTTACGAGATTTTGGGGTAAAAAATGAATTTTTCGACAAGAAATCCGCGATTTTAACCAACCAAATGCGACCAAATCCCTACCACAGCTATGTAGAAGATTTAAATCAAGATTTAGAGCAAAGAAACACAAAAAGAATCTTGAATTCGAGATGATTATAAGAAAAAATCACACGAACCAAGTAAAATCAACAACGAATCACAAAACTACCCCATGGCGATTGATACCAAATGTTGTCCCTCTAATTTGTGATTGATTAAGCAATGAATAAAGAAAGAAAATAGATGAAGAAGAGACGAATTCCTAGAGAGAGAAAGTAGTGAGAGAAAGTAGAGAGGAGATGATTAACTTGGTGAGATTAGATTAAGAAAAGAAGTTACAAATGACCATCCACCCTCCTAACATGCTAGGAGGGTAGTATATATAGTCCACCCACATGCGGGCTTTAATGGACTATATATTGGGTCGGGCTTGTCTTTTGGACTTTAATTAGTTTAAATCCAAGCCCGTGAACCACGACTAAATAACTACTTATTGCAACGTTCTAATAAATATTAAATAGAAACCTATGACCGAACATTCTTGTTTGACTCAATATTTTGAGGCTAACAACTTTAAATTAACCTTGCATAAATAGTCATCTTACACTAAATTACACTAAAAACGTTTAAATTGGAACTCAGTTTGCAGAATGAGAATAAAATTTCATTTTCATTAATTTCTTAAAAACTTTATACAAACTGGAACAAAATATACATGTGACATGCCACATGTATATATACTACATAAAAGAACAGTCTAGAATACATAAACCCTAATTGTTGAAAGTCCTAAAAAGCCCTTGACGGTCTTGGTCAATTTTCGTCAATATGGCATCTTGTGACTTTTGCAGGATCATGTGGGTTGCCAGCTTGTATTCCATCATCTTGGATGTCCATCTTGAGTAGGGAACAAGTAAAACCATCTTGGCCGTATATCTTGTCCCCTTTTTAAAGTTGAGGGAAAGAGACGTGAGCAGGGGACATTGAGGGGCCCGTTTGGTGAAGGTGAGGACAAGTATGAGAGGTGCGATGGGTTTAGTGTAGGGTTAATCAGATATCTGGAGGTTTATGGGGTAAAACCCCTTGGTTTGGGGTTAATTGTTCCTGGGTTAATTAGGGTTCGTGGGGGTGTTTAATCTGAATAGTGATTGTTTAGGCGCCAGTTTTATTAAATAAACAAGTTTAAAAAACTTAATTTATTAATAATAGTGGTAAATGGGGTGACGTGTTAGAGGTTTGAGTTGTGATTGGCTGGGAGATGTTAGTGGATGACGTGTAAGCAGGTGGTTGGGTGAGGGGAGTTTGGATGTTTGATGCTTTCAGTCCCCCAATTCCCCTTCTCTTGTCACTTCTGAATAAATACACAAAACTTGCATTTCCTTTGTTAACAAAGTCTTGTTTTCCCCATTTTTGCCACCAAAGGTTTTGTTAACTTGTTTCAAAGACATAATAAGCAAATTCATCATTCTTCAAGGGGATATCTTGTATAATCTTCAATCATGGAGGACTTTTCTTGCCAATAATGATTTATTCAAGGTCTTTTCTTGTCAAATCTTCAAAATGAGGGACCAATGTTGACAATCTTCAAAACATCCAGGACCATTTTGGAAATTCATGATTCGGGTCCGGTTCTTTGTGCCGCTTCGTTTCCCGTGTTCGTTTTTGCTTGATTCTTGTAATCTTTTGGTGAATTCATGATATCCGTACCTAAAATACACAATGAACAAACACAAGCATATATTTGGGTATTTTGATGATATTTTTAGCATTTTAAGCCCGATTTGGACGATGAGACTATGTATAATTGCAGTCTCATCACTCCCCCATACTAAACCATTACCGTGTCCCCACGCAATGCTAGAATTAAGTATCATAGCACTTCCAAAATTCATTTTATGATGACTTTTATCGAAGACATAAACTTAAATGAACTACTACACGTGTTTTAGACATAATGTATTGTTTTCATCACGATTAAGTGACTTTTGGGATCACAGAACAAGAACACGTGAATGCTTCGTTAGAAATAATTTCATCGTCCTCGATTTTCACCCAATTCCATGCTAAGCGTGTAACGAGATCACTGTTATTATAAGTTAGCAACCCGATCATATCTCATGAGTGTTAATTACGAACCTAAACTCCCGTATTCCTACTTGGTATCTCTTATATTTTATTTTTTCCTTAATGATCACGAGGATACATCATTGACTTATGCGTGAATAGAGATTAAGTCTAAAAATAGAGTTTTAACGGTGTAGCCAAAATCATTAAATTAATAATTCACCCTAATAGACAACGATGTCAAAAAATTAAGTCAACAAGAAGGATCGATAAACACGATTTTATAACGGTTTTGAACATGAGACTTATTACCAAGACTTTTATACGCCCCCTAATGGAATGGCCTTATTATCATAGGTTTACCTCTCTTTTATTCAACTTCCCCATGAAGCTTTTATTATGACTTCGGTCTTACCTTGCCTTTTATTATCCGCCATCATCGGTGGTTTTATTATAGCCAAAGACGTATATCCTCACGCTAAAGCGAATTTTGGATCTTTAAAGCTTCAAAGATTAAGGCTAGATTCACTTTCAATTTGGGCATAGATTTTTCGGCCTTGTGAGCTTCAATTTTTTGATTAATTTAGGTGAGCACTTGAAATCTTATTATTAGGTGAAGCTTTCAATTATTCGGGTGCCAATACTTCAAAACCGTGACGCTGGCGATACCTTAATGTTTTCCCAATATAATTACATGGAAGCTACTAAAACAAATTATAAACCAACAATAGTGACTAAACCGCTAAATCAATATTTATTAACAATTTATTATGCAAAAGCGTGGGGAGAATAAGCTAATAATTACTACACATGAGATCGTGACGATTACGAGACTTATAAATAACTCTATCATTTATCGTCCTCATTTAAGATACTTAGCCTAAAAAGTTAAAGAATCGAAGGTAAGTGCTCAACACGCACGGTCGAGTCAAAAGTACTCTTATTCTCACCATCGGAAAACCTACATTCGTGTCTTAAACACTTATGAAAAACAAGAAAAATTTTAAAATTTGGCCATTTTTAGCCTTATTTTGCAACAAAACGATAACAAAAAAGATGAAATTTGGATTGCGTGGTGACGTAAGCAAGGTGAAGTATCTACTCACCCCCCCCCCCCAATACTAAAACTAAACATTGTCCTCAATGTTTCGAGTCTAGGGGTGAAACACCCCCATACTAGAGACGAAGTCGAATGCTTAATCGCGAGCATGGAAAGCGTAAAACGAATAACCTAAAATCCGTTTATGAATTATGCTAATAAGATAAACGTTAGAACATAAAAGGATATCATCGGATATCGGAATCTCCAAAGGCAACGATCGAAGCTCGAGTGATCCGTAAAACGAACACGAGAGGCTTCAATGATGACGATGAACCTAATAAATCACAATCACAAACAACCATGAAAGGTTGGAAGAGCACAAGTCCCCTCGTTACATTAACTAAGAAAGCGATAATATTTACAAGGATAAGCATGAGAATCCCCCACGAGGCACCTTGTTTTTGATAACCGAGTCAAAAGCTCGACTCAAATCCCCATAAATGTGATCATTTAGGGATAATCTTGGTATGGTCATTTTTAGTGGGGCTTACATGATAAACAATGCCCAAAAGTACATGGAGTACTTTAAAAACCCCGATAAACATGTACCGGGGTCAAAGTTAGCGTCCTCGTTTTCGGATGAAAGACGAAACAACGCCACTTCAACAAGTGCTAGAACAACCCCAAAGGGGTTAAACAAAAGAGATGAGAAGTAGAAAGGTGGGGCAATGGGTAAGTCAACATAATGAGCTACTCGAGGTAGACTCACACCAAGCAAATAGACAATATTTCCATTTATTGCATCGGTGGAAGACCGAGATTTCCCTTTTCAAGCAATTCCGGGATCGTAAATCTCGTCCTCGGTGGAAAAATGGGAGGGAACATAAGGGGCTTCCCCCACACTAGATCTACACCAACCGTCGTCAAAAGGAGTAGAAGAGGTGGTAGCACTCATAAAACGCGGTGATGACGGAGTTAAACATGTAGAAAAATCTTTTAAAACATTTTTAAAATCCTTTCAATTTTCATCGTTTAAAAACTCTTTATTAAAACTCGATTTGATAATGTCGAAAATATTTGGCGTGTCAAATTCAAAACTAGTCGTGCTAAAAATCCTCACATTTAAGTCATTGGTGGGAGGGGGTGGCGGATTATATATGTTCTCAAAACGTTTATCAATAAAGAACACCGCCCCCTCGGGGTCTACATACTCGTCATCCTCATGAACGTCGATCTCATCGATTTCTTCATCAAAGATAGGCTTGTCAAACCAAGGTTTGTAATTCCCATCCTTGAGTATTTTAGAAACTCGCTCGAAAGATCACGATCAAGCACGAAACCATCATTCTTTTGTGGGGATTGTTGATAAGTTAAATCCTCACGAATGTGGTAAACGTAATTCTCATTTGAGGAGTGTTGATTAGGTAACTCCTCGAGAATTGGATTTTTAGTGGTCACATGAGTTGGTTCGTCATCAAAAATAATACGTTCCAACTCATTTAGTTCATCCTCGATTTTGGAAAGATCGACCTCACTTGTAGGTGGAAGTGGAGGCAAAAGAGCTAGCTCTCGTTCAATGATTTCCTCAATCTTGGGATCAAACTCGTAATCATCGTACTTCACATGAGAAGAGGTATTTTTAGGAGAATCCTCAAAAATGGCATGTGGATTTCGAAGTACGTGATTAATCTTGGCAAAATCGCCATCGTCATCGTCAAAGAAAGAGTCGATGTGAGCACTCACAACCATGGTCTTACAAGTCGAATGACTATGCTTAGGTGACTTTTCTAAAAAAAAGGATCGATGTCGATGAAACCTTTAGCCTCAACGGGTGTTGTGCTAGGCAAAGGAGGCACTTCGATGGAGTTAGAAGTTGAAGCCTCAAAGACGTGGTCCTTCGAAGGTGGTGAAGACGAGCCCATTTTGGTCATTGTCGTGATGGCACTAACGTCGCCCTTCGGAATTGGTGTATCACTTGTTTCATCGAATGCTTCCCAAAGTGATTTTTCATTCATAAATTTACACATACCCTTTTGAATTAGGTACACGTATTCTTTATCATTAAAGTCCTCATCTTTAAAACCGTTCTTCTTAATTTTTTCAAAACATGCATTAAGCCTCATTCTTTCCGCTAAAGTGTACATTTTGAAATCATTAGGTTTAGAAACATTAGGTTTTGAAACCTCGGTTTTTTCATTATCATTAAACACTTGGGATTTACTCGTGAAAAAGTCCATTTTGTCATCCCCATATCTCATAGTAAGTCTCCCCTCGTGAACGTCAATTACGGTTCGAGCCGTCGATAAAAATAGTCGACCTAAAATAATGGGACATTTAGGGTCACACTCGTAATCGGATATGACAAAATCCGCGGGAAAAAAAACTTTCCAACTTTAACATAGAAATCCTCGGCTATTCCAATTGGTATAAGTGGTGTACAATTTGCAAGCTCGATAGTCATGTTCGTGGGGGTAAGATTAGGCAATCTCATCAATTTCCATAGAGAATGAGGCATTAGATTGATGCTAGCACCTAAATCGGCAAGGGCTAAGCATCCCACAATCTCGGAAAAATCACAAGGTAATAGAAATTGGCCCGGATCCTCTTCCTTTCTTGGCATATGCCTTTTTGGTTTTTTAAGAAGGATCGATGCACAAGTTTCTTCAAGGGTTACTTTTGTAAGGTCGATAAAGCTCTCTTTTTGAACCGTGGATGGAATTTGAGGTACACGAGGGTGTGCACTCTTTTCCTTGGTCGCCACGTTCACCCCATCGACTTTAGAACAATAAGACGTCTTAGAAGTCGAGGGTTGAGAAGAAGGAACAACTCAAAATCCTTCAAGGTTAGGGCTAGTCACACGACCTTTCTCACGAGACGAGACAACTTTACATTGTTCCTTCGGATTTGCAACGGTGTCACTAGGTAACGAATCGACGAAGCACCCGAGGCTGTGTTCATAATAGCCGAAAACATCTTTTTAATGTCTATTTGTCCTTGCTCAATCTTCGTGTTTTGCAATTTCAAAGTATTAGTAAAGTCCTTTTTCAAAGTACCAATTTCTTCCTCTAATCGTCGCATATTAGCCTCATTCGTTTTCATGTAATTTTGAAAATCGTTTGACGAACTATTTTGATTTGAATTAAAGTTCCCTTGGTTTTGATTACTTCTTTGAAAATTGTTTTGATTACCACTTGAAAAATTGTTGCCTTGATTGTTGTTGTTTGAAAAATTTGAGTTTTGGTTATTATCTCGATTTTGCCAATTCAAATTCCACCTTGATTATAACCTTGATTTTGATTCGAAAAATTTCCTTGTTGATTATTTCCTTGAAAATTGTTTCGGTTTTGATTAAAATTGTTGCCTTGGTTATAATTGCCTTGTTATGATGACCCGCGTTATTTTGATTTTGAAAATTGTTGTTTCCATTTAACGCACTCACATTCGACGTTTGGCCACCCGTAGCCGCACACTCATAATAATTATGAGGTCCACCACAAATCTTACACGAAACCTCAACCGCTTTCACCGTAGCGGGAGCGTGTTTCTTTTGCATTTCAACGAGAAAAGCCGTAAACACATTCGTCAACTTGTCGACTTCCGCATCAACTCTCTCAATGTCACGATTAGAACTACTAACATTGGCGACTGATATGAGTGATTTTACTCATATCATTTGTATCTTAAAACAATGAAATAATGCATGAAATGTAAGAAATTTTCTTTGTATTTGTATGTTTCTTGTTTTAATGTGTGTAGGTACCAAGTTCGCGAAAACCGGCAAATATCGACACGAGTTTGAAGATAAAGATCAACAAAGCCAAGATTCGGGCTCGACTTTAGCGGATTTCATCATTTATCGAGTTTATGGGCCTAGTGGGTCCCACATTGGAGCAAATGGGCTTAAAAGCCCATTTAGAAAGATGATATATCTATTTAAGTGGATCAAGGCCCCATTTGATAAAGTATTGATACGGCTGAATTGTTTATGGGCCTTAAAGCCCAAACTAAGGGAAATGTTATAGGAACGAATGAAGTAAATAAAATGGGCTTTAGGGTTTACAAACGATTGGTGAAGTTTTATTTAATCTCATATTTATTCCAAACAGTCAACACACATTTATAAAACCTCACCCACACATGTCACGTTTATCCGTTTATATTACCCACATATATTTTTCCTCCACACGTTTTCACCACCACACATATTAAAAATCTTTTTGATACATCCAAAGTATCATCTTTCTTCCCCAAAGAGAAAATAACCAATAATATTGTTTAACCTAGCCACTATTCATCACAACCCTAATTCAATAAATCAACAAATAAATAAGGGGCTTTTCATCACACGAGTGATTCAAGTGTGGGGGAATTAAATCCCCCAATTTTAAGGAAGATAAGAGTGGGCAGCTAGGGATACGTGGCAGTTTTTCACTGGATGAAACACCTCATCTTTCATCATCAGCGAATCTAGAAAGGCCACCTCAGCAATCAAGAAACACAACTAGCACAAACGGATGCCACGTTGGCAATCCGTGTGCTAGTTGTGTATTTTCTGCCATCCGATCATAATAATCAAGAGAGAGAAAGAGGAATAGATGATCTAAGGGCCATTATGAAGAAGGAATATGCTGGTGAATATTCGAAGATGCTTCCTCAACAGCCTTGGGATGGCTATAAAAACCCCCAAAATTACTTGTAATCATCATCTTTATTTTACTTTAATGTTATAATGTTAAATTAGATTTAGGTTAAATCTTGTATTTATTTCTTTAAAGTATTGTAAGTTTTCTTGATTATTAATAAAAAAAGTGATTGGAGTATTTACTGTATTTAAACTTACTGCTCGAATTTATATTTTACAATTTTATTCTTGAATCTGATCTATATTATAATAGTGAATGTATTTGTTGAAACTAATTAATAGTTTTTACTCAAATCACTAAAAGTAAAAATTGGAGAAAAGACTTTCCCTACTGGAAAGTCTTCTAAAATCAGTCCGAATGTTAAATGGAGTTCAGTTTTGATGTTACTGGATCGAATAATTTGGTGAATGGTGGTTGATGGTGGTGTATAATCGGGTTCACAAGGTTGTTCAGCACAACCTTCGTCTCAAAGGAAATCTCCAAAAGGTGCTCATTTCTTTTATTTTACATGTTATTAGATTAAACTTTGTTTAAATGTTAATATGCTTTATATATTTGAGTGGTTTGTGCGAATTTGTTTCTGATTGATTTATGTTAATTCGTGACTGATTGAATGAATCTGAAATTGTTTGATCAAGTTTGACTTGGTTTGGAGTAATATTAGTTTTACCTGCTCTGTTATGTTTATTTTTAATTATTTATGATGGTTTGAACTGAGTATGAATTTTAATATGATGTTTCTGTTTTATTTGACTTATTGAGTTGCTGAGATTAGAATTTTTTTACTGATATGAGATTAGTTTTTATATAGAATGATTTGTGTTTTTATTTGAGCAGATATAGTATTTGTGAGTTGCTAGTTACTGCTTTGGTTTTACTGATAGTTAATTGGTGTTTTAGTTTTTGTTTACTGATTTAGGTTTAATCTGCTCTTGGGTTATGATATGTTTATGATAAGCTGAATTATCTGTTCATTTTGTTTGAACTACTGCTTGTGTATTAATTGAGTACTTGATCTTTGAAGCTGTTTTTTTTACTGCTTAATATGTTTAGTGATTGTTGATCTTTGCTGGGATTGTTATATTGGTATTTGTTTTACTTTGAGTTTGATAAGATCATTGAGCTTTATCTTTGTAATCTTTTTGCTTACTTAATTGTTGGTCGATCATAGGTTATCAGATCCAACTGATTTCATAAGCCTATAAGCTGTTTCCTAACAGCTTAAATAAAATAAGCTTTCAATTTGATCACTCTTGTGACTTTTCATATATCAATTGTCCAAATAATCAATTACCAAAAAAATGGGTCCTTGCAGGATTCGAACCTACGACCTCGCGGTTCACAGTCAAGAGTGTTAGCCAACTGAGCTACTTGCCTTTTTGATTTTATTACACGTTATTTGATTAATATAGTATTACTATTCTGGCAGACATTAATTTAAGTAACGTTTAATTAAGTTTTAGTTTTAAATACAGTTTAATTAATATATTTATTAAAGTAAATTTAAAGTTTTTAAAATATTAATTTGTTTCTTAATAAAATAAAATAAAAATAAAAATGTTTTGACTAATTTTAAAAGTTTAATTAGTTTATTTTAATAATTAGATTTTTATAATTTTAAGATTTAAATAAATTAATTTTAAAAATATAGATTTGGTATAAGTTAATTTTAATAAAGTTAATTAGTTTAAAAAAGGTTAATTAGATTTCTAAAAATAGTTTAAATGTCATTTTTAATTAAATAGAATTATTTTTATCGATTTTTAAATTAGTTTAATTTTTATATAGTTTTAAATTATAAGTAATTGTTATTAGATAACTAATTTTGGGGGTTTACGATTCATGCACTTTAGGTTAAAATTAAATAGTTTAAAATTGGTGGATTTAATTTCTAGTTTTAAAACCGAAAACCAATTCAAATCATTTGTCTAAATCGACTCAAAACGTCTCAAATTCACTCGATCTTCGTGTACAACGAACTTGGTTCATCACGTGTTTAATTAAATTCGTCTTTGGTAATATTAGTCTATTACTTTTTCTTAAAGGTAATTTTCTAATTTACCCTATAACGTATCTTAATTATCACTATACTATCACGATAACACCAAAAATTTTTGCGCCGCTGTCGGGGATCTTGTGTACGATTCGTCTTTGTGGAGATTTGTTGATCTTTGATTTGAAGACCCTTTCCGTCCTCGGAAAGTTTTGTTATTTTTCTATTATATAGTATGTATCGTTTTTCTCGTTATTTGTGAATAATATATTGTATTACGTAGAACAATAAATTTACATACTTATCAAATAAGGCCTTAGTTGGGATTTCATCACCTAGCTATTGTAGTCGAATCCAAAACAAAAATAAAAGGCAAAATAGATAAATACTAATAAGAAGTTTGAACTCGATTTATACAAACTATAAGGTGGGTATAAGGCGACGTGCTATAAAAGGCCGTCTAAGGAAAAAGGTTTTTAAGTGCTTTGTGACACCTCGTTTCCCCGCTTACTTGTGCGTATATTGAGAGGGACAACCTATTATTGGTTTGCCGAATCAAGTAGTAATAAATCTTATTTTTGTAGTTTACTTATTGAACCTCGAGACGTTTAGGTTTTCACCTATCGTTTCAAAGTCGACCGAGGGTAATTTACTTCCATAGTAGTTATCCTTATTCCTTGTTTTTTATCAATCAGATTTTATTGAGCAATACCAAATAAAATACCAAAAATAATCTTCTTTATGTCTAGATTCTTTTCTTCAATCCTCTAAATTCTCGTCTTTGTAGTGTATGCAATTACGTTCTTCTCGTCTTGTGATTGATTTTAATAGGCTTGAAAATATTCCTCGTAGAAATAGGAATCGTCAACAACGAATAGTGGAACCCGAGCTTCCACCTATTGTTGTAGAGATGGCCGATAACCGAACAATGGAGGAATTGCTCCGTGCACCCACCGAAGGGTATGGGGAAGCAATCGTTGTGCCGGCTATTTTGGCGGATCATTTTGAGATTAAGACGGGTCTTTTGTCGCTCATTTGTGCCGACCAATTTCATGGCAATGAGACCGATAGCCCGCATTCTCACATTCGGAATTTTCTTCGGATTACCTCAACTCTCAAGTTTAGAGATGTGCCGAATGACGCGATTAAGCTCATGCTTTTCCGTACTCGCTCGAGGGTAATGCTAAGCTTTGGTATGAGAAAGAACCACCGGGTTCGATCTTAACATGGGATGATTAAGTGTCTAAGTTTATGGATTATTTCTTTCCACCATCTAAGACAACACACGTTAAGAACAAGATCACTAAATTTGAACAAAAAGTGCATGAATCGTTTGGGGTTGCTTGGGAAAGATTTAAAGGTTTGTTAAGACAATGTCCACACCACGGTTTCTCGGAATTGCATCAAATAAATACTTTTTATAATGGGCTTAATATGATTGAACAAGATTCTTTAAATGCCGCCGCGGGTGATAATCTTTTAAGAAAAACTCCGAGAAACGCGTGGAGAATAATTGAGGATAAGTCTAGAACATAATATTCACGAAACACACCGGTTGTTTCCAATGTGAATTCATTAAATCCCGAGATTGCTAGATTGGACTCTAAGATTGACATGATTTTGAATGAGCTTAGGAAGAATCCTCATGGATCGATTAATATGGTTGAGAATGTTTGTGTATCATGTGGTAGAGCACATCCTAATTATGCTTGTTCAACCACGGGGTTTGATCAAGCTAGTGCTTTTGCCGCGACGGGAACTTATGGCTCCAACGGTCAAGTTCCTCGTCAAAATCATGTTGCTCCACCGGGTTTTCCACCGGTTCAAAATAGGTACAACAATGGGAACAATGGGAATAATTTTAACCATGGTAACCAAGGGAATTATAATCAAGGAAATGGGTTTAATGCTAATCAAAACAATCAAGGTTTTCAAAGCAATAATCAAAATGATTTATCAAGCTACATTAAATCAAATGAGGCAAATATGAAAGCTTTACAAAATAACATTCAAGGGCAAATTAATACTTTGAGACTCGATTTTCAAAATACGATTAAAGGGAAAAATAACAAGATTGAGCTTAATCAACAAAGGTTAGAACAAAGTCAAAATCTTATGCACCAAAGTTTGGAACAAAGTCAAAATAAATTGCTTTCGATGTTTGAGGGATTTATGTCTAAACCATCTACTTCTTCGGGTTGCTTACCTAGTAACACCATTCCAAACCCGAAGGGAGAGCTTAAGGCCATAACCGTTTATGATGATTGTGATAATGTAGATGAAGTTGAAGTAATTGAGTTTAGTCCTCCACCTAAGGAATCTTTTCTAGATGTCACCAAGGCTACTTTGAATGTGATTAGTACCTCGGTTTTCTTTGATTTCTTTCCCGAGAAGTATAAAGATCCGGGTCAATTCTTGATACCTTGTGTTTTCAATGAGCTTGAGGTTTGCAAAGGCCTAGCCGATCTAGGAGCTAGCATTAACATAATGCCCCTAGCCCTTTGGAAGACTATTGAATATGCACCACTTAGTACCACTCGTATGATCATTGAGCTTGCTAATGGTACCACCACTCGACTGGTTGGTATAGCGGAAAATGTCATTGTTAAAGTGGGAAATTTCTTGTACTTAGCCGATTTTGCTATAGTCGATTATGACACCAATCCTCGTGTGCCTATTATTTTAGGACGACCATTTTTGTGCACGGCTCAAATTCAAGTTGATATGAGGAAAGAGGAAATTAAATTGTTTTATGGTGATAAAAGCATTGTTTTTAAACCGGAAAAGATTCCAAGATTTGCTTCTAAGAAAGTGGAAAGTGTTAAACTTATTGAGACAATTGAAAGTAATAAGAAAGCTCTTTTTGATAAAGGTGTTTTTCCAATTTTGGAAACTCCATTTTGTGAAAGTAAAAAGTTAAATTCAAATGAAGAAGCTTGCTTTGTTGAATCATGTTGTAATCTTTCCTAATTTCCACTCACTCCACATGAGGATGATAAGATTGAAAAACAAATTGATGATTACTTATGTGAGCCATTTCATGCTAGTGAGTTTAATAGTGATAATTTTGATCCCGAGAGTGATATTGCTTTAATTGAACAATCTTTGAAAATGGACTCATTTTCACTCTCTTCTAAGGATCATGTTGATGTTCCTAAGGCACAATCTTCCATTGAAGAGCCTTTGATTCTTAACTTCACACCGAGTGAGGTTAGTGACTATTCATGTGATAAGTTCATCGATGAACTTTTCGCTATCATTGATCCACTTCCACGGGGAAGTGAAGACGTTTTCGATCTCGAGATCGAGCGTGATTCTCGTGTTTTACCTACCATTCTCGAGGAATTCGCCGATTAATTTCCTTCTAATGAGAATGATGATCTTGTATCCGAGTGTGATACACTTGATACTTTGTGGGATATCTCTTGTGATGACAAGATGGATAACACTTTTGTGACCTACTCAAATCCTCTCTTTGAAGCTTCAATGAACAATAATCCATTGTTTCAAGAGGATTTTGAGAGCATCATACCTATACATCTCACAACCTTTGTGATGATGGTCTTTTCATTAAGGAGGTTGATGATTTTTTCTATATAGACATTCCTTCAGAATTTGAGGAAGAGTCTAATGACGGTGATGAAGATCACCCGATTTATGATGATGATAATGTTGACCCGGAGGGAGAAATTAATTTTTCTCCTATTATCCTTCCCACTCGCTTTGATCTTAATGTGCGGGTTTTTCATGCGACTCATTTTGAGTACCATGACGCCTTTGTTCACATTCCTAAGAGTGATAAGGTCAACAAAGTCATGCAAGTTGAAACCACTAGTGTTGAGACTTTTATACCACCTTTACCATATGCTTCATATGATTTAGGATTAGCATGGGGGGACGACACCGTGTTGTCTATTCCTTTCTCCACCGAGGACGAGGTATTCGACCCCGGAATCATTGATTTAGGGAAATCTCGGCCTTTCACCGATGCAATAATTGAAAGACTTTTTAATCATCTTGGTGCGAGTTTATCTCGGGGAGCATGCTACATCCATACTATTATTTGTGACTACCATCTCTTTTTGGAGATTCATGTTAGAGTTTTATCCTTTCGTTTGTCATCCGACAACGAGGATTTAATCTTTGACCCCAGCATCGTGCACTATGTTGGATTTTATTCCATTATGCCGGTTTTCACCTTTTTCCCTAAGGACAAATGAATGCGGGGATCGAGTCGAGCCCATGACTCGGTGAACAAAAACGAGGTGCCTTGTGGGGAAGTCCCATACATTCTATCTTCTTTCTATTTTCTAACAACTAATAAGGCTTGATCTTTCAAGCTCATGCTCGTGTTTTGTTGTGTTGTGATCTTAGGTATGACCCTAATCATTAAAGACTCTCGTGTTTGGTTTTTGCCGGTCCACTTGATCTTCCATTCTTTGAATGCCAAAAAGGGGCACACTCTCTATCCCTTGATTTTTATCGACTAACATTTTATCTTGAGGCATAATTAATAAACGGCTTATAGATTTGCGTGCTCTTTCCATGTTAGTATCTTGCATTAGACTCTTCGTGTTTTAGCAAGGGGGTGTTACTCTTGAGCTAAGAAACATTGAGGACAATGTTTCGTTTTAGCATGGGGGAGTCAATCGATATAATCTCTTGCAATTGCTTTTGTCGTGTCTAAACGTTGTTGTTTTTCTCATTTTTCAATAAAATTTTAAATTTTTAGTGTTATTTTTAAGTTTTAATAAATAAAATAAGTGCTTTTGACACGAATGTAGGCTTTCCGTTGGTGAAAATAAGAATATTTTTTGACTCGACTCGGTTTTTAACCTTAGCTTTTCCTTAACGTATTTGAATTAAGTTTTGCTAGGCTTTTATATAGGGAGCTTTAAAACGCGAAAGTCTTAATTCATACGAGTTAAGAACAAGAACTTTTCGCAAGTTCCTATAATTGATCCTAGAAAGTCGTTTATCAAGGGAACTTTAAAACGCAAATTCTAAAACTTGAAAAAGTATAAGAAGATGCAAGATCCTATAGATGACTTGAAAACCCAAAACTTTGATTTAATAGGCTAAGTATCCATTGATTTCACATTTTTGGAATTTTACAATATGGAGAACAAGAGATGATAGAGTTCAATCATAAGTTTCTAAGGTTAAATTTTTCTTTGTGCAAGTATTTTTGTGTTTGATTTAATCTCCTCGTATTTACTTTCCACACTTGAATAATAATTGCTTAATAAATGAAGTTTTTAGCGGTTTAGGCTTGATATCTTAACTCGTAACTCCTTCTTTTTCTTCCCTTGTAATTAAAGTGAGAACACATTAAGGGTGTCAGCGTCATGGACTTTTGATCATGGGATTGCGGAAATTTGGCTTACTATACATATCATATTAATTAAGAAGAATAAATAAAAACATGTTCTCTAGGAGCCTTCGGGTGGGAGTCATGTAGCACTAACCTTGTCATTAGAGCCTTAGGGTGTATGTCAAGGGGCGTGTTGAATAAAAATTGATTCATCATCATGATCCATAAGGTGGGATGGTAAAGTCAATTCCCTTATTTTTGCCCAAGGAGCCTAAGGGTGTGGATTTCAAATAAGGAGCACAATTGCATCTTAAACAGCCACAAGGTGTTATGATGTAGTTGTTGCTAACTCCATTAATAAGGTCATAATTGACTTTGGAGGTTTTTATTTTTGCTTTTAAGTAGCCATATTAGCCAAATTTCGGGTCCGGGATTTATCCCTCAAATCGTGTTAAGTTATCCTTGATGTGGGCTTTCTTTAGTGACAACGGTTTTTAAAGTCGAGGTTAGGTTTTAAGTGTTGAGTTTACACCGTTCTTGCCTTCATTTTTGGACTAATAAATATCAAAACAAAGTCAAATGATCCTTTTGGTGAATGACAAATAAAATCTAGAGATACAATTAGGAATAATAGGAGATTGAGTTTAACACAAATTACTTGTATGAGTTGGTTTAATTCTGGGGCTTATGATTGACAATGATCTTGTTTTTGCACTTGGCATGGAAAAGTGAAAAGTTGGGGACGATGAATCTATTTGAATTTTATGATCCTTAAAGTTATTTTTCGATAATGAAAGCAATACATTATGTCTTTGCAAAATAAAGTGTCATAAGTTGAATAATGGTGTAGTTAGTTTTTAATTTATCATTGTGTGAGGACACGACAATTGCTTAGCAAGGGGGAGTTTGATATGAGTGATTTTACTCATATAATTTGTATCTTAAAACAATGAAATAATGCATGAAATGTATGAAATTTGCTTTGTATTTGTATGTTTCTTGTTTTAATGTGTGTAGGTACTATGTTCGTGAAAACCGGCAAATATCGACACGAGTTTGAAGATAAAGATCAACAAAGCCAAGATTCGGGCTCGACTTTAGCGGATTTCATCATTTATCGAGTTTATGGGCCTAGTGGGTCCCACATTGCAGCAAATGGGCTTAAAAGCCCATTTAGAAAGATGATATATCTATTTAAGTGGATCAAGGCCCCATTTGATAAAGTATTGATACGGCTGAATTATTTATGGGCCTTAAAGCCCAAACTAAGGGAAATGTTATAGGAACGAATGAAGTAAATAAAATGGGCTTTAGGGTTTACAAACGATTGGTGATGTTTTATTTAAACTCATATTTATTCCAGATAGTCAACACACATTTATAAAACCCCACCCACACATGTCACGTTTATCCGTTTATATTCCCCGCATATATTTTTCCTCCACACGTTTTCACCACCACACATATTAAAAATATTTTCGATACATCCAAAGTATCATCTTTCTTCCCCAAAGAGAAAATAACCAGTAATATTGTTTAACCTAGCCACTATTCATCACAACCCTAATTCAATAAATCAACAAATAAATAAGGGGCTTTTCATCACACGAGTGATTCAAGTGTGGGGGAATTAAATCCCCCAATTTTAATGAAGAGAAGAGTGGGCAGCTAGGGATACGTGGCAGTTTTTCACTAGATGAAACACCTCATCTTTCATCATCAGCCAATCTAGAAAGGCCACCTCAGCAATCAAGAAACACAACTAGCACAAACGGATGCCATGTTGGCAATCTGTGTGCTAGTTGTGTATTTTCAGCCATTCGATCATAATAATCAAGAGAGAGAAAGAGGAATAGATGATCTAAGGGCCATTATGAAGAAGGAATATGCTGGTGAATATTCAAAGATTCTTCCTCAACAGCCTTGTGATGGCTATAAAAACCCCCAAAATTTCTTGTAATCATCATCCTTTATTTTACTTTAATGTTATAATGTTAAATTAGATTTAGGTTAAATCTTGTATTTCTTTCTTTAAAGTATTGTAAGTTTTCTTGATTATTAATAAAAAAAAGTGATTGGAGTATTTATTGTATTTAAACTTACTGCTCGAATTTATATATTACAATTTTATTTTTGAATCTGATTGATATTATAATAGTGAATGTATTTGGTGAAACTAATTAATAGTTTTTACGCAAATCACTAAAAGTAAAAATTGGAGAAAAGACTTTCCCTATTGGAAAGTCTTCTAAAATCAGTCCAAATGTTAAATGGAGTTCAGTTTTAATGTTACTGGATCGAATAATTTGGTGAATGGTGGTTGATGGTGGTGTATAATCGGGTTCACAAGGTTGTTCAGCACAACCTTCGTCTCAAAGGAAATCTCCAAAAGGTGCTCATTTCTTTTATTTTACATGTTATTAAATTAAACTTTGTTTAAATGTTAATATGCTTTATATATTTGAGTAGTTTGTGCGAATTTGTTTCTGGTTGATTTATGTTAATTCGTGACTGATTGAATGAATCTGAAATTGTTTGATCAAGTCTGACTTGGTTTGGAGTAATATTAGTTTTAACTGCTCTGTTATGTTTAGTTTTAATTGTTTATGATGGTTTGAACTGAGTATGAATTTTAATATGATGTTTCTGTTTTATTTGACTTATTGAGTTGCTGAGATTAGAACTTATTTACTGATATGAGATTAGTTTTTATATAGAATGATTTGTGTTTTTATTTGAGCTGATATAGTATTTGTGAGTTGCTAGTTACTGCTTTGGTTTTTACTGATAGTTAATTGTTGTTTTAGTTTTTGTTTACTGATTTAGGTTTAATCTGCTCTTGGGTTATGATATGTTTATGATAAGCTGAATTATCTGTTCATTTTGTCTGAACTGCTGCTTGTGTATTAGTTAAGTACTTGATCTTTGAAGCAGTTTTTTTTACTGTTAATATGTTTAGTGATTACTGATCTTTGCTGGGATTGTTATATTGGTATTTGTTTTACTTTGAGTTTGATAAGATCACTGAGCTTTATCTGTGTAATCTTTTTGCTTACTTAATTGTTGGTCGATCATAGGTTATCAAATCCAACTGATTTGATAAGCCTATAAGCTGTTTCCTAACAGCTTAAATAAAATAAGGTTTCAATTTGATCACTCCTGTGACTTTTCATATATCAATTGTCCAAATAATCAATTACCAAAAAAAATGGGTCCTTGCAGGATTCGAACCTGCGACCTCGCGGTTCACAGTCAAGAGTGTTAGCCAACTAAGCTACTTGCCTTTTTTATTTTATTACACGTTATTTGATTAATATAGTATTACTATTCTGGCAGACTTTAATTTAAGTAACGTTTAATTAAGTTTCAGTTTTAAATACAGTTTTATAAATATATTTATTAAAGTAAATTTTAATTTTTTAAAATATTAATCAGTTTCTTAATAAAATAAAATAAAAATAAAAATGTTTTGACTAATTTTAAAAGTTTAATTAGTTTATTTTAATAATTAGATTTTTATATTTTTAAGATTTAAATAAAACTAGTTTAAAAAAAATAGATTTGGTATATGTTAATTTTAATAAAGTTAATTAGTTTAAAAAAGGTTAATTAGATTTCTAAAAATAGTTTAAATGTCATTTTTAATTAAATAGAATTATTTTTATAGATTTTTAAATTAGTTTAATTTTTATATAGTTTTAAATTTTAAGTAATTGTTATTAGATTAAATAATTTTGGGGGTTTACGATTCATGCACTTTAGGTTAAAATTAAATAGTTTAAAATTGGTAGATTTAATTTCTAGTTTTAAAACCGAAAACCAATTCAAATCAATTGTCCAAATCGACTCAAAACGTCTCAAATTCACTCGATCTTCGTGTACAACGAACTTGGTTCATCACGTGTTTAATTAAATTCGTCTTTGGTAATATTAGTCTACTACTTTTTCCTAAAGGTAATTTTCTAATTTACCCTATAACGTATCTTAATTATCACTATACTATCACGATAACACCAGCGACATTGGCAACACTCGGTGCGTTGCGGAGTTGGTAAACCTTGGATCGGTTTTTGATAATTATCAATGCATCTTTCGGAGTCTTACACAAAAAGTTGCCACCGGCGGCGGAATTTAACGAATCTTGTTCTTGAAAATTAAGACCGTTGTAAAACGTATCCATTTGGTGCAACTCGGAAAAACCATGGTGAGGACATTGCCTAAGCAATTCCTTAAAACGATTCCATGCGTCTCTAAAAGATTCATTCGGTTTTTGCTCAAATTTCGTAATTTCATTTTTGAAAAACGTCGTCTTAGACGGTGGGAAAAAATAATTAACGAACTTGGAGACGAGATCCTTCCACGTAGTTATCGAATTAGGTGGCTCTTTCTCGTACCAATCCTTGGCGGTACCATCGAGCGAGTACGGAAAAAGCATAAGCTTGACGACATCGGTGTCGACGTTCTTAAACTTGCTCGTGGCCAAAAGATGATCAAAATTCCGAATATTGTCGTGAGGATTATCGACTTCACGACCTCGAAACTTCGTAGCTTGAATCAACGAAAGAATTCCGCTCTTAATCTCAAAATTCTCCGCCTTGATAGCGGGAATTACGATCTCGTCTCCACAACCCTCGGTGGGTGCTTGGAGCAATTCCATCATCGAACGATTGTCGGCCATCTCCTCTCGGTTTCTTCAACAACGATATTAGGAACGTCGGTTTCTAAATCTCGTCTACGTCGTCGATTCCTTCGATTACGATTGCGTCGATTCGAAGCGTCGCTAGACTTAGAATAATCCTTCGATCGAGTGCGCATGCACTAAGCGTAGAATGGGTGGTAGCAAAGAAGATTCTTTTTGCGGTTTTTTGATTTTTCAATTTTTTTGGTTTTTGATTGTTTTTTAATTTTTTTTGGATTTTGGTGTATTACGTAGACACAAATCTACAAATCTCCCCTCGAATCGATTTCTCGATTAAAGGATCCTCCAGGAATGAAAACGATCACGTGGAGTGAACGCCTTCGATGACTTTAGAACGTTGGTGGAACACCAAAACGTTCAAGAGGGTTTAATCTTGAAAACACAAGCAAATATAATATACGTAGATAATACTTGGGCGGCAAACCCTCGATTGGCCCTCTTTCTCAAAACACGCACAAGCAAGCAGGGGAAAGAAGGCGACGCTAAGCACTTAAGAGCCTTTTTCCCTTAGGTCGTGAAATACAACCTCCTTATACCCACCTTATAGTTTGTTTTAATTGAAATTAAGCCTCACGAAAGTATTTATCTATTTTGCCTTTAATTTTTTGCTTTAGATTCGAATACAATGATCGAGTGATGAAATCCCGAATCAAGGTTGCGTTTTCACTCTTTTGGAGTACTTGTATATTTATTGTTCTACGTAATTACAATATAGTAATATATTCACAAGAAAAACGAAAACGATAATGGGATATCTACAATATAGTAAAATGATTGGTTGTGTGTTTAATTTAGGAAAACTAAACACGATTTATTTGGATACTATAATATATTAATAAAATATAACAAAAATGAGTATGTACGATATTTACGCTTTCCAAAAATTGAAAAGCAAAAACGCACTACTCACACAAACACGATAGTAATAATGGCAACACTAAAACACCTACCTGGCAACGGCGCCAAAAATTGATGTAGGTTTTCCATACACGTTTTAGGAAAACGCGTATGATGGGCAAGTATTAAGTCTTACGCTATAGGAAAAACGTAAAACCGAATAAATGCGGGTTCGTTCTCAAAGGAGGTGTGTGGATTAAGTGCCCATTATATAAAATCAGGAGTTTGGATTAGTGACGTTTTTGGTTTAGAAGAGAAAAATTAAAGACGAGCTACGATTACGATTACACTACGACGAATTAACGTAAAACGCGAACGTAAATACGTAAAACGTGACAAAATTAAAAATTAAACCTAAAAATTAATTAAAAATTAAAACTAAGTCTAACATAATATAAATAAGAATAAAAATCCAATAAATATATTTTAAAACCTTTTATTAATTAAATATTCAATTTTAAATGCTAATTAAAGCCCTAAAATTAAATATAATTAAGAAGAAGCCCAAAATATTATTTTATTGAACTAATAAATCATTTATATTATTTAAAGACTAAAAAGTATTTTTCCTAAATTTTCAAAACTATTTTTCTATTTTTAAAACACTAAAAACTATTTTTAAACAAAAATAATGATTAAAAATAATAAAATTATGCTAAAAATAATTTGACAATTTTAATAATCCTAAATTATACTAATGAACAGTAGATAAATGAAAAAGTTTGAAAAAGTAAATATTTTTCACTAAAAGACAAAACAGAAATAATAAAACCCTAATTAAATAAAATTAAATCTAAAAAATACTTAAAAATGTGAACAGTAAAATCTTTTTAAACTAAAAATCTTAAAATCTTTTTCTGAATCTAAGAAAATTTTTAAAACTGAAAAATATTAAGTTTTTACACTAAAAGACAAAAACAGTAAATTAAAATCTAATTTAAAATGCAATTAAATCTAAAAAATAGGAAATGAATAGTGATAGAAAAATAAATTAAACAGAAAAATCAGAAATAAAATAAGAAATATAATAAAACTAAAATCAAGCAAAAATTCCTAAAATGGACCACTAAAGACAAAAGTTTAAAATTCTAAAAGTGACACTTGACTAGATTTTTGTCTTATAGATAAGCAGGAGGAATTTTAACACTAGCAGTGGGAACTGAGTTCCTACTGACTTAACAAAAATCTAGATCTGGGCAAAGTTTGACGTGCAACTTGCTTGATTCTTGGTATTAACTGAAAACAAGGGCACCCCCACAACCAGTTGGGTTGTGGGGAGTCAAGAAAAATATAAAAACAGCAGGTCCAAGCTCAAAATCACACAAACCAAGCCAATGAAAGTTACTGTAAAATGCTAAGGGGTCTGGTGGACAACAGCTGATCTTTTTGGCAATTTGGTGAGTTTTAGCTCACCAAATCTTGTTCAATATCCCAACAAATCACAACCAACTAAGTATAAAACCTAGATTAACCTATACTCTAACAACCTACAAGACTAGAAGGGACAATATACACTAAAGCAAACAGATTATGGGCTTACTGATTTTATGCCATCTATACCAAATTTTAACACATGCAATTTTCTATTTAAACTGCCTTAACTAAATGTCCTATTGATATGACCTAGCTAAGTATATTAAGGTGTGTTTAGGCAGGATTGAACACAAAACCTGACACCAATTTCAGTAAAAATCCTAGTCCCAAACACCCCTATATTTACTGAAATCAAACTTTTAACAAACCAAATCTACTCAAACCTTAACTAAACTGATTGAAAACTATTTTGACATGCACATAAGGCCTAAACAAACTTGTATTGATCAATCAACCAGCATGCAAACACCTTATACACAAAAACTTGTAAATCCACTCAAAAGAGCATAAAAGTCATAAAAAGGGTTCAAGTCGGGTTACCTTGAGGCTGATGCCGTCTTTTTAATGCTTTTAAGCTCATGAGATGGGTTGAAGCCTATGTAGAAGACCCCTGTTGGATTTTAACAACAGGACTAGGGGTTACAATATATCTTGAAAAAGAGAGAAGGAATGAAAGTCCTTGGTCTACTTCCTAAACAACACAAACCAACAAGAACAGAAACTAAAAGTAGCAAAGGCTACAAGCTTTTGGCTTGTAGCTTTTGCTACAGTGAAATATGAGAAAAACTGAAATCATATTTTTTGTAAAAAAATCTTTGAAAAAAAAACTTTCTTGAAACCAAATGAAGCCCTAACAAAAGTTTAAAACCAAACTGGATTTAACACAATAACTCCACTTTCACTTCATTATCTTGCTAAATCCAAGTCTTGAAAAACTTTTTCATAACACAAACTTTGAAAACGAATTTGCTTGAAAACTTTAAATTAACCTTGCATAAATAGTCATCTTACACTAAATTACACTAAAAAAACGTTTAAATTGGAACTCAGTTTGCACAATGAGAATAAAATTTCATTTTCATTAATTTCTTAAAAACTTTATACAAACTGGAAAAAAATATACATGTGACATGCCACATGTATATATACTACATAAAAGAACAGTCTAGAATACATAAACCCTAATTGTTGAAAGTCCTAAAAAGCCCTTGATGGTCTTGGTCAAATTTCGTCAATATGGCATCTTGTGACTTTTGTAGGATCATGTGGGTTGCCAGCTTGTATTCCATCATCTTGGACGTCCATCTTGAGTAGGGAACAAGTAAAACCATCTTGTCCGTATATCTTTTCCCCTTTTTGAAGTTGAGGGAAAGAGACGTGAGCAGGGGACATTGGGGGCCCATTTGGTGAAGGTGAGGACAAGAATGAGAGGTGGGATGGGTTTAGTGTAGGGTTAATCAGATATCTGGAGGTTTATGGGGTAAAACCCCTTGGTTTGGGGGTAATTGTTCCTGGGTTAATTAGGGTTAGTGGGGGTGTTTAATCTGAATAGTGATTGTTTAGGTGCCAGTTTTATTAAATAAACAAGTTTAAAAAACTTAATTTATTAATAATAGTGGTAAATGGGGTGACGTGTTAAAGGTTTGAGTTGTGATTGGCTGGGAGATGTTAGTGGAAGACGTGTAAGCAGGTGGTTGGGTGAGGGGAGTTTGGATGTTTGATGCTTTCAGTCCCCCAATTCCCCTTCTCTTGTCACTTTTGAATAAATACACAAAACTTGCATTTCCTTTGTTAACAAAGGTTTTGTTAACTTGTTTCAAGGACATAATAAGCAAATTCATCATTCTTCAAGGGCCTATCATGTATAAACTTCAATCATGGAGGACTTTTCTTGCCAATAATGATTTCTTCAAGGTCTTTTCTTTCCAAATCTTCAAAAATGAGGGACCAAAGTTGACAATCTTCAAAACTTCAAGGACCATTTTGGAAATTCATGATTCGGGTCCGGTTCTTTGTGCGGCTTCGTTTCCCGTGTTCGTTTTTGCTTATTCTTGTAATCTTTTGGTGAATTCACGATATCCGTACCTAAAATACACAATGAACAAATACAAGTATATATTTGGGTATTTTGATGATATTTTTAGCACTTTAAGCCCGATTTGAACGATGAGACTATCTATAATTGCAGTCTCATCAGATACACATACTAAACTAATCATCTATCTTCTTAACGAATAAAATGGGAGTTCTACAAACTGACGAGTTCGGTTGAATAAAACCTCTATCAGATAGTTCTTAAAAGTGCACAAATAATTACTTCAATTCGGATGGTGCTAATGAATATGGATCACGTGCCACAGTTGCAACACCAGGAATTAGATAAATTAGGAATTCTATTTACCTTGGAGGCAAAAGCCTTGGCAAATCTTCCAGAAACACTTCAGGATAGTCACGAATGACTACAATATCTCTAATCACTATCTTTATGATTCCTTCTATGATACCTAAGCCATGAATAATCCACAACCTTTTCTGATATACTTACGAACTCTAATGCACGAAAAGAATTTTCAATTTGGAATTATTTTTCCCCTCAGTAACCTCATCAGCCTTGCCTTAGATTACGTGTCCCATGAGCTAATAAGCCATGCAGACAGCTTCACAAATAGAAAATGGCTTAGAAGAAGTCACATCACCGCATTTATTCTTGGTCAGCCGTGAATATACTACTTGACCTTGACGGTTCGGGTTCCCTAATTCTTGGACATAGAGGAGTCAACTTTTGGAAACACTTGATATATCTACCAATGTTAGTTCCCTTCAGTCACACGTTGTACAACACTTGCTCCATACTTTGGAAATGCTTCGAGGAAAAACTCCTCAGTTAACCGCTCCCTCACCTTAGTCCATGGTGTCCCATAAGTAACGATTCTTATGGAAGCAATTCTGCTATATCACCAAATTAATGTACGAACTTGGAGAGTAGCGATTTTAGAATGCACCTTATCCTCCAGATTAGGGTCACTGATTTGAAAGACTGACGCCAGCTTTTCAACAACTAACACAGTCCTCCATCATCTTTAGTCCCCTTAAGAGTCTACGGTCTGCAATTAACAAATGAAGTGCAGTTATAGCTCCTAACTTCAGGCACATTTGTTCCATCCGTTCCACGAACATTATTGGCTCCAAATTCAGCTCTACCGGTTTCAGTTCCACCAGTTTTAGCTTCAGCTCCAGTTCCAGATCCATCATTCATGTTGGCCATGAATTCAACTAAAGATACAACAACTTATTCACTAATAACTTGACGCATTCGTGCTTCAGTCATAGCTTTCATTGACTGCATGAGTCTTGTGTAACACAAATCAAATCATAATGATTATTCATTCAATGATTGCGTTATTCCACAGGAATTTAAAGAGAAAAGCAAAGAAAGTAATAATAGAACGATGTAGAATTAGGAATCAAAAGATAGTCATTCCATTGATAAAAAACTAGTACAAGTCGTATTGTCAACATTATAGATAATCATCGTCTAATGCCATACAACTTAAAAGACTAGTCCTACTAACTGATGTCACAGTTTAGTTAGGTATTTATGAAAAGATACTACAATTGATAAACTAATCCACTAAGATTTACTATGTATTTCACATGGCTAAGAAAGCTCCTCGGTCCCACAAGAAGAAGATTTCTTTAGTGTCTTTCAGAGACGCTTGATATCCTCCTCAATTGGTGCCTTTGGAACAGCCCCAATACAACCATTTCACGGTCAAAGAATTAGAAGAACAAATTCAAAGAATGAATCGAGCAAACGAATTATGAGTCAATAAGAGTTTAATCACGCAGATGCTATATGCTTAAGCCCACATATTTATGAATCATTATTTCCATGGATTGATCAAGTCCTTCCAAATAAGATTCAGAAATTTGTAGTTCAACAATTTATAATTTCCTTGTTCAAATAAATGGCCAATTTATTTCAACGATTATAAATCACTTTATTCAAGCATCCCCAGATCAACGCAAAAGATCAGGATCGAAACAAACGAGAAACTAATTTAGCAGAAAATGATCGGTGATATGATATGGAATCCTGGTTGGCATGTGAACACCATAACAATCACTCTCAGTTCCTAACAATCAATAGTACCATATCAGACAAACTTGTTTCTATCAAAACAGTATAATGTCTAAGATTAATGAAAATACAAATTAAATTTGCTAAACGAGATGATCGGATCGATAAATCAAGAATAATAACCAAGGAAATCAAAATCCTTGTAACCAAAAGAATATCAGCAAGAATATTAACCGCTTCGTTGGGATCATGTATATCCACAACTTAGTTAATCTCGAGAATAACATGATTCATTTAAGGAATAGCTTCAGCGCTAGCATTAAAAATGACTAGGGTGGCTTCGTGACAATCGACATCGTATAAATATCTCGTATAAGTATAAAATTATCATTTATAATTAAATAAATGAGAACATACCTTGTAATCCACAAGTTCAAATAATCGATAAAGATTACAACAACATATATATAATCCCATATATGTATAAATACTATCATTCTCGTCCATTGGCAACTCAGAGGTTTCGCTTGCAACAATTATAGTTAAAAGATTTCAAAAATTCATTTCTAGAAAATCTTTTCGTTCTCTATAACTTGAGCTCTGATGCCAATCTGTAACACCCCTAAATTTCGGTCATAACAGCGGAAGGGTCATTGGGTGTTACTATCATGGTTCAATCTCATAATCATAGAAAACGGCTCAAAATGAGTCGTTTTAATAAAAACTTCCATTCATTTTCATTTAACAATAAAACTTTTCCCACGGTCCCATATAATTCAAGAGTTTACAAACTATAATAAAGGATAAAAGTTATTTGAATGGATATAATTTATAAAAGCGGGCCAAAACATTTCAAATAAGCAAGCTTCACGAAACCACCTTCCTCGAGTGCCTTCCCAATGGACCTGAGATAAAACATGCTAAAAAGTCAGAAAAATTTGCCGAGGGAATCTATAGAGTTTAATTTAAATAAAGAGAACACAAGTATTCAAAATAACCTTCCATGGTTAATAATTTATCAAAGACAATTATGTTGTATGGACATAATTATCGTGTCATTTCACAAGTCTCGTGACATTGAACGTTAACATATATTATTTCAGCCCAACACACCTAGCCAAGTGCGTATATTTCTCTTATACAATGCATCCGATGTTTCATTACTAGTGCATCACAACACCACGCGATAGCTAGTCACGACCGGACTGGGCATCACCCGGATAGATCTATCCATAGCATTAGCGCTACTTCGATTAACAATTCACGATTCATGGGTCTTTTAAGTATAATCAAACATATGTAATAACTTTCATTTAAACTTACAATCGGGCTCCTTGTGTTCAATTTTAAAACAATCATGAGTTTACCACAACTTATAGTTGTACCCATTCAATTTCAATAAATACTTTTCAAGTAAATAGGGTTCCCACAACTTCTCGTTGCACCCATTAATGGGATTTCCACAACTTCTCGTTGTACCTATTATTTTTATTAAAACAAGCATGTTATCCCTTCGCGGGTTTTATAAAACAAGTAAATGTTGATCCCAAACTTAGATCGATTAAGCTTGTGTATACGAGATTAGATCAAGTTATACACGTAGAGAAACTTTGTTTATGTATAAAGTAATCTAAGTGTTATGCGGAATTAACACTTAAACAAGAACACACAAAGAATGTAAACAAACTTTCACTTGATTTATAATAACGAACTTGCTTACAATGAAAGTGTTTAACCTATGAAAAACTTATTTGAAACATAACCTAAAGGTCTTCTTTTATAGACATAAGAAGCCTTGTACAAGAGTCTACATATCAACTATTCTAGGTAAAGATAATTATAGAAAACACAATGTTGAACTTATCTTTACTAGAAACAAACTAGAAACATAATACGCGTACACTAAATCTTTCCATCAGTGCTTGTCTTCAACCTATCAACGCTTGACTTCTTCTTGTCAACGCTTGATCTGTCAGCGTTTGTTTTCTTCCTATCAACGCTTGTTTTCCTCTTGTCAGCGCTCAAGTGGACTGGATATATTTTATTCCCAACAATCCTCCCCTAAACTTGATATCTACTCTAGTAATCAAGTTTCTGAATAAACATTAAGAACTAGGAGGAATCTTACAAACTTGATCATATTGATAATAAATATGTCTGATCAAATATTTGGCCACGTCACTTGAATAATAAATCTCCAGCTGTGTTGTCTTCATCTTCTCCTAAACTTCTTTGGACATGGAATACTGACCATCTACAAAAAGATACTCAGAAAACTTTATAGAGCTCAAATAATATACACCAGCAGTTGAATACAAACGCCATTGAAGACCACTGAGATCATCTTCAAGATCCTTCCAAACAGTAGGATCTTCTTCTCTTGGTCCACACATTCTCTTGAATGTGGACCAAAGTTTTATTCCATTGACTGAAGTAGGAGCTTCAGTCTCATACTTGGCTTCCAACAACCTCCAAAGGTCTACCAAGTCTTCTCTGTTCATACTTGCAAAGAGAGATATAAGAGTGGTAAATGTGTGTACCTCTTTCCCATACATGCCAATCTTCCAAAACCCACTTTCATCTTCTTCATAGCTTATAATAGGGTTTCTGGCATCAAGAGGTAACACTTGTACCATATCTAAAGCTTCCAGGGGTGAGAGCTTGATGCTCCTTCTTATAACAGCTTCACTAGGCTTCAATCTATCCATATCTTTAGGAAACTCAAGAGGAACTCCCTTCTTCAAAGGTCTAGGAACAATCATTGCCTTCTTAAGCTCCATCTCTTCTACAAGTTCTTCTTTCCTTTCATCTGAAAGAAGTCTTAGAATGTTCATTTCCTGCACTTTTACCCAAATGGGATAAGCCTTGTACTCCAACTCTTCAAAGGATAATCCCAACAATTTCTTATAGGTCCATCCTGTTCCATGACATCTGAGTAGCATGTAGTACAGCTCCCTTCTATCCCTCTTCAGCAGTGAAAGAATATTGCTAGCTTTGTGTTTCAGAATTACCTTGCAGTCTTTTTGAACTCTTAGAAGAATCTCCAAACCCCAAATCTGGTCTGAAATAGTCAAATCTAAATTCTCCATACATCTATCTTCCCAAGCATGGTACATCTGAACAACTTCTGGCATATCAAAATCTACTTGCAATTTCAACTCATTCAGCTTCTCTCTTGCCAAATCATCACCATATTCAAGTCTTTCTGGTTGTTCTATTATCATCACACTTGAATCTGAATTTGCTTCATCACTTCCTTCTTGTTCCTCTGAAGTGACAACAAATGGTGATTCACCAACCTTCTTTCTCTCTTGTTCCACAAGTTGTGCAGCCAACCTTCTATCAAACTCTACCTGTGCTGCATCCTTTGGAACTTCTACTTCTACCATGATTCCTTTACCCTTATCTAATGGATCAATGATGGGTAAGGATGATGGTAATACCTGTGAAGATACTTCTTTAATGATAGCCGATGACTGGAATACATCAACTTCATCTGCAGGTCTGTCAACGCTCAATTTGCTTGTGTCAGCACCCAATTTGCTCATGTCAGCGCTCAAATTTTGCTTGTCAACGCCCAAATTACTTGTCTCAGTGCCTCTTGTAATTTGCTCCAACATAGCTGTAAAAGACAAGTCTAAATTGGTAGGAGTTACCAGAGATCTGTCAAAACCTGGTTGCTTCTTCAATTCAGTTAGGGCCTCAGCAATACCCAAAGATTCACCATCATGTGAGCCTTTATCACTCACATTAATCTGCTCATCCTCCCCTTTGGAAGATTCCTCCATCCCATGCCTTGTGCTAGCATTCTCCAAAATGACAATCCTCTCCCTCAATTTCTTGAGTTCAAGGCCTTGTGTACTGACAATTTGTACCAAGTCTGCATTTTGCTTTTGCAAGCTAATGCAGACAGCCGTCAATTCCATTAAGGTCATTGGTTCCAATTTGCCCTCCTCTAAAATGGGTATTTGACCTCCCAAGTTAGATTCATGGGGCATGGATGAGGTCTTAAAGATGTTAGGACTGTCTTGGCCTGCATCTAACCAGAACCAATAGTCCTAGCCTCATCCATAGCACCAACCACACTTGTGGTGGTAGTTCTCTCTGCTACATGGCTAGGACCACTAGAGGAAAACACTCCAGTAGTCCTTTGGTGTTTTTGCAACCTATATTGTGGTGGGGTAAAGGATGATGTGGATTGGGTGGATGTTGGAAGGTTAAGGGGTGTTTGGGTCTGTGAAGGAAAAGTGTCAACGTCTGGATTAGGTGTGTCAACGCCAACATTTAATGTGTCAGCGTTAAAGGGTTGTTGGCCAATTTCCATGTGTTGAAGTGAAGGCAAAGGTGTTGGTATTGGGTCAAGTTGTGGTTGAGGGTCTGGTTGGGGTTGTGCTGCTGCAATAACAGCAAGCATAGCTGGGGTGAGGGGTAAGTCACGATGAGGGGGTGAGTTCATCTTTGTAAAAATAGCTTTCTTTTGCACAGGGATCTCATAAAAATCATCATGATCCCTTGTGCAGTAATTTTGCACATCAAAAACCATTTGTAAAAATCTGGGATAAGCCAAAGTCATCTTATTCCCTTTGTTTTTACACATGCCATCAAAAATCATTTTAGAATAATTAAACTTTTGCCCAGTTGCAATGCACACAATAGCACTAGCAATTGATCTATTAATCTCATTGTGTACAGTACACTTGGGACTCAAACATTGCAAGATGACATGTAGGAGGTACTTCCAGGCTAGGGGAAACTCCTGTTTATGATATTTGTTTAAAGTTCCCTCATCAGGGAAAGGATAACCCAAAGCCCTTAGTCCTTGTTCTATTTCATGAATGGGGAGGGTGGTTATACCATCTGCATCATCAAAATGCAAAGCCTGGCGAACCAAGGCTTCAGTAACCACCCATGTACGCCCATGAACAATAGATGATAATGTAGTCACATTATTAACTGTTGAGGAACTTACAGTGTTCCAAAACTGTTTAATATGTGTGACAGAGATGAGAGGAGCATGAGAAAGAGCATACCTAGTTGGGGATGCATTAAAATACGCCGCCATCTGTGTATATTGTGGAAACAGAGTGTCATCAACGTCCACATATGCAATCATGTTGTGTTGACTCCTGAATCCCAATACCAAATCACTTGGTTTAAATTTTGGTGCCATTGTAGAAGAAAGCTGTTTGTGAATGATTGATAAAGATAAAGTATAGGAGAAAAGTGTTAGACAAGAATATGAGGTACCCTGTTTAAAAATAGGAGCCAAATATATAGGAGAGATAGGTGCATGTGATTGGTCAAAAATGAGGCAACTATTTTCAAAATATAATCATGAAAATATTGAAAAGAAAATAAGTTATCTCATGCATTAATTAAAAGTTATCTGCTCCCAAAATTACGGCCCCAAAATTCGTCAAAAAGTAACAACTGGGTAGGTCCCAATGGGTATCAACGGTAAAAAATAACCCATCAACGCCCAACAGCTATATTCTTGTCAACGTTTGCCAAAGCCATGTCAGCGTCAAAATTGGTCATAACAACGCTTGAAAAAATACTTGTCAGCGTCTGTTGGGTCTAATAGATGTAGATCTTGCAGCCTGTCAGGACCGGTGAATGACTTCTGTAATCACAAGTCAAATCACAAAGAGACTCTATACACTATATGAATGTAGAATATAAATATAATCAAAGAGAACATAATAACTATAAAGACTTGATCCTTTCTAAGGATTTCTAATATTGATAATCACTAGAACTACGTTTTGTGAAGGTGTGTCTAACCCTTCTGCCTAAGGTTCCTTTTATACTACAAAGAAACCCTAATACAGCATTAAAGAAAACGTGTAAAACTGATATGCATATCCTTTCCTAACATATCTCATGCATATCCTAACAGAATATTAAGTAAATAATAAAGTTTGATTTCGATTAGGACCAGGAGCAGGACTTGCTCCTACTACTACTAGGACCAGGAGGAACTACATACCTCCTAGTCTACCTATTACATATAACTATTACAATGGTCCTAACAATCCTCCCCTAAACTTGAATTTGACCTGTTGAGTTCAAGTTTCCTGGAAAACGTGCAAAGAAAGCTCGAGGATTGTATCAGCAAAACAAATAGCAACATCAACAAGATAAGAATCAGAGTAACCGCCGCAACATGAAACACTAGAAGCTTCTCCAAAGCTTGTAACAAATCAGCATCGTGTTGAATCTTTTCAGCAACATGAGCAGATTTGATGAGCCTTTACTAAGTAGCTGCTCGCTCTTGGGCTAGCTAGTCATTCTGGTGGAATAAACATCACCCTGGGAGACTAAAACCCAGCCCAACTCTAAGAACGTGAATCAATGGTGAGCGGGAGTACCCTGATGATTTTAGGCAAACCATCACAGCCGTCAACGGATTTGATGCGTCTTTACCAGAAGCCGTACCCCTCTGGACTCGCCAACTCTTAGCAATGAAGCATCGGTGAGTTGAACACCCTATAGCTTTAAGCAAGCTATTACAGCTATCAACGAATTTGATAAGATCTTTACCAAGAGCCGTACCCCCTTGGATTAGCCACGTTTCAGTCCAAGACTATGTCAAGTGAAAACCATCCAGTTTTGGGTAACCTGGCAACCATCAACGGATTTGAGAATCGCACCAGGAGCCGTACCCTCAAGGTGAATCAACTTTTTCCTGTCGATTAGACATGGTAAGTTGAGAACCATTTGTTGTGTGGACCACGTCCAACACCAAGTGAAGCCAAGTACCAGGACAAGCACAAATCAGTAACCAGAATCCACAATGTGAAGCAGCCAAGGGATATTATGCACAAGTATAAAATCCAAACGGTGTTAAAAGTATAAGCAGATATTATATAAAAGGTTTTTTTTAACTATGTTATGAAGTGTTAGATTATTTGTTTGTTTGTTTGTGTTTTTTTTAACTATAAAGAATGAAGTTCACCAATCACTGTACATATTGGTGAAAAGAATGAAAATAAGAACAAATGAACAAAAATACAAAGCAGAAACACTTACAACCCAATCACATCACATACCAGAAGCAGCCTTCTTGTCTGCTAGCAACCGCGCCTGAATACCTTCCACCAAAGCCGTAGCCATTGAGGACTCATTTCCAGATGGAGTAGTAGAAATCTGCAAGTGACTAGCCAACATTGCCTCCATCGAAGAAATTGTCAAAGGATACTCAACATCCGTCAGCATAAAAACCATATGACCAGATTCTAATTCCAACATATGAACACCACAGCCAGCATATAGCTTCCAGCGCTGAATCACCCATTGCATTTGATCCTTCCATATGCCCGAAACAGGAGCATTAGGAGGAGCATCCAACATCAGCTTAAGATCAGCCCAGATACGCAGACCAGGCCATGAAGACACAGCCATCGGGTCAAAAGGCATACTAGAATCAACAAGTCCATACAACGCCATAAGATCCATACGTTCAACCCAAGACAACACACCCTGCAAACCCGTTGCCAAACGCACAGACCCATCACTCAAAGTAATCCGATGGGATACGCCACCAGGAAGTGTTGTAGAACGCTCAACCGTATAAACAGTAATGTTCCCATTGCCCAAAGGTAAGTCAGAATCGCTGTCAGAAGCTGCATCAATCAAATTCTCAGGATTACGCTTCCCAAAAGGGACTGTCTTACCACGGCGAACACGACGAGCTTGTTTCTGGCGAAGGGAATGTCTAGGTGGGGGATCACTAGGGGTGGATTCAACCTTTACCCTAACCTCAGCAGCAGCAGGGGGAGCAGTAGAAGTAGACTCATGAATGTGCCCACCCAAAGAACCAATAGGAGTTGTATCAGAAGTAGGATTTGGTTGAGTACCAGGAACTGGTGGTGATGGAGATGGCATAGCAGGTGTAGTAGCAGCAGTTGTGGTGGTGGTAGCAAATGTGGTTGTTGGAACACGTGTGGTGGTGGTCATAACAAGTGTGGTGGTAGAAGCATGAGTGGTGGTAGCAGGACCAGCAGTAGAACCCAAAGGAGCAACCAAAGGTGAAGTAGAAGTACCAACATAAGTAGCAACAAAACCAGATGGACTAGCAGTAGAAACAGGAGTGGAAGCAGATGAAAGACCAGTAGAAACAACAGGCTTAGAAGAAGTCACACCACGAGGATGGTAAATAAATCTTTCCGGAATTGGTTGACTCTGACGCTTAACCATCTTTTCATAAAGTGCCTTGAGCTCATCAAAAGTCAAAGCCCGCACCCGGTCCCACGTCCAAGGAGCATTAAAATGAGCAGCAGACTGATATTTCACATAACGTTGCATCTTCTTGTGCTCCTCAGTCCGAGATAAAGGTCTGTTCTTTTGCTGTTTCTTAAGTTCTGCAGCAAGGGCCAACTGATGCTTACGCATCAATACCATAGCCCTCGGAATAAAATTGTGCTCATCAACATCGTCACCCAAAAGATCGGTAAACTGAGCATAATACCGAGTGAGAACAGTCAAAACCTGCATCCATTCACTATCACTCCAATGCATGGCATCATGCTGAATTTGTTCACGCCTTCGCTTCCTAAGCTCTTCCTCAGCAGCCCTATCAGCTTCATCAAGCTCGGCCTGAACCCGACGAGCAGCCTCCTCACCTAGCCTTTCTTCTTCAAGCTGGCGATGGGTACGCTTGCGAGATGGGGATGGAGCATCAGTCATTGGGGCCTTGCCCTTCGAATCATGAGAGGGACCAGCATGAGAACCAACAGCAGGATCAGAATCACCACCCATAGGAGTGGGAATAGCACCAGGAGAAGGAACACTAGAGGACGTTGGAGGAACCAGCAAATCATCATAAACTTTATCAGCAAAGGCAGCCTTTGCCAACAATGTCAAACCATCCTCAACATTCTCCGTACCCTCCTCATCAGAATCTGAATGGATCACATGCTTCTTGCGACGCCGTTGCTGAGTTTCCAACGCTTTGATGCGATCAGCCAGAGGAAGAACAAACTCCCTTGTAAGTTTCCGATGTTGGTTCAAATCAGCTTCCAAAGAAATCATCCGCTCATGGTACCTGCGCATAAGATCAAGCAAAGATATCAGTGTAGTAGGCTCCTCCGCCTGCCCACCAAGAGAACTTGGATCAGGGAAAGCGTCATTGGAACCCGAAGCAACATATGGGTCAACCTGTGGAGTACTAGCACCAAACGGTTTATCAGTCGAGTGTGGGGCAGGACTAGGAGGTGGAGTCTCTACAAATGGAGACTTTTGTGGGACTGAAGAAGGACCAGCCTTGGAAGGGGATGGTTTTTCAACCACCACCTCCTCAACCAGCTCCTCCACAACCACATGAGTGGCACCAGCAGAAGGAGCCTCCTCCTCCATGGGGTCATCATCAATCACAACAAACTCAGGAGCCTCCTCCTCCTCACCCATAGGACCCTGAGCCAATCCCAACATGGCCTCAGTCAAGGGTCTCCATTCCCCAGTAAACCCATTGACCATATTGTAATAAACTTTAGTTGTAAGCTTAGACGGCACATGCTCATTCCTATCACGAGGAATGCAAACTAAAATTTGCTGAAGAAACCTAGGGTACATAAGAAACTTCTTTCTCGAACCAGCATTAGACAGATTACTAACCATCCCCTCAAATAGATAATGAGAAAAGTTAAAAACTCTACCCTGGGCTAAGCAAATAAGACCAGTAGCCAAAGGAGTAGGGAAAGCATCCCAACTCCCAGACTTGGGACTCATACAATGGATTAGAAAGTGGACCAGAAGCTTCCCTTGGGGGGAAAACCTATTTTTCTGGAAGATAAACTTCCCCCCATGTTCGTATCCTAAAGCAGCCATTCCCTCCAATACCTCCAAATTGGGGATGGATTCAACACCACCCTCATTCTGAAGATGAAGAGAAGAGCGAATAGAAGCCTCATTCACCACATATGCACGTCCATCTATGGTAGCATGGAGTGCACGTGGGCGACCAACCACATCCACAAGTCGAGCAGACGCCCAAAACTGTCGAATAACACTATCATATATGGTGGGACATACAGTAAATGCAAACCTTAGGTTGGATGCTTCAATGAAATCCAGGATTTCAGCAAAATGTTCACGATGTGGACCATCACCCAGATAAGCAACTCGGTTGTGAGCAGGTTGGTAAGCAAGAGCAGCCATGGATCTTGATTAATTGATGGAAGAAGGATTGTGATTAGGGTGGAGAGAGTAGGAGCGGTTTTATGTGTGTGTTTATTGTAATGAGTGAATCAAGGGTGTATGTTGACCATATATAGAGAAAGTGGTAACTGTTCATTGACCCCTATTAATGGGGGTTGCCCTTTCAAATTAAACCATAATTGCATAGTAACCACTTGCCCTTTTTAACATAATTACCAACTTCCAATTACCCATGCTTAATTTCAAATTTTAAAACCAGGATTGGGAGCGTTGACCAAAAGTCAACGCACACAATGGTCAGACCAGGAGCAAAACGTGATTAACAATGGACAAAAGGAATGAACAGTGTGCCAGACCAGTACCAGGAGCTAAACACCACTTGACATGGAAGAATTTTAAACCACCAGAAACCAACCAAGTATAACTAGAAGCTGACCAAGGAGGACCAGAAGCCAGTCATGTAAGGCCATATCCACCAGTAGGGAGCAAAATCCTCCATCAGAAGCACCACACATCGTTAGAACCAATAAAAGATGCTGTTAAAATCTATCAATACGTTAATCTGCCCTAATATGTACACAAAGCCTTCCCTTAGGCTTTGCATCCCCTCAATCCTAGACCTCAACGATTGACCATCCCAATATGAACCACCAAGTGGTTAAACCGAGGACCATCAAAAGCTTTAGTCAGCAAATCAGCAACATTGTCATCCGTATGAACTTTAAGAACCTGTATCAGCTTCTTCTCATTGGCATCCCGTATAAAATGATGCCGAATCTCAATATGCTTCGTCCGCTGATGAAAAACAGGATTCTTCACAATGCAAATAGTGCTTTGGTTGTCAATAAAAATTTTGGTATTCATAAAATTGAAACCATAATCCAACATCTGATTTTGGATCCACAAAACTTGTCCACAACAACTAGCAGCTGCAACGTATTCAGCTTCTGTTGAGGAAGTAGCTACTATTGTCTGCTTCTTGCATTGCTATGAAATAAGTCGACGACCCAAAAACTGACAACCACCAGTAGTAGACTTCCTGTCATTATTAGCACCAGCATAGTCACTATCACTATAGGCTTCTAGAATAAAAGGTGATTCTCTATGATACCATAGACCCAATTTAGGTTGAGCCTTGATATACTTGAAAATCTTCTTCACTGCATTTAAGTTCGAAACCGTTGGAGTCACCTGGTGTCTAGAACAAGCACTGACTACAAACATGATGTTCGGACGTGATGCAGTCAAATACATGAGGGAGCCAATCATAGACCTGTACATGTGAACATTTACCGAAGGGTCTGGCTCATTCTTAAGTTTGAGTTTAGCAACTTCATAAGGAGTTGCTGCTGGTCTAAGAGGATCCATGTCAAACTTTTGAAGAATCTCATGGACATATTTATCTTGACTGATGAAAATCCCATCTGATTGTTGCTTGACCTGAAGACCAAGGAAGAACGACAGTTCTCCCATCGCACTCATTTGAAATTCACCTTGCATCAAGTGTTCAAACTCATCACACCACTCCTTCCTAGTAGAACCAAAGATAATGTTGTCCACATAAACCTGAACAAGGATAATGTCCTTGTTATTCCTCCGAAGAAATAGTGTTTTGTCAATAGTACCTCTTCTATAGCCATTCTTTAACAAGAAAGTTGAAAGACGCTCATACCAAGCTCTAGGAGCCTGATGTAACCCATAAAGAGCCTTGACCACCTTGTAAACTTTCTTGGGATGAAGTGGATCAACAAAGCCCTTAGGTTGAGTGACATACACCTCCTCATCAATTTTGCCATAGAGAAATGCACTCTTGACATCCATTTGAAACACCGTAAAGCCCACATAAGAAGCAAAGGCCAAAAACAGACGAATGGCCTCTATCCTTGCAACCGGAGCAAAAACTTCAGTATAGTCAATGCCCTCAATTTGAGTGTGTCCTTGTGCGACAAGCCTAGCTTTATTCCGTACGACAATTCCCCGTGCATCCTTCTTGTTCTTGAGAATCCATTTGGTATTGATAGCTGTCTTTCCATCTGGTAAGTCAACCAGAACCCAAACATTCTGAAACAAGAATTGCTGCATTTCCTCCTGCATAGCCTCCACCCAACTTTGATCCTCAAGAGCATGAGAAACAGACCTAGGTTCCACCTGTGAAAGAAAACAAGCAAACAAACAGTGTTGAAAGTCCGTATGATTATTACGCTGTTGATCCTCAATATAGCCCACAAGAGCATGATGATCAGACGAGGCCTTTTGCTGCATTCTGCGTGTCTTGACAGTAGAACCAGGATCTCCAATTATTTGAGTGGTAGGATGATCTTTATGTGATTGCAAGACTGGATTGGAAGAAACCTCCACTTCTGGTGCCAAGTTATTGAGATCACCAACAAAGTCAGCATCATATGAAGCATTGTGGAAAATCCCATCTACTGGTTGTTTATGAATATCATCCAGCTTGGTAGTAGACTTCTTTTGATGGTTCCCCAAATCAGAAGGACTGGAGAAACGAGTATTGGAAGCAGACTCACTAGCCGGAGTAACAGTAGGTGATAAGCTAGCACTAGGAGCAGAAGCTGGAGTACTAGGAGCAACTTTGTTAGAAGGCTCAACCAAGGGAAACTCAAAACTACCTTGAGCAGCTGCTTTAGTAGCTTCTTGTTGTTGTTTGAGAAGAGTGTCAAGAGCTGCTTGGGAATCCTGTACATCCAATGGAGTTGCATCAATAGGAGGACTAGGAGAAACTGTGGTGGAATAGGATGGAACCACAAAAATGTCATCCTCATCATCTGAATCAGAAAGACTAGAAGGAACACCAGTACTAGAAGTTGCAAACACTTGTGGTCCTGCATCATGGTTATTTTTGAAACGAAAATAACCTAACGAATCACTAAGATAATCAAGATCAAAATACCATTCTGGACCTTTTCCTTGGATGTTTGACTTCTCCTCAAAATACCTGAGATTAATAGTTTCAATGATCCGCTTGGCTTGAAGATTCTAGACACGATAAGCCCGAGAATGAGCTGAATATCCCACAATGTATCCTTCATCTGCCTTGCCATCAAACTTCCCCAAATAGTCACTAGTATTCAAAATGGTGACTGGACACCCAAAAGGTTTCAAATGAGCAATATTTGGAACTTTGCCCGTGAGCAGCTCATAAGGAGTCTTCTTGTGAGGATTGGTAATAGAAACCCGATTCAAAACATAACTTGCAGTATTAACAGCTTCTGTCCAGAACATGGTTGGAAGGTTGGAATCGGCAAGCATAGTTCTTGCTGCTTCTATTAGTGTCCTGTTCTTTCTTTCTGCCACTCCATTCTGTTGAGGAGTCCTTGCAGCACTATAATCTCTTTTGATGCCCTTAGCATTGCAAAGTGCGATGAGGTCTTTATTTTTAAACTCGGTTCCATTGTCGCAACGAATACCTTTAACTTTCTTAGACAACTGGTTCTCTATCAGGGTAAGAAAATCTCTAAGAATTGAGTAGGTCTCACTCTTGGCAGCCATGAAGAACACCCATGTAAACCTGCTATATCCATCAGTTACCACCAGACAGAATTGCTTGTGGTCAATGCTTCTAATGGAAGTAGGACCAAATAAGTCCATGTGTAGTAGCTGCAATGGTTCAGTAATAAGACTAAGAGCAGTAATTCCTTGAAGGATGCTTTGTGATGTTTGCCTTTGCTGCAGGCAATACAATTTATATCATTTCTAAACATCTTGGGAGGTAAACCAGAGACCAAATTAAGATTTGCAAGTTTGTGAATGGTCTTGAAGTTCACATGCCCCATCCTTCGGTGCCATTTAGTGGCTTCATCTTCTGAGGCTTTAGCAACTAGACATGCTAGTTGACCAGTAGGGTTGACTTCATTCAACTTGATGCTATAGAGATTGTGTCTTCTAGGGATTCTGAGTAAAAATTGTGAGTCATCCGGAAGCTGAAAGTCTTTGGAAAGCACAAGTGCATCAGTATCGGTGAAGAGAACAAACTGCTTCTTGTCACAAATCAGAGAGACCGATATCAAGTTGAAGTGTTGAAGTGCTTCCACATAGTAGACCTGCTCAAAATTAAGATTAGGAGTCTTTACCGTTCCTTTGCCAGTGATTCTGCCTTCACCCCCACCAAAATAGACCTTGCCTCCATGAAATGGTACAAAGTTAGAGAGAAGACTTTTATTGCCAGTCATGCTCCTGGAGCAACCACTATCAACAATGCCTAGACTAGGATCCTGGTATGGTGTAACCTACAACAACAAGATAATAAACAAAATGCAAAAGTTAGTGTCTTAAGGGGACCCAAACCTTTTCAGGTTTGAGCCTGCCTTATGGATCTTTAGAAGAGTGCCAAGAAGATTGATGAGATCCACCGTTGTTCCTTGGTTGCCTATTCATCATTTGGGTATTATTATTTGACCAAGAACAACCTGCTGAGGGCTTAACAGCAGTTCCCAAATTTCCCAAACCAAAATACGTGTGGTCCAAATTATGTGGATAGATTGGATTAAAATTTTGAAAATAATTACTGGTTGTTTGGAATCTAATATTTCTCCAATAATCAGAAACTAAAGGAGAGGACATTCTAGAAGACGAAAACGATGGAGCACTAGGATTAAGTCTTCTAGAAACATATGGGACAGCTCCTGGTGGACCAGGAGCAGAATAAGCATGATTAACAGAAGCCTGTGTGTCATAATAATCACAATCTTTAATTAAATGAAAGGCACTGCCACAAACAAAACATGTTTTGAAAGACCTTTTATTAGAATGAGATTGTTTCATACTGCCTACTTTATTACACACAATTCTAGGAGAAACATTCTTCCTAGGACTCAATAAACTAGGACCAGACACACTTGACTTGACAGCAATTCTTTCTTCACACTTCCTAGCACCAGTAGCAGCATGTTCATTCAACTTGGAACTTGTAGGTCTTGACTCTTCACTTGAACCACTAGATGCAGAGTCACTGGCTTTGTCACTGAAAGTACATGAGACAAAGTCATTAGTATTAGTAGAACTTGTTGGGGACTCAAGCTTCTGTGATCCATCCAAGTCATTATGCCATGAAGTGGGCATAAAAGTTCCTGTAAGAGGAGGAGGGACAGCATGCATTTCTGCTGCTGTTTTAAACCTATTGTAACTAGGTTTGTCCTCATCCTCTTTGTCGGCATCAAAGACACTTGAAAAAGATAAATCAAAAACATCTTCTGAATCAATATATTTTTCAAATCCTAAGCCTCTTTTAGTTCTGCCAGACATGCTACTATCAATTAATTTTGAAAGATTTTTAGGTGCCTTTTTCCATTTTTCAGATCTCAGCATTGTAGCATCTAATTTAGCTTGCATCTCCTCTTTTTCTTTGATACTAGCATCTCTTTCTGTTTCTGTATATTTAAGCATATTTGTCGTGTTTTCTAAATCAATGCTTAGTATCCTGATTTTATCCTCATACGCACGTTGTGTATCTTGTAACCACCTCTTTTGTTGTTCCAATGTGTTTAATGAAGCCTTATAGGCTTGAACCTCTAAAAAATACTTATCATATTGATCATTTACTTCATTAAATTGGGACAACAATTCTGAGTACTTATCATGACAACCAAGAGGACAATGTTGTACCTGAGGTGAAATGCCCATAAGAGCAAATTCGTCAGCTTCTTCTGCATCAGAGAGATTCCCAGCAATCATTGCAAACACGTCAGTTGAGGACTCAGCTGATTCTAGAGTAGAAGCCTGATGATCATTCCAGTTGACCATAGAGTCAACAGATACCAATGCCTTCTTGTCATCTTTTATCTCCTGAACCTTGAAAGCGGAGTACCTTCTCTTCTCCTGATCATTCTTGCTAGGGCATTCCCTAGCAAAGTGACCCTGTTGCTGGCAGTTATAGCATCGCACCTTGCTTCTATCGAATCTTGCTGGCTCCCGAGGGTTGTAATTAAATTTCTTCCTGCTTTCTTCTCAAACTTGTGAACCCTAAGAGTAAGCATGGCCATCTGCCATTTAAGATCCATCTCATCCAGGTCAAGTTTATCGACCTGTTTGAAGTCATCAAAAGCAAGTTGTTGTTCAGCATTAACATCAGCCACAAAAGAATGAAGAACAACTTCTACCATACTACCAGACTTGACAGTAGGATCAGGAGCAGAAGTATGCTGGAAAGTGTACTGAGAGGACACAATATTGCTTGGGCTACTTGATATGACATGGGACTGGATGCCATAGAACTCACAAAAGCCGAGTTAGCAGGAGTGGGAAAAGAGTCGCTTGAAAAGCTTCTCACATGAGGTTCAAAAGTTCTGAGCTTATGAAACAAATCATCAAAGCTGAGATAGTCAAGCCCACCTTTGGCTTTGAGAGAGATCACCACCTGATTCCATGAGTAGGCTAAGGCTTTAAGAAACCTTGCATTAATATCACCATCATCAGGCTTTGACCGAAGTTGATTCAACTGGCTCAATATCTTCTGGAACCTATCATACCCTTGATTTAGACCTTCAGTTTCTGAGATTTTGAATTCTGTGAATTCATCTCTCAGCATGGACCTTCGCATTTTCTTTGACTCCTCATTCCCACCGAACCTTGCTTTTATGCCATTCCAGATCTCTCTGGCATCATCCAAATGGTAGAAGTCACCCATGTGATCTTCAGGAAGAGATTGAAGAAAAATTGTTTTTGCTTTTACCTCCTTCTGAATAGCTATGATTTCCTTATGAGATTTAGGGTCAAGAAGGGTAATATTACCATTCTTGTCACGTCCAGTAAGCTTCCTGCTGTTCCCATTCAGAATGATCTTCCAAAGATCTTGATTAGTGTTGGTGATCCACCATTCCATCTTCATTGCCCAGTTATCATATTCACCCTTTTTCAGAAGAGGGAATTTACCATTCGTGTTAGAGACCGTAGCCAGGATCTGCTGAGGTTGCACAATTTTAGGAGTGTTGTCTTCTCTTGTTTGAGTAGAAGTTGAGGCAGACATAATAAAAAAATGTCAGTAAAAAGAAAACTTGATTCTTCTTGTATAGAGACCCTCCCAGGCTCTAATACCACTTGTTGGGTCTAATAGATGTAGATCTTGCAGCCTGTCAGGACCGGTGAATGACTTCTGTAATCACAAGTCAAATCACAAAGAGACTCTATACACTATATGAATGCAGAATATAAATATAATCAAAGAGAACAGAATAACTATAAAGACTTAATCCTTTCTAAGGATTTCTAATATTGATAATCACTAGAACTACATTTTGTGAAGGTGTGTCTAACCCTTCTGCCTAAGGTTCCTTTTATACTACAAGGAAACCCTAATACAGCATTAAAGAAAACGTGTAAAATTGATATGCATATCCTTTCCTAACATATCTCATGCATATCCTAACAGAATATTAAGTAAATAATAAAGTTTGACTTCGACTAGGACCAGGAGCAGGACTTGCTCCTACTACTACTAGGACCAGGAGGAACTACATACCTCCTAGTCTACCTATTACATATAACTATTACAATGGTCCTAACAGCGTCCAAAAATAAAAGTAATAAAAATGAAAAAGGACCTTAACAAAGTAAATTATCCTAGTGAAGATAACCTATAAGTTGATAACTATTATAGGGCGGCAAGCACTGTCCAGTTATGCACACTTGCTTATGCAAGATAGACATAACAGTCCTCTAGTGTCCCTTGCTAACCAAAACTCTTAACAACTTAGTTATCTCATAAAATTCCTTGTAACTCCCAGGTAAACCCATGATAAAATCATTCCTAAGTCTCCCAACAGACCACAACCAATTCTAGGCAAAAAATGTCTTGGCAGCATGCATAGTATATCAACTTTGCATGCTACAGTGCCTCGTGATTTAGTAAAACTACTCATACTCACCTGTGGACACAATCTAGAATTATGATAAGTGTATCATAAGAATACCTAAAAGTCCTAAAGGTTTCTAAAACCTCCCCTTAAACTGTGATACATATGTTGCTCAAAATATGCATGAACATAAAAAATTTATGTCAAGATAGGAATATAAATATTCCAACCATCATCCATAAATAAAAACATGCTCAAATGATTCTCCAAGGATCCATAAGCAACTCTGTATCCAATGGTACAATGCTAACACCACCTGCACACTTAGATTAAAAACCACAAAACTAACATTGTTGCTGACAACGCCACGATAACACTTCTCAGCGTTAAGGTAACCTTTGTCAGCGTTAGAAAAATATAGTGGAAAATCTAACTTCAAAAGACCAATAACAATGCATTATCCTGTACATTCTTTTACAAAAAGACCCCAAAACACATATTATGTGAGATTGATAATTCCAATACTTGTTACCAAGTATTGAAACCTTCCAGCATCAAAAGGTTTAGTTAATAAATCAGACACATTTTCTTCTGTGTCAACCCTATCTGGTTGTATTAAACCCTTTTCAAAACAATCCCTTATAAAATGATGTCTAATTTCTATGTGTTTTAGTTTTAGAATGATGTACAGGATTTTTAATAATGCATAAAGTACTGTTATTGTCAACAAAAATCTTGGTATGCATGAAATTATACCCATAATCCAACAGCTGGTTCTGAATCCATAAGACTTGTCCACAACAAGCAGCTGCAGCTACATACTCTACTTCAGTTGTAGAATTGGCCACCACTGTTTGTTTCTTGCATTGCCAAGATATCAACCTACTTCCAAGAAACTGACATCCACCAGTTGTGGATTTTCTATCAAACTTATCACCACCATAGTCACTGTCTGAATATGCTATAAGCTCCAATGGTGAATATTTTGGATACCACAAGCTAAGATCTAGATAACATCTAAGGTACCTAAAGATTCTCTTGACAGCATAAAGGTGACATTCTTTGGGAGTCACTTGATGGCGTGCACATGCACACACAGTAAACATGATGTCAGGTCTTGAGGCTGTCAGATACATCAATGAACCAATCATTGATCTATAGTGCCTGACATCCACTTCTTTTCTATCTCCAACTTTTCCCCAAGGGTGTTCTCTATCCATAGGAGTAGTAGCCCTCTTTTCATGTGGATAAAAGCCAAACTTCTTCAAGATCTCTGCTACATACTTATCCTGAGAGAAGAAGATACCATCTTCTTTCTGCTGAACTTGTAACCCTAGAAACAAGTTCATCTCCCCCATTGCACTAATCTTGAATTTGTTTGTCATGAGCTTGGAAAAGTCTTCACTCATCTTTGGATTGGTGGAGCCAAAGATGATATCATCAACATAAACCTGAACAAGTAAGACATCCTTACCATCCTTCTTTGTAAACAATGTCTAGTCTATGGTGCCCCTTTTGAATCCATTTTCCACCAAATAAGTGGACAATGTACCATACCATGCTCTTGGGGCTTGATGAAGTCCATACATAGCCTTCTTGACTCTATACACCTTGTCTGGATTCTCTGGATCTTCAAAACCAGGAGGCTGCATAATATATACCTCCTCAAAAATTGTGCCATAGAGGAAAGCACTCTTCACATCCATTTGATAGACAGTGAAGCCCATACAGGAAGCATAGGATAGAAATATCCTTATAGCTTCAATCCTTGCAACTGGTGCAGAGACCTCCTCATAGTCTATCCCTTCCTCTTGTGTATATCCCTGAGCCACTAAACGTGCCTTATTTCTGACCATAATGCCTCTTTCATCTTTCTTGTTTCTGAGAACCCATCTTGTCCCAATAGGTCTGACATACCTGGGACAATCAACCAGCTCCCAAATATCCTGAATTGCAAATTGGTGAAGCTCATCCTGCATTGCTTCCACCCAACTTGGTTCTTTGAGAGCATCAAAGATCTTCTTGGGTTCATGTTGTGACAGAAAACAGGCAAACAAACATGCTTGAACAAGAGGGGTATCAACCTTCTTGTGTATATTGGCAATAAATCCACCAAGATTCTGATGAGATCTTCTAGTCTGAACAGGAGTCATGACCTACCCAATAATTTGAGAAGTGGGGTGATTCTTCATAGTAGAAGTAAGTACTCCTCCCTCAAAAAGTCTGTTATCTTCAATCTCATCCTCAAAGTTGCCAATATCTTCTTCAGACTCTCTTCCATCAATATTAGTATGAACCTGTTCATGTCTATTAGAAGGTTCACCTTGTTCAAAATTGGAAGAGAAAATATGCTCAAAAGTGTTGTCAACTCCTGAACCAAGGTTGTCAGTGTTTGGATCATCAACGCCTGAAATGGTGTTGTCAACGTTTGAGCCATCAACGCCTGAATTTGTCCTGTCAGCGCCAGATTTTCCTTTGTCAACGCCTGAAGGACCATGCATGTTGTTAACTGGTGATACTTGGGGACAACTATTTTCCTTTCCAGCAGCAGCAGCAGCAAAAGCATCTGTCCATATGGGAATTGTGACATACTCTTGTATGGGAGATGACTTGTCTGCTTGTGATCCAACCTCTTCATTAACCTGTGTACCTGAAACATTAACAACTTGTTCTTCCACAACATTTGAAGTTACCTTCATAATGTCTGGATTAGTAACAGGCATATAATTCAAAGTCCTAGATAGAGGTTCCAAGTCAAACAACCAATTTGGACCACTTTCAAGATCACTAGGTTTACTCTCTAAAAACCTAACATGTACTCTCTCAAGTATACGTTTTTCCTTCTTAAGGTAAACCCTATATCCCTTGCTCTGCACTGAATAACCCATGAAATAGCCTTCATCACCTTTTGCACTAAATTTACCTAAGGCATCACTAGTATCTAACACAACTACATGGCAGCCAAAACGTTTAAGAAAACCAATGTTAGGTTTCCTTCCCCAAAGTAATTCATAAGGTGTTTTGCTCTATATCTTGTTGACCAATGCTCTATTCTGAACATAACAAGCTGTATTCACAGCCTCAGCCCAAAAAGCTATGGGAAAATGAGCATCAGCCAACATAGTCCTAGCTGCTTCAATTAGGGTTCTATTCTTTCTCTCAGCAACCCCATTTTGCTGTGGGAATGTGGAAACACTAAACTGCCTAGTAATCCCTTTCTTGGCACAAAAATCATCCAACAGTTTATTTCTAAACTCACCACTATTATCACTCCTAAGCATTTTAACTTCATTACCAGTTTTCTTTTCCATCTGAGTAATAAAATCAATTAAAGTATCAGCAGTGTCACTTTTCATAGCTAAAAAGAAAGTCCAAGTAAACCTAGAAAATTCATATGTGATGACAAAGCAGTATGATTTACCATTCAAACTCTCTATATTAGTTGGACCAAACAGGTCCATATGCAGCAAGTGAAGTGGTTTAGAACTAGAGTGCACCTGTTTAGACTTAAATAAGACCTTGTGCTGCTTGCCTTTAAGGCATGCAACACAAGAGTGGTCATTGTGGAAAGCCTTTTCAGGCAAACCATCAACCAAACTAAGTCTCACAAGTCTGTTTATATTTTTAAAGTTTATGTGCCCTAGTCTCTTGTGCCATAGATTACTCTCATCAACTGAAGCTTTAGCATAAAAACATGACATATTATTATTCATCCTAATACCATTAAGATTCACATTATAAATGTCCTTATGCCTAGGTGTTCTATAGTCAATATATTTCTCATCTGGAATTTTAAAATCCTTGCTTAACACCAAGCATTCAGTATCAGTAAACAGAACTTTATTTTTGTTATCACAAACTTGTGATACACTAAAAAGATTGTAATCAAGTTCTTTTACCAGAAACACGTTTTCAAAACGCAAGTTCTTGGTGAGAAGAGTTCCTTTGCCTGTGATAGATTCATATCCGCCTCCAAAGTAAACTTTATCACCATCCTTAATGGGAGTGAAGTTTGTCAGATAATCTTCCTTCCCAGTCATGTGCCTAGAGCATCCACTGTCCCAATATCCATAATCATTGAACTATTTTTGAATGCCCTGCACATAAAGAAAACAAATTAGTTTTCTTTAGGAACCTAAGCCTGAGCAGACTTGGATTCATCTGGTTGTTCAACAAGAACAGATTTATTTCTCATAACAACCCCTTGTTCATCCCTTTTTGGATGAAATACCCAGTTAACCCTAATTGGTTTTGTGATGACCTTTGAAATATAATTAAATCTGTTGTAGGTCATAGAAATCCCATTAGAATTAGGGTTTTGATCTTGCTTAGGTCTCCATGTCAAGCTAGAAGAAGCTTTAGACCCCTTACCCTGTGGTTGCAAATATTTAGGTCTGGCAACGTTTCTGTCAGTGTTGGATTTGGTCTTGTCAACGCTGAAATTACCCTTGTCAGCGTTGAACCTAGGGTTTGCTACAGAAACCCATTGCCTATTTGACCATGTATTGGTCTTTTGAAAAGGTCTTTGTTCATGAGTGTTAGACCCTTTAGTGAAGAATGGGGCTGGTCTAACAACTTGTGGACTTTGTTCCACAAAAGTCTTGGGTCTGACAGTGTTTGACCTTTTAACAGCGTTGACCTTGGAAGCGTTGACACACTTATATGCTAAATATGAAAAGCTACCACAAGTGTAACAGGCTTTTCTAGACACAACTCTAGGTCTAGAAGAGAAGAAGCTTGTTCCATTATCACTAACTTGGCTTTTAGGTGACCTAGTATTCCTATACATTTCTGCATACTTAATGCTAGGTTTTCTAACAGTGTTTGAGCCAAGGTCAACAGTCTTGCCAGTGATTGGGTTTGTTACTTTAATAGGGGTAGACTCATTTGGACTTTCACACAACATGCCATCCTTAACAAACAAGGTAGGGTTGACTTTCTTCCATTCATCCAAATCAGTCAGCTTTTGCCTATATTCTTCAACTGGGGTAAGGACTCTTGGTGGAGGAGTAAATTCCTCCTATTGGAGTTTTGGTAAACCATTCCAAGATAAGTCCTTTCTTTGGACACCATAAAAGTCCCTAGCTGGTGGTGGAACAACAGTATAGTCTTTCATCCCAATCCCAGTCATGTCCTTAGGATCCCTCTGTTTATTAACACATTCTCCTAGGGTTTGTGAGGCCTTATCAAATCTCTAAATTTTAAGGTCAACATTATCCTTATTCTTGATAGCCTCATCTAACTTAGCCTGTAATTTAGCATTGACCCTTTCCATGATGTTTCTAACATCATTACTAGCATTTAAATCATGTTTTAAGATATTTATTTTATCTTTTAGGTCAAATTCCATTTTCTTATACTCAGAAACTGTCTTTTCAGTTTGAGTGAGAGCAATTTGATAGTTAGACAACTTGCATCTCTTAGTGCTCACATCACTTAACAATCTTAAAACCTCTTTGTTAAGTCTTTCAGTATTTAAACGACAACCCTTACTACAAAAAGCATCATCGTATACCTCATTATCTGATGAAGAGGAGGAGTGCGCCATGAGATCATATTGAACATGCTCTTCTTCTTCTATCTCAGCAACCAAAGCTTTATCCTCTTCCTCGTCCTTAGAAAAATAGCTCCAGTCCCATCCAATGCCATCAATTTCTTGCACTGCCACCATGGCCTTAGGATCCTGAGCCTTAACAATTTGGCTTGAGGGTTTTCCAGCATCAAATCTTCTTGGAGATCTGCATTCCCTCATAAAGTGCCCCATACGATGACAATTGTAGCACTCAACTTTGGATTTATCAAATCCAGCAGTGTCCTTTGCATTAAAGGTCATCTTCTTCTTAAACCTTCTATTCCATCTGTTTGCTCTTATACTTGCAAGAGCCATGTTCCACTTTATATCCATCTCCTCCAAGTGCTCATCACTTATTTACTCAAGGTCCTCATATGTAATCACTGAACCATTGGGCAATGAAGCAATGTATGCACACACAGTATCCAGATCCAAACCAGCAGGCTTAACTCTTGGTAAGTCAATTTTGTATGTGTCAACGTCTGAAGGTGAGGCATTGACAGGGTATGATCCAGCGTTGACACATGTTGATCCAGTAACTGGGTGCATGTATGAGTCCTTTTGATCAAATTGACCTTCACTATGTGAGAAGAAGGCCATGTTTCTATTGGTAGACTTACTTCCATGCTCCAAAAGATTTTCATTCTCCAACAACCTCAGTTTGTTGTAGATATCATCAAAAGTAGAACTTTTGTGAGTGTTATTGGCAAGTATAGATCTTGCCTCAATCTTCCATGCATCACCAAGGCTTTTAAGAAAAGTGGCAATAATGTCAACATCACCAACTTGTGTCCCCATGAAGGACAGCTTGCTTGTAATGTCAAGCAGTCTGCTTCTCACACTGATAAGCTTCTCATTAGGTTGAGCCTTAAAAATAGCATACTCATGCATGAGTTGCTTCTTCTTCTCTTCCTTATTATCAGCATTACCACCATATGCAACTTCAAGGGCTGCCTAAAGGTCTTTTGCAGACTCATAACCTCTGTATTTGTGCTGATTTTCTTGTCCCAAAGAGAGTTTCAGAATGTTTAGGGTTTTCATATCAACCCTTTTCTTTGCTATGTCTTCAGCAGACACAGCTCTACCATCATCAGGTTTTTCTTTCTTATCTTCTTTTGAACATCCTTAAACAGTTGTTCTTGTAGCAATGGCATTAGCAATCTTTTCAGCTTTATTGAATGTGTTTTCATATTCAATAATCTTCAGAGAGTGTAGTCATAGATCCCCAGATATTGCTCAAAGTTGAACTTCCACATCTCAAAGTTGTTTGCATCAAGCATGGGAATCTTGGTGTTGTGGTTTGAGGAGGGGGAGGTTGCTTCTGGAGTGGACATGATGTTTTTAGGGTTTTGTGAAAATTAGGGTTTTGGTGATTTTAGGGTTCTTGTGTTCTTTAAGATCAAAAGTTTCTCAACAAGCTCTGATACCACTTGTTGATCCCAAACTTAGATCGATTAAGCTTGTGTATACGAGATTAGATCAAGTTATACACGTAGAGAAACTTTGTTTATGTATAAAGTAATCTAATTGTTATGCGGAATTAACACTTAAACAAGAACACACAAAGAATGTAAACAAACTTTCACTTGATTGATAATAACGAACTTGCTTACAATGAAAGTGTTTAACCTATGAAAAACTTATTTGAAACATAACCTAAAGGTCTTCTTTTATAGACATAAGAAGCCTTGTACAAGAGTCTACGTATCAACTATTCTAGGTAAAGATAATTATAGAAAATACAATGTTTAACTTATCTTTACTAGAAACAAACTAAAAACATAATACGCGTAGACTAAATCTTTCCATCAGTGCTTGTCTTCAACCTATCAACGCTTGACTTCTTCTTGTCAACGCTTGATCTGTCAGCGTTTGTTTTCTTCCTATCAACGCTTGTTTTCCTCTTGTCAGCGCTCAAGTGGACTGGCTATATTTAATTCCCAACAGTAAACATGTTAAAAGCGAGGCTATAGACTCACCTTAGCCAATGGTGGTAATGAGACGATCGCCGACGATTAGTGATGCCCGTTTAAACACGAAAATCGCAACCTACCAAATAAGGCGCGTTCGTTAATAATCGACTTAAGTATAAATCATACTTAAATAATATAAAAATCAAAATTACGAAACCAAGACAATCCCGAAAAATTTAATAATACAAGTGTTATTACTATACCCTTTTATTCAACACTATTCTTTTAAACACTTGCACTCTCGATATTGACCCATCTTAAGACGCCAAGTCAACGCAAGTCAAACTATAAATTTACTTCCCTCGGACCAGTAATTAAGTCATTTATATAATGACTTAACACTTGAGTAAATCACCATGTCCAATGGCGAATACTCAACTCACACCACATAATTATTGAACTACGTGTCCAAAATACCAATCAGCATGTACACTCCGAATGTACACACCAATCTACCCTATATAGACTTGTCCGATTTCGACGAAACTTGGTCACAAACTCACATATAATATGGATAAGACTCAGTTTAAATTTCATTCAACAATATTACTTCTAAGACCTTCTGCCCAACACACCTCCGTGTTATAAAAACCGGATAGATTTACGTCTTCAACTCGTAAAACTATTTTGACATATCTAAACAACTCCATTTATAAAACCGACACTCGGGTTTGAATATACACTCATGACCTGAGGTTTAGACTTCAACATCAGTCCTTGAACATTTTCAAAACTCATTCTATAGTCCCCGAGATTCGATCCAAATATCGACAACAATTTTCGGATTGTGCCGATACCCGTCTCCCGGTACACAAATACTAAAATTGTTGTAACTTCGCACTCGTTTGGAGCTAGAAGCTCTATCTTATATCAAATAGAAGCTAACGAAATTCTCTACGACTCTATCTTATAGTTTAACAAGATTATTACAGTAAGTAATTCAAAAATTCCCTTTTACCTACTGGTCTAAAATGACTAGTTAAAAATCATGTTAAATCCACATTTTGACCCATTTTTAACAATTTACATACTCCTAATATCATCCTAATATTATCATAACACATCTAACTAACTCCTAACACCCTTAAAATTTAATCTAATAAAAATCAAATATATAAAAAAATCATACATGCAACATCATCCCACTTCAAATATAATAATAATAACAGTATTTTTAACCATAAAAATGGATCAAACAACATGGTCTTCACCAAAATTTGAAAAGAAAAATAAGTGAATGCATGTTGGAAAAATTTATACCAAAATGATCCTTGTTGAATTTGCATAGTGGGTCTTTGATTAGTTTTGGATGAATCAAGCTTGATCAAAATCATCAAAGGGAATTTGGTTTGAGATGGGACGGCCAAAACAAAGAGAAAGATAGAGAATTTGTGATTTTTATTTTTTAAAATGAGATGGTGGAGAGTTTGGTGAGAATTTTCTTTTTATACTAAGTAGTGGAGGGACCAAATTTGCCAATTAGGTATAGTTTTGGACCAAAAAGCAATTAAATAATTTAAAGTGTAGAAAATATAAACTGTCAATTTTTAAAATACTTACGAGACTCGGGTTTCGTAAAAATACTTTTCAAAAGTTAAAACGCTTCAAAAATATAATAATATAACTTCGACACGACTTAAAACGTAATTAAATCGGAAACGTCGAAAATATTAAATATTGAGACCATCGATAATAAAACGTAAATTTTTGGGCATCCGTCGGTATCGCGATCACTAATAGTTCTCGTCATTCGTTAAAACGTAAAATACGAGAAATAAAGATTAAATATAATAAAATCATTCTTATGATAAATTGAGAATATAATATCGACACCTAACGTATTCCTTGCCGGTTGTCATCTAATCGACATTCTTACGCTAGTTTCAAGTCATAACCTTCTCGGTTAATCAAAAATTTAAAATTCTCATTAAAGTAAACATATAATACTTATTTGTCGAGATTAAAATACCGACCTGAATTTGACGGATTGTCACATAAACTCTAAAACACAAGCATCATCGATCTGCATATATTCATGCCTGCCTGGATAAACTGAAGACGAAGGTCACATGATACATGATTCGTTCTTGTATTAGTGATGTGGTTATACAAGCAGGAATACTTTGAAGTGATCTGCTGTTCTTTAGGGATCTATGAGTAAACCCTAGATTTGTGTTTTGGAAGAAGAATAGCGTGCTAGAACAAGAGTATACAAGCAGACGTGTTTCTTTTGGACGAAGATGACATGTGATTCTACTTACTAAATATGGTTTGTCTACTTTTTGTTACTTTAACTCACTTTTGCTGTTGCGTATACTGTTGAAAGAGACGTGAGGTATTACTTTCAAGATTGGACGTTCTTGTTTTATTGCTGATTTCTAGGGATCTTTATTGACTTGCCTTATCAATATCCTACTTATTTGTTTGTAAGCTGTTACACGTAGGACAGTCTGATAATTTATGGGGAAGATATTATATGGTTTCTTAGTCGTCAGGGAATATATCTCATCTCCTATTTATTGTGTGAATAAAATCTACGTGGGGTTAAAAGACTTAAAGTCAAATGCATCGTGGGTTGTACTATTTTGTTATAATGGTATTGAGGTAGATGAAAACATCACGTGACAAATGTTGGCAAAATACCTGATGTATTTTATTGATCGAAGAATAATAAGAGCATTTTATATTAACAGCAAGTTGGTTTTTTGAAAGTGACTTGATATTTTCTGGTTTAAATGCAAAGTAAAAGACGAATGGGAGTACAATGATACGTAGTTGTTTAATGAGATAAAGACTCAATGGTGAATCGATAAAGTAAGGATGTGAAGCAAACTTGGTCATGTGAGGTACTATTATTGGATATTAGATTTAATTTGTGTTTCTGTTCGTGTGGGCCAAGAAACGAAGCGATGCATTATATAATTGGTAACTATGGCAATCAAAAGAAGACAAGACATAGAGCATAGTTTGTTTACATTGGTTCCATATTAAAGGCTACTGTTCGTAAAAGGTTCACAACGGGCAAAAGTAAAGAGAAGGTTATGAATTTCTATCCGCTGTCACATATCTTTACGCCGCTGACACTTGTGACTGAGCCGCTGACACTAGTAATCTAGCGGCTGACAGCATTATTCGCAGCTATTGACGGACAGTTTTGGAGATTTTTGGTTTGGAATTTGGTTTATTCACAGCAAGTAGTTCTTAATGGTATAAAGGCTCGTTTTATTTCCATTGATTACGAAGAAATGTTTTTATTACTTGTTTGAAGACGAAGTAGATTTTCGCGGATTGATGTTCTATCATATCTTCAAATTTTGTCAGCATTTGAAGGTAACTTGTAGGTTCTTTTAATTTGTGACAACGGACTTGATAAAAAGGTAGCAAAGGTATGAGATTTTTCTTAAGACGCTCTATGCTCATATTTGCTAGAGAACTCTTTTTGTCAAGAGACTACTCATTATAGCCGTGAGTTTTATAGTCTACTCATTATAGTCGTGAGTTTTGGAGTCACATGTTTAGTACAAGACATGGAATGCAAGTTCGGGTTATTCTACTTCATCATCAAGTAAGTCGTAATTAGATTTCTTCATATGTGATCATTACATAAAGCATACAGAATTTGAAGATTCAAGAATGATTAGCACAATTTAAGGGGAAGCTAAATTGTTCATGTGTTAATCATTTACATGTAACATTAAGGTGAAGGTGTTTACTACTGCTGATTAGTTTTACTACAACTTATGCGAGTTTCTATAGCTCAAATTCAATTTAATTTCATCCTGCTGTCCTTCATGGAGGGTAATTTGAGACATAGAAAACTTGTATTAATAGTATGGTATTATTTAGGTATTGGTCGAAATCAAGGTTACTTGCATACAAGACCCCTATTTGGATCATGTCAAAAAGGGAAAGAAGTCTACACAATGCAATTTGTTGATCCTTGGTGTTATATGTTTTACAAAGAATGTGAGCTTAAGGGGAAGTGTTTTTGAAATCATCAACTAGGGGAAGATTATTGGGTCGAAATTATGAGTTGATGTGTCAAAAACAACAAAATAAGAAGACAAGGGCTAAAGTGTACAAGTTACAAAAGATCAAGCCGGTGGAGTCTTTTTATTACTTTAGCTTTCTTTGTAAGCTATGTTTTCTAGTATATAAAGAAAACATAGACCGTAGGTTTTATATATTATTCATTCACAATGTAACCTACAATAAGCTTTGATCTCTAGGCATGGGATTCAATGTATACATGCCTAGAGTTGTTTGTATTAATCTTTAATACAAGCACTTTGAGAGAAATTCATCTTTGTTCTTATAACATCTTGTTACTAATCAATGTTCTATTCCGCTATGATTAACATCATATGAATGTTGATTATCCTAGATATAATGGTTTTTTCCATTGAGTCTAAACGATCAATGGACTCTACAGTCTATCAGAGGATTGTGATGTAGACAAGAATGGTAAGTGATCATTAATATATGTGGTTGGAAGCCAGGAGTATCAGATGGTCTTCACGAGACCTGACTTAGCATCGGCCGATGTGAGTATGTTGGATAGGTTTGATCGTAGATTACAGACTTACGTATAAGTTTTTGTGGATTTTGACTATACCTGGGTAGATCGATCACTGTCATGGGTAGATCAATCACAGGGTACGGGTTCATGATACATGGATATACAGGAAGCTGAAAAGCTAATATGCTGCACATAATGGCTTTGTCAACAAATGAAGCGGCATATATGACACTTACGGTGGCTACAAGGAGGCTATTTGGCTAAAGAGACTCTTGATAAAGTCAGGAACTAAACTAAGGTTAGTAGCGCTTGTTGGTACCAGAGCCTTGACGAAGGTGGTCCCCAGTTAGAGGTTCTAGCACACTGGTTGAAGTTTTTGTGTTTCGGAGAAGGCTAATATGATACTAAGGTGGAAATTGTTATATATTAATGTTAGTTTAGTTTCCATAGTCGAATAAGGAATGCTCAAGGTCGGTATTATTAGGTCAGTTGCATATTCTATATAAACCATCATATGTGTCAAACATGGTAGAGTGCGAATGTAACACCCCACTTTGACAATTGGACCGTTACATGATAATTAGGGTGTGTCATCAAAGCATGCAAGGTAAATGTCTTAAAACATAAATGACCATAAAGGAAACCGGAAACAAACATCGATCCCAAACATAATCTCACACACAAATGCATAAGTAAAGAATGTAGAATAAGAACTAAATAATGTCCAGCAAAGCAGATGTATATAAATGCATTAAAAGAAATGAAGTCAAGGGAGCCTCCATCCTAATGCATGTACTCTTGATTGCTTAACTCTGCCCTTTAGTACCTACCGTATGGGAGCAAGAAAAGAAAATACAGCTGAGTAATACGCTCACTAAACGGATATATGCCATAAATTGAATAACAAAAACATAAGTAAAGTATGAAAATGCAGCGGAATAATGTAAGTCCTGGAAAACCTGGAGTATGTTTTATAAACTTGTTTATATCTGAAAAGACTTATGTTTAATTAATAAAACTATATTTTAAATTCCCAAGAGCCCATATAGGTCATGAAGGTATCAACGTGCATGAATACATAGAGGGGTGACCTCGTCATGCAGTTAGAGGGGTTGCCTCTAATTATAATAGTCTGGGTGGAGGGATCAGCTCCATGTAACGAATGTAGAGCACACACCACAGTTACCTTGTAATTAGTAAAACATGTACTAGGATGCACCCATTCGCCCAACATGATAACAATAAATGTCCAATAACTAAAAGGGACTCCGCGAGCAATCACTCTCGTCGCGGAAGGGTCATAACACTGGCGCCTCAAGTGTTATGGTTATGGTACCTCCATAACTATGTGAAACATGGCATGCATGTATATAGCTCAGGCAGTTTAAAATAATGACATAGTAATTACTGAAAAGTTTAACGTAAACTACTGGCGAAAATAGATGGCTGCAAACGGGGAATCCTAATCATAGAAACAAAATGTCCATACTGAAGGACGAAATATCCGTACCTTATGTCCAGTAATGAAAATGAAGATGAAAGCAGAAGAACTACTCCGACTTCACGAGTATTACATAATAAAGGGACATGAATGAGTTGTTTGTTTAAGATATACTTACGATTATTAGTTTACTTTACTTGTTCTTGACTTGTTTTACTAGTTCTTGTCTTGGTATACATGTTCTTGACTTGTTTTACTATTTCGTGTTTTATCATGTATTTTCTTAGTGTTTCATATGTTCTTGATTAGTGTATTTTATGTTTTATGTGTTAATATACTTGTTGTTCATAATCATAACTTTCTAAAAATAGCATGTTTCTATATATAGGAACTTTCCAAAAATAGCAGGTTTCCATATATAGTAACTTTCCAAAAATAGCAAGTTTCCATAAATAATAAGTTTCCAAAAATAGAAAGTATCCATAATTAGTAAGTTTCCAAAAATAGAAAGTTTCTATAAATAGTATGTTTCCATAAATAATATATTTCCATAAATAGTATGTTTCCATAAATAGCATGTTTCCATAATTAATATGTTTCCATAATTAGCATGTTTCCATAAATTGTAATAAGCTTATTAAATAAGTATATGATATAAGCTAAAGTTTAATAAGCATATATTATAATCAATGATTATTAAATGTAATAATATAGTAAAATTTATTAATAATAAATATTTTAGTCTTAACATAATGATTATTAATTAATAATATATTACGTGGTTTATAAGTAATTATTAATTATTTATATAACATGATTTATATTAATAAAACTTTACCTTAATCGATTATTGTATAATTAAATTAAAGAACAGTATTAATTTAACTAAACCTTGATTAACATGTAATTAATTAATTAAGCTAAGTTCTTAATCAAATTTAAATGTGACATGTACTTATACCATGAATAATTATGTTAATAATTATTATAACCTATAGTTTATTTAAATAAATGGTCATGTTTAATATCATGATAATTATACAATTTAATTTATATCCTAAGTCCTTGATTTTAATTAATTAAATTAAACCATGTGTCATTTAATATACTTAATTCTAAACTTAACGTAATTTAGCAATACTAACCAAACACCCCCTTGGTGTGTTTCGATTATACCCGAGCCCCAAACCGAAGCCACACCGAGACCATGGGGTCTCGGCTTCGGCTAGAACCACCAGCATCACCACAGCTGCAAGGTTGTGGCTTGCCACCGACAGCCCAACGCAGCCCCCGACTAAGCCGGGTTCCCCCTACGTGCAACAGTTTCGCACCAAGAGCCATAAGGCTCTCGGTTCGCCACTGATTAACCAAACCCACCCCCGTTTGGGATGTTTGGTGTTGCGGCTGGCAGCAATTAATAGCCACCATACCTTATAAGGGTGCGGTTGGCCGAGCCAAACACCACCGAGACCTTAATGGTCTCGGTTCCCATGACAAACCAAACCCAAAACTCTTGGTTTCATGTTTAAATTAATCACACATGTTTCTTATTATTAATCTTAAACAAATCCATGAATTAATAATAATAAAAGAAAAGGATTAAGGTTTGTAGTGATACCGAATGCGTGACGATTAAAGGTTTAAGAACACGAACACAAACTTGTAAATTAATCAAGATCAACCAACTTTTCCTTCTTGTTTTTCTTGTGGGTGCCGCGGCCAAAGAGAGAAGACAAGAGAGACTAGGGTTTTTAATTTTGTTAATAGTGAATAATGAAATTCCCTGGGATTATTTGATTACTAGTCTAAGCTTAATGGGCCGGGCCAAAGGCCCTCTTGTTTCTTTTAAACCACCGGCCAAACACCCCTTTTATTATAGTTTTTATTTTTCGTGTTTTAAATAATTATCGTATGTGTTCGTGTTTAATCTTGTGTTTTAATTCTTGTCATGTTTTAAGTATTATACGTAAATACTTATCATGTAATAATTCATATACGTAATACTTGTCGTAATTAATTAATATACGTAATACTTACGTTTAATGTTCGTGATACGTGTCATATATTAATTAATTGTAAAGTTTTAATTTATTCGTGTTTTCATGCATTTAATGTTCTTAGGTATTTTATGCGGGTTTTACAACTCTTCCCCTCTAAAAGAATAATTCATCCTCGAATTAGAGATACGATAAGCTGAAAAGGACATACCTGAATCATAGCTGAAAATGAGGGTAGGAATTCCGGATAGATTAATCCGTTTCCCAAGTGGCTTCCCGCTCGGAATGGTCCCTCCAGAGGATTTTGACAAATGAAATCGTCTTTCTCCTCTTGACCCGATCTTGACGATTCAGAACTACCTCGGGTTCCTCAACATAGGATAGATCCTCACAAATCTGATCAAGTGGATACGAAACAGTGTGCAAAGGATGATAATTGTAGCCTCTGAGTAAGGACACATGGAACACACTGTGAACATGAGATAGCTGAGGAGTAACGCCAGATGATACGATACCTCACCGACATGTTCGAGAATCTCAAACGATCCGATGAAACGAGGACTGAGCTTGCCCTTAAGACCAAAACGAATAACTCCACGTGCAGGTGATACCTTCAAGAAAAAACGATCACCGGGCTGAAATTATAAGGCTATGCGATGTTTATCAGCATAGCTCTTCTGACGAGTACGAGCTTCCTGCAGCTTCGCCTTGGCGATGGTGACCTTCTCATTCGTCACCTTTATCATCTATGGACCCTCAATGATTCATTCACCAACCTGATCCCAGCAGACTGGAGCACGACACTTCCTACCATATAGCATCTTGAAAGGTGCACACTTGATATTCGCGTGCCAACTGTTGTTGTAAGCCAATTTCACCAAGAAGATGTAGTCATCCCAACTCCTTGTCTAGTCTAACGCACAAGCACGTAACATGTCTTCTAAAGTCTGAATAGTACGCTCTGACTGACCATCGGTCTGAGGATGAAAGGCGGTGCTAAGCCTGAGTCTGATGCCCTAAGCTTTCTCCAAACCTCTCTAGAATTTAGATGTGAATCGAGGATCTCTGTCTAATATTATATCTGATGGATTACCTTGCAGTCGCATGATCTCCTGCTGGAATATATCTGCCAATTTGCTAACTGGATAATCCTTACGAATTGGAAGAAAATGAGCAGACTTGGTTAAACGATCGACAACGACCCATATAGCATCATGCTTCCTCTGATCCTGCGGAAGTACGATGACAAAATCCATGGAGATCTTTTCCCACTTCTATTCGGGAATCTCTAATGGTTGTAGTAAACCACTAGCTCGCTGATGTTCTATCTTAACCTGCTGGCAGGTCAGACATTTGGAAACGAAGGTAGAAACATCCTGCTTCATGCCACTCCACCAAAAATGTTGTTTAAGATCATGGTACATTTTAGTAGCACATGGATGAATGGAGAATGGAGAGTTGTGAGCCTCACTCAGTAAGGCTTCTCTGAGTGTAAGATCGTCCGGAACACATAACTTGGTACCCTGCCATATGATGCCATCTTCGTCTATACGGAACTCTATCTGCTGATCAATATCTACCATCTTCCTTCTGAGTTGGCTTGATCCGAGAGATTAAGTCTGACTCAACTCTCAGATTATCCCAGTAACCATGTCCACGTACAAAGAACTCAATGTCTAAACGCTCCAGATCACGTATGATCTCTTCTTCCACTTTGATGCCAACAATCATACCTGATTTCCTGCTAAGAGCATCGACCACCACATTCGCCTTACCAGGATGGTACTGAATGTTGGTGTCATAATCCTTGAGTAGCTCTAACCATCTTCTCTGCCTCATGTTTAGTTCTTGCTGAGTAAATATGTATTTGAGGCTCTTGTGATGAGTGAAGATGTCACATGATTCACCATATAGATAATGCCTCCAGATTTTGAGTGCAAAAACAACTGCTGCTAATTCCAGATCATGGGTGGGATAATTTTCCTCATATGGCTTAAGCTGGCGTGATGCATAGGCAATCACCTTCCCATGTTGCATGAGTACACAGCCAAGTCCTTTACCAGAATCATTGCTATAAATCTGAAACCACCTGTGCCAGATGGGAAAGTAAGAATAGGTGCAGAAACCAATCATTGCTTAAGTTCTTCAAAGCTCTTCTCCCGCTCATCATTCCAGACGAATTTCTCTCCCTTACGCATCATCTTGGTCAAAGGCAAGGCTAACCACGAAAGTTCTCCACAAATCTGCGATGATATCCAGCTAAACCCAGATAACTACGACCCTCGGTTACAGACGTTGGTCTTGGCCATTTTGTGATAGCTTCAACCTTTGTAGGATCCATGGTGATCCCTTATGCGGAGACAATGTGGCCCAAAAATTCCATCTTGTTTAACCATAATTCACACTTGAAAAGTGTAACACCCCCAATTTCACAAGGCAGCAGAATATCAACATCGGGCGTTACTTCATAGCACATCACACACAGTCATAGAAAACGACCTCAAAAGAGACGTTTTATAAAATAAACCATTCGACAAAATCAGAGTTCAATAAAAGAGGTCCCAACAGTTTATACAAACCTTAATAAATATAAAAGTTTGTCAAATGTATCGAATGGAAATTGTTTGTTTTGTATTTACATTATCCCGCGCGGCTCCATGCTCCAGCTGCTCTTAAACCTATACACCTGAGAATACATGCTAACATGTCAACACAACGGTTGAGTGAATTCATAGGTTTTTAAATAAACAATAATAGGGTTTGAAATGAACCATAAAGCTTTTGAACACAAGAATCTCATCCACTGTCGATAGTGCAACACATGTAATACCCAAAGTCCACGCTATTGTACTAAGCCATGACACCGAAGCCTTAAGTATAAATAATGCCCTAGTCAGGTATTTTGCCGAATACCCCCTTACTTCTAATACAACACACCTGGCTGAGCCTCCAACCCACAGGTGCGACCTGTCCAAATGGGGGCCATCCCTGATGGATCCATCCATCTGTACCAGCGCCTACCCATTACAGGTAGTTAACGGTTCATGGGTTTTAGGGACTTTCAAATTTTGGCAATACAACACTTAGCAAATAGCGTTTCACAATCAATACAATCAACGCTTGTGTTCATCTTTCAAAAGCATTTAATCAACCATCTTACATTCATTTACAACATGTATTCGTTCAAAGCATATAACAAACCACATGTTTATTCAAAAACATGTATTCTCTCAAAACCATATATATAAACATCATATAGTTTTATACCAAGAGCATGTATTCCCCCTCGCGGGTTTATAAACACATATAAAGCAGTAAAAGTGAGGCTATGAACTCACCTGATATAGCGATCACAATAACAAACGATGATAATGGTAAGGATATGAAGCATCGGAAAAACTGAGAGATTCATATAAGTAACCCTCGGACGTAGATCTTACTAGGCGCCCGTCATATTAAGAACTCACATATGCCTTACGTACGTGACTTGATCTTCTATGTACATAAATTATGTATAAATATCTTCGAATACAATAGTCGGCTTTTAGATGTAATAATAGTCAGAAACATAGGGTGATTGGTTTAGATTTTAGTATACTAATAACAATCTTAATCTATTATAACCGAGCGTAATGCACTTTATTCGTGAAAACTAATAACACTTTATACTTCCACTTCCTTCGTAACATATTTCATAATTTTTCTTAAAAGCCAATTCTGACCCATGTTGCAAATTGCCAATTCTGACATATTTCTATTTGAAAACAGATCATGTGATTGGATTCACATCAAAGTAGACCCCTAGACCTTTTAAACAACGTATGGCACGCCTAAATCGGAGTTAGGATTAATTTTATATGGATGTTTGAAAACTGCGTAAAATCTACGCAAAGCTGCCAAGTCTGCACAGCCTGCACAGCCGACACATTACACATTTTGACCATGTTAATCCTTGAGTCAGCTTATAAGAACAATTTTTCATGAAACTACACTCTTTTGGCTTACCGAAAAGGTAAGGCACACTTTGTGCGGGGCTACGGTTTATCCGATATGAATTTTTAAAGATATAGTTGCTGCACAATTTCCAAATCAGGCCCTGCTGTGGTATTTTGTGTTTCGAAACAGTTTAATGATTGAATTAGCCAAAACTTAAAGAATGAAAATTAAAGTAGACTCAGAGGGCTACAAATTTCGTTTAGGCCTCAACTCAATACGATAAATGGTTTGTTCTCTACAACCCTGCGAAGTTGACTCATTTTCTGCAACACTTGCTGTCCTATTTTTAAATGTCACCAAAACGATCCAAAACTCAACCTAAGCTATTTAGAACACTTCATTGCTCAATCTCAGCTTATTAAACAACATAGTATCATTTTTCATCATGTCTTGAGCCATGTTTTCTTGTTTATGCGCTACTTTAAGCTTGAGCCAAATGCGCCTTTGTTAACTTAATTTCTAGGATTTGAAATAGAAGTGTGACGGGTTAGGACTTGGGACTTAATTTTGAAAGGCTTAAAATGAACAAGGACCAACAGTGTTACTTTATAAATCTCTAACATCCATTTGTATATGGCCCTATAGATGAGGGACGAAAATGTTATTATGTTATTCATATCCATGAACATGACGTGAAGATTTACTTCTTCATAAGCTCATTTCAAATTTACAAGCAAATGTTCTTCTTTGTTTCATTTGCAAATTTAAAGCCATAGTTCTCGTTCTCGTACATTCGAACAGCTTAAGCAATTATAAATCATAATACATAACTGATATCGATCGAGTGATACCTCACCTCCACGCTGTAGAATATTGATAATCAATGAATCTATGAAGGGGTTTGTTGATTTCTAGAGAGAGAAAGTTAGAGAGAGAAAGTGAGAGAAACTATGTGTATTTTATTAATATGGAAAACAAGAAATGACAACAACCAACCCCTTTCCTTAGTGGAAAGGGGTATTTATAGTTCCAAGCATAACATGGGCTTGGGCCGGTCCATGACAAGCCCATGGACCGGTTCTTACTTAAGTTAATAAGCAAATAATAACTAATTACTAACTACGAGCTATTACAACATAAATCATATTGTGGAGTGACCGATACTTCTAATATACGTTAAAACGTATTTCTAACAATCTCCCCCTAAGGGAGGTCACTCCACGTTACAAAGTTCTAAACCTAGCATACTATACTAAGTCTTCGTTCTTTAGCTCGTAGTCCTTTCTTCTTTTCTTTCTTTTGTTGTGAATATGTTGATTTGATCTTTTTGGCTTTGACTTGAGAGCATTGTTCTTTGGCCTTTCACGTGCGATCTTTGCCTTTCTTGTGAACTTTGCCTCCTCGTGACTTCATGTTCCACACACTTACGTCTTTTTGTTGAATTCTCGAAAGCTTCAGAGTTTGATACAGCGGAAGACTTCATCTTGTACTTTCTTGAATTTTTGCTGAACTTTGTTGCAAAAGACATAAGCATGTGGGAACGACTTTTACAGGTACACCGCAACACCACCGTCTTCACTGGTACACAGCAACGCCACCGTCTTCAACAGGTACACAGCAACGCCACCGTCTTCAACATGTACACAGCAACGACACGAATAAAATGGCTTTGAACATTTTATTCTAATTCGGTAGCATTTTACCTCCGGTCGGTGAAGACCGTTGGACGATATTAGATATCGTACCCGTGACGGATAGTTTCAATTTAGTAACTTCCTGACATGATTTCGCGGGTAAACCCGTTCTCTTTATTCGACCGTCCAAAGCTGACTGCGAACATAAAGAGTGAATCACTTGGATAAATTATCCTTGTGATTAAAAGCCGTCAATTCATGAAACCTGGAACAAGTGAATTTCAATTAAGATTTTCACCATCGTTGCTTTCCAGTTGTCACGAGCTCAATTCATAAAGAATCTTGCACGTTACCTACCAAGTGCTGTTTGATGTTGACACTAGAAGGATTTCCACTCGTCACTGTGGTCCATAAAGAGTCACTCTGAGTGTTCTGGCAAGATCATATGATAATGCGAAGAGGCCTGGAACGAGTTTAAGTTCAATTAAGAATTAAACCACTGTTACCTTCCAGTTTTTTACAAGATTGATTCTAAAAGAACCGCACGTGTAACCTACCATGAGCTTGTTTGATGTTGGCTCAAGCAGGATTTCCATCTTCATTGTAATACTTACGTATTACTCGGATGTTCTGGCAATATTACAGGAATATTGCGTAGGACTCATGAAAATCTCTTACTTTTCACAGTGTGTGAGAAAGCAAGGAATAAATGAAAAGTGTCCTAATGAGACTTTTGATGATCTCTTGGCTTTAGACTCGATTGTGCGTTTTGATTTAGTGAGCGATGGCTGGAGAGGAGTGCCACATTTTCAATACCAGTTTATTCGGAGTGAATAAACCAATAGATAACATGTTGATCTCCGTGTGATTAAAACAAATACCTTTTGAGAGATATTTGAGTTAGCTGGGGAAGGGTTGTGCATTGCATCACTGGGTCCATGATGTCTTTCTTCAATACCGAGAATCATTAACAAAAATGACCTCAATAGCATATGTATTGACCCGGTTTCTGCCTAAAGTTGTAAGGAGGGCTTCTTTCTTTACACCCTTTATCTTTACATTTCTTTTTCATTCTTCAACCCCTTCAATGCTTACCAATACGTCATCACTAGCACCTTGTTGTGATTGTTCCAGTGCTAGCTTAAGTACTTGGTCGGCATTCAGCTACGTTCACATTCTTTCTCCATCTTTCCTAGGACTTCTAATTCTATCTAGGGAATTGTCCTTGGGAAGATTCCATCGGTTCTGATGAATCATTGGACTAAACCTATTCCTACCACCCTTTTGTCACCACATTCGTCGTGAATTAAGCGTGTTTTGGGAAGGAATTGCCACCATGAAAAATCATTGAAAATCACCTAAGGTACTTGTGATATTGAAATCAAAAGTTTTGTACCTTAAGTGTTTTGTTCATCAAAAACGCTCCCCCTTAACACGTGCTTTACACATATTAAGTTGGAAAATCTTTAAGTCTTTTTCATCTTTTAGCCAAGTATCACTTACGTCTCCTTAATCCCATTTTCTCCCCTTATCCAAAATGTTAACCATTAATATTTGGGATATTGAATGGATTAACCGGTCTTTGGGTAAAAATGAAATCGATGTTTGGCCATAGAACAAGTTATTGCTCCCCCTTAAGTTAATAAGGGATGGTTGTAGTGCTTTAGTATGATATATTTTGAAAGATTTAGAATCTCGTGAGAAATTCTTGAAAAATTATCATACCTTAACACTACAACAAGCCATTAAAGCACATTATTCACACATATACATATTCACAAATAATACCAATATAGAGTGACCTGAAATGTACGACCCATTAGATGGATCGTTGCAGTGTCCTGTAGTGCACTCCATATGGTCTACCACCCACGAATCTTTCCAAGCTCCTTATCAATCTACGTTCACGGAGCTTTTGATCGATCTTTTTGATCACATACTTCGCCATCTGTCGGTAACCCTGATGCCAATCCTCCGTCATCTCTGGCAAAGTCCCACCCGAGTTCAGATGCTCCAACTTACCTCTGACTTGTATAAGAGTTCCATCACTATACTTGTGGAGCTCCCCCACCCTCATAAACTTCATCAAACCTCGACTATTCAAGTAGAAAATGCCGTAATTCGGGACAGAAATGCCGGTATAGGGACATCTTTCTACATGTTGAGGTAGCACTTGATTCACAGGACGGGTTAAATTGAGCTTCCTCTGATAGCTTTCAACTCCCAACTGAAGGTCTTCAACTCGTGACTTGATGACAACGCTTCGTGTGAACATACGAAGTGCTGTATTCAAAGCAATCAGGTCTTCACGAGGAATGTGTGTAAGTTGATCTCTGGTCATCAGAAGCAGCATATCTTCGATATCCTCAAGGCGAATGATGGAAAAATCTCCTTGCTGGATTTTATATTCCCTGTCATCCTCCCTTTTCAAGCGAATCATGATAATAGCCGTTCTTGGCTTCAGTTTTCATTCCTAAGATGCTGGAGATGCGGATGTCGGATCTAACATTGCTTCCAGAATTGACCAAGCAGCAACCCCTGTACGCCCTTCGGACTCGTTCGTCCCAATGAGATGCACCTATGACAGCATACATATCATAATTACGATTTATCTTAGGGACCCAGAGTCTGTTTACCTTTTCCTCGATAAAGGGTATTGTCCCCCAGTTGGCAGCTTTCAGCAAGGTCAGGGAGGTTGCGTACTTTGATGACCCCTTTCAGTAGATACACAAGATCGTTGGTGACGAAGAAGTCAAGAGCAATCTGATTATCTTGAGCAGGATCCATTGGAGGTGGAGCTCTTTCTGATTCATGAAGTCCTGGCCGTTGAACGGTTTTCAAAGCCTTCAGGATCTCATCGGCATAGTACTCGAACTCCATTCGGGTTAATCGGGTTTTGGCACGTAGTCTCTTATCTTTCAGCGCTTTCTTCACCAAGGATGGAGTAACCGAAGTCTTATACTCATGGGCAAGAAATGCACATAAGTCAATCGGACTTCGGATACGGAGATACAGCACATCTTTGTCAGCATCTGTGATCGGATCATATTGTGCTGCTGCCGTGATCCAAGCCTGTGGTGGTGCAGTTTCGTCTATCTCCAACGTGTCTTCCCAAACTCGTGTACTTGGTTCAGGAACCGTAGATTGTTGAACTTGTTGTTGAGGAGTTGAAGTGCGAACATCTGTTGGTTCAGTTTCAGGCATTTCAGCAGTGTCGTGAACTGGGGAGTGTTGTGCAGCTTCGGGTTCCGTCACTGATTCTGCAATCACAGGAGGAACAACAACAGAACTAATGGGGTTAGTGGTAATAGGTAAAGATACAGCAACAGAGATACCAGGAACCGATGACGCTGTAGTGGCATTCACATCGTGGCGCCACTTAGTTCGTCTTGATTCCGAGGATGTCGATTTGTCCTTCTGTGCTGCATCTTTTGTGGACTTGGTTCCAGTCTTAGTAGCAGTCTTCTTGGAGCTGGTAACCTTGTCTCCCTCTTTCGGTTGTTCACCCCCATCATCATCCTGATTGTCATCCCCGTTACTACCCCTAGCACTCTCCTGATTCTCATCACCACCATCATCGCCATCATCATCATCCTCATCCTCGTCATCATCGTCATCATCCTCATCATCATCACCACCCTCATCATCCTTTTCTCCTTCTTCTTCTTCTTCTTCCTCTTCTGCACCTGTACCCTCTTCTTCACTCTCTTCCCTTTCTTCCTCAGGTAAGATGTGATATGGTACCACACTTCCAAACGTCTTGAATAATCTATCATCCTCCATGATAGCATCATTCAGGGATTTATATAGAGCCCGTTGAATCCTCGACTTATCAAACGACCCAAGTTCCACCATACGAGCCTTAAGGATCTTCTTCAATTCAAAATCCGTCAGGTCATAAGCAATCTTGTAGGCGGCTTTTGAAGGGTTGGATGATTTGACCATCAAGTTGTCAGCAGCAAGTGTCTTCAACTCATCGCGAAGTTTAGGCATTAAGGATTCAACGGATTCTTGCACTCTTTCTTTCACAGATGCTTCAAGTGCTTCTTTTTGTTCCTTATATTTATCCCTCATCGCTTGAAGTCTGGTAATACGTGCAGCATGCTTATCAGCCTCAGCCTGCTTAACCCGAGCAAGTTCTTCTGCGTGTGCTTTTCGAGTCAACTCCATATCTGAAGCAAACTTAGCAATCATCTCCTCTTGGGCTTTCCTAGATTCTTCTTCCCTTTGAGCTCGTCTTTGCAACTCTTGGCGAAGTTCATCCATTTCGCGTTTGTGAGTATCCACATGTTTGTCAAACATTTCGGCCATCACTAATGCAGCCATTGCAGAGGTTGCAGAGCTGCTCTGGGTTGATTGAATGGGCTCGGTTGTTACTGCTGTAGTAAGGATGGGGATTATGGGTGGTGGAAGAAATGGTGTTGAAGCCGGTCGGGTTGGTAAAGGTTGTATGGGTGGAGGTTGAGTTGTTAAGGGTTGAGTTGACACCACGATCGTAGGAGCAACAGGTTCCTTTTCCACACTTGCTGAAATAGGGATTGATGGCTCCTTCGAAGTGGAATAGTGTTCAGGTGACCCAAACTCATCAACATCATCCGGTTCCACGTACTCATCCTCAATATCTACCCTTGCACCTGAACCACTACCGCCAGTATCTTTCCTACTCCTTTTAATAGTAATCTTCATCATTTGTTGCTCGGTTTTATCCAGAGTAGGATCAACAATATCTTCTTCGTCACGTAGACGCATCACATCCTTACCCTTTCCCTTCTTACCCTCTGTCTTCTTCTTCTTGGGTTCGGGTTCAGGTAACGCTGCTGGTTGTTTGCGTTTACCTTTACTCTTAACCGTTGTGGACGAGTCTTCTCCAGTCTGAAGGTTTGCTTTCAGCCTCTTGATCTCTATCTGCAGTAGCTTGTAATCAGCAGAACCTTTGATTTTGTCAGATAGAAGGTAATCAGGAATAGGACCCGGAATCACACCAATAGATGGTCCTTCATGCCTCAGATCCACAGTATCATCAGCTTCTTCAGTGTGATAGCGACCTGCTGTACGCCTATCAATAGTAGTATCAAGCTTCATAAAATAATTAATGATTAGCTTAATAAACCGAGGATAAGGAAAGAAGTTTGTCTTCAGCTTCTTGTTGTAGAAGAGTTGAAAGGTGAATTCTTCCCATATCAACAAAGCATAATCTGAATTTGCAGCTTTGTACATGCCATAGAAGAGGTTTATTATCGGACTGCGCAAAGCATCATGGCCACTCGTTTTTGGTGTGAGACATTTACTGAGAATACCCATCAATGCTCTCCAAGGTTGTCCCACCTTAGCAGTGGTAAACTCAGATGCAACTCGTATTTCCGGACATCCAAGTGCATCAAATAACTCCACGAGTTCATCTTTAGTAGGATCCCTCGAGAACGACATGCCCTTGGGTGTATCCCGTATACCAAGAATCTTACGGAAATCTGAAACTGTGAGTGTCTACTGCTTGTTGTCAATGGTGAAGGTGATCTTGTTCGAAGTGAAATCCTTGGTAGCCCAAAATTCAAACATATACTCATAAGGAACCGAGGCTGTATTCCTAAGGGCGTTCTTGAAATGAGAGTTATCGAGAATGGCTATGGCGACCTTAAAACCATGGTGAGTGGATTTAGAGACTTGCTTCAACCGGTAGTTGTTGGGTATAAACTTAAGGGTTCGGGCTTTAGCAATATCGGCTTCTCTAGATTCTTGGATTGCTTGTACTGTTGGATTAGTCATTGTATCTGCTTAAGATAAGACATGAAAGGTTGATGCACAAAAGCATATAGATATATATCATTCTTACTTCTAAGCATAACACATTTCATAAGATAAAACAACAAGTACATATATAGCATGCTAACAATAATAATCAAACTCTTCATCCGGAACTTTTCCTCATTCGGAACATCTTCATCCGGAACATTTCCTCATTCGGAACTTCTTCATCCGGAAGTTCTTCATTCGGAACTTCCTTCATCCGGAAGTTCTTCATTCGGAACTTCCTTCATCCGGAAGTTCTTCATTCGGAACTTCCTTCATCCGGAAGTTCTTCATTCGGAACATTCCTTCATTCGGAACATTCCTTCATTCGGAACTTCCTTCATCCGGAAGATCTTCATTCGGAACTTCCTTCATCCGGAAGTTCTTCATTCGGAACTTCCTTCATCCGGAAGTTCTTCATTCGGAACTTCCTTCATCCGGAAGTTCTTCATTCGGAACATTCCTTCATTCGGAACATTCCTTCATTCGGAACTTCCTTCATCCGGAACTTCCTTCATCCGGAACATTCCTTCATTCGGAACATTCCTTCATTCGGAACTTCCTTCATCCGGAAGTTCTTCATTCAGAACTTCCTTCATCCGGAAGTTCTTCAGAAGAAATCCTTCATTCGGAAGTTTGTATCCAGTGTTCATTCGGAACTTTTCAAACGAAGCTTATGATGAATAATCTAAGTGCGTTTGTGAGTTTCTAAGGCAATCTATGGTAACCAAACATAATCTAATGCTATTACGCGCAAAACCCATCAAAAACCTTAATCAATTAACCCTAATTAAGCAAAACGAACCCTAATTTGATAAAGTTCTTTACCCGAATCAATTAATAGATTTAATGATGAATTTAGACGATGTATAAGTCAAAGATTCAATGTTATTACCTTATTAAACGAATGAACAGGATGGAATTGATTAGAATGCGGTTTGAAAAAGCTTGTCTATGTGTTAACAATGGCGGCAAGGATGATAAACAGTGAGAATGAATAGTGAGGGGCGGGGAGGGTTATGTTTTGACTTAGGTCAAAAATTTGACAAGTTTCAACAAGTTACACTTTTAGTCCCTCAATTATCTATCCTTTCCCTTTTTGTTTCCAATTTATTCATTTCACTTAACCCTTGTTTAACTTACACATAACTTAGCAAACACAATCTATTAGCATATCCCCAAAATCTAAAAGCCATGCCTATCACTTAGAACGAACACAAGTCGTTTTCTAAAGCAAAACCACTCAATTTCCATGTAGCCCTTAATTTTCACAATCACTTTTGAAAATCAATTTTAATGACGAAGATGATTTTACTATTTTCTCCCCCTTAAACGATGACCCGTTTTCTATTTAAAGAGCTGTAGTCATTGTTTAAAAGGTCAAATAGTGAGGAAAGCATTTCCAATTTATATCTTGAAAAATTTTGATTCGTGGTTTTAATAAGATTTCTCTTATTTTAACAAATTAATGCACTGAGACGTACACAAATTCGTGTCAGACCAAGTTATAAAGTAAACTTGATCCCTTTGCATGATTTGGCTTGTAAATCACGCCCGAGAAAATTAATTCCCGTTCTGAGCCAACGTTTTCCAAGGAAATACGTGACTTTAATATGAAAACCAGGTTGCAGTCTGAAATAACTACAAGCCATAATGGGCATGTTTTAAAAATGTACAACTTTTATACGGACTCTATTTATGGCACCGTGTCAATATTGATCGACATTTCTAAGGCCGTAAATATTACCGTACTAAAAGACATGCCCGATTTAAAACGAAAAATATTTTTGGTTTTTTTTGGTTTTATATTTTTTATGGTTTTTCTAGGTTTTATATTTTTTATGGTTTTTGTTGGTTTTATATTTTTGTATTTTCTTTTTGTGGTTTATATATTTACGATAATATACATGATCACAACCAAAGGATACTCTGAATAGTTTACCACGACTATTCAGCTGATTCTTCTGCCAACTCTTTGAGAGTCGCTGGAGTGAATGATTTCATGCCAAGCTTGTCGATCAAAAACTCGATTCGTCCTCGATCTAAGGCTTTGGTGAACATATCCGCCAGTTGGTACTCAGTAGTGACAAAATACAGCTCGATCACTCCGTTTTCCACCTGCTCCTTAATGAAATGGTAGCGAATGTCTATGTGCTTGGCCCGGGAGTGTTGAACATAGTTGCAACAAAGGGCAATGGCGCTCTTGTTGTCACAATACATCGGGATTTTGTTAAATCCAAGACCGTAGTCAGTTAATTGTGATCTCATCCAAAGGACTTGAGCACAACAACCGGACATGGCGATGTATTCAGCCTCCGTGCTTGATATTGCAGCGCTTTTCTGCCTTTTTGAAGATCAACTGATCAATCTATCTCCAAGGAGTTGCACAGATCCAGAAGTGCTACGCCTCGTATCTTGACATCCAGCATGATCGGCATCTGCGTATGATATTAAAGCAATAGAGGAATCTTTCGGATACCATAGACCACGATGAAGTGTTCCTTTTAGATACCGAAAGATCCTTTTCACAACATGTAGGTGCTTTTCGGTAGGCCGAGCCTGATACCGGGCACACATGCATACAGCAAATTGCAAATCAGGCCTGCTAGCAGTCAGATATAGAAGGGTGCCGATCATCCCACGGTAAAGTTTTGGATCGACAATAGTCCCATTCCTATCTTCATCTAACTTGGATTTCTCCACCATTGGAGTGTCTACGGGGTCACAATTCTCAAAATTATATTTCTTAAGAGATTCTAGAGCATATTTGGATTGATTTATAAAGATGCCTCTGGGATTCTGAGAAATCTGTAATCCTAAGAAAAATGAAATTTTTCCCATCATCGACATCTGAAAGCGTGTGGACATTATCTTCTCAAATTGTTTAGACAATTCTATGTTAGTGGCAGCAAAAATTATATCATCAACATAAATTTGTACCAGAAGCATGTCGTTGCCGTCCTTGAGAGTGAATAGAGTAGGGTCCACTTTGCCTTTGGAGAAGCCTTCCGACATGAGATATGTTGACAGGAGATCATACCACGCGCGTGGAGCTTGTTTCAACCCATAAAGAGCCTTCTTAAGCTTGTACATGTGATTAGGAGACTCCGTACTGACGAACCCATCCGGTTGACTAACATAAACCTCTTCCCTTAGTTCACCATTCAAAAATGCCGTCTTCACATCCATTTGATAGACGATCATGTTCATATGAGCAGCAAACGCAAGGAATAGTCTAATCGCCTCCAATCTAGCCACAGGAGCAAAAGATTCCTCAAAGTCTATACCCAAGGCTTGTTTATATCCTCTAGCGACCAATCTAGCTTTATTCTTCAATACCGCACCCATCTCATCAAGTTTAACCTTATAAACCCATAACAAAGTAAGGATGTTAACCTTGTCAGGGCGAGGAACCAATTCCCATACTTCTAGTCGTTTGAATTCATTGAGTTCCTCCTGCATAGCTTCAATCCAAGATGATTGGGTCATAGCCTGCTGCCAATTTTTGGGTTCAACTTCAGAGAGAAATGCATCAAAGTAACAATATAGTGCATTCTCTTGTAATTGATGGCGTGTAGAGACTGGTCGATCTAGATCTCCAATAACATTCCTAATTGGGTGATCTTTTGTCCATTTAGTGCTATGGTTTTCAATCCTAGGTGGTCTGGAGTGAACAATAGAAGGAGCTTCTTCTGAGGTGGACGCGGCTGAAGGGTCTTCAGGGATCGCTACACCAAAGAAAGGAAGCTCTTGCAAGTGAGCATATTCCAAGTCGTGATCAGTAGTATCCTCTTCTACATCATTAGGCACAAGTAGGGGTGATGATTCAGGTGTAGTTTGAGAATCACTTGGTGAAGGTGCATCCGGTTCAATGTGAATTATAGATGCATTAGATGAAGGTTCATTAACTTGAGCAACCACTTCAGGTATTGGAGCAATTACTACAGGTGCTGGAACTTCATCAGTCGGGGGATCGAAGAATTCATCAAACAATGGTTGAAACAGTTTATCCCACTCGGGCCTTGATGGTGGTAAAAATGATATAGAAGTAGGATTGTTGGGAACTAATCCGGAACTAATAGCACCGGTTCCCATCTCATGAAGCGCGGGTTCAGAGCTGTGTTGCTCAGAAGCCATGTTCATCCGGAACTTTTACAAACTAAACTCAGATGTTTGATCTAGCGACATGAACACCACAAAGTTAAAGTTACTCGATACTTCAACCAAAGCACGAACTCGGACTCGCGGCTTACAAACCAAACGCTTCTCAACATGGCTAACGAACTGAATACCAACAATTAGGAAACCAAAGCTCAAACTATATCGACTTGAACCAATGCCGTGTTATGAACCCGAACTAAAATATATACAAACTTCTAACACGCTCGATGTCATGTTGGGACATGATTCCATGTGTCGTCATCTTCAACAAGACGCTTCCTAAACTTACAAGAACGTGTTTGCGAGACGTGATCTCAAGCTGTTTTTCATCTTCACTTATTTAGTATATGGATATCAAGTCACGTATAAATTCTTTAGCAAGCTATCATTGTACGGTTGGGGTTTGAAGCAAGAAACTTGAGCATCATTTCATCATTATTTGTGACTATGTCTTCACGAGTCCACTAATTTGATATTGATAGATGAAACCTTGAAGATGATAGCAGCTTGATAAAACTTAGGACAAAGACGTGGCAATAAAGTTGCCATGGTGGTTACGTGTAGCGCTTATGAGAAATAATGTTGTATGTTCTAAAAGAGACGTGAGATATGTGTAATGGATAGATACATAATGAGAGGATATGAATGATCATATATATATTTCCAATTTCCATCGTTAAAGATAAAATAAATAAAGCGGGTATTATCGAAGTCTGATATTTTAAGAATTTCGCGATTTTGAAAGATACGTGTTAAACACGAAAAATAAACGCTCAATATAAAATAAAAACATTAACATTCGGAGAACATTTATATTTTAACATATAAATGAGGGCTTATAATTTAATAAATGTTAACACGTCATATAAACGAATGACGCCTAAAGACTTAACGAAAATTACGAAGAATGCTCGTAAAACGAGAAATTAATACAACGACAATAAAAAATATTTTTATGTCATAACGAGGATATTTTCGATTGATGACGGACATAGACTTGCCAATAAATAATAATTGACATGTCCTCGATACGTTAAAGTCTTAACCTTGTCGGTTAGTCAAATAATTTTCAATATTATTCGCAAAAATAATTTTGACAAATAAAAGTCGATTGATAAATATTTGTCCGAATATTAGAAATAGTATTAGAACTCGGTCTAAATGTTGATTTTAATGTTTGGGTTATTATAGTAGCTACCCCTTTAGGAAGAGACGTCCCGGCGCTTAATTTGTCTAAATAGTCTTCAGTTAAATGGTGAAGAGATGAGGAATCAACATGTCATCACTGAGGTCTCTAACGAAGGTTGGATAATCAAAAGTTAAAGCAACGAGTATACCTAACGGGAACAAATGAACGGTTTGAATGTTGTTTCAATACTTATAAGGAAAGAAAATACAAAACTCGAAGGAAAGGCCATTGGAAGCAAAAAATTAACAAGCCGTCAATTTTTAGAAGTGCCTCAAGGTACATTACTACTAGCTTATCAAACTTGCGACCGTCGATATAAGTTAGAAAATTCCACATGAAAACTGAAGAGACAAAAGAATTAGGCGCATTTGAGAAATTTTCTAATGCGACAATCAATTTAAAACAATCGGTGATCACGTCGACCAAATTAGAACACACATCGTCCACGAGTCTGATAAAAACAATTACGTCGTAAAAGAAAATCGCATGGATCTCACATAAGTCCATCGAAATGTTACAAAATAATCAAGACGAGGTAATTAGTACTAGTCATACCAAATCACCTAATTGCATTGATCTCGAACATGCAAACTTATTTTGTCAAAAGTGAATTCATCGACACGGAAATCGTTCGGAGTATACATTACTCGATCGGAGGAACTATGATCCAAATCAAATATAAAAGCCATAATTAGGCACATATAATCACATTATGACATGCTTGAATATAGCCAAGCCATGCCAAATCAAATAAGTTCAATCAAGTTAAATTATGCTTGCTAAGTAGCCAAGCCATGATAAATAAGAATATTTGATAGAATTTTCAGATTAGTCTAGTCAAAGGAAAGTTTTCAAGTTAAAGGATGTTCACGATCTTGATTGCATAGATGCATATAGAACAATATTTTCATCATTAGAGGGTGCTCACACACGGATCCATATCCAGATGACATTGCAGGGTGCTCACAAATGGATCCATACCCAAAAGATATTACAGGGTGCTCACAAACGGATCCATACCCAAAATATTTTCTCTTTACGTTTGAAAAATTCTTTGATGAACCATCCATAATAACAAGAAAGAATCTCAAGATCTTTTCATTCACGATGAGTTGTGTATATAACTTAATCCTCAATCAATCTACAAGTACACAACTAGTGTCGATTAAACAAGTCATCTGTTCTCGGAACAAGTAATAGTTTTTAACGAATAGCTTATAATGCTCGTGATAGTTAGGACACATTAGAAATGGTCCACAGAAATAAATTATAACTCGAGAGAAGACTAATAGGGTTACTCGTACATAGACGATAATCAATAATAACCATAATGGCGACGAAAACGAACGCTTCGTACCAACGAAACATGCGTCGAAGAAATACATCCGTATATAAACATATTCACAGACCAAGTCAAGCACTCTTGAGCCCACTTGTTTATAATTTCTTGTTTACATCGAAAGGCGTCCCAATCCATGTAAACAAGAATTTATAAATTTATGATTCGGGAACTTATAACTTTCTTGTTCAAATAAAAAGGCGTCCCAATTTATTTCTACAAGACGATTATAAATCATCCTACTCAGTAATACCTTCACAAAATACGATATCATAACTAAATTAAATGCCAAGAAAAGTACTGGGTGTCAAACTTACTCCATGATTTCTGTATTCAAACGTCCTGTTCCATCTGAATAAAGAAACCATAAACAATCTAAGGTCTAGTGGTTTAAAACTTTCTTATTCAAATGTCCCAATCCATTTCAATAATAGAACCTTAAACGACACATAGTTGGGCGATTTAAGATCTCTATATTTAAATGTCCCATTCCATTTAAATACAAGGTATTAAGTTACTCAACTAATGACTATTATGAGAATATCTTTGTTGTACTCAAATTATATATAGTTGCTTTGGGTATATATATATATATATATATATATATATATATATATATATATATATATATATATATATATATATATATATATATATATATATATATATATATATATATATATATATATATATATATATATATATATATATTTTAGGTCTAACACAGGCATCCTCCTTTTCACCAATAAAACGTAATCATACACAACCAAATTAAACGTTGCATTACATAGAAGATGTATCCTTGAAGAAATGATCCTTCAAAATCATAAGGAGTGCAGAAATATAATAATACGCTTATCAATTATGTTTCAAAAGGAGATGTCCTAAAATGGCACATCATGATCCGATGACAAAAATCGAGCTTAAATTAGTCGACATGCAATATATTATGAAACAATATATATGTACCCAAAATATCAAACGAGTTCCATACTCGTATTCAGATAATAAATTAATTATCGAGAAAAGTGATTGGCGGCGAGGCCAAACTCTCTATAAAACCGTATCATAAAATGTACGATAATCACGCAAGGACCATTGTTTCATGCGCAATACCCTTAAGTACCATATTATATACATTCATATACATACAACCATTTCTACATACACATAGGATCACATTATCACAATCAAACATTGGTTTCTAGGAGCCATGAGCGCGCGGATACTTCGTAAGACAATCAAACAATTTTACGAAAGAGCAGTTATAGTCTAGGTTTTAAAAATGACCTAGTTCGCTATAACTAGTGGTATCAACATTACACATAGTCATAGAAAACGACCTCAAAAGAGACGTTTTATAAAATAAACCATTCGACAATCTTATTAAATCAGAGTTTAAATAAAAAGAGGTCCCAATAATTCATACAAACTTTATAAATTATAAATGTTTGTCAAATTTATCGAATGGTAATTGTTTGTTTTGCCTTTACTTTATTCCGCTGCGTTGTGAAATTCGGGGTGCTACAGAAAGTTTTGCATACAGTTGCTTCTGATGAAGAATCTGTATTACTGTACGAAGATGTTCCTCATGTTCTTCCTTGGATTTTGAGGAGATGAGAATGTCACGATGAATACGAAAACAAATTTATCTAGAAACTCATGGAAGACGCGGTTCCTTAAATCCATGAATACCGCTAGAGTGTTTGTGATTCTAAAAGGCATGAATACGAACTCGTAGTGACCATATATTGTGCGAAAAGCAGTCTTAGGAATATCCTGCTCCATCACTCGCAGCTGATGATAGCCTGATCATAGATCAATCTTGAAAAAGTGCTTGCCACCTTGCAGTTGGTCAAATAGATCATCGGTACTCGGCAATGGATAACGGTTTCTGATCATGATCTTATTCAGCTCACGATATTCAACGCACAGACGCATAATGTTGTCTTTTTTCTTGATGAAAAGTACTGGTGCACCCCATGGTGATACACTCGGATGAATGAAACCTCACTCTAGTAACTCCTACAACTGGTCTTTCAACTCCTTGAGCTCTATGGGAGCCATGCGATAAGGAGTCTTGGAGATCGGTTCATCTCCTAGAATGAGCTCAATGCCAAACTCCACATCACGGATAGGTGGTATACCCGAAGGTTCTTCTGGAAACACATCAGAGAATTATGAAACAATCGGCTGATCTTGAATCGATGGAGCTTCAACAGTAGTGCCGTGAATTGTAGTTAAGAAACCTTCGTAACCATGAACTAGTAAAGCGCCGGCTTGTAAGGCAGAAATGATTTGTACAGACTTTTCTGGTATAAAACCATTATGAATATACTCTGGATCATGAACATCACCGAATATGACTCGATATGTATGGCAATCGATCGTGGCGTGGTGTTTTGCTAACCAGTCCATGCCTAAGATCATATCAAATTCACACATGTCCAAAGGAAGTGCGTCGACAGAACGAATCTTATCATCAAATTTTATGGGAAGGTCTCTGTACACATGATTAATGCGCACAGAGTCACTCATTGACGTATATATATTTAATATATTCTCAAGTGGGTAGATGTCTTATTAATATGGGAAGCATAAGTAGTGTATATAACTGAGTGTCGCACTCGTATCAAATAAAATGCAGGCAGCATGTCCGTACATAAATAAGATGCCAGTAATGGTACTTGTAGACTTGTTGGCCTGATCTCTGGTGGTGGTGTACACTCGGCCTGAAGCTGCTAGTTTCAGAGGGGCAATACCTGATGTACCCACAATTTCCCCTTTCTTGCAGTCTTTCATCTGATGTCCACTTGCCCGCACTTAAAGCAAACATCGGTAGTACGACGGCATGGTCTAAGATGTTTACGGGAGCAAGTAGTGCAGATAGTATGGGTATACCCTCCAGGGGTACCCTCGCTAACTAAGAGCCTGTTTCAAAAGATATGTGTGAGACATGATTATTAGGACATAAACATGACTACACTGAAAGTTTAAGTTATAATACCAGATGAAACTGGGTGATTAGGCTGCTGACCCTTATTGTTCTGGTCATGTCCATTCCTAGAGTTACTGTTATGATGCTGAGATGTTAGAATTTATGTCATACATCAGCTTAACATAGAATAGTTAAAATTATAGGGACCTGTTGTTGTTGGAATAACTGGCATTATTACGGTAGTTATCACTACCGCTACACCTGTCTGATCCATAACGGTCGTTAGTCTGACCGTGCCCCTTGTTGTTCTGCTGAGTGGCCGGTTGGGACCGGTCTCCACCCTTCTGCCTGAAGATACAATTAAATAGAACAAGATATAAAATGAAAATACTGATTTGAATAAGATGATAACGCTTGATGACTGAAATATACCTCTTCTTAGCTGACTCCTCATAATCATCTCTCTCATGGAGCATCTCAAGATTGTGTACCGCGTCAACCACTTGTGACACATTGGTTTAAGTAGCACATAACAGACGATCAGTAACTGAGGAGTGAAGAGCCCAACAGAAATGCTTCGCTTGCTCCTCAGTTGTACCAGCAGCAGTGCCCAGAAAACCAGTGAGCTTGAGGAAACGCTACATGAATGTTGTGTTGTTCTCCCCTACATTCTGCCCAATAGCATGGTAATCCCTCCTTAGTATTTCTTGCTCAGCTCTAGGGAAGAACTGACTGTAGAACAACTCTTTAAACTGCACCCAAGTCAAATCAGTAAGCCATGCATCACCTCTATTGCTCAACTTGTAAGCTCTCCACCACACCAACGCATCACCCTCAAACTTGTAGCATGCCAAACTTGCCTTGAATACCCCATCACAACCCATGGCATCAAATATCTTCTTCGTATGCGATATCTAGTTCTCAACATCTGATGAGACCTCAGCCTTCTCGAAATAGTGAGGCTTCTGTTTGTTGAATCTTTCAATCCACGTGTGGAGTGTGACTATTGGAGGAGGAGGAGGATTATTCTGATTCGAGATAGCCTGATTCTGCCCGAATCTGATTCCTGATCTGAGGGATCATAGCTTGCAAAGCTATACTGACAGTTGTAGCGAGTTCCTCGTTTGTGCGTGTGTTGACCATCTGACAGTTTCAAAAGAAGGTAAATGATTAATCTGTTAGAAACACAGGATAAACTTAAGAGATGCATGGAAGAATTTATGAAGGTATAGCCAATGAAAACTGGCATTCGCAAAGGTGGAAGACTATGGTTCAGGCCACAAAACAAAATTTGAAGAAAACCACATACGACTAAGTATGTTCGATCCTGTATCAACCCTTACTCAGTCAAAAACTTAAAGAAAACAAAATACATGAAATGAAATTAACTGTCAGTTTAGGAAGATCCTGGTGACTACCCACTAGTCACAGGTCAAGTTTTAGAGCCTACGGGTCGAAACCTTGGGCTCTGATACCATAATTGTAACACCCCACTTTAACAAGTGGACATACATGATAATTATGGTGTGTCATCAAATCATGCAAGGTAAATGTCTTAAAGCGTAAATGACCATAAAAGAAACCGGAATCAAACATCGGTCCCAAACATAAGCTCACACACAAATGCATAAGTGAAGAATGTAGAATAAGGATTAAACAATGTCCAGCAAAGCAGAAGTATATAAATGAATTAAAATAAATGAAGTCGAGGGAGCCTCCATCCTAATGCACGTACTCTTGATTGCTTAACTTTGCCCTTTAGTACCTGCCGTATGTAAACATGTAAAGAAAATACGATTGAGCAATACGCTCAGTGAACGGATATATGACATAAAATGAATAACAGAAACATAAGTAAAGTATGAAAATGTAGCGGAATAATGTAAGTCCTGGAAAACCTGGAGTATGTTTTATAAACTGGTTTATATCTGAAAAGACTTATGTTTAATTCATAAAACTGTATTTTAAATGCCAAGAGCCCATATAGGTCATGAAGGTATCAATGTGCATGAATACATAGAGGGGTGACCTCGTCATGCAATTAGAGGGGTTGCCTCTAATTATAATAGTCTGGGTGGAGGAATCAGCTCAATGTAACGGATGTAGAGAACACACCACAGTTACCTTGTAATCTGTAAAACATGTATTAGGATGCACCCATTCGCCCCCCATGATAATAATAAATGGCCAATAACTGAAAGGGACGCCGCGAGCAATCACTCTCGTCACGAAAGAGTCATAACATCGGTGCCTCAAGTGTTATGGTTATGGTATCTCCATAACTAGGTGAAACATGGCATGCATGCATATAGCTCAGGTAGTTTAAAATAATAACATAGTAATTACTGAAAAGTTTAATGTAAACTATTGGGGAAAACAGATGGCTATAAACGGGGAATCCTAATCATAGAAAGGGAATGTCCATACGGAAGGACGAAATATACGTACCTTTTGTCCAGCAATGAAAATGAAGATGAAAGCGGAAGAACTAGTCTGACTTCACGAGTGCTACATAATAAAAGGACACAAATGGTGTGTCTGTTTAACGTATACTTACTGATTATTAGTTTACTTTACTTGTTCTTGACTTGTTTTACTAGTTCTTGTCTTGTTTTACATGTTCTTAACTTGTTTACTATTTCGTGTTTTATCATGTATTTTCTTAGTGTTTCATATGTTCTTGATTAGTGTATTTTATGTTTTATGTGTTAATATACTTGTTGTTTTATAATGAGTAACTTTCTAAAAATAGCAAGTTTCTGTATATAGTAACTTTCCAGAATATCAGGTTTCCATATATAGTAAATTTCCAAAAATAGAAAGTTTCCATAAATAGTAAGTTTCAAAAAACAGAAAGTTTCCATAATTAGTAAGTTTCCAAAAACAGAAAGTTTCCATAAATAGTATGTTTCCATAAATAGTATATTTCCATAAATAGTATGTTTCCATAAATAGCATGTTTCCATATTTAATATGTTTCTATAATTAGCATGTTTCCATAAATAGTAATAAGCTTATTAAATAAGTATATGATATAAGCTAAATTTAATAAGCATATATTATAATCCATGATTATTAAATGTAATAATATAGTAAAGTTTATTAAAAATAGATACTTTAGTCTTAACATAATGATTATTAATTAATAATATATTACATGGTTTATAAGTAATTATTAATTAATAATATACCATGATTTATATTAATAAAACTTTACCTTAACCGATTATTGTATAATTAAATTAAAGTATAGTATTAATCTAATTAAACCTTGATTAAAATATAAATAATTAATTAATTAAGCTAAGTTCTTAATTAAATTAATTAAATATGACATGTACTTATACCATGAATAATTATGTTAATAATTATTATAACCTATAGTTTATTTAAATAAATGGTCATGTTTAACATCATGATAATTATACAATTTGATTTATATCCTAAGTCCTTGATTTTAATTAATTAAATTAAACCATGTGTGATTTAATATAATTAATTAATAAACTTAATGTAATTTAGAAAAACTGACCAAACACCCCCTTGGTGTGTTTCGGTTATACCCGATGTAAAACCCGCTCTAATAATCCTAAGATCATTAAATGCACGAATTTACCTGGTGAGACTGCTTTTATACATAGTCTCATCGTCCAAATAGGGCTTAAAATGCATTAAATATCATCAAAATACCCATATATATGCTTGTGTTTGTTGCTTGTGTATTTTAGGTACGGATATTGAGAAAATGACAAAAGATCACAAGAATCATGCAAAAACGAACACGAGAAACGAAGCCGCACCATGAACCAAGCCCTAATGAAGACTTACCCAAGATTAACCCTTGAAGATTTGAAGAATTATGAAGAAGGGTCCTCCAATATGGAAGAATTGACACTTTATACCCTTGTATCTTCATAATTACAAGTTTAGTCCCTAAAGTTTGTCAAAATTACAAAAAGGGCCCTCCACTTTGAAGATTTGGCAAGTTTAGCCCCTCAACAAAGCTAAATTGTCAACCATGATCCTCCACAAAATCAAACACATCATAAAGTCCTTCAAAGTACAAGAAAATACAAGTTTGGTCCTTTGAAAATCCCAAAATTACAAAAAGGACCCTTGACTTTCAACGTTTGGCAAGAATGGTCCCTCATCAAACAAGACTTGGCAATTTCAGTCCTCCAAAATGCTCAACATACAAGTCAAGACCATTATCCATCATCAAGATGCCAAATCAGCCCTTGAAGAATTCAAAAATGGCAAGAAGTACCCCTGAATTTACTTTGTAAAAGTTTTTGGGCCAAAAATGCAAAGTTGCAAAAGTTGATAAAGCTAAAATGGGCGTTGATAGCTATTTAAAGTGAAAACAAAAGAGAAGAAGAGAAGGAGGGTTTAAGTTGGCCAGACACCAAACTTACCTTAACCAACCCAAGGCTGCCACCTCACCCCACTCACCACCTCCACCAATCACAACACTCCCTTCCTCCATGTCACCTTCCACTCACCAGATTAATCACTTAATTAATCTTGGCGCCTTAACACAACATTTAAATAAATCCCACCTTAATCCGGATAAAACAAGGAACTATTCACCAAGAACACGATTGGGGTTTTCTTAATTACTTGTAATAAACCTTAAAATGGTGCAGATTAGTGATTAATGATCATGTTAACACAACCCAACCTTAATATTGGTCATCACATCATTCACGTGTCCCCATGGGACCTCCCCTGCTACACGTTTGAGGAAGAAGACATGAAGAGCAAGTCATCCAACGTCCCACAATTGTGCTTACTTTCTAAGCATCATACAAGCCCTTTGATCATATTTTCTTGCCAGCTATCACCATAAACAGCCAAGAATTATTCATAAGACTCCAAGGTTTTCAAAATCTACAAGGGCAATTTTGGAAGTTCAAACATTAGGGTTAAGCATTTTTATCTGTTCTTAGCTCACTTGTAAGGCTATATATAAAGCCATAGAGTCTCACTTAGACGTTTGCTTTTGGTTTTTCCTTGTTCAAGCACTTGAAAATCCCTTTTTTTTATTTATGAAATTTGAGTTAAGTGTGTTGAAGAAAGACCAAGTGCCATCTTATTATTGCTTGTTTATATTCTTAGTTTACTGAGTTTGAAGTTAAAAAACCCGTTTTCAAAAGAGGAGTGTGAAAAAGTTTGCACATTTTCTTCATTTTCTTGATATTTTGTTAAGTTCTTGGTCTATCTTGGAATTCTTGGGTTATAGGGCTGATCATAGCATCCTAATTGTGTTGATTAAGGTGTGGTGAGGCTTATAACTTGGGGATAATCAAGTGTGGAGGACAAGAGTTGCATCAATCAAGAATTTTTCAAGTTTCTGATTTTATACTTGTGCTTCTAACCTTGTTGATTCTTAGCAGGCTTTGTTGTGGAAGCTTGTGCTTGTTTTTGCTAGCACATAAGCTCAAAATCCGTGGGTGTGGATTTATATCCATGAGGTACACACCCTTAATCCCAAAATCTGATAATACTTTGGATTTTTGTGATATTTGAGTGTTGCCTTTGTTCTTGTGTATTTTTTGGCTTATACTTGCTTGAGTCTGTTAATCTTACTTGTTATTGTGTTAATTGATGCTTGGGTGGTCTTAAATCTCACTTTTCCTTTGAAAAATTTGATTTTGAAAAGATTAAGGGGTGTTTGGGTCTACCTGTTTGAGCTTAAATCTTGTTATTATGTTGTGGAAAGTTTGTGTTTGTGTTCTATATCTGATATATGCTTGGTTGAGAGTGTTTTGCTGCATGTTTTTGGGTTTGAAGCCTTGAATCAAACAATCTGCTATAGAATCTTTGTTATTGCCTGTTTTGACCTAGGATTTTGGGAACACTTAGTGTGTATGCATGCGTAGGGCTAAAAGTGGTTTAAACAAAGTCATTATAACCTGTTTGAAAGATCTGAGGTGTTGAATCTGGCTTGTGTGTCAAATACATCAGCAAAGTGTAAAACTGCATGTGTTAGTGTTCATCAGTAACATTCATTGGCTTGAATCTTGCTTAATTCTTTGAATAATTGCATGAAACCTGTTTAGACATGCTTATTGGAGTTTATAATAGCTTGTGTATGCATTTGGTTGAATTTGGCTGGCTGATTTGTGCTAAAACTGCTCATAAGTGCTTAACTGCTTATTTGTTCATGTCTGTGCAACATCTGGTGATTTATTGATTAAACTGTATCAATTGGGTGTTCGTGATTGTGATATTTTGATTGTTCTTGACTCCTTTTGATCCAAAGATCATTTGGGTGCCTTTGTGTAATCTGAATCTCCAAAAAAGTCACTAGATACAAAAAGTCTAATAGTCAAGCAGTGGAAAAAGTTTCCACTGCTTAACACTCAAAACTAGCCCCTGCTAGTGTAAAATTGAACTCAGCTTATCAATAAGCTATTCTAGCTTATCCAGACTTGCAACAACTTATTTTTTGTGATAGATCTTCATTATTTGACCCATTTGAGTAGACTGGAGCTTATTGTACTTTGACTTTGACTTTTTGCTAGAAAACCAACTTATTTGACTTTTACATAAGTGCTTATTTGCTTTTTCCAGCTTATTGAGTCAGCTTATTTGAAAACTCTTTGTTGATTTTGCTTATTTAAGTCATTTAAAAGCTATAGTAACTTGAATCAGCACTTGGGGTGGCCTAGAACTAAAAAACGACTATTTTGTCGTTTTCTGTAGATTGCTTATTGCATTTTCAGGCTTATTCCTTGGGCTTATTTCAAATTTCTTTTTGCAGAAGTCTTATTTAGGACAAAAGAAGCTTGTGTGTTTAATTTCAGCTTATGGCATTGGCTTATAGCTTAATGGGCCAAAAAGCCCATTAAGAATAAGCTGTTTGGTATAAGCTAGCTTATTTCACACTTTCAGCTTTTGGGCCTTTGGAAAAAGTTGTTTAAAATCAAATTTTGAGTCAACCAGTGCTTTTTGGGCTTATTTTGAACACGTTTTTATATTGGGCCCAAATTTGGCCCAATTGTGGACTGTTTTGGGTTTAGCCCGTTTTCTAGGCCCATTAGGGGTATTTAGGTAATTTCACTTTCATTTCTTAGTTATTTAGGTTAAATTAAGCTAGTTTGCAAGTTCTTAGAATTTTTTATGATTTTTGGATTTTTAATAATATTTTAATATTATTTTATTGTTAAAAATTAAAAGTATGATTTTATAAGTTTTTATATTTTTCTTAGATTGTAAACACTTAATTAGGAATTTTGCAACTTTCCAAATATTTTTAGAGTCTTTTAATTATTTTCTAGAATTAATTTAAGTTTTAATTGATTTTAGTAGTTTTTAATTGTTTAAAAATAGTTTTTAGTGATTTTAAAATTTTGAAAAATACTTTTTAGCTTAATTAGGGTATTTTTAAGGTTTACAAACTTAAAAATCTTGTTTGGGACTTTTTAATAGTTAATTTTGATTTTTAGGGCTTTAATTAGCATTAAAAAGTCATTATCTAATTAATTAAAAGGTTTTGGCAAGTTTGGATTTTTTGTAAACTCTTAGAATATTATTGTGGATTTTTGGTAATTTTTAGGAATTTTTAGGGTAAAATTTTAATTTTTGTACTTTTTAAGATTTTACGTGCACACCTTTTTCGACTTAGTTTAATCCGTCTTCGTAACCGTCATTCTCTTCTAATCTCATTTCTATTTTTCTTTCTCAACAATATAATCACAAATCTAATCCAATTCATCACACACATAGCACACTAGCCTCCTTGAGAACGAACTCATTTTTGGGTCATTTACACACGGTTTTCCTAAATCGTCGTATTCATTACTTACCCTATTTGCTCTCTTTTCCTAAAGAGTAGTAAAACTCAACTATCATTTTGGCGCCGCTGCCGGGGAGGCGTGTTGTGTTTTGATTTGGAATAGTTGTTTTTATATACTAACCATAAATAGTATTTGTATTAGTAGCACTCTACTAATACGTATTAACGGTTTTCGGTTTTTGTGTGAATACTATTACTATAGTGTATACGTAGAACAATAAATTCACAAGTACTCCAAATACGTGAGAAATCACAACCTTGACTTGGGAGGTCATTACCCAATCATTGTATTCGAATCTCAAACCAAAGAAAAAGGCAAAAATAGATAAATACTTTCGTGAAGCTCAATCTTGAAAAATACAAACTATAAGGTGGGTATAAGGCGGATATTATAAAATATATCCTAAGGAAAAAGGCTCTTAAGTGCTTCGCGCCGCCTCGTTTCCCCGCTTGCTTGTGAGTATTTGATTTTGAGAGCTAATCGAGGGTTTTGCCGCCCAAAGTATTACTAAGTATCATATATATTTTCTTGGTTTTCATTGATTAAACCCTCTTGAACGTTTTGGTGTTCCACCAACGTTCTTAAGTCATCGAAGGCGTTCACTTCACGTGATCGTTTTCATTCCTTGAGGCTTCTTTAATCAAGAGATTTGATTAAGGAGGAGATTTGTAGATTTGTGTCTACTTAATACATTCCACAAAATCCAAAAAGGTTAATACAATCAAAAACCACAAAAAAATTGAAAAATACAAAACACCAAAAAGAATCTTCTTTGCTCGTCCCCTCGTTGTACGTGACGTTTATGCTAACTCGTAATCAAGCAAGACGTGCACGTAAACGAAAGAACAAAACTCCCACTCCCAATCTTTCTAGTGAGGAGTCTCTTATTGACGAACCCATTGTAAGAGAAGCACCAACCATGGCGAATCGAACTATGATGGAGTTGCTTCAAGCACCCACCGAGGGTTATGGAGAGGCTATTGTGATTCCTGCTATCCTTGCGGAGAATTTTGAGGTGAAAACGGGTTTGTTGTTGATGATCCAAAACAACAAATTCTGTGGTGATGAGAAGGACAATCCACACAACCATATCCGCCAATTCAATCATCTTACCATCACTTGCAAGTTTAAGGATGTCTCGAATGACTCGATTAAGATGATGCTTTTTCCGTATTCCTTAGCGGGGCCCGCTAAAATTTGGTTAGAGAAAGAGCCACCCAATTCTATATTGACGTGGAAGGATCTCGTGTCTAAATTTGTGAACCAATTTTTTCCGCCCTCTAAGACTACGCACTTGAAAAACGAGATTTCAAAGTTTTCACAAGAATTTAATGAAAGTTTTTCAACGGCTTGGAATAGGTTTAAGGAAATGTTACATGAATGTCCTCATCACGGTTTTTACGACTTGCATCAAATTGACACGTTTTACAATGGACTTAATGATCATGAAAGGGATTATTTGAATGTCGCCGCGGGTGGTAATTTTTTGTGTAAAACGGTTGAGGAAGCTTTGGTGATAATTGAGAATAGATCTAAGGTGTATAGTCCTTGTAGCACGTCTAGTGTTCGTAAGGCTTCGTCTTCGGCTTCACCTTCTTTGTCTACTACCATCGATGCTTGCCAAATTGAGGTGAACTTGGAAAATAAGATATTTGATAAGCTAAAAGGACTTTTGATTGAGTTTAAAGTTGGTGAACAAAGTGCTCCCGCTACGGCTAAAGCGGTTGAGGTTTCTTGCATGTATTGTGGTGGAGGTCATGATTTTTCCGAGTGCATTACCATTGGTGGTAACACTTCGAGTGCCTTCGCGGCCACGGGAAATTACAACCAAAACAGTCAAGTTTCCCGCTCTAATCAATTGACTCCACCCGGTTTTGGTTCAAATCAAAATGCTAACAACAACTATAGCAACAATCAAGTTGGTTTCAAAAACAATTACAACAAGGGAAACTATAGGAATCAAGGGGCTAATAATCAAGTTTCAAACAAGAATCAAAATGATTTTCAAAACAACAACAAGGGTTTGCAAACATTGAAAGATCTTCCAAGTGAGTTTGTTGAATACGCTAGTGGGAATGATGCTAGGTTTGACAATATTCAAAGAGAAATCATTAGCCTAAGATCCGAGTTTAAGAACGACTTGAAGAAAGAGTTGAAAAATGAGTTAGCTAATGAACTTAAAATCCACACCAACAAGATGGAAGGAAATGTCACAAGGTTACAACAAAACCAACAAAAAATGGAACAAGGGCAACACAAGATTAAACAAGAAATGATTAAAGCCGAGAAGAGGCAATCCGTGTTTGAAGATAAAATCTCGTCTATGTTTGAGGCAATAATGTGTAAACCGTCTTCGAGTAGTCTTCCTAGCAACACCGTATCAAACCCTAAGGGTGAGATGAAAGTGATTACCACACGAAGTGGTAAGACACTTAAGGAATCGACTCCTCAACCAATTGCTCCTACGGAGGAATCAATTGAGGAAGAACCCGAGGTGGTGGTCCAAAAGGAGCATGTCCCAATCCCAAGAAGTACCGCTCATGCCACATCTACGGTTGACCCATTACCATCATTGGAACCCGATATTCCAAAGGCTATGCCTACTATGCCTCAACCCACACCACCTTTGCCCTATCCATCGAGACTTAGAAAGGAGAAACGTCAAGAGCGCGACAATTATCAATTTGAGCTTTTTATGAAAATGTTTCGTGATTTTCACTTTAATGTGAGTTTCGCCGATGCTTTGGTCATGATGCCTCAATTTGCCGCTAACTTTAAGAGTATGTTGAACAACAAGGAGAAATTGCATCAATTGTCTAGTTGTTCGTCGGTTTATCTTAATCGCATACCTCAAAAAGTCGGAGATCCCGGTAAATTTTTGATTCCATGTGAAATCCAAGATATGGAGGAATGCTTCGCCTTGGCCGATCTTGGTGCTAGCATTAACTTGATGCCACTTGTAATCTTCAAGTCGCTCAATCTTCCTAAACTTACTCCTTCACTAATGTTTATCGAGTTGGCCGACCATTCCACGATTCCCGCATGTGGTTTGGCGGAAGACGTTTTTGTGAAAGTGGGGAAGTTCTACTATCCCGTAGACTTTATCGTTGTCGATATCCCCACGGATCCTCAAGTTCCTCTCATTTTAGTTCGTTCGTTTTTAGATACGTCTATGGCTTTGATCGATGTTCATGCTAGAAAGATCACCTTACGTTTCAACGGCGAGGAACTTGTTATAAACGCAACTCAAAACTCTCAAATTTCTCATGTTTATTCGGTTGCAACCATAAACCTCGTTGATATGATCGACGTAGTTTGCGAGGAATTTTCACAAGAAGTTCTAGGTTTTGGTGATGAAGAAACTAGTGGCAATCCCACTATGTTAGATCCAATTCTTGATAATTCGACACCAACCTTCACCCCATTTAAAGGTGGTGGTTTTACGTTGGAAGAATTCGATGTTCCACGTACTTGTAACGAAGACCTCGACAACGATGAGGACTTCTCGATTATCAAGGATTTTCTCAACGATTTCCCATTTCCTCCACCCGAGGAGGTTATGAGTATCGAGCCCAAATCTTCACTTGAGGAACCACCTATCCTCGAGTTGAAAGATTTACCTCCTCATCTCGAATATGTCTATTTAAAGGAGGACGACAAGTTGCCGGTTATTATTGCGAAGTAACTTTCGAATGATGAAAAAACCGCACTTGTCGATGTTCTAAAGGACCACAAAGGGGCAATTGTGTGGAAGTTATCCGACATTAAGCGAATCGATCCCAAGTTTTGTACCCACAAAATCTTAATGGAGGAGGATTACAAGCCCGCAATCCAATGTCAAAGGAGGATGAACCCCAATTTTCACGACGTCATCAAAAAGGAAGTCCTTAAACTCCTTGACGCGGGAATGATTTACCCTATTTCCGATAGCCCTTGGGTGAGTCCTATTCATTGTGTCACTAAGAAGGGAGGAATGACCGTTGTGCCAAACGATGCCAACGAGTTGATTCCCACTAGACTCGTGACCGGATGGAGAGTGTGCATTGACTATCGTAAGTTGAATGAAGCCACTCGAAAAGACCATTTTCCCTTGCCCTTCATGGACCAAATGTTGGAGTGTCTTGTGGGAAACGATTTCTATTGCTTTTTAGATGGTTTTTCTGGTTACATCCAAATTCCCATCGATCCTCGTGATCAAGAAAAAACTACATTTACGTGTCCATATGGAACGTTTGCCTATCGTAGAATGCCATTCGGACTTTGCAATGCACCGGGAACCTTTCAAAGGTGCATGATGGCTATTTTTCATGATATGATCGAGAAGATGATGGAAGTCTTCATGGATGACTTTTCCGTGTTTGGTAATTCGTTCACTTCGTGTTTGTCGAACCTTGAGAGAATGTTGAAACGTTGTGAGGAAACCAACCTTGTGCTCAATTGGGAAAAGTGTCATTTTATGGTTAAGAGTGGAATCGTCTTAGGGCACAAGGTCTCGAAAGCGGGGATTGAGGTAGATCAAGCTAAAGTAGACGTCATCACCAAATTACCTCATCCCAAAACCGTTAAGGGAGTTAGGAGTTTCCTAGGCCATGCGGGCTTTTATCCTCGATTCATCAAGGATTTTTTGAAGATTTCTCGACCCATTAGACATCTTTTTGAAAAAGAGGCACGTTTTGTCTTTGACGAAGATTGTGTACGAGCCTTTGAAATCCTTAAGAGGAAACTTACCGAAGCTCCCATTCTTGTTGCTCCCAATTGGAACCTCCCCTTTGAGCTCATGTGTGATGCTAGTGATTACGCTATTGGGGCCGTTTTGGGGCAACGTCATGAAAAGCACTTCTTGCCTATTCACTATGCTAGTAAGACGATGACCGAGGCTCAACTTAAATACACTATAACGGAGAAGGAGTTCCTTGCCGTGGTGTATGCATTTGAGAAATTCCGACCTTATCTCGTCTTAGCTAAATGCATAGTATATACGGACCATTCGGCTATCAAGTATCTCATGGCAAAGCAAGATGCTAAGCCTAGATTACTTCGTTGGATTCTCCTCCTTCAAGAATTGGATCACACCATCGTTGACAAAAAAGGAGCCGAGAATCTAGCGGCCGATCATCTTTCTCGTTTGGAAGATCCTCACCAAAGTGTTTACGAGCCCAAGGAAATCACCGAAACATTTCCGCTCGAGACAGTTGGTGTAGTGAATTCTAAGCTTGATTCTTCCACCCCATGGTTTGCGGATTTTGCAAATTACCATACGGGTAACTTCATCATTAAGGGTATGACGACTCAAGAAAAACGAAAATTCTTTCGTGACGTCAAGTTCTGCTTTTGGAACGACCCTTACTTGTTTCGAACTTGTGCGGATCAAATCATCCGACGCTGTATATTTGGCACCGAAGCTTCTAACATCCTTAGAGCTTGCCATGAGGGACCCACGGGTGGTCACCACGGTGCTAATCTCACGGCTAAGAAGGTGTTTGATGCCGGCTTCTTTTGGCCTACTATTTACCGAGATGCACAAGATCTTGTGAAGTCTTGTGATTCATGCCAACGACAAGGAAAAGCCTCACAAAAAGATGAAATGCCACAAAATATCATCCAATTGTGTGAGATCTTTGACGTTTGGGGTATAGACTTTATGGGGCCGTTCCCATCATCTAGTGGTAATAAGTACATTCTCGTTGCGGTTGACTACCTATCTAAGTGGGTGGAAGCTAAGGCTTTGTCCACCAATGATGCTCGTGTGGTAGTTAAGTTTTTGAAAAGCTTGTTTTCTCGGTTTGGAACCCCTCGTGCGATCATAAGCGATCGTGGAACCCATTTTTGTAACGACCAATTCGAAAGGGTCCTAAGGAAATATGGGGTTACACATCAGCTTTCTACGGCTTATCACCCACAAACGAGTGGGCAAGTCGAGGTTTCAAACCGAGCGTTGAAGAGGATCTTGGAGAGATCCGTTGGGGAAAGCCGACAATCTTGGTCGGATAAGTTAGACGATGCTTTATGGGCCTTTAGGACCGCTCATAAGACGCCCATTGGGTGCACTCCCTATAAGCTTGTGTATGGAAAGAATTGTCATTTGCCTATCGAGTTAGAACACAAGGCTTATTGGGCCCTAAAGCATTGTAATGATGATATGGAGACCGTGGGAAAACACCAGAAAATGCAATTGAATGAATTGGATGAATTGAGGGATATTGCTTATGAAAACTCACTGATTTATAAGGTAAAAACTAAAAAGTTGCATGATTCTAAAATTAAAAACCGGGTTTTTAACATTGGGATCAAGTTTTGCTTTTTAACTCTCGATTGAAAATCTTTTCCGGTAAGTTGAAATCCCGTTGGTCCGGTCCATTCACCGTGACTCAAGTGTTTCCGTATGGGACCATCGAGCTAGCTCAAGATGATGGTCCTAACTTCAAGGTGAATGGACATAGGTTGAAGCACTACTTTGGCGGGGAAGTTCCATCCTTGAACTACCTAGACCAAGTCACCTTCCCCAATGATAATTAGTATTGAGGGGATCGAGTCGAGCTCATGACTCGGTAATAAAAAACGAGGTGCCTCGTGGGGGAGTCCCATGCTTATCCTATGTACATATTATCGCTTTCTAATGTAGTTAACGTGTGGGGATTTGTGCCCTTCCGACCTTTGTTTCGTGGTTGTTTGTGAATTGTGGACTTTAGATGATCATGATCTTCACGATTGGAGCCTCTCGTGTTCATTTATGGGAGCACTCGATCGTTTGCTTTGAAGACTTTCTCAATATCCATGATATATCCTTTTGATGTTCTAACCTTAGGTTTTTAGCACACTTCATAAACGGCTATTGGTTACACCCTTTCCATGCTAGATTAGGCATTCGACTACGTCTCTAGTATGGGGGTGTTTGCACCCCTAGACTCGAAACATTGAGGACAATGTTTAACTTTAGTATGGGGGGTGAATAGATACTTTCCTTGCCAAACCTTCACGCTTTCCAAAGTTTATCTTTTTGTTTATCGTTTTTGTTGCAAAATAAGGCTAAAAATGGCCAAATTTTAAAAATTTTCTCATGTTTTATAAGTGTTTGAAGACACGAATGTAGATTTTCCGATGGCGAGAATAAGAGTAATTTTTGACTCGACCGTGCGTGTTGAGCACTTAGCTTTGGTTCCTTAACTACACATTAGGCTAAGTCTCTTAAGTGAGGACGAGAAATGATAGGGTTAATTATAAGTTACTATGCTAAACGTAGAGTACTCGTATTCTTTCAAAAACTCATGTGTTCTCGTTGTTTGCTTATTCTCCCTTCGTATGTAAATATTTTTTGCTTAATAAATATTGACTTAGCGGTTTAGTTGGGATTGTTGGGTTTCTAGTCTTTTCTAGTAGCTTCCGTGTAATTAAATTGGGAAGACATTAAGGTATCGCCAGCGTCACGGTTTTTAAGTATTGGCACCCTAATAATCGAAAGCTTCACCCAATAATAAGATTTCAAGTTCTCACCTAAATCAAGCAAACAATTTGAAGCCCCACAAGGCCGAAAAATCTATGCAAAATTGAAAGTGAATCAAGCCTTAATATTCGAAGCTTTGAAGATCCAAAATTCGCCTTAGCGTGAGGATATACGTCTTTGGCTAATAAAACTACCGATGAGGTGGATAATAAAAGGAAAGGCAAGACCGAAGTCATAATAAAAGCTTCATGGCGAAGTTGAATAAAAGATGGAGGTAAACCAAAGATAATAAGGCCCTTCCGTTAGGGGGCGTATAAAAGTCTTGGTAATAAGTCTCATGTTCAAAACCGTTATAAAACTGTGTATATCGATTCTTCTTGTAAACTTAATTTTTTGACATCGTTGTCTATTGGGAGGGGTTATTGATTTGATGGTCTTGGTTACACCGTTAGGACTTTATTTTTAGACCTAAATCTCTATTATCGCATAAGTCAAACAATGTATCCTCGTGAAACATTCCAGACAATATAAAATATAAGAGATACAACTTAGAAATAATGGGAGGATAAGTACGTGATTAGGGCATATGAGTAGTGTTAGCATTACTAACTTATAATGACAATGATCTCGTTGCACGCTTGGCATGGAATTGGGGTGAAAATCGAGGACGATGAAATTATTTCTAACGAAGCATTCACGTGTTCTTATTCTATGAGATGAAAATCATACATTATGTCTAAAACGCAAGTAGTTGTAGCAATAGTAGTAGTGTAGCTAATTTATCGTTCAATAAAGTGAATAAAAATGAATTTTGGAGATGCTACGATACTTTATTCTAGCATTGCGTGAGGGCACGACAATGGTTTAGTATGGGGGAGTGATGAGACTGCTTTTATACATAGTCTCATCGTCCAAATAGGGCTTAAAATGCATTAAATATCATCAAAATACCCATATATATGCTTGTGTTTGTTGCTTGTGTATTTTAGGTACGGATATTGAGAAAATGACAAAAGATCACAAGAATCATGCAAAAACGAACACGGGAAACGAAGCTGCACCATGAACCAAGCCCTAATGAAGACTTACCCAAGATTAACCCTTGAAGATTTGAAGAATTATGAAGAAGGGTCCTCCAATATGGAAGAATTGACACTTTATACCCTTGTATCTTCATAATTACAAGTTTGGTCCCTAAAGTTTGTCAAAATTACAAAAAGGGCCCTCCACTTTGAATATTTGGCAACTTTAGCCCCTCAACAAAGCTAAATTGTCAACCATGATCCTCCACAAAATCAAACACATCATAAAGTCCTTTAAAGTACAAGAAAATACAAGTTTGGTCCTTTGAAAATCCCAAAATTACAAAAAGGACCCTTGACTTTTAACATTTGGCAAGAATGGTCCCTCATCAAACAAGACTTGGCAATTTCAGTCCTCCAAAATGCTCAACATACAAGTCAAGACCATTATCCATCATCAAGATTCCAAATCAGCCCTTGAAGAATTCAAAAATGGTAAGAAGTACCCCTGATTTTACTTTGTAAAAGTTTTTGGGCCAAAAATGCAAAGTTGCAAAAGTTGATAAAGCTAAAATGGGCGTTGATAGCTATTTAAAGTGAAAAGACAAGAGAAGAAGAGAAGGAGGGTTTAAGTTGGCCAGATACCAAACTTACCTTAACCAACCCAAGGCTGCCACCTCACCCCACTCACCACCTCCACCAATCACAACACTCCCTTCCTCCATGTCACCTTCCACTCACCAGATTAATCACTTAATTAATCTTGGCGCCTTAACACAACATTTAAATAAATCCCACCTTAATCCGGATCAAACAAGGAACTATTCACCAAGAACACAATTGGGGTTTTCTTAATTACTTGTAATTAAACCTTAAAATGGTGCAGATTAGTGATTAATGATCATGTTATCACAACCCAACCTTAATATTGGTCATCACATCATTCACGTGTCCACATGGGACCTCCCCTGCTACACGTTTAAGGAAGAAGACAAGAAGAGCACGTCATCCAACGTCCCACAATTGTGCTTACTTTCTAAGCATCATACAAGCCCTTTGATCATATTTTCTTGCCAGCTATCACCACAAACAGCCAAGAATTCTTCACAAGACTCCAAGGTTTTCAAAATCTACAAGGGTAATTTTGGAAGTTCAAACATTAGGGTTAAGCATTTTTATCTGTTCTTAGCTCACTTGTAAGGCTATATATAAAGCCATAGAGTCTCACATAGACGTTTGCTTTTTGTTTTTCCTTGTTCAAGCACTTGTAAATCCCTTTTTCTAATTTATGAAGAGTTAAGTGTGTTGAAGAAAGACCAAGTGTCATCTTATTATTGCTTGTTTATGTTCTTAGTTTACTGATTTTGAAGTTAAAAACCTGTTTTCAAAATAGGAGTGTGCAAAAGTTTGCACATTTTCTTCATTTTCTTGATATTTTGCTAAGTTCTTGGTCTATCTTGGAATTCTTGGGTTATAGGGCTGATCATAGCATCCTAATTGTGTTGATTAAGGTGTGGTGAGGCTTATAACTTGGGGATAATCAAGTGTGGAGGACAAGAGTTGCATCAATCAAGAATTTTTCAAGTTTCTGATTTTATACTTGTGCTTCTAACCTTGTTGATTCTTAGCAGGCTTTGTTGTGGAAGCTTGTGCTTGTTTTTGCTAGCACATAAGCTCAAAATCCGTGGGTGTGGATTTATATCCATGAGGTACACACCCTTAATCCCAAAATCTGATAATACTTTGGATTTTTGTGATATTTGAGTGTTGCCTTTGTTCTTGTGTATTTTGTGGCTTATACTTGCTTGAATCTGTTAATCTTACTTGTTATTGTGTTAATTGATGCTTGGGTTCACTTTTCCTTTGAAAATTTTGATTTTGAAAAGATTAAGGGGTGTTTGGGTCTACCTGTTTGAGCTTGAATCGTGTTATTGTGTTGTGGAAAGTTTGTGTTTGTGTTCTATATCTGATATATGCTTGGTTGAGAGTGTTTTGCTGCAAGTTTTTGGGTTTGAAGCCTTGAATCAAACAATCTGCTATAGAATCTTTGTTACTGCCTGTTTTGACCTAGGATTTTGGGAACACTTAGTGTGTATGCATGCTTAGGGCTAAAAGTGGTTTAAACAAAGTCATTATAACCAGTTTGAAAGATCTGAGGTGTTGAATCTGGCTTGTGTGTCAAATACATCAACAAAGTGTAAAACTGCATATGTTAGTGTTCATCAGTAACATTCATTGGCTTGAATCTTGCTTAATTCTTTGAATCATCGCATGAAACCTGTTTAGACTTGCTTATTGGAGTTTATAATAGCTTGTGTATGCATTTGGTTGAATTTGGCTGGCTGATTTGTGCTAAAACTGCTCATAAGTGCTTAACTGCTTATTTGTTCATGTATGTGCAACATCTGGTGATTTATTGATTAAACTGTATCAATTGGGTGTTTGTGATTGTGATATTTTGATTGTTCTTGACTCCTTTTGATCCAAAGATCATTTGGGTACCTTTGTGTAATCTGAAATTCCAAAAAAGTCACTAGAGACAAAAAGTCTAATAGTCAAGCAGTGGAAAAAGTTTCCACTGCTCAACACTCAAAACTAGCCCCTGCTAGTGTAAAATTGAACTCAGCTTATCAATAAGCTATTCTAGCTTATCCAGACTTGCAACAACTTATTTTTTGTGATAGATCTTCATTATTTGACCCATTTGAGTAGACTAGAGCTTATTGGACTTTGACTTTGACTTTTTGCTAGAAAACTAACTTATTTGACTTTTACATAAGTGCTTATTTACTTTTTCCAGCTTATTGAGTCAGATTATTTGAAAACTCTTTGTTGATTTTGCTTAATTAAGTCATTTAAAAGCTATATGAACTTGAATCAGCACTTGGGGTGGCCTAGAACTCAAAAACGACTATTTTGTCGTTTTCTGTAGATTGCTTATTGCATTTTTAGGCTTATTCCTTGGGCTTATTTCAAATTTCTTTTTGCAGAAGTCTTATTTAGAACAAAAGAAGCTTGTGTGTTTAATTTCAGCTTATGGCATTGGCTTATAGCTTAATGGGCCAAAAAATCCCATTAAGAATAAGCTGTTTGGTATAAGCTAGCTTATTTCACACTTTCAGCTTTTGGGCCTTTGGAAAAAGTTGTTTAAAATCAAATTTTGAGTCAACCAGTGCTTTTTGGGCTTATTTTGAACACTTTTTTATATTGGGCCCAAATTTGGCCCAATTGTGGACTGTTTTGGGTTTAGCCCATTTTCTAGGCCCATTAGGGGTATTTAGGTAATTTCACTTTCATTTATTAGTTATTTAGGTTAAATTAAGCTAGTTTGCAAGTTCTTAGAATTTTTTATGATTTTTGGATTTTTAATAATATTTTAATATTATTTTATTGGTAAAAATTAAAAGTCTAATTTTCTAAGTTTTTATATTTTTCTTAGATTTTAAACACTTAATTAGGAATTTTGAAACTTTCCAAATATTTTTAGAGTCTTTTAATTATTTTCTAGAATTAATTTAAGTTTTAATTGATTTTAGTAGTTTTTAATTGTTTAAAAATAGTTTTTATTGATTTTAAAATTTTGAAAAATACTTTTTAGCTTAATTAGGGTATTTTTGAGGTTTACAAACTTAAAAATCTTGTTTGGGACTTTTTAATAGTTAATTTTGATTTTTAGGGCTTTAATTAGCATTAAAAAGTCATTCTCTAATTAATTAAAAGGTTTTGGCAAGTTTGGGTTTTTTGTAAACTCTTAGAATATTATTGTGGATTTTTGGTAATTTTTAGGAATTTTTAGGGTAAAATTTTAATTTTGGTACTTTTTAAGATTTTACGTGTACACCTTTTTCGACTTAGTTTAATCCGTTTTCGTAACCGTCATTCTCTTCTAATCTCATTTCTATTTTTCTTTCTCAACAATATAATCACAAATCTAATCCAATTCATTACACACATAGCACACTAGCCTCCTTGAGAACAAACTCATTTTAGGGTCATTTACACACGGTTTTCCTAAATCGTCTTATTCATTTCTTACCCTATTTGCTCTCTTTTCCTAAAGAGTAGTAAAACTCAACTATCATTACCGTTAAATTTAAACTTTTAAATTAATTAATATACGACATGTATCACGGATATTTAATACGAATACTATGTATATTAATTAATTATCATAAGTATTATGTACGTAAATACGAATATATTAATATACGATAAGTATGTACGTGGGGTATTAAGAAAACATTCAAGAAACAAAAGCACGATAATTGAATACGAACATACACGATAATAGTTAAGCAAGAAAAACAAATATCAAAAGTATAGGGCTGTTTGTTTGCGTCGGTTAGAAAGGAAGGGAAAGGGAAACCGGGCCTTGGTCTATGCCCATTAACCCATTATAGGTTAGTAAAACCATAGGAGTTTAAACATAATTAGTTTTCAAGAACATAAACAAGAAACCCTACCCCTCTCCTTTGGCCGCCGGAGATCAAGAACACAAGGGGGTGTTAGTTGATTTTGATATTGGTAATTTACGTAGTCGTGTTCGTGGTTCAAATCCTTTCCAATCAAGCATTGGTAACGAAACTTTAGACCCTTTTTCTTTTAATTCAAGATTTAATCATGTTCTTATTTTGTTTATTTATTAATCATTGAATCAAGAATGCTTAAAACCACGTTAATGATCGGGATTTATGTTGGGTTTTGGTTCGGGTTACACCAAGACCGAGAGTCTCACGACTCTCGGTGGTTAAATCAAACCACCAGCCGAGACCCAATTGGGTTCGGTGGTGTGTGGTTCTCAGACAGCAAGCGACCAAGACCCCACGGTGGGGATCTTTGCCAAACAATGGGAACCCGACTGATGTCGGGGTGGTGTGTTCGACCACTGGAAACCGGCTAGAGCCGATATAAACCACAGCCGACCACTGGCAAGCCACGGTCAGCCAGTGGCAAGCCATGGCTGCAGCCAAAGGCTACCAGCCACCAGCCGCTGGCTGGAGGGCGATGGTTTGGCTTGTTGGTCCGGTTCGGTTGTTCTTCGGGTTATGGGCTCGGGAACTTGGCATTTTTAGAAAATATATAATTAAACCAATTATGAAAATTATGTTATGTTATGATTTAATTAATTTATTTTTAATTAATTTTGGTTTAATTAAATTAAAACTTATGTTATGTTTATTTAATTAAAACTATGATAAATTATGCATGTACACTTAATTAAATAAACTTAGGCTATAATAGTTAATTATTTAATTATTCATGAACATGGATTTAATTAATAAAAACTTAGGTTAATTAATTGATATCTTTTATGATAAAGTTTAATAACATGAACTATGTAATATTATTAACTAATAATAAATTTATAATAACATTACATAATATTATTAATTAATAATAAGCTAAGTATTAATTAATTATTAAAGTTTATAATATAATAATACATGATATAAATTATGCATATAATTAATTATAGAATTATATTATTTATGGCAACATGATTAATATGGTAATATGATGTTTACAGAAATATACTAAATATGGTGACATGTTATTTATGGTAATACATTAAATATGGTAACATACTATTTATAGAAACATGCTAAATATGGAAAATTTCTATTTTTGGAAACTTACTAATTATGAAAACTTTCTATTTTAGAAACTTACTATTTAAGGAAACTTACTATTTTTAGAAAGTTACGATATATGGAAATCTGCTATTTTTGGAAAGTTACTATATATAGAAACCTGTTATTTTTAGAAAGTTACTCATTATGTTATAACAAGTATAATAACACTTAAAACATGAAACACATGAATCTAAAACACATGTAACTATAAGAAATACATGATTAAAACATGAAATAATAAGACAAGACAAGAACAAGTATAATAAGTATGAACACGTCAAGTAAACCAAATAACAAGTATGTATAAGTAAGACCGACTCTTATTCATGTCCCTTCATTATGTAGCTATTGTGAAGTCGGAGTGATCGTCTACGTTCGTTTTCGTCTTCATTTACTAGACATAAGGTACGGATATTTCGTCCTTCAGTAAGGACATCTTTCTTCCTATATTAGGATTTCTTGTTTGCAACCATCTATTTTCCCAGTAGTTAAAGTTTTTTAAACACATCAGTATATGTATGATTACTTTAGATTGCTTGAGCTATATACATGCATGCCAGCTTCACCTAGTTATGGGGGTTCCATAACCATAGCACTGGAGGCACCGGTGTTATGACTCTTCTGCGGTGAGAGTGATTGCTCGCATCGTCTCTTTACAGTTTTGGCTAGTATTATTATTATATTGTGGGATGAATGGGTGCATCCTAGGACAAGTAGTATGATTTCATGGTAACTGCGGTGTGTGCCTTGCATCCATTACAGGAGCTGATCCCTCCTCTCATTTTATATATTAATTAGAGCCAACCCCTCTAATTGCATGACGAGGTCACCCCTCCAAGTATTCATGCACGTGGATATAACATGACCTATATGGGCTCTCGGCATATTTAAAATACAGATTTTCAAGATAAACTAAACATAAGTCTTTTCAGAAATATAAACCAGTATTATGAACTTAAACCAGGTTTTCCAAGACATTCATTATTCCGCTGCTATGTTATTCATTTCACTTCATTATTTTCTTATGTTTATGCTTTACATTCTATATTATATATCTGCACACTGAGTGTATTGCTCAACCATATTTCTCTTTCCATGTCCCAATACGGCAGGTACTAAAGGGTAAAGATAGGAATCCAAGAGTACGTGCATGGAATGAGGCGCCAGCTTTCTTTCATTCTTTAATGCATTTACATACTTTTGCTTTGCTGGACAGGGTTTAGTCCTTTCCTTACATTCTATACATATGCATTTCGTGTGTGGAGTTTATGTGGATTCGATGTTTGTTTCCGAATTCTTTATGGTCATTTAATGTTTTAGACATTTACCTTCTATGCTTTGATGATATGCCATAAATATCCTGTGATATTCCATTTATCAAAATGGGGTGTTACAATTATGGTATCAGAGCCAATGCTTCGACCTGTAGGCTCTTAAAATTGACATGTGACTAGTGGGTAGTCATCAGCGTCTTCCTAGAACTGAAAATATTTTTTCTTACATTCATTTCATGTATCATTGGTGTAGGAATTTTGACTAAGTAATGGTTGGGACAAGATTGGCCTTATTTAGTCGCATGTGATTTTAATCGAATCATTTATCTTGGTGAACCGACCCATAGGCGTTCACATTAGCTCATGTGTTGGAAATACGTTTTTAACGTATATTAGAAGTATCGGTCACTCCAACAATATTATTAAACGTGTTTAGCTCGTAGTTAGTCATTGTATTAAACTTTAGTTACTAACCAACCCATGGGCATGTCCATGGGTTGTAGACCCAAGCCAATTAAGGGTGTGGGTATATAAGGCCCCTTTCCTTCATGGAAAAGGGTTGGTTGTTCATTTTGTTTCATTAATAAAACATAGTTTCTCTCATCTTTCTCTCTCTAGTTTCTCTCTCTAGAAACAACAACCCACTTGTTAGGATTATAGATTATCACTATTCAACAATTGGTATCAAGAGCCATGGGGTGAAATAAGGTTTTTTGCTGTGTTAGTTTTTGTTTTATGCTCTTTTAATCAAGATATATCCGTGGTTTAAAATTTTTTCGTGTTTTTCACCCTAAATCTTTCTTACAAATTGCCATATTCATCTTGGTGATTTTCATGTAAAAATTGGTAGTTTTGGCTTGATTATTGGGTAAAAACACGATTTACAGGTATTGATATTTCTTTTGGGTAACAAGTCGGAATAAAAGGGTTTAACAAGTCGGAATGAAAGGGTTTAGTATATTCGGAATTGTCATCATCTTGCACATTCCGAATTGTTATAAAGTTCCACATTCCGAATTGTTATCAAGATTCCACATTCCGCATTAGTATAAAGTTACACATTCCGAACTGTTATCAAGATTCCACATTCCAAATTAGCATAAAGTTACACATTCCGAATTGTTATCAAGATCCCACATTCTGAATTAGTACCAAGCAAACCACATTCCGAATTACCAAGCAAACCACATTCTGAATTACCAAGCAAACCACATTCCGAATTACCAAGCAAACCACATTCTGAATTACCAAGCAAACCAAATTCCGAATTACCAAGCAAACCACATTCCCAATTGTGTATTGGCTCATTCAAGATTTAGACTTGTAATTTTTGGAAGAATTCTACATCAACACACAACAAGTTTCACAACTTTATTTCATTGGACGATCGAAAGATAATCTTTTTTCTTCAAGTGATCAAAAAGTGAATCCTCATTCATTTATGCTGACAGTGACATCACTTACTGACCTTTCTATCATCTCGGGTACCGATACCCGTCCACCGTTGCTTATCAAAGAACTATTTGAAGCATTGCAAGGTCGCATGAAGTCATACATTATGGGTCAACCCAGTGGAAGGCTCATGATCAATTCCATTGAGCAAGGTCTACTTGTTTGGGGCGAAGGTACTACAGATAATGTGACTCGACCAAGGAAATTTTCTGATTTAACGCCTGCCAACCATGTGACAATCTAACATTTTCAGGTAGTGAATTATTTTCTTGTATAATATTTTGAAACTTATTTTTGTGTTGGTTGACGAACTCACAATTTACGGATTTAAATTTGGGCTTACGTGCATAATTTAGCGTCTTTTACGACTAAACCAGAAACCTTAGGATTACGTATTTACGTTTTTGAACTCCGTTTTTTATGGGACAATTTTTATTGGATTCGTTTTGTGACGTTGATTCATAATTTATAAAAACGTTTTTCGTAAAACGACCCGAGGGCACGCAAATCGAGAAAACTAGAATCGAGAAATACCCGTAAACTAGTGAGATGGGACAAAACACATTGTCCTACCCCACTAGCTTGGTTTGGACGGCACACTTGACACCACGCACTAAGGTGGCATCAAGTTAAGATAACTTACACCAAGTGTAAGCCTAGCTTACATTTTAAGCTTTCAACTTTCCACTAACTCTCAAAACTAGCAACTAGTTTCTCATTCCACCATTTCTTACATGCAAACCAACATCAAATCCTCTCAACCACTCCCCCTTGCCGTCCAAAATAAACCAACAAACACCCATTTTGATCTCTTCTAGCCATGAAACACATGTTTACTAACTCTATTAAGGAGTTATCTTGAAGCCTTGATCATTTGGTGGCCATATTAACAACTTTGGAGGTGATTTGCTTGTGTCCTAGGGCTGATTTCCCAACATATGTTCTTGATATTTGATGGTCTTGGAGTTACTTGTTGTGTTCATCAAGTTCTTGTCTTCCAAAAACAAGAAAAACACTTGGTTGGTAAAGAAGATCATCCTCTCCATTTTTCTCTTGTTATTTTGTAAAGAACAAATGTATTTTCTTTCATTTTATATATGTATATGATGTATATATGATGATAAAAATGTTGTGTGGGGATCAAGTGTTGATAAATATGCTTAAAAAGGTTGATAACTATAAGAAATGAGGCTAAAATCTTGATTATTTAGTTGGCTGTATAAAAACAGTAGAAAACTAAAACATGAACTGATAAAATTGCATGGTATGATCCATTTACAGTAAGTACAAGATTTTATACACATGTGAGAGTTGGCCATGCAATGGAATCAAAATAATGAGTGAGATATGATCAAAACAAGTTAGGTGGTCTAATCTGAATAAGCAGTTTTGTAGGGACTGTTAAGGCAAGATGAACTCAAAATGGGCAGTAGCTATAACTAAGTTAAATGTAGCACACATAATATGAAGAACATGTCACCCAAAAATGAGCTTCTAATTCATTACAGAACTCTAGATATGGTAAAAATGGTGAACATGAAGATAAAAATCAGATTTTTGGAATTAATGTTTATTATTATTATATAAGCACTCACATTTTAATGTATAAAATGTAAAAATAAAAACCCACTAACTTATAAAACTTATTTATATAAATATATATGTGGTTAATTAAATGGGTAAATTATATAAATGGTGGTGAAATAATATTTATAAGTAATAAAAACTATAAACTTGATTTTTACGACTTTTTCGGCTATCACCGTAAAATTAACGTTTTTCGCCAAATAAAACTTAGACGACCAAACCCGTCTAATGTAAAGTTTATAAAAATTCATATACTGATGTATAAGTAACTAATACAAGTAAAAACCGATAAAACCCGAACTATAAGAAATACGGACATTAACGAGCTAACTAAACATATTGGAGTAACAATTGGACTAAATAAGAAAAATACTTGTAAAAAGAACTTATTGGGCTTAACCCATTTGGGCCCAACATGGAAAGTATATATACTGATAATATAGGTATAAAAGGGATTAAAACAAGTTAAAGTACTTATGATAGGCTTATTGGACTTAAAATAGGTAAATAGGTAAAACTAACAAACTAGTAAAACGTTACCAAAACGTAAACACTAAAACGAGTAAACAAGGATGTATAAACCCACTTGATCATCATCATATGTACAAAATCATCATATGTATATTGTTATTTTGATAAAAGTCATTGGACAAAGTCTAAGACGGATTATTATTTATATAGGTTTCCGTGACCGAAGCACGCCCGTAGCCGATAATCCGCCTTTCATTAACAACGTGAGTTCATAGCCTCGCACTCTTTTAAATGTTTTATAAAATGATTTGTAAACCCGCGAGGGAGATAACATGCTAGATTTTATAAAAATAGAACACAAGTAGTCCCGATTGTATGCTTAATGATATGGACCCGAATGATGTCATGACCCTATAAACGAGACTAAAAGGATTATTAGTAGTTAGGTTATGTCACTTAAAGTCCCATTAGCATGAATTGTGAACTACCGGGATTTGGTAGACGCTTATGCATTTGATAGTACTATTTGGGGACGATCACCCCAGTTCGCGCCTTGACGGTTGATCCCCGTCGTACCACATTGATTGGTAAGCGAATTTATGTATGAGAAGATTCCATAGCGTGATTTTTGTGACGACACGCTAACTTAGATGGGCAAATTGTTTGTCGGGTTCGCGGCCCGCTGTTTTCATAGTAAGGTAACAATGTCATGCGGCTAATAATAATCCTATATAATCCAAATAAAAATGTATCCTATACATAATAACGACGCTATTAACGATGAATATATTACCTATCATGGTAATATAGAGACTACGGTCTCATGGACGGTTTAAGATGTATGCTTGATTTATATATTGCCTGACTAGCAATATGAGGACTTACTTCCGATATTATGCTTGTGTTCTGATTTTAAATGATTGTTTTATATAACGGTTTTTATTAAACTCTATGAATTCACTCGGCATTCGCTGATATGATTTTTGCATGTTTTTATCTCAGGTGCTTGAAGGTAATCCGGATGGAGATCGACTCTGATGGCCCACAAAATATTAAAAATGTTCATTCGATCTATGTTTTGTAAACTTAATGACCTGTACAATTTGGGACCTGTTGTACGCTTTTAAACTTTTTATCGAATGAATGTATGTTGAACCTTGTACAACCATTTTTATGTGTTGTCTATGATTGGAGTTATTGTGCTATCCCTAACACTCTGAAAGACCCTTCCGCTGTACCGATACGAAAATTGAGAGTGTCACAGTTTGGTACCAGAGCTCTCGTTATAGAGAACAAAAGATTTTAAAAACCAAGGTTTTGAACAAAACTTTTCAAAATCTTTTGACAATGAACATTTGAGAAAATATTTGAAAAATCTTTTGACTATAACGGTGCCAGAGATCTCCGACGTTACCAACAAGCCCTATTGAGAAGATATATATATTTTGATATATATAATTTAATTTATATATATGTATATATCGTGATTTCATTATGTAATTGTTTAACTAGTATGTTATCCTAATACGAGATATATATAAATGCAGATTGTCATGGCTGACCCTAATATTCTTATAGAAAACCATGCTATTCCTGAACCTAATGTAGATGATGATCCTTATTTAGACTTAGTAGATTATGATATCGATGATGAGGAGGAACCATTTGAGGATCCTGAGCCCGAGTTAGGACTAGGAGATCAGATTGCCCCTCAGGTTGACTTGGTAGAGAATGAGATTGAGAATGTGGATATTGAGAACGTTGATATTGAGAATGATGATGAGATTGGGTTAGATAATTTAGATGATGAGATTGACGACGAGGATGTTGAGGAGGATGTAGGTATAGATGTTGAGGTTGATGACGATGAGGAAGCTGAGCTTATTTATCCGTATGATGTTCCAGAGGGCGAGCCTTTGCCCCCACCAGTTGATTTGTCTGATTCTGAGGTTGAGTTACCTAGGGATGAAACGTCTGAATCATCTGAATCTGATTCTGAATCAGAGGAGGATGAGGATGACGATGCACCTGACGGTACTGATGGTATTGCTACTCGTAGATGTGAGATAGGAGAGTCGTCTAGTGCTCGAGAGGCTACTCATATTGATGGTCTTGCACCATGGGCCTTGAGACGTGATCTAGATGCTTCCTGTGTTAAGAGTTGTGTAACAGAGGTCGGATTAGGTGTTGTTCAGACTCAGGTTGCTTATTTGGAGTCGAAGACTAAGGTTGGCGAGAAAGAGCGGGAATTGCTTAGTTTGGATTTGAGTGATGTAGAACGTGGTTTGAATGGGGCTTTTAGGAGGTTATCGGTGTTGGAAAGTGGTGAGTATGCTGCTATGAAGAGAAAGGTGAATTCTATGGAGATTCAGTTGAGTGTGGCTCGTGCGATGCGTGAGAAAGCCAAAAAGGAGTTGAATATATCCGTGGGTTGGAACAGTAGATTTTATGCTAACATGGTTGAAAGAGGAGTAATCCGTAAGCGCCCAGCTGAAGATGTGTCTAATGATCGTCCGACGAAGATTCAGAAGACGATGGATGATGGACCATCTGGCGGTTCTCAGTAGACCAGTCTGTATTTAGTAGTGACCTTTATATCTTTTGTGCTTTTGTAGCTTTGACTGAACCGACTTGTTAGTAGTAGACTTGGCACGAATTTTGAGTGTGTATAGTGCTAGAACTTTGATATGGGATGTACTAAGACAATACTTTTGTTTCAAATCGAATGAAATATGTATCTTGTCTTGAATTCCATATTGTGCCTTATTTGTATCTTCATTATGAATTCGATCCATATTATATGAATCCTTGTTGGATGAATGCTTAATACTTTGAAATTGTTAAATTATAGAACAATGCCTCCCAAGAAGGCTGTCACTAAGGATGATGTACGTAGGATTATTACGGAGAAAGTTACCGCATCTATGACTGAATTTATGGCAAATGCTAGAAATGAAGCTGGCGGTAGTGGGGCTGGCGGTAGTGGAGTTGGCGGTAGTGGAGCTGGCGGTAGTGGAATTGGCGGTACTAATGTGAATGTGAATGCTAGTAATGTGAATGCTAATGCTGGAGGAAATGTAGGAGGACTTGGAAATAATGCACCTGAAGTTGGTGGTTGTACTTATGTGACGTTCATGAAGTGTGAACCTATACCTTTTAATGGAACTGAAGGTGCTGTAGGACTAAGCCAGTGGATTGAGAAGATTGAATCGGTGTTTCGGATTAGTAAGTGTAAGGAGGAAGATAAGGTGACTTTTGCTATGGCTACTCTTAAAGGTCGTGCGTTGACTTGGTGGAACGGGAGAATTGCTTTCATGGGTCTTGATGCTGCTAATGCTACTCCTTGGGCTGAAATCAAGAAGTGGATGACTTTGGAGTTTTGTCCTCGTAGTGTGATCATTAGGTTAGAACAAGAGTTGATTCATTTGAGAATGAAAGGTGTGGACATTGATAGTTACACGAACCGATTCCATGAGTTGGCCTTGCTATGTCCTCGATTGGTTGAACCCGAAGAGATCCGAATTGAGTAATATGTTAAAGGGTTGACCAGGAAATCCGGGGGGACTTGACATCATCGAAACCACTGACCATTGATGATGCTGTTCGAATGGCTTACCAACTCATTGGAAAGATAATTCAGGATAAGGAAGATGAAGCCCGTGTAGGTGATAAAAGAAAGGGAGATGGTGAGCGTGTAGATAGAGGTGATAATAGGAAGAATTTCAATCACCGTCAGAACAAGAGAAAGGGGAATGCAAATGCTTTTACCAACAATGCACCGCGCAACGATGATAGATGTCCTAAGTGTGGCAACAAGAGGCATGCTGGCGACTGCTGGAAGTGCCGAAATTGCGGAAAGCTTGGACACAAGGTTGAAAGGTGTAAGAAGGGAACCATTTGCTTCAACGGTAATGAAGAAGGTCATAGGAAATCGGAATGCCCCAAGTTGAAAGCGATTGTACCTGGAAGAAACCCCCAGGGTGGTATCTACCAACTTGGAACAATTGAGGTGAAGAAAGAGGATCCGAATGTCGTTACCGGTACGTTTTTACTCAACAATCATTATGCTGTTGCTTTATTTGATTCGGGTGCTGATAGGAGCTTTGTATCCACTAAATTTAGTGCCCTTATTGATATTGAACCTGTTGAGATAAGTACCAGTTACGAGGTGGAATTGGCTGATGGTAAATTAGTGAAAACTAATAAGCTATTAGAAGGATGCTCTCTAAATCTCTTGAACCATTCCTTTCCGATTGATTTGATGTTGATAGAATTAGGTAGTTTTGATATTATTATTGGCATGGATTGGTTGTCGTTGAATAATGCTACTATTTTATGTGGAGAGAAGAAGGTTAAGATTCCTCTTAGGAATAGGACGTTAGTAATTGATGGTAGTCGAGGTGAATCCCGTTTGAAAATCGTTTCATGTATTAAAGTCCAAAAGTACATCAGGAACGGTTGTGAGTTATTCTTAGCTCAAGTGACCGGGAATGAGTCAAAGGAGAAACGATTGGAAGATGTACCTATTATTTGTGAATTTCCTGAGGTATTTCCTAAAGATTTACCCGGACTTCCACCGATAAGGCAAGTAGAGTTTCGAATCGATTTAATTCCTGGTGCTGCACCGGTGGCACGTGCGCCTTACCGATTAGCCCCTTCTGAATTAAAGTAGTTATCTGAGCAACTTAAGGAGTTGTCTGATAAAGGTTTTATTCGACCGAGCTCGTCACCTTGGGGATCTCCAGTCTTGTTCGTTAAGAAGAAGGATGGATCTTTTCGTATGTGCATTGATTATAGGGAACTGAATAAGTTGACAATTAATAATCGATATCCTTTACCTAGGATTGATGATTTGTTTGATCAACTGCAAGGATCTAGTGTGTATTCTAAGATAGATTTGCGGTCAGGATATCACCAACTTCGCGTCCGTGAAGAAGATATTCCTATAACTGCATTTAGAACTCGTTATGGACAATATGAATTTCAAGTAATGCCATTTGGGTTAACTAACGCACCTGCGGTTTTCATGGATTTAATGAATCGAGTGTGCAAGCCCTACTTGGATAAATTTGTGATTGTGTTTATTGACGATATTCTGATCTATTCTAAGAATGAAGATGAACATAGAGAACATTTGAGGATTGTTTTGAATTTGTTGAAGGATGAAAGGTTGTATGCTGTGTTTTCGAAATGTGATTTCTGGTTAGATTCTGTGCAATTTCTTGGTCATGTGATTAACAAAGATGGAATTCATGTTGATCCTGCAAAGGTTGAAGCTATTAAGAATTGGTCTGCACCGACAACGCCAACGGAAGTGCGACAGTTCTTAGGATTGGCTGGCTATTATAGGCGATTCATTAAAGAATTTTCTTTGATAGCTAAACCCTTGACTAAGCTTACCCAGAAGAATAAACCTTTCATTTGGGGAAGTGATGAAGATGGAGCATTTCAGACATTGAAGCAAAAATTATGTAGTGTGCCAATCTTATCATTACCCGACGGGAGTGAAGATTTTATAGTGTATTGTGATGCATCTCTTAGAGGTTATGGAGCTGTTTTGATGCAGCGAGAGAAAGTGATAGCTTATGCTTCTAGGCAATTAAGGAAGAATGAGGAGAATTATACTACTCATGATCTTGAGTTAGGAGCTGTAGTCTTTGCTCTTAGGTTGTGGAGACATTATATGTATGGCACCAAGTGTACGGTATTCACCGATCACAAAAGCCTACAGTATATTCTCGACCAGAAGGAATTGAACATGAGGCAACGAAGATGGATAGAGTTGTTAAGTGACTATGATTGTGATATAAAATATCACCCAGGAAAAGCCAATGTTGTTGCCGATGCGTTAAGTAGGAAAGATAGAGAGCCTATCAGGGTGCGTTCTCTAGTCTTAACCGTGCACAATAATTTGCCTGAGCAAATTTAAAATGCGCAAATAGAAGCTTGTAAGAAGGAGAATTTTGTTAATGAAGGGTTCCGAGGAGAAGGAGATCCTTTAGAGGTTAGAGCTGATGGAGTGAAATGCTTAAGAGGTCGTATGCGGATACCTAAGTTTGGAGACTTAAGAGATTTGATTATGTTAGAATCCCATAAATCTAAGTATTCCATTCATCCGGGATCTGATAAGATGTACCATGATTTGAAGAAGTTGTACTGGTGGCCGAATATGAAAGCTGATATTGCTATGTATGTTCTTCAATGCTTGACTTGTGCTAGAGTTAAAGCTGAACATCAAAAGCCATCAGGACTACTTCAACAGCCAAAGATTCCTGAATGGAAGTGGGAGCGAATTACGATGGACTTTATCACCAAGCTTCCTAGAACATCATCTGGAAACAATTCGATTTGGGTTATTGTCGACAAACTAACCAAATCAGCACACTTCATTCCGGTTAAGGAGCAGTTCTCACTAGAGAAGCTGACTCGTATATACCTTGATAATGTTGTATGCAAGCATGGAGTGCCTGTATCGATCATTTCAGATCGAGATCCTAGATTCGCATCGAATTTTTGGAAATCTCTCCAAAGATCTTTGGGAACGAATCTCGACATGAGCATTGCTTATCACCCCCAGACTGATGGGCAGAGTGAAAGGATGATACAAACACTGGAAGATATGTTGAGAGCTTGTGTGTTAGACTTTGGTAAGAATTGGGATAAACATTTGTCGTTAGCAGAGTTTTCGTATAACAATAGTTACCATTCTAGTATTAAGGCTGCACCGTTTGAAGCTTTGTATGGTAGGAAGTGTAGATCTCCTGTATGTTGGATTGAAGTTGGGGATACCCAGCTCACGGGACCGGAATTGATCCGGGAGACTACGGAGATGATAGTTCAGATTAAGAAGAGGTTGTTGACTGCCCGAAGTAGACAGAAAAGTTACGCGGATGTGCGGCGGAAGCCAATGAAGTTTGAAGTGGGTGACCGAGTAATGTTGAAAGTATCGCCATGGAAAGGCGTTATAAGATTTGGAAAGCGAGGAAAATTGAATCCCCGTTATATTGGACCCTTTAAGATTTTATCTAGAGTAGGTCCGGTGGCTTACAAACTAGAGTTACCCCCAGAACTTCATGGTGTTCACAACACATTCCATGTATCTAATCTGAAGAAATGTCTAGCAGTGAGTGATGAGAAAATTCCGTTAGGTAAAGGTTCGAATAGATGGGAAGTTGCATTTTATCGAAGAGCCCGTAGAAGTTATGGACCGTGAGGTAAAGCAACTGAAACAAAGTCGGATACCTATTGTCAAGATCCGATGGAATTCAAAGCATGGACCGGAGTATACTTGGGAACGAGAGGATGAAATGTGGAAGAAATATCCGCACCTCTTCGATTTCAATAAGAAACGGACATCCAAATGAAATGGATCACGAGGACGTTGATCCCTTTTAGGAGGAAAAGCTGTGACAATCTAACATTTTCAGGTAGTGAATTATTTTCTCGTATAATATTTTGAAACTTATTTTTGTGTTGGTTGACGAACTCACAATTTACGGATTTAAATTTGGGCTTACGTGCATAAGTTAGCGTCTTTTACGACTAAACCGGAAACCTTAGGATTACGTATTTACGTTTTTGAACTCCGTTTTTGATGAGACAATTTTTATTGGATTCGTTTTGTGACGTTGATTCATAATTTATAAAAACGTTTTTCGTAAAACGACCCGAGGGCACACAAATCGAGAAAACTAGAATCGAGAAATACCCGTAAACTAGTGAGATGGGACAAAACACATTTTCCCACCCCACTAGCTTGGTTTGGACGGCACACTTGACACCACACACTAAGGTGGCATCAAGTTAAGATAACTTACACCAAGTGTAAGCCTAGCTTACATTTTAAGCTTTCAACTTTCCACTAACTCTCAAAACTAGCAACTAGTTTCTCATTCCACCATTTCTTACATGCAAACCAACATCAAATCCTCTCAATACCACTCCCCCTTTCCGTCCAAAATAAACCAACAAACACCCATTTTGATCTCTTATAGCCATGAAACACATGTTTACTAGCTCTATTAAGGAGTTATCTTGAAGCCTTGATCATTTGGTGGCCATATTAAAAACTTTGGAGGTGATTTGCTTGTGTCCTAGGGCTGATTTCCCAACATATTTTCTTGATATTTGGTGGTCTTGGAGTTACTTGTTGTGTTCATCAAGTTCTTGTCTTCCAAAAACAAGAAAAACACTTGGTTGGTAAAGAAGATCATCCTCTCCATTTTTCTCTTGTTATTTTGTAAAGAACAAATGTATTTTCTTTCATTTTGTATATGTATATGATGTATATATGATGATAAAAATGTTGTGTGGGGATCAAGTATTGATAAATATGCTTAAAAAGGTTGATAACTATAAGAAATGAGGCTAAAATCTTGATTATTTAGTTGGCTGTACAAAAACAGTAGAAAACTAAAACATGAACTGATAAAATTGCATGGTATGATCCATTTACAGTAAGTACAAGATGTTATACACATGTGAGAGTTGGTCATGCAATGGAATCAAAATAATGAGTGAGATATGATCAAAACAAGTTAGGTGGTCTAATCTGAATAAGCAGTTTTGTAGGGACTGTTAAGGCAAGATGAACTCAAAATGGGCAGTAGCTATAACTAAGTTAAATGTAGCACATAATATGAAGAACATGTCACCCAAAAATGAGCTTCTAATTCATTATAGAACTCTAGATATGGTAAAAATGGTGAACATGAAGATAAAAATCAGATTTTTGGAATTATTATTTATTATTATTATATAAGCACTCACATTTTAATGTATAAAATGTAAAAATAAAAACCCACTAACTTATAAAACTTATTTATATAAATATATATATGGTTAGTTAAATGGGTAAATTATATAAATGGTGGTGAAATAATATTTATAAGTAATAAAAACTATAAACTTGATTTTTACGACTTTTTCGGCTATCGCCGTAAAATTAACGTTTTTCGCCAAATAAAACTTAGACGACCAAACACGTCTAATGTAAAGTTTATAAAAAGTCATATACTGATGTATAAGTAACTAATACAAGTAAAAACCGATAAAACCCGAACTATAAGAAATACGGACATTAACGAGCTAACTAAACATATTGGACTAACAATTGGACTAAATAAGATAAATACTTGTAAAAAGAACTTATTGGGCTTAACCCATTTGGGCCCAACATGGAAAGTATATATACTGATAATATAGGTATAAAAGGGATTAAAACAAGTTAAAGTACTTATAATAGGCTTATTGGACTTAAAATAGGTAAATAGGTAAAACTAGCAAACTAGTAAAACGTTACCAAAACGTAAACACTAAAACGAGTAAACAAGGATGTATAAACCCACTTGATCATCATCATATGTACAAAATCATCATATGTATATTGTTATTTTGATAAAAGTCATTGGACAAAGTCTAAGACCGATTATTATTTATATAGGTTTCCGTGACCGAAGCACGCCCGTAGCTGATAATCCGCCTTTCATTAACAACGTGAGTTCATAGCCGCGCACTCTTTTAAATGTTTTATAAAATGATTTGTAAACCCGCGAGGGAGATAACATGCTAGATTTTATAAAAATAGAACACAAGTAGTCCCGATTGTATGCTTAATGATATGGACCCGAATGATGCCATGACCCTATAAACGAGACTAAAAGGATTATTAGTAGTTAGGTTATGTCACTTAAAGTCCCATTAGCATGAATTGTGAACTACCGGGATTTGGTAGACGCTTATGCATTTGATAGTACTATTTGGGGACGATCACCCTAGTTCGCGCCTTGACGGTTGATCCCCGTCGTACCACATTGATTGGTAAGCTAATTTATGTATGAGAAGATTCCATAGCGTGATTTTTGTGACGACACGCTAACTTAGATGGGCAAATTGTTTGTCGGGTTCGTGGCCCGCTGTTTTCATAGTAAGGTAACAATGTCATGCGGCTAATAATAATCCTATATAATCCAAATAAAAATGTATCCTATACATAATAACGACGCTATTAACGATGAATATATTACCTATCATGGTAATATAGAGACTACAGTCTCATGGACGGTTTAAGATGTATGCTTGATTTATATATTGCCTGACTAGCAATATGAGGACTTACTTCCGATATTATGCTTGTGTTCTGATTTTAAATGATTGTTTTATATAACGGTTTTTATTAAACTCTATGAATTCACTCGGCATTCGCTGATATGATTTTTGCATGTTTTTATCTCAGGTGCTTGAAGGTAATCCGGATGGAGATCGACTCTGATGGCCCACATAATATTAAAAATGTTCATTCGATCTATGTTTTGTAAACTTAATGACCTGTATAATTTGGGACCTATTGTACGCTTTTAAACTTTTTATCGAATGAATGTATGTTGAACCTTGTACAACCATTTTTATGTGTTGTCTATGATTGGAGTTATTGTGCTATCCCGTAACACTCTGAAAGACCCTTCCGCTGTACCGATACGAAAATTGAGAGTGTTACAAACCAAATCATTGCCGAGGAGGATGAGATGTCCGTTCAGACTATTCTTCAAACTCTTCCACCTGATATCTATCGTATGGTAAGTAAACACAAGATAGAAAAGTAGCTATGGGATCGCTTAACGGTTTTGCTACAAGGGACTTCACTTACTAAGCAGGAACGAGAGTGTCAACTGTATGACTTGTTCGATAGGTTTTCATACATTCCAGGGGAAAATCTTCATGACTACTATTGGAGATTCACTACGTTGATGAATGATTTGAATGTGTATAATCTAACGATTGCTCAGTTTTAGCTCAACACTAAGTTTTTAACATGTTACCCCCCAGAGTGGAGCCAATATGTCACCGATGTCAAATTGGTAAAGGATTTGCACAAGTCATATCTCGATCAACTTTATGCTTTCTTGCAACAACATGAGAAGCATGTGCTCAAGACACAAATGTCTCAAGGATCTTACCATGAACCATTGGCATTAATGGCAAATTAACCAACATTGTCATATCATAATATCTCTTATGCTATGGGACAACAATCATCATATCAGCCCTTGTATCAAACTCCAAGCTTTCCATAGTATTCGATATTACCATAACCACCTACATCATATGAGAAACGTAGCTCTGAACCCGCACTTCATGAGATGGGAACCGGTACTATTAGTCCCGGATTAACTCCCAACAATCCTACTTTCTCCATCATTTACACCACCTACAAGTCCCGAGTGGGATGAGTTATTTCAACCTATGTTTGATGAATTCTTTGATCCTCCAAGTGATGATTCTCCAGCACATGCAGTAGTAGCTCTGATTCCCGAAGTCGTTGCTCAAGATAATGGAAATCAATCTGATGCATCTACAGTCACTACTGAACCGGATGCACCATCCCTCAACAATTCTCAAACTAGACTCGAATCAACACCGCCACTCGTTCCTAATGATGTTGCAGAGGATTATGATGATCATGACTTGGAATTTGCTCACTTACAAGAGCTTCCATTCTTTGGTTTACCAATACCCGAAAACCCTAGCGGTGCATCTACCTCAAAGGAAGCTCCTACAATCGTTCACTCCAGACCACCACAGATTGAAAATCACAACATAAAATGGACAAAGGATCACCCAATCCACAATATTATTGGTAACATCGATCGACTAGTCTCAACATGCCATCAACACTATTTTGATGCATTTCTCTTCGAGGTTGAACCTAAAACTTGGCAATAAGCTATGACACAATCCTCTTGGATTGAAGCCATGCAAGAGGAACTTAATGAATTTCAACGACTTGAAGTATGGGAATTAGTTCCTCTACCCGACAAAGTCGACATTCTTACTTTGTTATGGGTTTTTAAGGTTAAACTCGATAAGTTGGGTGGTGTTTTAAAGAACAAAACTAGATTGGTTGCTCGAGGTTACAAGCAAGCATTGGGTATTGACTTTGAAGAATCCTTTGCTCCTGTTGCAAGATTGGAGCCGATTAGACTATTCCTTGTTTATGTTGCTCACATGAGCATGATCGTCTACCAAATGGATGTTAAGACGGCATTTCTCAACGGTGAATTAAGGGAAGAAGTCTATGTCAGTCAACCGAGTGGATTTGTTAACCCGGAGTATCCTAATCATGTGTACAAGCTTAAGAAGGCTCTTTATGGGTTGAAACAAGCTCCACGTGCGTGGAACGAACTCCTATCGTCTTATCTCATCTCGGAAGGCTTCTCCAAAGGCAAAGTGGACCCGACATTGATCATTCTCAAGGAGGACAACAACATGATAGTGGTATAAATTTATGTTGACGATATAATATTTGATGCCACTACTCAAAGATTGTCTGACCATTTTGAGAAAATCATGTCCACACGGTTTTGTCGATGTATAGTCTACAGTCGGCCCGGCCCGACAGGCCCGCGACCCACACATACCTAACTTACCTTTCAAGAAACCCTAAGCCTATGTAAACAGGGTAGGGATCTCATTATAAAACAGGTTAGCTCTCTTAAACCACACTTCTTTATAGTATATCGACCGAATACTAACTTGACCGTCGGAGGTGGACCCCGGGGCTTCGGCCTCGGGTCCACGTCTAACCGGTTTACCTTTGTTTGCAGCATTACTCAGGACCCGGGAAGACGACGAACGACCCAGGAGAGTCGTCAGACCGGCCTAGCCAAATTATGCTCCAACAAGTTGGCGCCATCCGTGGGACCCTGACTAAAACATTCCTCGTGTTCTTTTTCAGGTTCGTCTTTCTTTTAGTTCATAATTTGATCTACTTTTCCATGAAAAAAAACAGGAGAAACAATGTAGCGACCATACTTAGTGTTCTTTCTATCATGTGCCGACTATATATTTACGATCCATGTGATCTGACTAGCGAATGCCATACAAAATTTTTCAAAACATCTCGTTTTCTTTTTATGATAATAACATGTTGGTGGGATCACCAAACACATATGTTAATTCTTGGTGCATGATTGATAAATTTCTTGGTGCATGATTGTTAATTCTTGGATCACCAAACACATATCCTGCTAATTGTTACTGTAGTAAATTTGGATATATATATATATATATATATATATATATATATATATATATATATATATATATATATATATATATATATGTGTGTGTGTGTGTGTGTGTGTGATTTTTTTATCTACGATGATAAGTCTCATCCTTCCGCGATATATACTTAATTTTTTATTCACGGCTATCACATGTCCGGCCGCGCTCGTCCGTACGTTTGGGCATATTTTATTTTTTGACTACGGTTATGAGCCGCGTTATTCAGCGTATTCGGCCATATTGTTTATAGTAATAATACATTACGTAGTCTCTCAAATTTTTACAAAGATATTTTCAAATATCTTATTTTTTAAATTGGTAACCAAATATTACCCATATCTTTTAAAATTAAAAAAATATATTATCAATATTTTTCCATATTAATAAAAGATATAACATATATCTTTTAAATTGTTAAATAGATATCACATATATCTATTTGATTTGATTAATATATTTTCTATATATGGCGCAGCCTAATAATATCGTTTCCAACATCTTTAGCCTACGGGCGTACATGTACTTATCGTTCCCAGGCGGAATAAGAGGATTGAGTGAACCTAATAATTCAACTTGTCGTGTAAGAGGGTTGCAAAACCAACGACCACGGATCATATATCCTTGTTAGACACCATGCTATCAAGACGTGGTAGTAAGTTACGCAAACCACGTGACTCATGATGGACTTTCAAAAGACACACTGTGCACGTCTAACAATATTTTGTCAATACTTTGACCGTCCTTATGGTAGTAGCGGTACGTCTCACGTTATGGTATAGCTCATCCCATAAGTTAGTTAAGATACGTCTTATACTATGTGACAATTCGCGGTTATGGCATGACCCATCTGCGTTGGTTCGCACATTCGAACCCAATTTCTATCTTTAGTACGCGGCTTTGGTACATCCATTCGCGATGATCTACGTGATCGTATTTTTTTTAATACTTGATTAAGTTTAATACTACTAATCTAGTGTAGTACCATTAAACTTGGGGGGGCAACTAGGGTATATTAATACCACTATTTATGTGCCCGTCACACAAATATATTTGGATATATTCCTTTGTCGCAGAAATATGCCTTCTGCCGGTTTATTCCTTTTCTATGGAAGTACCTCTTCCATTGGCTTATTCCTTCGCCGTGGAAGTACTCCTTCCACGCGCTTATTTCTGTGCAATGTAAGTATCTCTTACATTAGCTTATTCCTTCAACGTGGAAGTACTTCTTCGATTGGCTTATGCCTTTGCAACAGAAGTACCTCTTCCGTTGGCTTATTCATGCGCCGTGGAAGTATTCTTCCACGTGCTTGTTATCTTTCGCCGTGGAAGTATTCTTCCACGTGCTCATTATCATTCATCGTGGAAGTACTCTTCCACGTACTCATTATCTTCGCCGTGGAAGTATCTTTTCCACGTGCTTATTATCTTCGCCGTGGAAGTATCTCTTCCACGTGCTCATTCTTTTCGCCGTGGAAGTATTCTTCCACGTGCTCGTTATCTTTCACCGTGGAAGTATATCTTCCACGTGCTTATTATCTTCGCCGTGGAAGTATCTCTTCCACGTGCTTATTATCTTTGCCGTGGAAGTATCTCTTCCACGTGCTCATTATTTTTGCCATGGAAGAATACTTCCACGTTCTCGTTATCTTTCGCCGTGGAATTATTTCTTCCACGTGCTTCTTATCTTCGCCGTGGAAGTATCTCTTCCACGTACTCATTATCTTCGTCGTGGAAGTATCTTTTCCACGTGATTATTATCTTCACCGTGGAAGTATCTCTTCCACGTGCTCATTATTTTCGTCGTGGAAGTATTCTTACACGTGCTCGTTATCTTTCGCCGTGGAAGCAATCCTTCCACAAGATCGTTATCTTCGCCGTGGAAGTATTCCTTCCACCGGTGCATTGCTTTCGCCGTGGAAGAATCCTTCCACGAGCTCAATATCTTTCGCCGTGGAAGAATCCTTCCACGTTCCACGGGTTCATTGTCTTGGACGCAGAAGTAATTCTTTCGCGCACTCGTTACCTTTTTCACGGAAGTAATTCTTCCGCGCACTCATTATCTTCACCGTGGAAGTACGTCTTCCGTTGGCACATTTCTTTGTTGCGGAAGTACGTCTTCCGTAACGAATTACTTTACCCGGCCACGAAGTGATTTTTCCAAAGTTTGCATTGTTGGACCTTAATTAGGCGAAGCCTGATCAACTACGTTTAGTTCAGGAGAAACCGTGACAAATTTTTTGAAGTCATTATCATATGTCATGGCCGCAAGACGGATGTATCATCCGCATCACCTTGCCACAGAAGTACATGTTCTGTTGGCCTTAAGCTGAATGCTATATTCGCACTATGCTGCATCATTAATGGGTATAAGAAGTACGCCTTCAAATGTTCACGATGCAGGATACGGGTTCCACCTCCACCTTCACAAAACCTTCTTATCATCCTCACGTTAGAGATGAATAAGAATGATACCATGCCAATGCTAGTGTTACCCCGGCTATAGAACACGCTTTCTTCTTACGGGGTCCTTACCGTCTAATCACGGGAAACCAAGCATTCGAGCACAACCAACCGTCTTACGTACACGTATATAGTTATTTTCTTTCTTTGCTAGAATAAATGTTTAATAAGTGGCTTTAATTTTCAAAACGTTGTGAATCTTTTGACTCAACCCGAGTTTACTTATCTAAGTTACTCTAGCTAGTATCCTTAACGTGTTTAAGTCAAGTTTTGCTAGGCTTTTATATAGGGAGCTATAAAACGCGAAAGTCTTAACTCTCACGGGTTAAGAACAAGAACTTTTCGCAAGTTCCTATAATTGATCCTAGAGAGTCGTTTATCAAGGGAACTTTAAAATGCGATTTCTAAACTTGAAAAAGTCTAAGAATTTGCAAGATCCTATAGGCGACTCGAAAACCCAAAACTTTGATTTAATAGGCTAAGTATCCACGAGTCTCATTACTTGAGATTTTAAACTGTGGAGAACGAGAGATGATAGAGCCAATTATAAGTTCGGTATTCTTTCGTGAATTTATGTGAGTTAATTATAAGCCTATTCTCCCATCGCTTGCTAATAATTTATCTACTAATAAATAAGGTTGTACGATTTGAAAAGTTACTTAGCTTCTAGCCCAAGATCGTTTAAAAGTTGCTCGGTATGGATTAGAGTTCATAGCCAAGGCATAACTTATTGAAGCGGGATGCGAAGATTGGCGAGTCCGAAAAGGCCCTAACAAGGCATGAGGGCTATATTTTGTTGCTAAAGATCCAAAGTGATGTGAAGAATCATTTAACGAAAATCAATATGAAGGATTGAGATACACGACGAAAAGCAAATACTCCCCAAAAGTCATGGAGAAGTGTATCCGAAAAGACCCTAACAAGGTATGAGGATAAATAGATCCAAGTCATAAAAGGAGGCGGATCGTTCTATATCAAAGTCCAAAATAAAGATTGGAGAAAAATGAAGAAGTCGTGGTCCAAGTATGAATCTCTCAGAACTTCAAGTGAAGAAATTCCTATATGAAGAGAAGACCATAATTTCATGAACGTCTCTCAAGGTTTGAAGTATGAAGTCGCTGCCAAATATCGGTCCGAGAAAGGTCTCAAATCGCGAAGCGAGTTATGCCAAGATATGAACTTTATGAGGGCCCGAGAAGCAGTTTTAAAAGATTTTGTCCTTTAACTATTGATTAAATCGTTCACTTTATTTTCGGCCTAATAAACTATCGAAATAAGTCAAACAATGCATCCTCGTGATCATTCAAGACAACAATAAAATATAATAGATACACCTAGGAATAAGGGAGTCTAAGTGAATAATTGACCCACATGAGTTCATGTTAGTCTACTAACTTATAATAACAATGATCTCGTTTTTAAGCTTGGTTTGGAGAAAGTGAAACTTGAGGATGATGATTATTCATGACATTTCCAAAACCCAAGGTATGCTTTTGATTTCTTTATTTTGTATGTTTTTAATTTTCTATCTCTTTAATAAAGGCCAACGTGGATTGATTATGATGAAAATGTAAACGTGCTTTGTAACTAATGCATTGCATGAGGACATTGCAATGGTCAAGTGTAGGGGATTTGACATGTGTGTAAACACACATATTTTCTACCACTTAATTACAATAATAACCGGACCCAAACGTGTATTTTATGTCTTTTATGTCGGAATTATGCGTGGTTTGTGTTTTTGTTGTCATTTAGGACGAAATTGTGAAAAGTGGAGAAAACACGGATATTCACAGGCATTTACGGGCTTTTATTGAAGAAAAAGATGAAAACGAAGTCAAGAAGTCAAGAGTGCATAAAGAACGGAAGTCCAAGACCAATTCTGAAGATTTATCGAAGAAAAAGTCAAAAGACGGAAGTTTACTTAAAGCCGAGAAACTCAAGTCTAATTTATTGAAGAAACTAAAGACGAGTTCAAAGAAATCCCAAGCCAAAAGTCCTTAAAGTCCAAGTTTAAAGAAGATTAGAAGAATAAAGGACTAATGATGCAATTAATGAAGATTAAAAGAAGGAGGGACTTAATCACGCAATTAAGAAGAAATGAAGGAGGGGAGGAAGCTTCCTAATCCTCCCCTATATATAGTTAGGACTAGTTAATTTTCTTTTTTGTTGACTAATCGTGACAATTAGTTCTTCCACCTTTACTTTTATGCACATTTAATTACTTGCACCTTTAATTATATGTCTTGCACCTTTAATATATTTAATTTCAAGTAAGTGTCTCTTTTAATTACTTGCACCTTTACTTTATCTTGTTGATCTCATTCTACCTTTCTTTAATCTTTTACTTACATGCTTTTTATTTTGTTTACTTGTTTAAAGATTACATTTTTATGCTTTTGATTGCTTTAAATCATTTATTTTCATAGCTTATTTTTTTTATTTTCAAGCTTATATAGTTTTTGCTAAAGTTATTTTCGTATAAAAAGTTGTTTTTCTTAAAGCTTATCCTTTTCGTGTTTAAAAAGTCTTTAAATTTCAGTTACGTAGCTTATTTTTACACGGTTTGTCTTAGGGATTTAGTCTTGTGCTTATTAGAATCATAGCTTATTTGTGTAGCTTAATTTGTACTTTTTCCTTCGTATTCCGATTGGTAAATCGGAAAAGGGCTTACATATTCCGACCAGCATTCTTTGCTTGGTCGGAAAAGGGTTTTAGTATTCCTATATGTATTCCGATTGGTGGTGTAGTTTGGTATTCCGATTGGGGCGAGGTAAGTGGGTATTCCGATCTGAACTAGTGACAGATATTCCGATTGGTGCTCCTATCCACATTCCGATCGAGGTGTTATTTGGGTTATTCCGATTGGGATAGGTGACAAAATTCCGACTGGTGATCCGAACAGCATTCTGACCAGGGTACTATCCATATTCCGATCAGGGTCTACCCCGATATACCAACAGGATTGTTTGATATTCCGATCAAGGTAAGATCGGTATATATTCCGATTTGGGAGGTTTTTCTTCATACTTTGTCTTGTTTAAATTTTAGCTTATATTTTTATACTTTGTCCATTTTTAATTCTCGTCACGTTTTATTTTCTGGTCATTTTAATTAATTTACTTTCCGTCACGTTTTTAAATATTTGCAACATTTAATTTTAAAGTAGTTTAGATTTAATTAACGCACATTTAATTTTAATTGCTTTGCACTTTAAATATACTACAACGACAACCTTTTTGTTCCACCAAAATAAAACTGAGTCACACATTAAACAAAAGTTTTTCAATTCGAAGAGACATACATCAACGAATCCTTTTAATTAGGTAAAACCAGTTATTAAATGGCACCGCTGCCGGCTCTTTTCGTTAAGATTAACGGTTTTCTGTGAGAGACGCGTTGCTTTTTGGGATCCGTTCACTTGTGAGCGTTATTTTTCTTGCCTAAAAAATTCAAAAAATCCATAAAAATTAAATCCCACCAACCACCAAGAGCTTCTAATCCTTATCAACCACCCACCCAACAAGCCCCACCCATTAACACCGATGTTGAAGCCACAATGAGAACCCAAGGTGAGCAAATCAAGAATCTGCAAAGCCAAATTATCAATCTTAGAGGAGATATCACGAAGCAAGGAAATGAGATAAGATCCGAAGTTCGCGATAATATTTAATCCTCCTTCAGCACTCAAACGAATGAATTAAAGAATCTGTTGGCTAGTTTCTTGCCCTCTACTCAACCTTCTACTTCAAGTTCTCTACCTTCAAACACCGTCACCAATCCGCGAGCTAATGTGAGTGCTATTACTACTCGTAGTGGAGTCACCATCGTAGGACCACCAATCCCACCCCCATCATCTACACCTCCTCCACCACTATGTATCCCTACTCCTCCTACACCTAGTATCAGTGCACCATTACCGCCTCTGCCTCGTCATGATGATGTCTCTCGGAAGGACCCTTCAACATCCCAACCTTTACCGACTACACCTTCACCTTCCACCTATAAACCCAAAATCCCATACCCTTCTCGTTTAGGCAAGACCAACGATCTAACAAAGGAGGACTCTCAAGTGACAAACTATATCAAGATGATTTCTCAAATGTCCTTCAACATTAGTTTTCTTGAAGCACTTGTCCACATGCCCAAATTTGTTAAAGCATTTAAGGAATTGCTTAACAAGAAGGAGAAGCTGCTTGAACTCGCCAACACACGCTTAAATGAAAACTGCTCTGCATTTATTCTTAAAGAACTTCTGGAAAAGCTTGGAGATCCTGGTCGTTTTGTGTTGCCTTGCGTGTTCAACAAAACTGAAGAATTTACTGCCCTTGCTGATCTCGGGGCCAGTATTAATTTGATGCCATTGAGTGTTTGGAAAACACTATCATTACCCGACCTCACTCCAACAAAGATGACTCTTGAACTTGCAAATCGCACTCTCGCTTACCCGGTTGGTATAGCCGACGACGTGTTCATTAAAGTTGGCGCATTTACTTTCCCGGTCGATTTTGTCGTAGTTGATTATGAAATGGACCCTCGTATTCCTTTAATACTTGGTCGGCCATTCTTGAGAACCGGACGTGCTTTAGTGGATGTTGCCGAAGGCGAGTTAATCATAAGAGTCGGGAATGACTCACAAATTTTCAAAATGGGGAAGCTTACAGGCAAATACTATGGACGAGAATCAGTGAATATGATTAATGTGCTCGATGACTTTACCGTCTATGACAATCCTCTATTCGATTCTTCCATCGATAATCCACTCTTTGACGATGATGTGGATGATTCTCGGTCCACTTTGGACGCTTCTCCCATTTATGATTCTCCACCGGTCTTTGATGCTTATGATGATGATTCTAGCTCAGACTCGGATGATTTTGATGATTGTACTTCTGAGTATCCCGAGATGCCCACTTTCGATGATTTTAATGAGGCCGATACTCTTTCGAGCGATTCTTCACATGATGAAGATCCTCCACCATCACTCGATCCTACTTTGGACGATTACTCATTTGAGGAAGATTTCTCTTAATTTCTCAACACTTACTTCCCTCATGAGAGTGATGCTCCTCCTTATGACTTTGAAGATTATCATCTTGATCCTACTTTGGATTTGAAGAACATTCTGTCAAAGGAGAAGAAACCGGTTGACACCAATATCCGTTGCACATATGATTTGACACCTCTTTGTACCCCTTCTGAGGACGAGGTTGTGCTTCTTTACGGATCTTCTTCACACTCTGCTGAGCCTGAGTGCTATTTTCCCTTAAAGGAAAAGGTGTTCGACCCCGGTATTGATATTCTGCAGCCATCTCAGTATCCACCTGATGAAATAAAAGGAAAAATCTTTGGAAATTTTGAAGACATGCTTGCACCACTTCAACCTTGCTTCCACCGTGCTCTATCTTTGCTTAAGGGAACCTTGCCACTTCTTCTTTGGCTTGCCTGGTTCGCCTTAAGCTTGTGCTATATGATGGACGAAAACTATGTCTTCGATCCTGGTGGATATGTTTCATACTTCTTCCGTTGATGATCAAGGTCGAGTCAGGCTAATGACTCGGTTAAAAAAAATCAAGCGCTTCTTGGTAGGCAACCCATGCATCTATCTTTTCGCTTTCTTTATCATAAGTGTAGGGGAGACCCTTTGGTTTGCTATTTCCTATCCTCTCTTCTTAATCAAGGATTCGAGCGCTCAATGATCCACTCTTGATGATTCTTGACGACCCGTGATTCCGTGTTCTACTTCTTCCCGGTTCTATCCTAAACTCTTTTCGATTCACTATTTTATATGTTCTCAATATTAAAATAGGAATCTCTTTAGTTGTCTTTTCCTTAGCGAGATTTAAACAAAGTGCACAATGTCCTAAGTGTAGGGGAGTTTACTCCCACATGCTTAAACATTGAGGACAATGTTTATCTTAAGTGTAGGGGGGACTTCTATCGAAGTTAAGTGGCCTTTTCCTTGTATGTGTCCTCATTTTAACCGGTAAATCAATTTTTCGACATTTTTCAAAATTTTTGATCTATTTTGGCCTATTAGTTTTTCCCTTTGTATAGTTATTTTCTTTCTTTGCTAGAATAAATGTTTAATAAGTGGCTTTAATTTTCAAAACGTTGTGAATCTTTTGACTCAGCCCGAGTTTACTTATCTAAGTTACTCTAGCTAGTATCCTTAACGTGTTTAAGTCAAGTTTTGCTAGGCTTTTATATAGGGAGCTATAAAACGCGAAAGTCTTAACTCTCACGGGTTAAGAACAAGAACTTTTCACAAGTTCCTATAATTGATCCTAGAGAGTCGTTTATCACGGGAACTTTAAGATGCGATTTCTAAACTTGAAAAAGTCTAAGAATTTGCAAGATCCTATAGGCGACTCGAAAACCCAAAACTTTGATTTAATAGGCTAAGTATCCACGAGTCTCATTACTTGAGATTTTAAACTGTGGAGAACGAGAGATGATAGAGCCAATTATAAGTTCGGTATTCTTTCGTGAATTTATGTGAGTTAATTATAAGCCTATTCTCCCATCGCTTGCTAATAATTTATCTGCTAATAAATAAGGTTGTACGATTTGAGAAGTTACTTAGCTTCTAGCCCAAGATCGTTTAAAAGTTGCTCGGTATGGATTAGAGTTCATAGCCAAGGCATAACTTATTGAAGCGGGATGCGAAGATTGGCGAGTCCGAAAAGGCCCTAACAAGGCATGAGGGCTATATTTTGTTGCTAAAGATCCAAAGTGATGTGAAGAATCATTTATCGAAACTCAATATGAAGGATCGAGACACACGACGAAAAGCAAATACTCCCCAAAAGTCATGGAGAAGTGTATCCGAAAAGACCCTAACAAGGTATGAGGATAAATAGATCCAAGTCATAAAAGGAGGCGGATCGTTGTATATCAAAGTCCAAAATAAAGATTGGAGAAAAATGAAGAAGTCGTGGTCCAAGTATGAATCTCTCAAAACTTCAAGTGAAGAAATTCCTATATGAAGAGAAGACCATAATTTCATGAACGTCTCTCAAGGTTTGAAGTATGAAGTCGCTGCCAAATATCGGTCCGAGAAAGGTCTCAAATCGCGAAGCGAGTTATGCCAAGATATTAACTTTATGAGGGCCCGAGAAGCAGTTTTAAAAGATTTTGTCCTTTAGCTAACTATTGATTAAATCGTTCACTTTATTTTCGGCCTAATAAACTATCGAAATAAGTCAAACAATGCATCCTCATGATCATTCAAGACAACAATAAAATATAAGAGATACACCTAGGAATAAAGGAGTCTAAGTGAATAATTGACCCACATGAGTTCATGTTAGTCTACTAACTTATAATAACAATGATCTCGTTTTTAAGCTTGGTTTGGAGAAAGTGAAAACTTGAGGATGATGATTATTCATGATATTTCCAAAACCCAAGGTATGCTTTTGATTTCTTTATTTTGTATGTTTTTAATTTTCTATCTCTTTAATAAAGGCCAATGTGGATTGATTATGATGAAAAATGTAAACGTGCTTTGTAACTAATGCATTGCATGAGGACATTGCAATGGTCAAGTGTAGGGGATTTGATATGTGTGTAAACACACATCTTTTCTACCACTTAATTACAATAATAACCAGACCAAAACGTGTATTTTATGTCTTTTATGTCGGAATTATGCGTGGTTTGTGTTTTTGTTGTGATTTAGGACGAAATTGTGAAAAGTGGAGAAAACACGGATATTCACAGGCATTTACGGGCTTTTATTGAAGAAAAAGATGAAAGACGAAGTCAAGAAGTCAAGAGTGCATAAAGAACGGAAGTCCAAGACCAATTATGAAGATTTATCGAAGAAAAAGTCAAAAGACGGAAGTTTACTTAAAGCCGAGAAACTCAAGTCTAATTTATTGAAGAAATTAAAGACGAGTTCAAAGAAATCCCAAGCCATAAGTCCTTAAAGTCCATGTTTAAAGAAGATTAGAAGAATAAAGGACTAATGATGCAATTAATGAAGATTAAAAGAAGGAGGGACTTAATCTCGTAATTAAGAAGAAATGAAGGAGGGGAGGAAGCTTCATAATCCTCCCCTATATATAGTTAGGACTAGTTAATTTTCTTTTTTGTTGACTAATCGTGACAATTAGTTCTTCCACCTTTACTTTTATGCACATTTAATTACTTGCACCTTTAATTATATGTCTTGCACCTTTAATACATTTAATTTCAAGTAAGTGTCTCTTTTAATTACTTGCACCTTTACTTTATCTTGTTGATCTCATTCTACCTTTCTTTAATCTTTGACTTACATGCTTTTTATTTTGTTTACTTGTTTAAAGATTACATTTTTATGCTTTTGATTGCTTTAAATCATTTATTTTCATAGCTTATTTTGTTTATTTTCAAGCTTATATAGTTTTTACTAAAGCTATTTTCGTATAAAAAGTTGTTTTTCTTAAAGCTTATCCTTTTCGTGTTTAAAAAGTCTTTAAATTTCCGTTACGTAGCTTATTTTTACACGGTTTGTCTTAGGGATTTAGTCTTTGTGCTTATTAGAATCATAGCTTATTTGTGTAGCTTAATTTGTACTTTTTCCTTCGTATTCCGATTGGTAAATCGGAAAAGGGCTTACATATTCCGACCAGCATTCTTTGCTTGGTCGGAAAAGGGTTTTAGTATTCCTATCTGTATTCCGATTGGTGGTGTAGTTTGGTATTCCGATTGGGGCGAGGTAAGTGGGTATTTCGATCTGAACTAGTGATAGATATTCCGATTGGTGCTCCTATCCACATTCCGATCGAGGTGTTATTTGGGTTATTCCGATTGGGATAGGTGACAAAATTCTGACTGGTGATCCGAACAGCATTCCGACCAGGGTCTATCCATATTCCGATCAGGGTCTACCCCGATATTCCGACAGGATTGTTTGATATTCCGATCAAGGTAAGATCGGAATATATTCCGATTTGGGAGGTTTTTCTTCATACTTTGTCTTGTTTAAATTTTAGCTTATATTTTTATACTTTGTCCATTTTTAATTCTCGTCACGTTTTATTTTCTGGTCATTTTAATTAATTTACTTTCCGTCACGTTTTTAAATATTTGCAACATTTAATTTTAAATTAGTTTAGATTTAATTAACGCACATTTAATTTTAATTGCTTTGCACTTTAAATATACTACAACGACAACCTTTTTGTTCCACCGAAATAAAACTGAGTCACACATTAAACAAAAGTTTTTCAATTCGAAGAGACATACATCAACGAATCCTTTTAATTAGGTAAAACCAGTTATTAGTCTAGCATAACATGATCACGGACCATATCATACTAGTCTGGGGGACATGTCGACGTATAGTCTATAGTCGGCCCGTCCCGACAGGCCTGCGGCCCACACATACCTAAATTACCCTTCAAGAAACCAGAATTTCATTCCTAATCTTCTTCCTATTTTGGGATGATTTGGAAGGAAAGCAAGGAAGAGTGTTGTTGACTTCTATAATTTATATGAAATTCTTTATTTTTTTCACTTTTCTTTCCAACTCAGGAACACAAAAACTTTATATACTCTTCATCTTCATCCTTAACTCGGGAACACAAAAATTTCAATCCTTTCTTCTTCACTCCACTTTCCATCCTCCCAAATACTCTGTCTTCTTTCCTCGCTAAACTCGGGAACAGAGTGTAAGCCTATATAAACAGGGGTAGGGGTCTCATTATAAAACATGTTATCTCTCTTAAGCCACACTTCTTTACAATATATCGACCAAATACTAACTTGACCGTCAGAGGTGGACCCCGGGGCTCCAGCCTCGGGTCCACGTCTAACCGGTTTACCTTTGTTTGCAGCATTACTTAGGACCCGGGAAGACGACGAACGGCCCAGGAGAGTCGTCAGACCGGCCTAGCCAAATTATGCTCCAACATTTTAAGAGGTCGATGATGGGAAAATTTTCATTTTTCTTAGGGTTACAAATTTCTCAAAATCCCAGAGGCATCTTCATTAATCAATCCAAATATGCTCTTGAATCTTTGAAAAAGTATCACTTTGAAAACTGTGACCTCATGGATACTCCAATGGTGGAGAGATCCAAGTTGGATGAAGATAGGGATGGGATTGTTGTCGATCCTAAACTTTATCGTGGAATGATTGGCACCCTTCTCTATCTGACTGCTAGCAGGCCTGATTGGCAATTTGTTATATGCATGTGTGCCCGGTATCAGGCTCGGCCTACCGAAAAGCACTTACATGTTGTGAAAAGGATCTTTCGGTATCTTAAATGAACACTTCGTCGTGGTCTGTGGTATCCGAAGGACTCCTCTATTGCACTAATATCTTATGCAGATGAGAATTACGATGGGTGTCAAGATACTAGACGTAGCACTTCTGGCAGTGTGCAACTTCTTGGAGATAGACTGATTAGTTGGGCATCTAAAAGGTAGAAAAGCGTTGCGATATAAAGTACAGAGGCTGAATACATCGCCATGTCCGGTTGTTGTGCTCATGTTCTGTGGATGAGATCACAATTAAATGACTACGGTCTTGGCTTCAACAAAATTCCGATGTACTGTGACAACAAAAGCGCCATTTCCCTTTGCTGCAACTACGTTCAACACTCCCGAGCAAAGCATATTGACATTTTCTACCATTTTATCAAAGAGCAAGTGGAAAATGGAGTGATCGAGCTGTATTTTGTCAATACTGAGTATCAGCTGACGGATATATTCACAAAGGATTTAGATCGAGGACCGTATCTAGTTTTTTATCGACAAGCTTGCTATGAAATCATTCTCACCAGCTACTCTTCAGGAGTTGGCAGAAGAATCTGCAGAATAGTGGTGGTAAAATATTCTCGAGTATCCTTTTATCGTGATCATGTATATTATCGTATTTATATAAACCACCAAAGAGAAAGATACAAAAATATAAAACCTACAAAAACCATAAAAAATATAAAATCAAGAAAATCCAAAAATATTTTTCATTTTAAAACGGGCATGTCTTTTAGTACGGTAATATTTACGGCCTTAGAAATGTCGATTAAAATTGACACAGCACCATAGATAGAGTCCGTATAAAAGTTGTACATATCTTAAAACATGCCCATATGGCTTGTAGTTATTTCTGACTGCAACCGGCTTTTCGCATTAAAGTCACGTATTTCTTTCGAAAACGTTGGCTCACAACGGGAATTAATTTTCTCGGGTATGGTTTACTTTAAAATCATACAAGGGATCAAGTTTACTTTATAACTTGGTCTAATACAAATTTGTGTATGCTTCAGTGCACTTATTTTGTTTAAATAAGAGAAATCTTATTGCCACCAAAATCGTTCTTTTAAATCATTAAACGAAAAATGCTTTCATCGGTATTGGAATCTTTAAACAACGACTACAACTCTTTAAATAGAAAATGGGTCAGTGTTTAAGGGGGAGAAAATATCAAGTCATCTTTGTCATCAAAAATCGTCTCCAAAAATCTTTTCAGGAAAATTAAACGGTTAAGTGTTGTTCGTTGTGATTTTGTCAAGATAGTTGATTTTGGATTTGCTGTAGATCGTCTCTCGTGCACTTGATTGGAATTTAGAGATTATTGGCTTTTACGCAGACTCGATTAAGTGCGTTAATTGTTTGAGTGTGGGATATAGTGAATTGGGTGTTTAATTGTTTAACGGACGTTGAAATTAATAATAATAACTTAACATGTAAAAGGAGAGAATTTAAGGGGGTTATTTGCAACTTTTGAAAGTTTTGACCTAAGTCAATAGAAAATGCATGCCCCCTTCTCTTTCTTTTTTCTGGTTTCGTCTCCACAAACACACATACTCCTTTTTTTGACGCCATAGCCAAACCATCACCACGCACCTCTATTTCTTGGTCATTTTTCGATTAATACATCTAAGGTAAATCTCCTTTAGTGTTTTTAATCACTCAGCATCTTCCTAATTATCTTAATTCATAGTTAATATGCCCAATTAATTGATTTTTAGGGTTAATGTGATTTTCCTCAATGAAAACTATAATTGATTGGTGGGTTTTGATTAGAATAGGATTTAGAATATAGGGTTTTTCTTAGTATGTGTCATGAATCCATAGACCTTGTGCTAGGATCCCTGAGTTTGACAAAGAACAGTGGTTATTAAGTTGGATTCCGACTTTTTAACAGAAGTTGAATTCCAAATTGTGATAGGTTTTAAATTTCTAATTATAACAAGTTTTGAATTCCAAATTATAACAAGTTTTGAATTCCGAATTATAACAAGTTTTGAATTCCGGATTCTTACAAGTTTTGGATTCCGAATTATAACGAGTACTTGGATTCCGAATTATGTGCACGTGTAGATTCAGACTTATTTACATGAGTGAATTTCCACTTGTTAACTAAAACGAGGATTCCGACTTATTAACAGAACTTGTATTCCGACTTATTAACAGAACTTGTATTCCGACTTAAGTATATGACTTTGGATTGCGTCTTACAATTCGAAATATGGATTCAGATTTGTGTTCACAAACATGGATTCTGACTTATGTGTCTAAGTTAGGATTCCGAATTATGTGTCTAAGTTAGGATTCTGATTTATGTGTCTAAGTTAGGATTCTGACTTCTTTATACAACGTGGATTCAGACTTATGTGCTTGAATTGAGATTCCGACTTATTTACATGAATGAATTCCGAATTCTTTACTACATTTGGATTCCGAATAATAAACTATGTGTGGGTTCCGAATTAGAAACAGGTTGGGATTCCGAATTATAACAACTTTGGATTCCGAATTGTAAAAATTGTTGAGTATTCTGAATTATACACCGTTCATACTTATGTGGATTCCGACTTGATGTTAAGTGATTATTTTGGGTAGTGATTGTTTTTTTGCTATAACATATGTTAAGTGATTATTTTGGGTATGTCATGTTCTAGTTGCTTTAAGTTGCTATATTTTAAGTGTTGAAATATGTTGCTTTAAGGTTTATACATCATGATATATCTATCTTGTGTATCAACGTGTATGTTTCGTCTTAGCAGCAATCATGTCTCACACTCAAGCTCAACAAATTGAACTCGACCTTGCACTCTTACCAGAAGAAAACCGCCTTAAACTTTCTCCCAATAATCAACGACTGAAAGAAGGCTACGTTCCATCACAAGCAGCATTCAGAATCGCAATCGAAATACTTGATCTCTCACCGATCAAAATGCATTGAGGATCTCATTAAGTGTTCCATAAATCTACATGCATGAGTTTTGGACATCCATCAAAGCAATGACAAACACAAAGTTTTCATTCAACATCAATCGATAAAAAAAGGGAATTTCTCTTGATCAGTTTCGGGAATTTTTGGATTTCCTTCTTTAGCTAAAGGGAAAAAGTATGTTGCTGATCCAGACAGAGAAGAAATCATAAAGTTGATTATGTCTCTTGGCTATGATGAAGAATTGCCAAACTTGTCTAAGTTTAACACTTATAGGCTTGGACAACCATTGAAGGCAATTTTTAGCATCATTATCCGGTGTTTGACTGGAAAATTTAGAGGTGCAGATTCTTTGAGATTGTCTCAGGCTCGTATATTTTATGGAATCTACAAGCGCCTCAATTTAGACTATGCCTCTCTCATGTGGGAAGGATTTCATTATCAAGCTTTCAGAAATGCTAAGAAAAAATCTGAACACCTTCATTTTCCACGCTTCACAAAGCTCATCATCAATTACTTCATGAAAGCCGATGAAGATATCGATCGACGTGGCGGATTCTTCGACAACTCAAAAGATGATGATTCTTTCTTGGTAACCATGAGACAAAAAGGAGCTAAGATTCTTTACTCAGGTATTCCAGCTCCAGTTCCGGATAATCTGCTAAACGATAAAATGAAAAAGAGTGCCTATAAGACGCTTCTGCAAGAAAATGAAGAACACAAAAAGAAAGTAGCTGCTGAAGAGTTCAAGGCACCAAAATCCAAAAGCAAAAGAAAAGAAACTAAATCCTCAGAAGCTGATACACCAACACAAGATAAAGGAATAAGAACAAGAACCTTGCCTTTATGGCAGAAAAAGGCCAAGGGAAAGAAAACACTTCTCATGGATGAAGATATAGAAGAACAACAACAGCCTTTGACTGAAAAACAACACATGAAGCAATTAAAGCAAGTGTTAAAGGAAAGCCGACAAGAGACAGGAGGTAGTGGATCAGTACAGAGGTCAAAGGAAATCGAAGTTTCTGATATTGCTGACTTTGGAGAACCCTATGCTTACGAGGACGAGCCAGTTCATGATAAAGACGATGATCAGCAGCACGACCACCACGACACAGTTTTCGATGATATTCCACCTGTACAAACAGAGATGGTACACATGGAGGCAGAGATCGCTGACATCAACAAGGAGAAGATTATAACCAAATCCACTTCAGTGTCGGATCCGGTAGGTAAATACTTAAACCTTCACTCTCTAGAATCAGAAGTTACTAACACCGATCCTTCATCAAACCCGAACATGGTTAATGTCCCTGTAACTTTGGCCACGACATCGGTAATCAGTACCATTGTGACAAATCCTGTAACCCCTTCACTATCAACCATTCAACCTGTGTCTTTGTTGTCACATCCACCTGTCAATACAGCTTTCATGATAAGAATAGAACAAAGACTGAAAGATCAAGAAGATAAAACTACTCAAGTCACAGAGCAGTTAGAATCATCAAAAAGAGCTCATGAATAGGAAATCGCTCGCCTCAGAGAAGAATTAGCTAATAGACAACAAAGTGAAGAGTCATCAAAAGCAAGTCTAGAAGCTAAAGCAGCTAAAAAGCAAGAATCGATCGAACGTCTTCGAGAACTGAAAAGGAAGTACAGAGACGAGAAAGAGAGTCTTGTTAAAGCCAACGAAACACTTATTGAATCCATCAGTTAAAAGGTTCAAGGATCTATTGAAACGGCACTCCATGCTTTGTCAGACGAGATAAAAAATATTGTTGCAAGCAAATTGATGATCAAGTCTTCAGACACTCAGCAGTCAGACTATCTAATTGCTCAAAGGCTCACAGACTATGAGTTGAAAAAGCTGTTACATGCTCGCATGATTCAAATCGGGTCCCACAACTAAACGCCAGCCCAAATAGCACTCCACAAGGCTCTAAAGACGGCTATGGATGAAGACACCGAGATATTTGAAAAGCATGGCACCGTCGTCCCTTACAGTAGTCTACAAAAAGATAAAGAAAACGTAGAAGAGGGTAAATCAGACAAACCCGATGAATCTTCTGTTAATGATGAAGACAATGATGGTGAAGATGAAGATGACGATGAAGATGAAGATGACGATGACGATGACGGTGATGGTGACGGTGATGATAAAGGTGATGGTGACGATGATGATGATGAAACTATGGATGAACGTGCCAATGATGAAGATGAGTCAAAGGATGATGACGAAGAGAAAAAAGATGAAGATGAGGATGCTGATGATGATAACACAAACAAAGAGAAGTCGGATGATGATGATGATCAAACTTCAGGAAAAGGTTACAAGTCTCAAAAGGATGATGTTACCAAAGCTCAAACCACTTCAGCAGCCGAGGCAACTCAACAAACCGAGTCACCTCAAAAGGGCAAACGTACCTAACGACCTCATGATGTTAATGCTTCTACGGCAACCTCATCCGTTCTAGTTCAATCTGACCAAGCTACCACATCTACAACACAAGCACCAGAACAACCTCTACCGGAACCTGATCAGCAAATACCTGAAGTTTCAGAATCTGCACCAGTAAAAGATATTCCAGAAACTCAGTCAGTTCCATAATCTGAACCAGCACGGATATTCTGGTCATTGAACCAGTTTCTGACATTCCATAATCAAGTGATCCAGCATGGGTGGATACAATAACCGTAGATGAAAATGCACCCGAGCAACCTTGGGTCACGGAAGCTGCTGGCATTCCTCCTCTCACTCAAGATGATGAACAATATTTCTCCCAAATCCTCAGTAATCCCATCGATTTCTCAGCATACTTAGTCTACAATTATGGGACTGACAACATAACTTCGGCTATGGTAGCTCAAGAACTTCATGATCCCACCTTCCTTGTCAACTCAAGAATCAGCAGAATGGAGGTTGAATACAATGCAAATGAGCTTCTGAAAGCAATGAACACTCCTCATCAAGCATGTCTTCACAAGCCTAACAAAGCACCTCTCCCGACAACAGAAGGTAATTCTCAAATTATACGTGATTTCTTTGTATGTCGTGACCTTGAGTATTTGGTTAAAGGCGCAAACAAGTATGCGACTTCATTAACTTTGGTCAAAGTTTCAACTTGGGGGTCAATACCATGGATTGAGGAAAAGGTTGATCGTCTCTGGATAAAATAATTAGTTCCTCAGTATGATCACTATGCCGAATTGGGTGCATCACATTGGGGCGCAACCATAAGGTGATCTTACAACTATGCATGTGGGTTCAAATCAGTCCATCAGTTCGTATCTAAGTTTAGAATCAAAGCCATTCTCGGAGTGAGAATTCAACCCAAGATCGGTTACCATCATTTAACAGAGATCAAACTGAAAAGAGAAGATGACAAACACTACACCATCATGGAAGGAGACTTTTCGGTTCTTCCTCTCGAAGACGTTGAAGACATGTTGCTTCTGATGACTCAAGGTACACTCAGACATTTGGAAGCTGAAGACATCATTGCCTTGAATTCAGCTCTTAGAATGTATACACGTCGCAGTGTAATCAAGAAGAGAGTTGAAGACTTGAAACTTGGTGTCGAAAGTTATCAGAGGAAGCTGAATCTCACTGCTCCATACACTAAAGTTCCTGATATCCATCACGACAAAATCCCCTACACGAGTACAACAAAATTGGTTCCTGGTACTTTCTACGTAAATAGATCCGATGAGAAGAAAATCATGAGAGTCGCGGAACTTCACAAGTTTAGTGACGGGATTCTTCAATAACTATGGGACACCTTGTTGCATCTCAACGTCACCAAGAAGCATCACAAGGTTACAATAAAGTGGCACGATGTATACATAACAAGTGCTCACTACATGATCAAGAAGATTGAAGAAAAGTTGAGGGAAAGACGTTTAATAAGAAGTCTAGAACGATTCGTCGGTGGTAGACCATATGGAGCGCATTAAAATTGGTCGTACTATCTCAGGTCAACTCCATATCTTACTTGTGAATATGTAAATACTGTGATTATTGTGCTTTTGTGGCTTGCTGTAGTGTGAAAGTATGATAATTTTTTCAAGAATTTCTCACGAGATTCTAAATCTTTCAAAATATATATCATACTCAAGCACTAAAACTAACCCTCATTAACTTGAGGGGGAGCATTAATATGTTCTATGGCCAACATCTGATTTCATTTTGTTACCTAACAATCGGTTAATCCATTAATACCCAAAATATTGATGGTTAACATTTTGGATAAGCGAAGAAAATGGGATTAACGAGACTTGTAAATATATGTGGCTAAAAATAAAAAAGGCTTAATGGAAAATCCAACTTGATATGTGTTATGCATATGTTAAGGGGGAGCATTTTGATGTCAAAAACACTGAAGGTACAAAAACTCTTGATATTTATATCACAAATACCTCAGTGATTTTAAGGAATTTTCATGGTGACAAATATTTACTCAAAACACACTTAGCTCACGACGGTTGTGGTGACAAAAGGGTGGTAGGATTAGGTATTAGTCCAATGATTCTTATAGAACCGGAGGAATCTTCCCAAGGACAATTCCATAGTTAGAAAATAGTAGTCCTTAGGAAAGATGGGGAATGGATTGTGAACGAAGCTGAATGCCGACCAAGTACTGATGCTAGCACAGAAACAATCACAACAAGGTGTTAATGATGATGTATTGGTAAGAATTGAAGGGGTTGAAAAATGAAAAAGAATTGTAAAGATAAAGGGTGTAAAGAAAGAAGCCATCCTTACAACTTAGGTAGAAACCGGGTCAACACATCTCGAAGACGATAAAGTATCATGGACCCAGTGATACGATGCACAACCCCTCCCAACTAACTCAAATATCTCTCAAAAGATATTTGTTTTAATGTCACGGAGTTCAACACGTTATATATCGGTTTATTCACTCCGAATGAATTGATATTGAAAAGGTGGCAATCCTCTCCAGCCTCCACTCACTAAATCAAAATGCACCATTGAGTCTAGAGCCACGAGATCATCAAAAGTCTCATTTGGACACATTTCAAAAAGAAAAAACATTTTTATGAGTCCCTACGCAATATTCTTGTAATATTTCCCGAACATATGAGTACGAAAGTGTTACAATGAAGATGGAAATCCCGCTTGAGCCAACATCAAACAAGCTCATGGTAGGTGACACGTGCGGTTCTTTAAGAACCAAGCTTGTGATAACTGGAAAGAAACGATGGTTTAATTCTTAATTGAATTCAAACTTGTTCCAGGACCTCTACGCATTATCCAAGTGATCTTGCTAGAACACTCAGAGTTGCACTCTTTAGTGTTCACAGTGATGAGTGGAAATCCTTCAAGTGTCAACATCAAACAGCACTACGGTAGGTGATGAGCAAGATTCTATTAGAATCGAGCTCGTGACAACTAGAAAGCAACGATGGTGAAAATATTAATTGAAACTCACTTGTTCCAGGTTCATGAATTGACGACTTCAATCATTAGGATATTTTAGCCAAAATGGTTCACTCTTTATGTTCGCAGTCAGCTTTGGACGGTAGAAAAAATAGAACGGGTTTACCCGCGAAATCTTGTCATGGAGATCTTTAATTAGAGCTACCTGTCACAAGTACGATATACAATATCGTCCAACGGTCTTCAACGACCGGAGGTAAAACGCTACCGAATCAGAATAAAATGTCAAAGCCATTTTATTCATGTCTTATTATGTTGCTGCATTTGAAGACGGTGGTGTTGCGGTGTACCAGATGAAGTCGTCCTCACATGCTTATATTTTCTGCCTCAATATTTCAGCAAAATTCAAGAAAGTTCAACATAAAGACTTCTGCTGTAACAAACTCTGAAACTTTCAAGAATTCAACAAAAGTATAAGTATGTGGGACATGAAGTCACGAGGAGGCCACATATCAGAAGAAGGCAAAGACTGCGCGTGAAGATGATCTCAAATTACAAGAAAAGTCAAAGCCAAAAGAACATGATGTTGCAGGCCAAAGCTCAAAGATTATTACAACATATTCACAAGCCGAAAAAGAAAAGAAGAAAAGAGAAGCAACTACATGCTCAAGAACAAAGACTTAATATAGTATGCTAGGTTTAGAACTTTGTAATTTGGAGTGACCTCCCTTAGGGGGAGATTGTTGGAAATACGTTTTTAACGTATATTAGAAGTATCGTTCACTCTAAAAATATTATTAAACGTGTTTAGCTCGTAGTTAGTTATTGTATTAAACTTTAGTTACTAACCAACCCATGGGCGTGTCCATGGGTTGTAGACCCAAGCCCATTAAGGGTGAGGGTATATAAGGCCCCTTTCCTTCATGGAAAGGGGTTGGTTGTTCATTCTGTTTCATTAATAAAACATTGTTTCTCTCATCTTTCTCTCTCTAGAAACAAGAACCCACTTGTTAGGATCATAGATTATCACTATTCTACATCCTGACTTTCCGTTTTGATGAACCGGCCCATAGGCGTTCATCTTTGCTATGTCAATTTGTTTTCATGTCATTTGCGTTTGGCTATGCCTTCATAAACTGTTTCATGCATCATTTTATCATGTTTAAGCATATGTTCTAATCAGATTAATCATTTCATTTTCATTTTAAACTGTTAGATGGTCATGACACGCGAACAAGAGCTAGCAGCAGCTGTCCAAGCAGCTGTGCAAGCCATGCTTCCCCAAATCAGGAACCAAATTCGGGCTGAATACCAGAATGCCCCGAATCAGAACAACAATCCTCCTCCTCCTCCACCAGCTACTTTGTAAACTTGGCTTGAGAGGTTTAACAAGAAGAAGCCAAGATCTTTTGACAAGGCTGAGACAACATCTGATGCGGAAGACTGTATTTCGCATATGGAGAAGATTTTTGATGCTATGGGATGTGATGGTGTCTACATGGCAAGGTTGGCTTGCTATAAGTTTGAGAGTGATGCCTTACATTGGTGGAGAGCTTACAAGTTAGCTAATGGAGGTGATGTTTGGCTAGCTACATTGACTTGGGATCAGTTCAAGACTTTATTCTATCGGCAGTTCTTTCTGACATCTGAGCATGAAGGACTCAAGAGGGACTATCACTCCATTCGTCAAAGAACTAGAGAGACTAGCACTGAGTTCATGCAGAGGTTTCTTAGGTTGGTTGGATTCTTAGGCGCGGCTGCGGGTACTGCGAAAGAACAAGCCAAGCACTTCCGTTGGGCTCTGCACGCCTCTACAGCAGCTCGTTTGGTTAGTGCTACTTATGCTAATGTGGCACAAGTTAATGATGAAGCACATAGCTTAGAAATGCTACATGAGCGTGTTGACTATGAGGAACAAGCTCGTCCTGAGAAGAGGTTTAAATTTCAGTCATCAAGCATTATCATATCATTTCAATCTTTATGTTCATTTATACCTTTTCCTATCCAATTTTATCTTCAGGCACAAGGGTGGAGACCGGGTACAACCGGCCACTCAGAAGAATGCCAACAAGGTCCACGGTCAATCTAACGACCGTTATGGATCTGACAAGAGGAACGGTAATGACAATTACCGTAACAACAACAGCCAGTCCAACAACAACAGGTCCCTAAATTCTTAAACTTTTTCTATGATTCAGTTGTTGTATGTTTTTACATACTAACATGTCAGCATCATAAACAGGAACTCTGCGAGTGGACGTGACCAAAATGCTAAGGGTCAGCAGTCCAACAACTCATCTTCATCTGGTAAACCGTCATTTCAACTTCAGTGTAGTCATGTTTATGCCAAGTAATCATGTCTCAAGCATATTCTTTTAAACAGGCTCTCAGGTAGCAAGGGTACCTCCGGGAGGTTACACCTACCCCATCTGCACGACTTGTAGTCGTAGACAACTCGGTACATGTCGTAAATCAGCTGGCGTCTGTTTTAAGTGTGGACTACCAGGACACATGTTGAAAGACTGCAAGAAAGGAGACACTGCTTGTACTTCTAGTGCTGCTCTTCCTAAGCCACCAGCTTCGGGACGTGTCTACACTACCACACGGGACCAAGCTAATAAGTCCTCAGGTACTATAACTAGCATCCTCTTTATAAACGGTCATGCTACATGTGTTTTATTCGATACTGGTGCTACTCATTCAGTTATATCCTCTACGTATGCCACTAGTATTAATAAAATCCTTACGCCATTAGAGAATATTTTATGTATATCTACGCCCATGCGGGACTCTTTGCGAATTACCCAAGTGTACAAAGATCTTCCACTAGAACTCGATGACAAGATTCGCCCAGTAGATGCACTTCCTTTGGATATGTGCGAGTTTGATCTCATCTTAGGCATGGATAGTTATCCAAGCATAATGCTACAATTGATTGTCATACTTATCGGGTTATTTTCGATGATCTTCAAGCTCCAGAGTACATTCACACTGGTTTTATACCAGGAAAGTCTGTACAAATCATCTCTACGTTAGAAGCTCGCGCATTACTATCTCATGGTTGTGAGGGTTTCTTAGCTTCAATTCGGAATCTTACTGCCGAAGTTCCATCAATCCAAGACCAACCAGTTGTTTCAGAATTTCCTGATGTATTCTCAGAAGAACTTTTGGGTATACCACCTACTCGAGAAGTAGAGTTTAACATCGAGCTCATCCCAGGAGCTCAACCATTCTCTAAGGCTCCTTATGGCTCCCATAGAGCTCAAGGAGTTAAAAGATCAGCTGCAGGAATTACTAGAGCGAGGTTTCATCCGACCGAGTGTATCACCATGGGATGCACCGGTACTTTTCGTCAAGAAAAAGGATGGCACTATGCGTTTATGCATTGACTGTCGTAAGTTGAATAAGATCACGATTAGGAACCGTTATCCATTACCAAGAATCGATGATCTATTTAACCAACTTCAGGGTGCCAAAAGTTTCTCCAAGATTTATTTAAGATCCAGTTATCATCAACTGCGAGTTAAAGAGCAGGATATTCTCAAGACTAATTTTCGCACCAAATATGGCCTTTATGAGTTCGTAGTCATGCCTTTCGGACTCACTAATGCTTCTACGGTTTTCATGGACCTTATGAACTGCGTCTTCCACGAGTACTTAGAAAAATTTGTTATCGTCCTTATCGATGACATCCTCATCTTCTCTAAATCCAAGGAAGAACATGAAGAATATCTACGTATTGTGTTGAAGATTCTTCGTCAGAAACAGTTATATGCCAAATTTTCTAGTTGTGAATTTTGGCTAACCAAGGTGGCACTATTAGGCCACATTGTCTACGCATAATGGATTACTATTGTAAAAACCCGTAAAAATAAGGTCATAATTTAACTCTATTTTCAATTATTTTGAAGATATTTTATAACGTTAAATATTATTCTGTTTAACGGTTTAAGTTGAAACCGATATTAAATATTATGTTTTAATATTTTGACGAGTAACGAGGACTACTAGTGATCGCGATACCGACGGATGCCTAAAATTTTATATTTTATTATCGATCGTTTCGATATTTAATAATTTTGACGATATCGTTTTAATTATGTATCGAGTCGTTATATTATTATTTTTCGTGTGCGTTTAAACTTAAAAAAAATATATATTTTTACGAAACCCGAGCCTCGTAAATATTTCAAAATTTACAATTTATATTTTCTACCCTTTTAAACTATTTTATTACATTTTGGACCAAAACTATCACAAATTGACAAAAACTACCTTAACCTTGGACTATATATACAATTTCCACTAGAACCATTTCATTAAAAAGATCATTAAAACCAAAACTTCTTCTTCCTCTCTCCTTTTTCTCCAAAAACCTTACACCCCTTTAAACATATACATCAAATTTTTTTGATTTTCTAGCTTGATTCTTCCAAAACAAAGACAAGTCCCATTCCTAATTTTGAAAGGTGATTCTAATGATACCATTTTTATTTACATGCATTGAGTTTTGAATTTTGATAAAAACTAGACTTGTTAGGTGATGATTTTGATCATGCATGTGTTAGAGATGATGATCAAATGATGTTTATGTAAAGTTTTTGTTAAAAAGTTGAATTTTAATTTTTGGGTTTTTTATTTTGATGATGATACAAGTGTTAGGATGGGTTTATGATGATATTAGGATGTTAGAATGATGATAAAAGTTGTTGGTTTTAATCAAAAACTTGATTTTGTAAGAGATTTTTATAGTCAATTTTGGGCAGTAGGTTTGAGGCTATTTTCGAGGGTCTTAAGTCTGAATATAAGATGATATGATGGGATTATGTTGTAGAGAATTTCGTTAGCTTCGATTTGATATAAAGTAGGCCTTCCAACTCCAAACGAGGTGGAAGATACACTAGTTTGATTTTCGTGTACCGGGAGACGAGTGTTGACACAATCCGAAAATTGTTGTCGATATTTGGATCGAATCTCGGGGACTATAAAATGAGTTTCAAAATGATTCAAGGGCTGTTCTCAGGCCCCAAGTTTATTATTTTGAGTCTATTTTTAGAATCAAGTGGAGGTTTTACAAACGGAGTTGTTTAGAATGGTCAAAATGGTTTCGTAAGTCAAGGTCGCTAAACTGTCCGGACTTTGTGATTCAAAGATGAGTCGGGCAGGGAACTTTAGAAATAAAATCTTTTAATGGGCTCTTGGGAGGACTTTCTACATATAGTAAGTGAGTTCTCTGAGTAGTATCATAAAAAGTTGATATGTCTAAGTATGGGAAAACGGCTTGGACATTCGGTATGTTCCGGCAGATTTTTATTAAAGGCGTAGAATAATAAAAAGAATATATAGGAGAGTGTAATAGTATCACTTGTATCATTTTCTCTCGATGTTGTCGTGATTTTATGATTCGAGTTTTATATTCTTATGTATGGGTTATTTCTCGAGTCTATTATTAATGAACGCACCTCATTTGATAGGTTGCGGTTCTCGTGTTTGAAAGGCATCATCTATCATCGGCGATCGTCTCATTACCACTATTAGCTAAGGTGAGTCTATAGCCTCGCTTTATACTAGTTATTAAATGATTTTAAACCCGGGAGGGGGAATACATGTTTTATAAACTTAGAACACAAGATTTTTATGGTATGCTTTGTCTCTCTATGAATGGACCCATGGTTGCCTTTAAATTGCATTAAGTGATTGCCTTTGTTAAAACCTCAATTATGGACCGTTAATCAACCTATGATGGGTTAACCGCTAGTACAATTAATAGATCTATGGGGGAAGCCGCCCCGGTTCAGTTTTTCCGGACTTGTCATAGAAGCTTAGGCCCGACCTCCACACTGTTTGATCATATTGTATTGAGAAGTCAAGTATACGGCAATGTACCATTAATCTAGAGGTAACCGAAAATTAATAAATCTCTTGTCTTATCAGACCTCTAATGGGAGTGTCTAAGGGCTCGGTTCCATGAGCTTATTGCAATTTATGCTATATACAATTATCATTGTTGATGCAAATTATTATTTGATGCTTATAAGCATGCCACAAACTTATAATCTTTGCTTGTGTCCAAATTGATTACATAAACCTATAGATTCACTCGGCATTTTTGCTGATTGTTTTACTCACATGTATTTTGTTGGGGTTTACTTCGTTCCAACAGGGTGAAGATAATCAATAGCCTAACTACGTACCAATGAATGGTTACCGGATATCTCTTGGAGTCGTGTAATCACTTTCCAAAGAAGATTATTCGACCCTATGCCTGGGTTAACACGAATACCTCCTTGGGATAAAACCAAGAGTTAGTTCTTGTTTTAGGCACAAATCAAGAACTCTATGCGTTTCTGTGTTTCTTGTTTCTGTATCTCATCATGCAAAATATGATCACTATTTATAGTGATCCTATTCCTTTAAGGAATGTAACTCCTAGTCAAAGGTATTAAGAGCATTAATCAGCCTATTAATCTCATAATAACCTTCATAAAGCATAGTGGTTACATGACCAGAAATCTGGTCATCAAGTCTATATTCAACCCTCATTAACTGGTCAAAGAGGTTACAAAGACTTTGTGCATCACCAGGAGCAACGTCCTGACCAGGAGCAGCTTCCTGACCAGGAGCAGCTTCCTGACCAGGAGCAACTTCCTGACCAGAAGCAACTTCCTGACCAGGAGCAGCTTCCTACTGATATCACAACCACTATATTGAGTCCAGGGAGGTAAGGGACTTAATGGGTGTACACTCCGTACCTCCAAACCCATTTACAAGTATTACCCGTTCCCACAATTGCACTAAATTTCCAACAATCCTCCCCAATTTAGTACAATTCCTTTTTGCATGAAAATCAACTTTAACAAAACCAATGCATAAATGAAAATGTCCTGAGGATTGAATTTACATCTTAGTACATCACTCCAAATATTCGAGAATCAGGGTGTTCTAAGAATTGAACCCTTCAACTACTTTGAATACCTGAAGATAACATACACCCAAGTTTTCAAACACTTAAAACGCTCCTGACACCATACAAGCCATGTGTCCATATCTAATTCATAAATGTTGTAAGAGCCAAAGTCCATGCTCCTTGAGGCGGCGAAACCTCAACATTTACATAGGTGGTTCCTCTTTAGTTCATGCTCCTGCTTAAGCACTTTTTCAAAGAAATTAACCATTAAGAAGTTTATAACTTCATCCTCCTTTCAGCAGATACAAGCACATCCTTGGGATGATATGTAAAACATGTGCTTCAGTCCCCTGAATGTTCAGCTTTCCACATTGAACTCAGCTCCCAAGTTTCCTCAGGAGGGAGTTGGGTGTCCTAGCATTCAGTGACTAGAGTGGACTTTTAAACCCATCCCTCTACCAGACTTTATAACCAAGTCTCTAGCCAATCCCTTCGTCAAGTGATCAGCTAAGTTTTGTTGAGACCTCACAAACTCTATTGAAATCACCCCATTCGTGATCAACTCACGAATCATGCTATGTCTAACACCTAGGTGTCTAGACTTGCCATTGTACATCTGGCTATATGCCTTAGCCAATGTAGCTGCACTATCACAACGGATAGAAATGGGTGCCATAGGTTTGACCCACAATGGAATCTCAAGAAGCAAGTTTCTCAACCATTCAGCCTCTTTACCAGCAGCTGCTAGAGCCACAAATTCAGATTCCATTGTTGAACCAGTAATGCAAGTTTGCTTCTTGGATGCCCAAGAAATTGCACCACCACCAAGAAGGAATACCCAGCCACTTGTGGATGAATTATCCTCAGTATTGCTGATCCAACTTGCATCAGTGTAACCTTCCAACACTGAAGGATATCCAGTATAAGACAAACAATAATCCATTGTTCCTTTCAAATACTTCAGTACCCTCTGAATTGCTTGCCAATGCTGAGTACCAGGATTACTAGTATACCTACTCAGTTTACCCACAGCAAATGCAATGTCAGGCCTAGTACTAGTCATGGCATACATCAAGCAACCAATCACCCTAGAATACTCAAGCTGGGAGACAGCCTGACCATTGTTAGGCATCAGTTTCTCACTCGTATCCATAGGTGTACTCACTGGAGTACAATCAAAGTGATTGAATTTCTTCAGCACCTTCTCAATGTAATGAGACTGAGAAATTACAATACCATCACTTTCATGTTTAATCCTTATGCCAAGGATAACATCAGCCTCCCCCATGTCTTTCATGGAGAACTTTGACGACAAAAAATCCTTTGTCTGATCAACCTTAGCTTGGTCAGTACCAAAGATTAACATGTCATCAACATATAGGCAAATGATGACTCCTTTACCAGATTCATCAAATTTGCTATATACACATTTGTCAGCTTGGTTAAGTGAATAACCATTAGACAAAACCACTTCATCAAATTTCTGGTGCCATTGCTTAGGTGCCTGCTTTAGTCCATATAAGGACTTAATCAGTTTACACACCTTACCTTCATGACCAGGCATGATGAAGCCCTGAGGTTGGTTCATATAACCTCCTCATCCAAGTCACCATTCAAGAATGCTGTCTTCACATCCATCTGATGAATAATCAGATTGTGAATACTTGCTAGAGCAATCAACATTCTTATGGTACTGATACGTGCTACTGGAGCATAAGTATCAAAATAGTCTATCCCTGACTTTTGTTTAAAGCCTTGAATGACTAGCCTTGCCTTGAACTTTTCAACAGTTCCATCTACCTTCATTTTCCTTTTGAAAATCCACTTGTTACCAAGTGGATTACAACCTGGAGGTAGATCAACCAACACCCAAGTGTTGTTGCCCATGATGGAATCCATCTCATCATTGATTGCTTCTTTCCAGAAAGCAACATCCTGGGACTTCATTGCTTCATCAAATGTTTTGGGATCATCCTCAACATTAAAGCAATAGTAGAATTGGTCAGAGACCTCATCTCTTGTACCTTCAACTAAGTATAGTTGAAACTCAGGCCCAAAATTCCTTGGAGTCCTATGCCTTGTGCTTCTTCTAAGCTCAGGCTCAGGTTGCTGAACCACAACCTCATCAGTGACCCTTTCATGTTCCACTGAAACACCAGTGTCCTCAGCTCCTATAGGAGTCCTAAGGCTTGGTCTAGGGACTGATGAGAACCTAGTCTCATCAAAGTTAGCATCCCTTGATTCAATGATTGAGTTTATTGAAACTGAATCATTAGGTTCAATAACATAGAACCTATAAGCCTTGGAATGCTCAGCATATCCAACAAAGATGCATTCAATGCCTCTTTCACCCAAGGTTTTCACCTTTGGATCAGGGAGTCTTACAACAGCCCTACAACCCCAAACTTTGAGGTAGTTCAAGTTTGGTTTCCTTTTAGTCCAGAGTTCATAAGGGGTAATCCTGTTCCTTTTATTAGGAACCCTGTTTAATAAATAGCAAGCTGTTAACATAGCTTCTCCCCAAAACCCTTGACTCAGTCCTGAGTAGGACAACATGGAGTTAACCATCTCTTTTAGTACTCTATTTTTCCTTTCTGATATACCATTTTGTTGTGGAGTATAGGGGGCAGTTGTTTCATGGATTATTCCAACAGACTGGAAAAACTGAGTATTCATGTACTCACCTCCCCTATCAGTCCTAAATCTTTTGATTTGGACTCCTTGTTGTAATTCAACTTCAGTTTTAAATACTTTAAATTTATCTAATGCTTCATCCTTAGTATGCAACAAATAGACATAACAAAACCTTGAAGCATCATCAATAAATGTTACCAAGTATTTCTTATTCCCTAATGAGGGAGTAGCATGCAAATCACATAGATCACTATGGATTAGCTCCAAAAACTGTAGTTTCACGTTTTACATCCTGAAATGGTTTCTTAGTAATTTTATTCAGCATACAAGTCTGACACTTATCAGTGTCCATGTCAAAAGCTGGAATCAACCCATCCTTAGACATATCTTGCATCCTCTTATAGTGGACATGGCCTAGTCTAGCATGCCATAGTGATGAATCATTCAGTTTAGTGGTAGTCATCAGGACAGAATCAACATTTATACTAGAATCAATATTAAGCCTGAACATTTGATTACTCAAATAGCCAAAACCAATAAACACACCATGTTTCGATAAAACAAATTTATTAGATTCAATCACTTGTTTATAACCACAATTATTCAAAACACTACTAGAAACCAAGTTCTTCCTAATATTAGGAACATGCAAAACATTAAACAAAGAAACAATCTTTCCAGAACTAAATTTAAGATCTACACAACCACGTCCATGCACTAGGGCTGTTGACTCATTTCCCATGTGAAGAATAGATCCATCATTCATTGACTCATAAGTCTTGAACCAGCATCTATCTTTACACACATGTACTGTTGCTCCAGAGTCAACCCACCACGCAACATCATCATCCTGCACAAAGTAAGCTTCAGATACATATGTAACATAATAAATCTGGAGAGATTCATTAAACATATTCTGACCTTTTGTGCCTGATCCATTAGCTTGGTTGCCAATGCTAACACCTTTGCAATCCCTTTTGAAGTGTCCAGGTTTCCCACACTTCCAACAAGCCAATGATGACTTCTTGTTAGGATTAGCCTTGGTGTTATCATGATGCTTACGTTTGCCCTTGTTGTCATTGTACCTGGTGGAGTTGTTATGCTCCACCATATTGACAACAGATGAACCAGCAACATTGTTGCTCTTTGGCTTATCACTTTCATGCACCCTGAGGGATTCCTCAATGCGCAAATGACTGCCCAACTCAACAAGAGTTAACTCCTCCTTCTTATGTTTCAAGGTATGCTTGAAATCTTTCCAAGAAGGAGGTAGTTTGTCAATGACACACGAGACCTGAATGGTCTCATCCATGTTCATTTTATGTTGTGTAAATCTGCCAAGTATTCCAAGAAGTTCATTGTATTGTTCCATGACTGGTCTTGAATCAGTCATTTTGTAATTTGTGAAATCACTCACAAGGAACTTCTTACTTGATGCATCCTCAGCCATATATTTGGCTTCCAAGGAATCCCATAGTTCTTTAGCAGATTCAACATTTTGGTAAATATCAAATAAAGAATCAGACATACCATTGAGAATTATGCCGCGACACACATAATCATCATTCTCCCATTTGCTCCTTTTCCTCAGTTCCTCCAAAGTAGCATCATCACCACCATCAGGAATAGGAGTAGTCAGCACGTACACCACGTTCATGGTAGAAAGAAGAAAGTGCATCTTCTTCTGCCATCTCCTAAAATCAACCCCTTCAAACTTGTCCAGTTTGGAGAAGTTAGCCACCATATGCTTCATTGCCGCCGCCATTGATTATCACAAAATAATCTTCTTTGATTGTTGGGGTTTACTTCGTTCCAACAGGGTGAAGATAATCAATAGCCTAACTACGTACCAATGAATGGTTACCGGATATCTCTTGGAGTCGTGTAATCACTTTCCAAAGAAGATTATTCGACCCTATGCCTGGGTTAACACGAATACCTCCTTGGGATAAAACCAAGAGTTAGTTCTTGTTTTAGGCACAAATCAAGAACTCTATGCGTTTCTGTGTTTCTTGTTTCTGTATCTCATCATGCAAAATATGATCACTATTTATAGTGATCCTATTCCTTTAAGGAATGTAACTCCTAGTCAAAGGTATTAAGAGCATTAATCAGCCTATTAATCTCATAATAACCTTCATAAAGCATAGTGGTTACATGACCAGAAATCTGGTCATCAAGTCTATATTCAACCCTCATTAACTGGTCAAAGAGGTTACGAAGACTTTGTGCATCACCAGAAGCAACGTCCTGACCAGGAGCAGCTTCCTGACCAGGAGCAGCTTCCTGACCAGGAGCAACTTCCTGACCAGAAGCAACTTCCTGACCAGGAGCAGCTTCCTACTGATATCACAACCACTATATTGAGTCCAGGGAAGTAAGGGACTTAATGGGTGTACACTCCGTACCTCCAAACCCATTTACAAGTATTACCCGTTCCCACAATTGCACTAAATTTCCAACATATTTCAGGTAATCAAGAAGTGGAAGCTTGGAGGTCACGGGGAATGAAGTTGTGCACTGCTTTTGTTGTTCAAACTCTTTGATTTATTTATCGTTCCATTTTTAAAACAAACCAATATGTTGTTTTAACTTATCTTTTGGTAACGATTACTTGGGACTACGCTACTCTGACAAATGTTTTAGGAACGATAAATCTAAAACGTCTCTTTTCGAGTCGTTCTTTATAAATTATGTGTTGTTGTATCATTGTTTAGCACCCAAAGATGTATTCCGCTGCGTGTATATTTGGGGGTGTTAAAGATTGGTATCAGAACCATGAGTTATAGAGAACTAGGTCTTTTTCTAAAAACCTAAACTATAACTGTCGGTTTCATTTTTCAAAGAGTCGGTGCACATGATTTCGCGTGACTTCAGGTTCAAGCTACTTCTGGGATTACAACTTTAGTATACATTATTATGTATGCCTTATTGCTAAGTATTTCTAGATAAATGCTATAATCCTTTATCGATATATATTTATGTCGTTAAACTTTTCGATAAAAGTTTATCATTTATTAATGATTAACTTAAATAAATACAACGAATTTTCAAGATCTTTCTGTATTTACTTTTGAACTATTTAAATTGCTTTTATTGCAAAATTTTTATACTATGACCTTACATAACTTCATCTACGCGCGTTACTTTCATTGTTTAACCCTTTGTGATATCTATATAGATATTCAAATCGTCTTCCGGCTATTTGTGCTTGGACGTCTTTTAACGTAATCTCTAGACCATTGTGTAGCTCAATGTGTCCTTGGAATAGACTAACCACTATCGTGTGAGTCATACATTTTGAAACATTTCTTAGTGTTGAATAATACCATGGTTTTTCATAATATTTTGTTGATTTTTATTATCGTTTTACACGACATGCGAAGATTTAATTCTTTGACATTTATATGTATCGACTCCGAAGTGTATTGTTCACTTATATCTCGGTAACGTTATCGTTATTTTATAAATCATCGTCTAGATTATGGCACTAGTATTGGAATACAATTTTACTTATATAAAATTGTATCATTTGTTTTTCATTAACATTCTCGCTCCCGGAGTGTAGCATGTTAATGTTCCATTCTTTTCTTGTTATGTTTTGTGTTTTTGACAATCGTGGCACCAAGGAGATTTGCCTACATTGCATTTTGAAATCTAAATTACGAACGTCTTTCACCGTCTTGCTTCCTAAATTTCGTGTTGAATACCTTGAAGCATTTTCTGTCATTCATCATGCTATATTTTATTTGATGCTCATTACGAGATTTATTTTTCGTTGTTATAAAATCCACAAGACATGTGTGTATATATGTATATATTTTGAGCCTTTAAGAAGTGTCGAAAAATACACTTTATGCAGAAACTGTAGGGGCAGCATAAACAGGTCAAAACTTAAAAGTAAAACCTGCGTTTTTAAAATAAAATAGTCAAACCTGCACAGAACTTGCAGGGGTATTTTGGTCATTTTACATTGGTTTTCAGGTCTCGGGTAAAACTAGAAAGTCGTTTGAAACGTCGTTTCGCATCAAAATGCTTTAGACTCCGAGTCTTGGAGATTTCGTTCATCGGGTCAATTAATCGGCTCATATTTAAAAGACAAATCTGATAGAAAATTCAGAACATGGGTTTTAAACGTTTCTAAGCAGTTTTAAGTTCATTTGAGATCGTAAAATTTTAACAAATATTATTTTACAACTAACTAATACTAGTTGCATGTGAAAATATTTAAAAATAGAAACATTACAGGATTAGCAATTACCGGATTAATGGTGTAATTTGAAAATAAATAATATATTTTCTTAAAAGCATGTTGTGTCGAGTATCTTACATAGAATACACATATGGATTGATTTACTCTTTTGATATATATGACTCATTTGTCATTCGATGTTATTTTATTTTCGTTTTCTTCTAACCTTCCACTGATTTGAGTTGAGTTTTGAAGTTTTGCCTTCACATTCTTCGTTGACATTCTTATCGCGTATCTCATGACGTTTTCGTCTAAACCTTATAACCCTTTTGAAAACTTAACAACTTGTAACCATTTCATTGGTTGTTTTATGAGCTACTATTTGCCACTTTTTGCAAAACTTTGACTACTTTATACGTTGTCATAATGTCATATTATAAATAAATCTGATATTGTTTTACGATTATTTTCACCAATTATTTTTACTTTGGTCTTATAAAATACTTTTCGTAAGATTAAAAGTTGCTTATTAAGTATCTCACAAATTACTTGTATCCTATAAATTTATAAACTATTTTTAAATTCCATTTTACAGATGGCATGGTTTATATATAAACATAAGAAACGTAATACTTTTCGACGAAACTGAGCACTGCATTGCTATTCCTAAATTATACATGGCCTGATCACCTATGTCTAATTTAGATGGAGCCATGCTAGGCTGAATAGTAGTCCACTTAAAATTCTTGATAATAATCAACTTTTTACTTGTATTTATGCTAAATATTAATAAAATGAAATAAAGTGAAAAGAAGTTTTGAAAACCTTTATATTTTATGCAAGTAGCGCAATTTCTATGCATCCGCATACGTTTTATTACCTTCTCTTGAACGAATTACGCGCTTACGAATACGTTTTTACTCGACGATCATTTTTCAACTTGTAACTTTATTTTATCTTATAACTGATTTCTTTTGACCGTTCGTCTAATTACTAACTCTTGATAAATGACTTGCAAGTCTCGATGTTTTATCCTTCCTTCTTGTCCAATCTTCTTTATGCGACTGGGTAGATATTTGGAATGTCTCCGCACGTGAATAATGAATTATCACTAGAGTGATTGCCGTATATCCGGGATGACGTCTGTCACTCTCGTTTGTCTCGAAATCTACTCTTGTGAACCGTGCTTTGATTTTCTCTTTAAACACTAACATCGTTCATTTGATTTGTTTTAATTACAAGTGATTATTAGGAATTTTCTTTGATTAAAATTTTTGTATGGATCTTATTTCCGATCGTGTAACGACCACCGCTAAGTTAACGAGCTGATATTGGTGAATCATCGACCGCACTAACCAAATTTGACAACTTGTTTAATCTATTATTTCTTATCGTCTTACCATCAACGCCTTTATTTTATCATTCTCTTTAAGAATTCATACAACATTTGCTTCGTTCTCTTTTGTACCATTGATTTCGTACTAATTGTTGACCATTATTTCCATTTGTATTGTTTGTTATCTTGTCACATTTTGAAACCCGAATATATCCCATGTTTATTTTGAAATAATAAACACCTTTATGTATTTGTACGACGTATTATAAAATTTTCATGGAACTTTTATACATTTTTCCAATGATTTTCAATTATCGAAATAACCATCACAAGTAAAAGGTCAAATTTATACATCATATTTTGTATAACTAAAACTAATGTTTAAAATAAAATTATGTTCTACTTTTTCAACTAATTGACATATCATACTTTACTATAAATATAATGAAATTACCTGTTTAATTTATATTTCTAATAATAATTTAATTTGGAAATTATATCTTCTGATTGTAACCAACAATGTGAGTTTAATTAATAAATTCATGTCATTCTTTCAAAGTTTCTTAAGACAACCAACATAAATTATGAAGTTATTTAACTTCTATTTTTAATATATCATCTTTATCAAGAAAGTACCTCAATTGAGTCTTAAGGTAATACCAAATCCGGGACGGATAATTGTGACAAACGTTATTTTAATATTAATATTTAATTCATTCTTCGCTCTCATTTTTCTAGTATTGTGAATTATTAAGTTTTACGGTTACGTGAGTCGAGATCCCTCGTCGATCGTCAACCTTAAATCATTTTACCACATCTTGTCCGTCTATGCGTTTATTGAATTCATTTTTATCTCGTTCTATTCCTCTTATTAAAGATCACTATTTTATTCTGAGTTTAAAATGAATCATGGGAAGCAGTGTATAAGAAGAAACGATAAGTGTCACCAGGATTTATGTGTGTACTTGTGGAATGATTGAGGACCAAATCTCTTAATGAATGGAGTTAATAAATTTGTTGCAACCTCGAGGAGTATGTTGAAGCCGACACCGCAAGTGGAAAGACTCTGGAGATCAAGTAGTTATTATCAAGGGTTCTTTCAAGGTTTTCTCGATGATTAACGGTGGAGATCTATATTCGATGTTTATGTTCGACCTTTTCTTTTATGTACTTACATGGTGTGTGATCTAGTCAAATGATTGTAAGTTGTGAGAACTTGAGACGGCATCATCCGATGACGCCCGATCATATAGAACACATATTATGTAATATCTTTTTGACTTTCAACGACGATGTTTATTGAGACTTTAATGCGCATTGGCGAAAGTGAGATGGTGTCTTTGTATTATCTTTTGAGTAGGGTCCCACGAGTGAGCACCCTCCGATGACGAAAATGTTTTCTTGTTAGTTCTTTTTTTATGTGTGTCCATGGCTATCCGGCCGATGGATATCCTTTAAATTAAAACCTTCCTTTTTACTGGACTTACCCGAAAATCCTGTCATCTATTCTTGTCGTCGAACGAGCTTCGTGTGATTCATAAAATTTTCATGTGTCGAGTTTGACGGGTGACTGGTGGATAAGGATTTATTTGTTCCTTTTTGGTGAGATACAACTTGACGACAAGTTGCGTTTTGTAAAAGAACCAGTGGAGATCGTGGATCGAGATTCACGTAGGAACGTGAAGACTTCTTTATAAGAAATGCCCTCATCCTTCCGGGTAGTGAACAACTCGTGTATGAGGCGAGGTGAGCGCCGGGACGTCGCTCCCTTAAGGTGGTGAGGATGTAAAAACCCGTAAAAATAAGGTCATAATTTAATTCTATTTTCAATTATTTTGAAGATATTTTATAACGTTAAATATTATTATGTTTAACGGTTTAAGTTGAAACCGATATTAAATATTATGTTTTAATATTTTGACGAGTAACGAGGACTACTAGTGATCGCGATACCGACGGATGCCTAAAATTTTATATTTTATTATCGATCGTTTCGATATTTAATACTTTTGACGATATCGTTTTAATTATGTATCGAGTCGTTATATTATTATTTTTCGTGTGCGTTTAAACTTAAAAACAAAAAAATATTTTTACGAAACCCGAGCCTCGTAAATATTTCAAAATTTACAATTTATATTTTCTACCCTTTTAAACTATTTTATTACATTTTGGACCAAAACTATCACAAATTGGCAAAAACTACCTTAACCTTGGACTATATATACAATTTCCACTAGCACCATTTCATTAAAAAGATCATTAAAACCAAAACTTCTTCTTCCTCTCTCCTTTTTCTCCAAAAACCTTACACCCCTTTAAACATATACATCAAATTTGTTTGATTTTCTAGCTTGATTCTTCCAAAACAAAGACAAGTCCCATTCCTAATTTTGAAAGGTGATTCTAATGATACCATTTTTATTTACATGCATTGAGTTTTGAATTTTGATAAAAACTAAACTTGTTAGGTGATGATTTTGATCATGCATGTGTTAGAGATGATGATCAAATGATGTTTATGTAAAGTTTTTGTTAAAAAGTTGAATTTTAATTTTTGGGTTTTTTATTTTGATGATGATACAAGTGTTAGGATGGGTTTATGATGATATTAGGATGTTAGAATGCTGATAAAAGTTGTTGGTTTTAATCAAAAACTTGATTTTGTAAGAGATTTTTATAGTCAATTTTGGGCAGTAGGTTTGAGGCTATTTTCGAGGGTCTTAAGTCTAAATATAAGATGATATGATGGGATTATGTTGTAGAGAATTTCGTTAGCTTCGATTTGATATAAAGTAGGCCTTCCAACTCCAAACGAGGTGGAAGATACACTAGTTTGATTTTCGTGTACCGGGAGACGAGTGTTGACACAATCCGAAAATTATTGTCGATATTTGGATCGAATCTCGGGGACTATAAAATGAGTTTCAAAATGATTCAAGGGCTGTTCTCAGGCCCCACGTTTAGTATTTTGAGTCTATTTTTATAATCAAGTGGCGGTTTTACAAACGGAGTTGTTTAGAATGGTCAAAATGGTTTCGTAAGTCAAGGTCGCTAAACTGTCCGGATTTTGTGATTCAAAGATGAGTCGGGCAGGGAACTTTAGAAGTAAAATCTTTTAATGGGCTCTTGGGAGGACTTTCTACATATAGTAAGTGAGTTCTCTGAGTAGTATCATAAAAAGTTGATATGTCTAAGTATGGGAAAACGGCTTGGACATTCGGTATGTTCCGGCAGATTTTTATTAAAGGCGTAGAATAATAAAATGAATATATAGGAGAGTGTAATAGTATCACTTGTATCGTTTTCTCTCGATTTTGTCGTGATTTTATGAGTCGAGTTTTATATTCTTATGTATGGGTTATTTCTCGAGTCTATTATTAATGAACGCACCTCATTTGATAGGTTGCGGTTCTCGTGTTTGAAAGGCATCATCTATCGTCGGCGATCGTCTCATTACCACTATTGGCTAAGGTGAGTTTATAGCCTCGCTTTATACTAGTTATTAAATGATTTTAAACCCGCGAGGGGGAATACATGTTTTATAAACTTAGAACACAAGATTTTTATGGTATGCTTTCTCCCTCTATGAATGGACCCGTGGTTTCCTTTAAATTGCATTAAGTGATTGCCTTTGTTAAAACCTCAATTATGGACCGTTAATCAACCTATGATGGGTTAACCGCAACTACAATTAATAGATCTATGGGGGAAGCCGCCCCAGTTCAGTTTTTGTGGACTTGTCATAGAAGCTTAGGCCCGACCTCCACACTGTTTGAGCATATTGTATTGAGAAGTCAGGTATACGGCAATGTACCATTAATCTAGAGGTAACTGACAATTAATAAATCTCCTGTCTTATCAGACCTCTAAAGGGAGTGTCTAAGGGCTCGGTTCCATGAGCTTATTGCAATTTATGCTATATACAATTATCATTGTTGATGCAAATTATTATTTGATGCTTATAAGCATGCCACAAACTTATAATCTTTGCTTGTGTTCAAATTGATTACATAAACTTATAGATTCACTCGGCGTTTTTGCTGATTGTTTTACTCACATGTATTTCAGGTAATCAAGAAGTGGAAGCTTGGAGGTCACGGGGAATGAAGTTGTGCACTGCTTTTGTTGTTCAAACTCTTTGATTTATTTATCGTTCCATTTTTAAAACAAACCAATATGTTGTTTTAACTTATCTTTTGGTAACGATTACTTGGGACTACGCTACTCTGACAAATATTTTAGGAACGATAAATCTAAAACGTCTTTTTTCGAGTCGTTCTTTATAAATTATGTGTTGTTGTATCATTGTTTAGCACCCAAAGATGTATTCCGCTGCGTGTAAATTTGGGGGTGTTAAAACTATGGAACCTGCGAAGGTTGAAACTATCACTAAATGGCCAAGACCGACGTCTGCAACTGAGGTTCATAGTTTCCTAGGCTTAGCTGGTTATTATCGCAGATTCATGGAGAATTTTTCAAGACTAGCCTTACCTTTGACCAAGTTGATGCGGAAAGGAGAGAAATTCGTTTGGACTGGTGAGCGGGAGAAGAGCTTTGAAGAACTCAAGAAGCGGTTAGTGTAACACCCCCAAATTTATACAACTCAATACAGCGGAAGACTCGTTGGTGTTACAGGATAGCACATTACTCACATCATAGACAACGCATAAAAATCGCGTCGTTTAATAATAAATCATTTCCATTCATAAACATCAAAGTTACATCGGTCCCAAGTCATTACATTTCATACAATGTTTTACAAAATATTTGACTGGAAAATATTGTTTAAGTGCGGGCCATGAATTCTTGTTGTCTTCCCGAGAATTACCTTCAAGTACCTGAGATAAAACATGTTAAAAGAAAAGGTCAGCGATAACGCCGAGTGAATTCATAGAGTTTAATAAATTCCATAAATATAACTTTGGTATAAAATTAGTACCAAAAATCAATACGTACAAATCATTGTAATAGGCCGTAAAATAGCCAAAATCATTTTATACAAATCTTTGTAATAGGCCATAAAATAGCCAAAGTCATTTTTATACAAATCCTTATCGAAAATCATAATATAGGCATTTGCCTTAAAAATCATTATACGAGCCAATGTCGTAAAAACATCATACAATACGTTTCGCAACGTTGTATAGATTAAATAAAAACCGTTATAAGAATATGGTTATGAAAACCAAAACACGAACATAATATCAGTAGTATGACCCTTTATTGCTAGTCAGGCAATACATCGTAATTCGAAGCGTCTAATAGTATTTCGGTGATTTGGATTATTATAAGCCGCATGACATTGTTACCTTACTAAACCAAAACGGGTAGCTAACCCGATACCAATTTTGCCCATCTAAAGTAGCGTGTCGTCACAAAGGTCACGCTATGGAAATCTTCTCATACATAAATTCGCTTACCAATCAATGTGGCACGACGGGGATCAACCGTCAAGGCGCGAACTGGGGTGATCGTCCCCAAATAGTACTATTAAATGCATAAGCGTCTACCAAATCTCGGTAGTTCACAATTCATGCTAATGGGACTTTTAGTGACATAACCTAACTTTAATAATCCATTTAATTTCATCTATCGGGTCCTTTAATCATTTATCGGGTCATACAATCGGGTCATTCAATCATTCGGGTCCAAAATCAATAAACAAACAATCGGGACAAATGGTGTCCTAATTTTATAAAAACTAACATGTTATCTCCCTCGCGGGTTTATAAAACATTTATAAAAACATTTAAAAGAGTGCGAGGCTATGAACTCACGTTGATGTGGGAAGGCGGGTTATCGGCAATTCGGACGTACGGTACGTGCTTCAATCACGGAAACCTAGACAAATAATACTCGTCTTAGACTCTTGTCCAATGACTTTATAAAAATAACAATTATGTATACATATGATGATTATATATATATATGATGATCAAGTGGGTTTACATATTCTCGTTTACTCATTTTAGTGTTATATGTCGATAACTTTTATACTAGTTTACTAGTTTTACCTATTTACGTGTTTTAAGCCCAATAAACTTATTATGAGTTCTTTAACTCTTATTAATCCATTTTATACTTATATGACCAGTGTTTACACCTTACAAGTTGGGTCCAAATGGGTTAAGCCAAATAAGTTCTTTTTATGAGTGTTTAACTTATTTAGTCTAATTATTAGCCCAATGTGTTTACTTAGCTCGTTAATGTCCGTTTGTCCTATAGTTCGGGTTTTTATCGGTTTTTACTTGTTATACATGTCTATATATCAGTATATAAGTTTTATAAAGTTTTCATTAGACGGGTCCAACCATCTAAGTTTTATTTAACAAAAACGTTAATTTTATGGCAATAGCCGAAAAAGTCGTAAAAATCATGTTTATAGTTTTATAACTTATAAAACTTAACAAGTTACCATTTTTATAAAATGTACACATATTTAACCTTTTACATACTTATATAAATAAAATCCATAAGTTAGTGGGTTTTCTTTTAGATTTTATACTGTTAAATTTTGAGTGCTTATATAATAGTATTATACATTATTTTCCAAAATCTGATTTTTATCTTTACTTTCACCAAAACTGCCATATCTTGAGTTCTATATGGAGATAGAAGCTCAAACTTTTATCACATAAATTAAATGAAATGTTCTACATTTAACTCTTCTATAGCTACTGTTGAATCATCCTTTAAGTATTTTCTAAAAATCGTCCAAAACAGTAACCTCAGATTTATACCTTAAACTTGTTTTGATCATATCTCACTCATTACATTGATTCCATTGCATGGCCAACTCTCACATGTGTACAAGACCCATAGCTTACTGTAAATACATTATACTTCATCATTTTATCAGTTCATAACATGTTTCTTTACTGTTTTATACAGCCATGTAAATTAAGCATGATTTTAACCTTGTTTCTTATAGTCTTTCATCTTTTTAAGCATATTTATCAACACCAAATCCCCACACAATATTTTTATCATCATATAATCATCATAAACATATACAATAGGAAATAAATACATGATTACATAACCAAAAATAACAAGAAGATGAGGAGGACAATCTTTATACCACCAAGTTGATGTATGTTGTGATTTGGACATGGTTTTTGATGGAGATACTTGTGATGCACCAAGACCATCTTCATGACCACCAATCTTCATAAACTCCTTGTGGAAAATCAGCCCCAAGACACCAAGAAAACTCCTCCATGGATGTTATAATCACCACCAATCAATAGGGTTTCAAAAGGGCTTCATCATGTATGTAAATAACATGAGATTTCATGGTTAATTTTGATCAAAATGGTGTTTGTGGTTAAGGATGGGACGGCACAAAATGGAGAGTAGAGAGGATTTGTGTGGTATTGCATGGTGAGAAATGAGGAGAGTGGTAAGCTTGCTAGTGGTTTTGAGATAACTTGGCTTGATTTGTAAGCTTTAGGACATGTGTCTTAGCTTATTAGCTAAGCTTGTTACATAAAGGGGGTGAGGTGTAGCTAATGTAGCCGTCCCATATTGGGGGTGGGGCAAAACTTGTTTTGTCTCATCCCCAATTATTTACGGGTACTCCTTGATTCTAGTTTTCTCGATTTGCGTGCCCTCGGGTCGTTTCACGAAAAACGTTTTTATAAATTATGAATCAACGTCACAAAACGAATCCAATAAAAATTGTTTCATCAAAAACGGAGTTCGAAAACGTAAATACGTAATCCTAGGGTTTCCGGTTTAGTCGTAAAGGACGTTAAAATAAAATCGTAAGTCCTAATCTCTTCTCGTAAATTTGTGAGTTTATAAATTAACACAAATTTAAAACTCCAAAATAATATTCGCGGATAAATTTATTTTCTGAAATGTCGGACTGTCACCAAAGACGGTGTATGTAAACGTAAGCACGTAACGTTGAATCCTCCGGTTTAGACGTAGTCGATGCTACTTCAAGACGTAAATCCAAATTTCTTCCCAAAAATAAGTGAGTTCATATTGTAACATTAAAATAATGTTTTCAAATAAATATTGAGAATAAAATATCAATCATAAATTGACGGATTGTCACAGCATTTACCCCTAAACAGGATCTTTGTCCTCAAAGATCATCTTACTACTCGCTTCTTATAGAGTTAAAGCCATGTGGGTATTTCCTCCACATTCGGTCTTTTCTCACAAGTGTAATCCATTATAATACGCGAGTTTCATCAAACATAACTACGGGAATAAGATCAGGCTAAATGTTGACTTACTTTCTCTATCCATGATGTTCACGGGTTTCTGATGAATGCAACTTTTCGCCGATCTAAGCTCTACTAAGAATAATCAGATTCTCCCTTGATAGATATTCCATCAAGTTCGATATACGAAACATAATTCACGCAGTCTTTGAAGTCCTAGGGTAGATCCAGCTTATATGCCTTTCAAACCAATCTTTTATATCATCTCAATGGTCCCATACAACGGGGACTTATATCCCATGATTTGTCAGATCATGAATTTATTTTTTTCCAAGTTTAAAAATTGTGGCATAACTTCGCTACCCATTTGGCACTTCAAGATCTACATTTCACATTCACATAACCTCTTGCCCACTATCGGCTGTCAATAATCAAATCCTAATTTCAACAATCATTTCAGATCTCGCGGGTCGGGTATTTTACAAGGATAGGCTCGTCATTATAGGAAACCTAAAACCTAAAAGACATATCCAACTCACAATGGGTGTTATGTCGGATGTCTTCATCTCAACTCCTGCTTACAGATGCTCTAATATTTAGATCCTAACAAGATTCGATCTCGATCCTAATATGATGATCATCAATGATAATCTCTCCAAAGGAAAGCGATTATACGGTTCATTACCAAAGATCAATCATTCAAACACAAAACAGCACTTATATTACCTTGTATCGTTACTTTACCTCGTCCCTTCGATTTGGGGTGGTACATAGTACTCTCATCAAGGTTCGTTCTCAATGATTTCTGAGCAAATCTCTAGAAATTCGATGCGAAGCGAGGATCTTGATAAAGATGTTCGATACAGGCACACTATGTTTACATAACTCTTTTTTCATTTATCATTAACGGGAATGATATTAGCAGATTTGGTCAGTCTGTCGACGTTGACCCAAATCGAATCAAATTCAGATGATGACCTTTGCAATAGCTAGACGTTCACTAATGTATGCGACGATATCTGCCTTCATAATTTATCATCAGTACAACTTCTTCAGACAAAGATATTTTTAGTCATAAATGACATAAATAGAATACTTATACTTACAAATTCCAACATAACTATATCTCAGATCTCCATATTTAGGCAACCATAAGTGGCCTTTTATACATTTAACGCTATCGGCTTCTCAATTCTAATGGTTCATATTAGCAGCGAACCACTTTTATTATCTATATTATCCTTTTTTTTTCTTTTTTTTTCTTTTTTATTTTAAACATCGTTTATTTTATTATTCTTCGACAAATTATTTTGCACCTTCATTATTAAGGAACACATCCTAATTGGTTCTTTTATCTTTTTTTTTTATATAATACGTCGGTATCTATATTTACTTCTCATGATGATATAATTATCATGTCCACAATTCACTCAGATATTCTTTCTATATTATGCGTCAGTAATTACGTTCACCTTCCTGATGAAATAGATATCATAACCGTATTTATTCAAAATTTCTTTCTTCATATTTTCCAAGTTTTGGTTTCGTATCATCTATCATTTTTATCCGTTTTACTCAATCCGTCGTCTAAAGCGTCGATAATTATCATAATTAATTAAATAATTATTAGTTAATTTTTATGAAGCGTAAAAGTTTTAAATTTCTTAGTTCGGCCAATTATATAAAATGTTCAAAATAAATTTGAATTTAATTAACAGGATTTTTGTTGATTTATCGAAAATAATTAATAAGATTCGTAAATGTTCGAAAAACCTTTGTTTATACTTTGGTCAAAGTTTTCTTAGTTGAAAAGCAAAAATTGTCGTTTCAAGTTTTCAGGTTATGGTTTAAATGGTTTTCCTCGATCCTTTTTAAGTTATCTGGAGGTATACACAAACATTTACCCCTAAACAGAAGTTTAGTTAAATGGTTTGTGTATAAGGGAATAATCCCTTAAAATCCTTTGTTAAAACATTTGTCAAAACATATTTCCATTTCTTTTTAGTAAAACCCAAAGTCTTAAAAGGGCTCTTAATTTTTGAAGAGTCTATATGCATACATCTTACCATTATTAATCTAACGGTCATTTTATGTAAAGGATTAAGTTTTTAATCCCTAAGCGTTAATGGTTCTAATCTTTGAAAAGTCAATATAGCTTCCATTATCTATTAATCACACGGTTATATCATGTAAAGATTTAAGTCTTAAGTCTTATGTTAAATATTTAAGGTACATGTTTTCATTGTTCGGCCAATTCAGGGCAATCTATAAATAATTATTAACTCATTCTTATTCTTGTAAATAAACAAATGGTCACTAATGATCACATGCATGAAGTTATCAAATTACAGCCTACACACGTGATTCACCAAATTTATGAATGCTACATGTGCATTGGTCAATCCAAACGACATCACGTGAAACTCATAACGTTTATTACAAGTACCGGATGTAGTGATTGGAATAGATAATTCTTTTCGCAGATGCGAAGTTGATGATAACCATGCCGTGGATCAAATCTTAAAATCATACGCTAGAACCTTGTAAATGATCGAACAAATCTTCCATTTTGAGTTATGGATATCGTTTTCGATTGTCAATTTACTCAGTCATAGTAATCTATAAATATAAGGAATGATAACACCATAGCTCTTCAGGATGACAGGCTTGGTATAATAAAATCTTTCTCTGACAACTTTCTCAGTTGTACGGTAATTCCTTTAATTCAGATGGTGTTGACGTACAGTGCACAAGTCACAAGTGCAGCACCGGAAATATAATCAATACCAATTTCAACTTGCCTTAATGGCAAAAGTTTAGGTAATTCATTAACAAATACTTACTAAAGTTTCAAATAACAGAAACATCTTTTAATAATTCAATATTAGGTTCTTCTAGATTACAATGTCTATGACTAATTCACAACCATTTACGGTATAATCCCAAGTCTAAATACAGGATATAGTCATCCATCAAGAATTATTTAGTTCACTTTTGATAATCAACATCTTATCATTTAGGGGAATTCTACTCTAGTTCCCATCAATTAAGACAATGTCGTCATGTCATAATCAATCAATCCATTCTACGGGCACTATCAAATTTCCAGTTGCATTGCCGTCGATAAGATGTGAACTTCTCAAAAGACTAATAATAACTCATAATCCTTCACAAGTTTAGGGATAGTAGGATACACAACTACTATTAAAAGAGTAAGGTCAACGCATAATCTATGCGAGAGAAATTTAAATCAGATACAGACGAAAACATTTAACGAATATAAATATATCCCATGTTTTCATAATTTGAATACGCATTCGAAAGCTCCTCGGATCGTTACCCAGGTCATTCAAATGAAATCAAATCAAAAGAAATGATAGGAACGTCGATACATCCAGTCGGGTATCAACACTCGGTAATCAGATACTTTTCATAAGAATCTCACTACGGGATAATTGGACAAGAAAGAATTGTCAATTGTCAAATAAGACAATTTCCACAGATGAGTAAATCAACTAAGAAGAATAGATGCTACAGGCACATATGTAGGTGTCCCTAACAATATGTCCTTATTTTTCACTTTTTGCAGATCTCATAAAATTTTATCTCTCACAATCTTCAAAGAAAATTTAGTGTTTATTCATTAGTTTTATGGTGACTACTAATCTGTCTTGCATGGTCCATTCCAAATTGTACGTAGGCGCGCAACTATATACAATTTCAAGATTAACGATGCAATACTCAGTTCGTCAAAACTTTATCATCATGTTTATAATAAAAACATTTCCATGCTTAATTCTTAAATAAGAATCAAATAAATTTACAAAGATTTTCTTTGTTATGGAAATAATTAAGTTTCCAAAGCGTCTCATAAACAACTTCATTTTGATATCAATCACTTATAACTCTCACTTTGAATAATCCTTATAGTGATGAAAATTAAATTTTCTCAAAGGATACCGTTTTAACTTTACAAAAACAATGTGTGATCTGCAAAAGAGTGATGAAAAGCTTGTTCACCAAGAATTAACTACGATATGATAGGAAATGAGCTTAGCCAAATAATCATGAGGTTCATGACCTCGATGGCACTCACGAAGAATGATTCACAACGTAACTCAAATCAAGATGAGTACTTGTTCAATGGTTGCATCACTAATGAGAACATTAGGATGAAGCAATAAGAGATAGATAACATCGATACATGTAGAGTTTAGCAATCAAAGGTAGTCTTTTCATTAATCACAAACAAGTCAAAATTGTACCGTAACACATTATGTGTCACTATGTCATACAATTCTCAGAACTCATCCTACCAACTGATGTCACAGTTAAGTTAGGGATTATTTTTAAAAGATACCACAATGAATACTAATCTACAAGAGTCATTAGGTGTTCCACATGTCCCGAAAGATCCATCGGTCTCAATTCAGAAGAAGATTTCTTCAATTTATTTCTTGGACACTGGGCATCCTCGTCAGTGGACAATGGCCTAGGAACAACCCTTAACACAAACCTACAATCAATTAAATCCTTATAATTCAATCACAGAACTTAACGACTTCCTTTTAACAATTTCTTATATTCCATACGAGTTAAATTTTACGTTATTCAAGTTTCAACCAACTTATACTCAATGCGATATTCTACCTCATTCTCCAATACTTACAACCTTATTCTTCGGCCTTGTAAAGGCAATACAATCTCAATATAAATCAACACTTGATTTCCAATCCTATTAGCTCTTACAAAAACAATTATCAAATGAGTCATTAATATGGAATGACTTGATCATTCAACTTAGACTTCTCGGAAAGGTATTAGTGGCATGAGGCTTTTGGGTAATGGTTCCAATAACAGCCTCAAGTGCAACATTCACCCTTTCGATTTCAATTTAAGAATTGGATGACAACGAATCAGATGACATCTTTCTAGGTGGTAACGTTTTGTCAAACTCCACTCTATAAGAAAAGATCGTCATGACATCGATATCAGATTTAATCTCGCCAATTCTTCTTTCGATTTCACAATCAACTAATATCTACATTTCTACGAATATCAACCATTTGTCGGGATCATAAATATCCAAAACTTGGTTTAGATCTAGGATAGCTAGAATTCCTACGAGAATAGCTTCGATTAATTTACTAGGGGATTTAGGGTTACTTGTGACAATCTACGTCGTATAAATACCTCGTATAAAAATCAAAATAATCATCAAACAATCATGTAATAAAATTACATCATATATATATATATATATATATATAATCCAAGTTATATATATATATTAAAATAACACTTCTCAGTCTTGGCCTTGTCGGTAACTCGGGAATTCTTCGGCACCGTTATAGTCAAAAGATTTTTAGACATTTTTAGAAAAATGTTTATAGTTAAAAGATTTTGAAATGTTTTATTCAAAACCTTGGTTTTAAAAATCTTTTGTTCTCTATAACGAGAGCTCTGGTACCAAACTGTAACACCCCCAAATTTATACAACTCAATACAGCGGAAGACTCGTTGGTGTTACGGGATAGCACATTACTCACATCATAGACAACGCATAAAAATCGCGTCGTTTAATAATAAATCATTTCCATTCATAAACATCAAAGTTACACCGGTCCCAAGTCATTACATTTCATACAAAGTTTTACAAAATATTTGAATGGAAAATATTGTTTAAGTGCGTGCCATGAATTCTTGTTGTCTTCCCGAGAATTACCTTCAAGTACCTGAGATAAAACATGTTAAAAGAAAAGGTCAGCGATAACGCCGAGTGAATTCATAGAGTTTAATAAATTCCATCAATATAACTTTGGTATAAAATTAGTACCAAAAATCAATACGTACAAATCATTGTAATAGGCCGTAAAATAGCCAAAATCATTTTATACAAATCTTTGTAATAGGACATAAAATAGCCAAAGTCATTTTTATACAAATCCTTATCGAAAATCATAATATAGGCATTTGCCTTAAAAATCATTATACGAGCCAATGTCGTAAAAACATCATACAATACGTTTCGCAACGTTGTATAGATTAAATAAAAACCGTTATAAGAATATGGTTATGAAAACCAAAACACGAACATAATATCAGTAGTATGACCCTGTATTGCTAGTCAGGCAATACATCGTAATTCGAAGCGTCTAATAGTATTTCGGTGATTTGGATTATTATAAGCCGCATGACATTGTTACCTTACTAAACCAAAACGGGTAGCTAACCCGATACCAATTTTGCCCATCTAAAGTAGCGTGTCGTCACAAAGGTCACGCTATGGAAATCTTCTCATACATAAATTCGCTTACCAATCAATGTGGCACGACGGGGATCAACCGTCAAGGCGCGAACTGGGGTGATCGTCCCTAAATAGTACTATTAAATGCATAAGCGTCTACCAAATCCCGGTAGTTCACAATTCATGCTAATGGGACTTTTAGTGACATAACCTAACTTTAATAATCCATTTAATTTCATCTATCGGGTCCTTTAATCATTTATCGGGTCATACAATCGGGTCATTCAATCATTCGGGTCCAAAATCAAAAAACAAACAAACGAGACAAATGGTGTCCTAATTTTATAAAAACTAACATGTTATCTCCCTCGCGGGTTTATAAAACATTTATAAAAACATTTAAAAGAGTGCGAGGCTATGAACTCACGTTGATGTGGGAAGGCGGGTTATCGGCAATTCGGACGTACGGTACGTGCTTCAATCACGGAAACCTAGACAAATAATACTCGTCTTAGACTCTTGTCCAATGACTTTATAAAAATAACAATTATGTATACATATGATGATTATATATATATATATGATGATCAAGTGGGTTTACATATTCTCGTTTACTCATTTTAGTGTTATATGTCGATAACTTTTATACTAGTTTACTAGTTTTACCTATTTACGTGTTTTAAGCCCAATAAACTTATTATGAGTTCTTTAACTCTTATTAATCCATTTTATACTTATATGATCAGTGTTTACACCTTACAAGTTGGGTCCAAATGGGTTAAGCCCAATAAGTTCTTTTTATGAGTGTTTAACTTATTTAGTCCAATTATTAGCCCAATGTGTTTACTTAGCTCGTTAATGTCCGTTTGTCCTATAGTTCGGATTTTTATCGGTTTTTACTTGTTATAAATGTCTATATATCAGTATATAAGTTTTATAAAGTTTTCATTAGACGGATCCAACCATCTAAGTTTTATTTAACAAAAACGTTAATTTTATGGCAATAGCCGAAAAAGTCGTAAAAATCATGTTTATAGTTTTATAACTTATAAAACTTAACAAGTTACCATTTTTATAAAATGTCCACATATTTAACCTTTTATATACTTATATAAATAAATTCCATAAGTTAGTGGGTTTTCTTTTATATTTTATACTATTAAATTTTGAGTGCTTATATAATAGTATTATACATTATTTTCCAAAATCTGATTTTTATCTTTACTTTCACCAAAACTGCCATATATTGAGTTCTATATGGAGATAGAAGCTCAAATTTTTATCACATAAACTACATGAAATGTGCTACATTTAACTCTTCTATAGCTACTGTTGAATCATCCTTTAAGTATTTTCTAAAAATCGTCCAAAACAGTAACCTCAGATTTATACCTTAAACTTGTTTTGATCATATCTCACTCATTACATTGATTCCATTGCATGGCCAACTCTCACATGTGTACAAGACCCATAGCTTACTGTAAATACATTCTACTTCATCATTTTATCAGTTCATAACATGTTTCTTTACTGTTTTATACAGCCATGTAAATTAAGCATGATTTTAACCTTGTTTCTTATAGTCTTTCATCTTTTTAAGCATATTTATCAACACCAAATCCCCACACAATATTTTTATCATCATATAATCATCATAAACATATACAATAGGAAATAAATACATGATTACATAACCAAAAAGAACAAGAAGATGAGGAGGACAATCTTTATACCACCAAGTTGATGTATGTTGTGATTTGGACTTGGTTTTTGATGGAGATACTTGTGATGCACCAAGACCATCTTCATGACCACCAATCTTCATAAACTCCTTGTGGAAAATCAGCCACAAGACACCAAGAAAACTCCTCCATGGATGTTATAATCACCACCAATCAATAGGGTTTCAAAAGGGCTTCATCATGTATGTAAATAACATGAGATTTCATGGTTAATTTTGATCAAAATGGTGTTTGTGGTTAAGGATGGGATGGCACAAAATGGAGAGTAGAGAGGATTTGTGTGGTATTGCATGGTGAGAAATGAGGAGAGTGGTAAGCTTGCTAGTGGTTTTGAGATAACTTGGCTTGATTTGTAAGCTTTAGGACATGTGTCTTAGCTTATTATCTAAGCTTGGCACATAAAGGGGGTGAGGTGTAGCTAATGTAGCCGTCCCATATTAGGGGTGGGGCAAAACTTGTTTTGTCTCATCCCTAATTATTTACGGGTACTCCTCGATTCTAGTTTTCTCGATTTGTGTGCCCTCGGGTCGTTTCACGAAAAACGTTTTTATAAATTATGAATCAACGTCACAAAACGAATCCATTGTTTCATCAAAAACGGAGTTCGAAAACGTAAATACGTAATCCTAGGGTTTCCGGTTTAGTCGTAAAGGACGTTAAAATAAAATCGTAAGTCCTAATCTCTTCTCGTAAATTTGTGAGTTTATAAATTAACACAAATTTAAAACTCCAAAATAATATTCGCGGATAAATTTATTTTCTGAAATGTCAGACTGTCACCAAAGACGGTGTATGTAAACGTAAGCACGTAACGTTGAATCCTCCGGTTTAGACGTAGTCGATGCTACTTCAAGACGTAAATCCAAATTTCTTCCCAAAAATAAGTGAGTTCATATTGTAACAATAAAATAATGTTTTCAAATAAATATTGAGAATAAAATATCAATCATAAATTGACTGATTGTCACAGTTAGTATCTACACCTATTCTTACTCTCCCATCTGGTACAGGTGGACTTCAGATCTACAGTGATGCTTCAGGTAAAGGATTAGGTTGTGTACTCATGCAACATAGGAAGGTGATTGCATACGCATCACGTCAGCTAAAGCCTTATGAGGAGAATTATCCTACACATGATTTGGAGATAGCAGCAGTAGTCTTTGCACTTAAAATATGGAGACACTACCTATATAGTGAATCATGTGATATATTCACTGATCATAAGAGTCTCAAGTACATTTCACTCAGATAGAACTGAACATGAGGCAGAGAAGATGGTTGGAACTACTCAAGGATTATGACATTAATCTTCAGTATCACCTTGGCAAGGTGAATGTAGTGGCAGATGTCCTTAGCAGGAAGTCGGGTATGATAAATGGCATCAAGATATAGGAGGAAATCATACGTGACTTAGAGCGACTAGACATGGAATTCTTAGTACATGGACATCACGGGCACTGGGCTAATCTGAGAGTTGAGCCAGACTTAATTTCTCGGATCAAGGAAGCTCAGAAATACGATGGTGAGATTTGGGCTATCATTCAGAATCTTGATCGGCAGACAAAATTTCGTGTAGACGAAGAAGGCATCGTATGGAAAAGAACTAAACTATGTGTTCCGGATGATCAGGAACTCCGGGAAGCCTTATTGACAGAAGCTCACAGCTCTCCATTCTCTATTCATCCAGGATCCACCAAGATGTACCATGACATTAAACAACATTTCTGGTGGAGTGGCATGAAGTAGGATGTTGATACTTTCGTATCCAAGTGTCTAACTTGCCAGCAAGTTAAGATCGAGCATCAGCGGGCTAGTGGTTTACTTCAACCATTAGAGATTCCCGCATGGAAGTGGGACAAAATCTCCAAGGATTTCGTCATCAAACTTCCGCTTACTCAGAGCAAACATGATGCTATATGGGTCATAGTTGATCGTTTAACCAAGTCAGCTCATTTTCTTCCAATTCGCAAGGACTTCTTAGTCAGCAAATTGGCAGATATATTCCTTAAGGATATCACACGATTACATGGAACTCCTTCAAACATCATATCAGATCGCGACCCACCATTTCACATCTAAATTCTGGAAGGGTATGCAGAAAGCTTAGGGCACTAAACTTAATCTTAACACTGCCTTTCATCCTTAGACCGATGGTCAATCGGAACGTACAATTCAGACCTTAGAAGACATGCTGCGGGCGTGTGCACTGGAATGGTCAGGAAGTTGGGACAACTACATTTGTTTTGTAGAGTTTGCTTACAACAACAGCTGGCATGCAAGTATTAAGTGTGCACCATTTGAGATGCTTTATGGCAGAAAGTGTCGTGCTCCAATCTGTTGGGATCAAGTTGGAGAACGAATCCTAGAAGGACCAGAAATGTTAGAGGTGATTGAGAAGGTTGCCATCGCCAGGGCGAAGCTACAGAAGCTCGTGCTCGACAGAAGAGCTATGCTGATAAACAACGTAGAGATCTATCGTTTAATATCAGCGGCCATCTTTTCCTTAAAGTATCACCAGCACGTGGTGTCAAGCATTTTGGACTCAAGGGCAAGCTCAGTCCTCATTTCATCGGACCGTTTGAGATTCTTAAACGTGTCGATGAAGTGTCATATTGTGTAGCTTTACCTCCCCATCTATCTCATGTGCATGATGTATTCCATGTATCCTTACTCAGAGGTTACAACTACCATCCATTGCATAAGGTTACGTATCCATTCGAACATATTCGAGAGGATCTATCATATATCGAGGAACCCGAGAAAGTTCTCGATCGCCAAGAACGAGTCATGACGAGAAAGACGATTCCATTCATTAAAATCCTTTGGAGGGATCATACCGAGCGGGAAGGTACTTGGGAAACAGAGGAGTCTATCCGGACTTCTTACCCTCATTTTCAGTTTTGACTCTGGTATGTCATTTCAGCTTACATGTCTTTCTAGCTTTTATGTCATTTCAGCGTTTAGCATCTTTTCATCTTATTGTATCTCTAATTTGAGGAGGAATTATTCTTTTAGAGGGGAAGAGTTTTAAAACACGCTCTAATAATCTTAAGATCATTAAATGCACGAAGTTACCGTTAAATTTAAACTTTTAAATTAATTAATATACGACATGTATCACGGATATTTAATACGAATACTATGTATATTAATTAATTATCATAAGTATTATGTACGTAAATACGAATATTAATATACGATAAGTATGTACGTACAGTATTAAGAAAACATTCAAGAAACAAAAGCACGATATTGAATACGAACATACACGATAATAGTTAAGAAAAAAAAACAAATATCAAAAGTATAGGGGTGTTTGTTTGCGTCGGCTAGAAAGGAAGGGAAAGGGAAACCGGGCCTTGGCCTATGCCCATTAACCCATTATAGTTTAGTAAAACCACAGGAGATTAAAACATAATTAGTTTTCAATAAAATAAACAAGAAACCCCACCCCTCTCCTTTGGCCGCCGGAGATCAAGAACATAAGGGGGTATTTGTTGATTTTGATCTTGGTAATTTACGTAGTCGTGGTCGTGGTTCAAATTCTTTTCAATCAAGCATTGGTAATGAAACCTTAAACCCTTTTCTTTTAATTCAAGATTTAATCATGTTCTTATTTTGTTTATTTATTAATCATTGAATCAAGAATGCTTAAAACCACGTTAATGATCGGGATTTATGTTGGGTTTTAGTTCGGGTTACACCAAGACCGAGAGTCTCACGACTCTCGGTGGTAAATTCAAACCACCAGCCGAGACCCAATTGGGTTCGGTGGTGTGTGGTTCTCGAACAGCAAGCGACCAAGACCCCACGGTGGGGATCTTGGCCAAACAATGGGAACCCGGCTGATGCCGGGGTGGTGTTTTCGACCATTGGCAACCGGCTAGAGCCGTTATGAACCACAACCGACCAGTGGCAAGCCAAAGGCTGCCAGCCGCCAGCCTGAGCCACCAGCCGCCGGTTGGAGGGTGATGGTTTGGCTTGTTGGTCCAGTTCGGTTGTTCTTCGGGTTACGGGCTCGGAAACCAATTATGAAAATTATGTTATGTTATGATTTAATTAATTTATTTGTTAATTAATTTTGGTTTAATTAAATTAAAACTTATGTTATGTTTATTTAATTAAAACTATGATAAAATATATATGTACATTTAATTAAATAAACTTAAGCTATAATAATTAATTATTTAATTATTCATGAACATGTATTTAATTAATTAAAACTTAGGTTAGTTAATTGATATCTTTTATGATAAAGTTTAATAACATTAACTATATAATATTATTAATTAATAATAAACTTATAATAACATGACATGATATTATTAATTAATAATAAGCTAAGTATTAATTAGTTATTAAACTTTATAATATATTATACATGATATAAAATATGCATATAATTAATTATGGAATTATATTATTTATGACAACATGATTAATATGGTAATATGATATTTATGGAAATATACTAAATATGATGACATGTTACTTATGGTAATACATTAAATATGATAACATTTTATTTATAGAAAAATGCTAAATATGGAACTTTCTATTTTTGGAAACTTACTATTTATGGAAAATTCTGTTTTTTGAAACTTACTATTTAAGGAAGCTTACTATTTTTGGAAAGTTACTATATATGGAAACCTGTTATTTTGGGAAAGTTTCTATATATATAGAAACCTACTATTTTTAGAAAGTTACTCATTATGTTATAAAAAGTATAATAACACTTAAAACATGAAACACATGAATCTAAAACACATGTAACTATAAGAAGTACAATGTTAAAACATGAAATAATAAGACAAGACAAGAACAAGCATAATAAATATGAACACGTCAAGTAAACCAAATAACAAGTATGTATAAGTAAGACCGACTCTTATTCATGTCCCTTCATTATGTAGCTATTGTGAAGTCAGAGTGATCGTCTACGTTCGTTTTCGTCTTCAGTTACTGGACATAAGGTAAGGATATTCCGTCCTTCGGTAAGGACATCTTTCTTTCTATATTAGGATTTCCTGTTTGCAGCCATCTGTTTTCCCAGTAGTTTAAGTGTCTTAAACACATCAGTATATGTATGATTATTTTAAATTGCCTGAGCTATATACATGCATGCCAGTTTCACCTAGTTATGGGGGTTCCATAACCGTAGCACTGGAGGCACCGGTGTTATGACTCTTCTGCGGTGACAGTGATTGCTCGCAGCGTCCCTTTACAGTTTTGGCCAGTATTATTATTATCATGTGGGGCGAATGGGTGCATCCTAGGACAAGTAGTATGATTTCATGGTAACTGCGATGTGTGCCTTGCATCCGTTACAGGAGCTGATCCCTCCACTCATTTTATATATTAATTAGAGGCAGCCCCTTAATACATCGTTTTGCCAAGTATGAATATTTGTTCGTCTCGATTCAATTCGAATTGATCTCCGGTTAAATGTGTGACTCAATCATTTTTGGTGAATAAAAGAAGGTTTTATTATCTTTTTCTACTTAAAATGTAAATGCAAAAAGTAATAAAAATAAGCCAAAAACAAATAACTAATAATAAAGGAGCAAAACAAATAATAAAACGTAAATTAAAACAAAACTATTAATAAAAATAAAACTAAAAGAAGAAATTAACTTTCGACTGAAAAATAAAAATTTACTTAATGAAAAAGGAGGAAATAAAACTAAGTGGCTACTTTAAAACTAAACGAGATAAAACCTAAAGCGGACACTAAATAAAAGTTAAAACTTAAACTTATCGAAAAAATATTAATACTAAAAATCGATGAAAAATATAACTAAAAATACGTGACTTTCAGAATTAAAATCGGAACAACTTTCAGATAAAACTAAACGATTACGGAACAATATTAATAAATAAGCAAGCAGGCAAGCTAGTAGCTGGAAGCACCCAGGCAGGCTGGTGAATTAGGCGGGAAAAATATCAAGCTAGTAGGCAAGCACGTCATTTTTTTGGAATGTTTTGGTTTCTTCGGAATGTTTGGATCTTCGGATAATTTTCTTCAGATAATTGTTTTACTAAATCTTCGGAATATCAAATATTTTCAGAGAAACAAGTTATTTTCGGAATAACTTAAGATTTTCGGAATATGCGAATTCTTCGGAATAAATCAACATTTTCGGAATAGCTAAATCTTCGGAAAAATAATAATTTCGAAAAAAGGGAATTCTTCGGATAAACTAAAAATGACTAATTCGGATAAATGAACCAATTCAGAGAAAATTTTCGGAATAAACATTAAATTCAGAAAAATGAAAACTTCGGAATAATTAATTCGGAATACAGTGCAATCTTCAGAAAATGAAAACCCTTTTCCGAAGAAGTTTGAGAACAGATACAGATAATCAGTAATATCAAAACTAATGAAATAAGCTACGAATAAGCACGAATCAAACAAGCAATTAACCAAAACTTTAACCAAATAAATTTTAGGAAAAACTAAATAAGCAACAAATTAAAAACTTGAAAAACACTAATTAATCAAAATTATTAAAATCAACTTTTAATCAAACTATTAATCTATTAAACCAACTTAATCAAAAATAAGCCAAACACTAATACATCAACAATCACAATAAGCTTAAAACATCCACCACATCAAAGCTAAAAGATCAATCACATGAATAAATGAATCACAAAACCAATTAGATGAAATCAACTACATGATTAATTGAATCAACACAAGATTAAGAAAGGTAGAATGAGAGATATGAAATAAACTTGATTAAATTGAAGATTAAGATTCAAAGTTACAAGATTAAGATGAAGATTAAGAAAACTTGAAGAGAAAGCTAGAGAGAGAAAATAAACACACCAATTACCTACTAACAATTAAAAACTAAAAATTAACTACTCCTCTAATGACTCATTAGAAGACTATATATAGGGGAGGTGGTAAGCTTGTTTCTTCTCTTTTCTTCTCGTCTTTCTCGATTTAGGCTAGGGATTAGTCGAATGATAACTTGAACTCGTCTTCTATTTTTCTTTTTTTAATAGACTTGGTTCTTCGACTTCGTTAAACTTCCGTCTTTAGACTTTTTCTTCGATAAATCTTCAGAATAGGCCTTCGACTTCCGTTCTTCTTGCACTTTTGACCTTTTGACTTCGTCTTTTGTATTTTTCTTCGATAAAAGCCCGTGATAGCTCGTGTTTTCTCCCTTTTTCATATATTTATCCTAAAACACAATAAAAACACAAACCACGCATAATTACGACTTTTACGACATAAAATACACGTTTTGGTCTTGTTATGATTGGAAATAAGTGGTAAAAGGATAAGTGTTTTCACACTTATTAAATCCCCTACACTTGACCATTGCAATGCCCTCATGCAATGCATTAATTTCAAAGCACGGTTTACATTTTTATCATAAATAACCCATCTTGGCCTTTATTAAATACTAAACACTAAGGAAACTAAAAGATAGAAATATATACAAAACAAGTAAAGAAATCAAAGACTTACATTGGGGTTTTGGTTGTCATGAATGTTTATCATCCTCGAGTTTCACTTTCCCCAAACCAAGCTTATAAACGAGATCATTGTTATTATAAGTTAGCAAACTAACACTAACTCATGTGGCCCAATTATTCACTTAGACTCCCTTATTCCTAGGTGTATCTCTTATATTCTATGATTTTCTTGAATGATCACGAGGATGCATTGTTTGACTTATTTTGATAGTTTATTAGGCTGAAAATATAGTGGGACGATTTAAGCAATAGTTAGCTAAAGGACAAAATCTTTTAAAACTGCTTCTCGGGACCTCTTAAAGTTCATATCTTGGCATAACTTGCTTAACGATTTGAGACCTTTCTCGGACCGATATTTGGTAGCGACTTCATACTTCGAATCTTGAGAGATGTTCTTGAAATTATGTCTTCTCTTCATAATAGGAATTTCTTCACTTGAAGTTTTTGAGAGATTATTCATACTTGGACCACGACTTCTTCTTTTTCTCCAATCTTTATTTTTGATTTTGATATACAACGATCCGCCTCCTTTTAGGACTTGGATCTATTTATCCTCATTCCTTGCTAGGGTCTTTTCGGATAGACTTCTCCATGATCTTTTTGGGAGTATTTGCTTTTCGTCGTGTGTCTTGATCCTTCATATTGATTTTTTATAAATGATTCTTCACATCACTTTTGGATCTTTAGCAACAAAATGTAGTCCTCATGCCTTGTTAGGGCCTTTTCGGACTCGCCAATCTTCGCATCCCGCTTCAATAAGTTATGCCTTGGCTATGAACTCTAATTAATACCAAACAACTTTTAAACGATCTTGTGCTAGAAGCTAAGTAACTTTTCAAATCGTACAACCTTATTTATTGCAAATAAATTTATTAGCAAGCGATGGGAGAAAAAGCTTATAATCAACTCACATAAATTCATGAAAGAATACCAAACTTATAATTGACTCTATCATCTCTCGTTCTCCACAATTTAAAATCTCAAGGAATGAGACTCGTGGATGCTTATCCAATTAACTCAAAGTTTTGGGTTTTCAAGTCATCTATAGGATCTTGCGACTTCTTAGACTCTTTCAAGTTTAGAATTCGCATTTTAAAGTTCCCTTGATAAACGACTTTCTAGGATCAATTATAGGAACTTGCGAAAGTTATTGTTCTTAACCCGTGAGAGTTAAGACTTTCGCGTTTTAAAGTTCCCTATATAAAAGCCTAGAAAAACTTGACTTAAACACGTTAAGGATACTAGCTAGAGTAAACTTAGATAAGTAAACTCGGGTTGAGTCAAAAGATTCATGACGTTGAAAAATTAAAACCACTTTATTAAAAATTTATTCTAGTAAAGAAAGTAAATAACGATAACAAAGGATAATACCACTATACTACTAGGCTAAAATAGATTAAAAATTTTGAAAAATGTCGAAAAATCAAATTTTCCGGTTAAAATGAGGACAAATTAATGGAAAAGCCCACTAACTTCGATAGAAGTCCCCCTCTACACTTGATATAAACATTTTCCTCAATTTTTAAGCATGTGGGAGTAAACTCCCCTACACTTAGGACATTGTGCACTTTTTTTAAATCTTGCCAAGGGGGGGGACAACTATAGTGATTTCAATGTGAACATATAAGATATGAAATATTGAATCATGACAGTTTATGATAGAACCGGGAAGACGGGTACACGGGATCACGGTCGTCAAATGTCATCAAAAGTGCTCTTTGAAGCTTTAATCCATGCACATCATAAGAAACAAGACAAAAAACACCAACGGGGCTCCCCCTACACTTATTATGAAAACGGTAAAGGATAGATCAACGGATTGCCTCCCGAGAAGCGCTTGTTTTTGTTAACTGAGTCACGAGCCTGACTCGACCCAGAACTAATTCAAGGGAAACATGGTGAGGGATGGAATCATCTCATGAGAGATGTCCTCACCAAAGTACAACTTCACACGCTGTCCATTCACTTTAAAATTAGGCCCATTTGGTTGAGAAAGATCAATGGTGCCGTAAGGGAAGACTTTGGCGACGGTGAATGGACCAGACCAACGGCTCTTCAGCTTGCCCGAGAAGATCTTTAACCGAGAGTTAAAGAGTAAAACTTGATCACCGATGTGGAACTCTCGGTTCTTAATCCTTGCATCATGAATGATCTTGGTTTTCTCCTTGTAGATCAGTGAATTCTCATAAGCTTCATTCCTCAGTTCATTTAGCTCGTTGAGTTGAATCTTCCGAAGATCACCGGCTTTGTTGATATCAAAATTGGCCCACTTCAAGGCCCAATACGCCTTATGCTCCAACTCAATAGGGAGGTGGCATGCCTTCCCGTACACAAGACGATATGGAGTGCAACCACTAGGTGTCTTATATGCGGTACGGAAAGCCCACAAAGCATCATCTAACTTATCGGCCCACGAGGCACGATGCTCTCCCACAGTTTTCTTTAAAATTCTCTTAAGTCCACGGTTAGATATCTCGGCTTGACCATTTGTTTGGGGATGATAAGCGGTGGAAAGACGGTGATGACACCGTACTTAGCGATGACTCGAGCAAATTGATCATTGCAAAAATGAGTCCCGCGGTCACTGATGAAAGCACGAGGAACACCGAATCGAGCAAAAAGTTGTTTCAAAAAGTTCACAACCACCCTCGCATCGTTCAAAGGGAGAGCCTTTGCTTCAACCCATTTAGATACGTTGTCAACGGCTACAAGGATGTACTTGTTCCCTTTGGATGATGGAAATGGCCCCATAAAGTCGATGCCCCATACGTCAAAGATTTCACATTCTTAGATGAACTTTTGAGGCATCTCATCTTTATGTGTGATCTTGCCTTGGTGCTGGCAAGCATCACACTATTTAACCATTTAATGAGCGTCATGATAAATGGAGGGCAAGTAGAATCCAGAGTCGAACACTTTCTTCGCGGTATAGTTAGGACCAAAGTGACCACTAATGGGTCCTTTGTGGCAAGCTTCTAAGATTAATAAAGTTGTCGGCCCATCAACACACCGACGAATGACAAGATCCGCACATTGTTTAAAAAAGTAAGGGTCGTCCCAAAAATAGTGCTTAATGTCTTTAAAGAACTTTTTCTTTTGTTGGGAAGTTAACCCTTCTTTGAGAATTCCACCCGCCAAATAGTTTGCAATGTCCGCAAACCATGGGGTTTCATCAAGATTGGAGTTAATAGACATCAAGGCCTCAAGGGGAAAAGAGTCATTAATCTCTTGATTTGGGAGCTCCCCTTGATAAGGATCCTCGAGTCTACTAAGATGATCCGCGGCTAGGTTTTCCGCTCCCTTTTTATCACGAATTTCAATTTTGAATTATTGAAGGAGTAAAACCCAACGAAGAAGTCTTGGCTTGGAATCTTGTTTTGTTAACAAGTACTTCAACGCGGAATGGTCGGTATAGACAATGGTGGTGGAAAGAACAAGATAGGGGCAGAACTTCTCAAAAGTATACACTACAGCTAAAAGCCCTTTTCGGTAGTGGTATAATGCAATTGAGCCCCCGTCATTGTCTTGCTAGAATAAAGGATTGGTTGGAAGTGTTTGTTCACTCTTTTTCCCAAAACCGCTCCAATAGCAAAGTCGCTAGCATCACACATCAATTCAAAAGGTAATTCCCAATTAGGGGTAACCAAGATCGGTGTCTTAGTTAGTTTATCCTTAAGAAGATTGAAAGAGTCAATACACTCTTTAGAAAAGATAAAAGGAGTATCTTTTTCCAAGAGGTGGGTCATCGTGCGAGCAATCTTAGAAAAATCTTGAATGAAACAACGATAGAAGCCCGCATGACCAAGGAAACTTCTCACTCCCTTCACGGTTGAAGGAGGAGGTAATTTAGCAATCACTTCAACTTTAGCACGGTCGACTTCAAGACCGGCTTTTGAGATTTTATGATCAAGAACAATACCTTCTTTTACCATGAAATGGCCTTTTTCCCAATTAAGAAAGAGACGAGTGTCTTCACACCGTTTGAGCATACGTTCTAAATTGGCAAGGCAAGTAGAGAAAGAATCATCATAGACCGAGAAATCATCCATGAAGACTTCCATAGTTTCTTCAACCATGTCATGAAAGATAGCCATCATACACCTTTAGAAAGTCCCAGGAGCATTGCATAAGCCGAAAGGCATTCTTTTGTAAGCAAATGTTCCACAAGGACACGTGAATGTGGTTTTCTCTTGGTCTTTAGGGTCGATGGTAATTTGAAAATACCCGAAAAAACCGTCTAAGAAGCAATAATAGTCATTACCCGCTAAACGCTCGAGCATTTGATCCATGAAAGGAAGAGGAAAATGATCCTTGCGAGTGACATCATTGAGCTTGCGATAGTCTATGCAAACTCGCCAAACCGTAACAAGGCGAGTAGGAATCAACTCGTTGTTTTCATTGGGAACAACGGTTATTCCGCCTTTCTTAGGAACACAATGTCAGGACTAACCCATGGCGAATCCGAAATAGGGTAAATCATCCCGGCATCTAGAAGTTTGATAACTTCTTTCTTGATGATGTCATGAATTTTAGGATTAACCCTTCTTTGGCTTTGGATTGCGGGTTTAAAGTCATCCTCCATGAGAATTTTATGAGTACAAAAGTTCGGATCAATTCCGCGAATGTCGGAAATTTTCCAAGCAATTGCTTTCTTATGATTCTTCAGCATGTCGATAAGTCGAGATTTTTCGTCTTCTTTCAAGTCCTTTGCGATGATGACGGGTAACTTCTTATTGTCTTCAAGGAAAACGTATTCGAGATGAGACGGTAAATCCTTAAGCTCTAAATCCGGAGGATTGTCGATGGAAGGCGTAGTCAAATTCGGATCATCAATAGAGATTTCCTTTGGAGAAGGTGGAGAAATATGGTCCTCATTGAGAAGTTTCTCAATGGTACGAATGTCTTCTTCCTAATCGGTGGGAGAATCGTCATATTGTAAGTCCACATCCCTAAAGTTGCTTCAAATTCTTTCAAAAGGAAATCACTTTCTCCAAATGGATTCAGTGATGGAGCAATAGAAGCAACGGTCTCAACAATGGGTAGAGAAGAAGAACCACTTTTACAAGCGTCTTTGAAATGTCTTCACAAGCCTCATCAAGTTCGTCAATGAAATTAACGCTCTCGTATTCAGAAGGTTGCTTAGAAAGTTTACCCATGTTAAAGACGATTTTATCGTCACCAACTCTCATGATTAATTCGCCCGCGGCTACATCAATGAGAGTGCGACCGATCCTCATGAATGGACGTCCAACGATTAATGGAACACGGGGGTCCATCTCGTAGTCAACGACAACAAAATCCGCCAGAAAGGTGAGTTTGTCGACACCGACGAAGACATCTTCGGCTATCCCCACCGGATAAGCAACCGTACGGTTAGCTAATTCCAATGTCATTCGTGTGAGGACTAGCTCGGGTAGAGATAATTATTTCTAAACACTTAACGGCATTAAGTTTATACTAGCACCTAGGTCGGCTAGGGCCATACAATTCTCTACCCCGGGGAAGTTGCAAGGAATGAGAAAACGACCCGGATCACCAAGTTTGGTTGGTAATTTCCTTAAGAGCACTGCGGAGAAATTCTCATTAAGTTCGGTCTGAGCGATATCAAGAAGCTTTCTTTGTCACTGAGAAGATCTTTAAACATTTTAGCATATTTCGCCATGTGAGCGAGAGCCTCAGGAAAGGAGATGTTGAAATTCAATTGTTTAAACATTTTAAGAAAGTTAGAAACCTGAATATCATCCTTGTTCTTCAACTTCTCTTTCCTCAACCTTGAGAGATAAGGTATACTGGGTTGAGATGAAGGCTTTGGAATGGAATTCTCACTCACATCCTTAGGTGGTGGAGGGGTGGAAGTATAAGGTGGAGGAATTGGAGAAGGGGACTCGTTTTCCTTTGTCACAATCACCGGTGTAGGTGTAGGAATCTCGGGTTCCTTTAAACCTTTGCCACTTCGGGTGGTGATTGCTTTCATCTCCCCTCTTGGATTAGCAACGGTGTTACTCGGAAGAGAACCCGAACCTGAGGCTTGATTACTTGGGAAGAAACTAGCCATCATATCCCTTAAGTCATTCGTTTGACTGCTCAAAGAGTTTGGCATATCGGCCCGAAGATCATTCCCTTTTTTCGCCATATCTCCTGTCAAGTTGATGATTTGACATTGAAGATTCTGTACCAGCGTGTCATTAGTCCTCATGTAAGTTTCAACCTCGTGATTAAATGCGGTGGGTTGGTTGGAAGGAGGAGCATGGTAGGCAGGTGGTTGATAAGCAGGTTGTTGGTAAACTTGGTTATTTCCTTGAGGTGGATATGGGTTTCTTTGGGTTTGATATTGATTTGGAGCTCGAGTTTGGTTTTTATTGTTGCGATTGAAGTTGTTTTGGTTTTAAGGAGGAAAACCGGGTGGTGAAAGGAAGTTGTTTGAACGATAACTAAGCAAATTGTGGTCACCTTGAGGACGTGCTTGATAGCATCCCGTAGAAAAGTTATCGTTAGCGGCATACACATTTTCTGGATTGTCATGAGTCGAAGGACAATCGGTGTATGAACGAGATCCCCCGCATATTTCACATGACTGACTCAACGCATTAACTTGCGCATTGTTGTTTTTGGCATTGTTAGCGGTTTGTAGAGCGAGTGCTTCAACAATTGTAGTAAGCTTATCAATTCTCTTGTCGGTGTCACTAGTACTAGCACTAGCCACATTAGCCCAAACACTCCTAGTTTGCACTCTAGAATTATTCTCAATAATATCCCACATGGCATTAGAAGACTTAACCAAAATGTTACCCCCCGAGGCACTATTTAGTGAATCTTGGTCATTCATGCTTAAACCATTGTAAAAAGTATTAATTTGATGCACTTTTGTAAAACCATGTTGTGGACACTTTCTTAAAAGTTCCTTACAACGGTCCCAATATTCACTAAATGTCTCACCGTACATTTGTTCAAAGTTAATGATTTCATTCCGCAAAGCGGTAGTACGTGAGGGTGGGAAAAATTAGTTGATGAATTTGGTCTCTAAATCCGACCACGTAAGAATACTTTGTGGCGGTTCCTTTGCAAGCTAATGCCGGGCTTGTCCCTCTAAGGAGAAAGGAAAAAGTTGCAAGCGAATTACCTCTTGTGAAACCCCATTATACTTGACCGTATTAGTGAGTTGAAGGAACCTTTTGATATGGTCATGAGGATCATCAAGTGTACGCCCCAAGAATGGTTGAGCAGAGACCATTTGAATGAAGCCGGATTTGAGCTCAAAGTTGTTGGCTCCAATCTCGGGTATGACAATAGCATCGGTGTTGCCCTCTACGTGCGCTTGCAAAAGCTCGATCATTGGTCGATTGTCCATGGCGACAATAGGTTGAGTTTCGACTTCGGCTTGAGTTGCTTTCTTCTTACGAGCACGGGTACGCATACACACCTACAAAAGGAAAAGAAAGATAGACAAGAAATATTTTTCGTTTTTTATGTTTTTCTATTTTTTTTGGATTTTTGAAATTTTTTTATTTTTATGGATTTTTGAAAATTTTTGACACGAAAAGTAACGTTCAAAAGTGAACGGATCCCAAAATCCAACGCATCTCTCACTAAAAACTGTTAATCTTCACAAAAAGAGCCGGCAGCGGCGCCATTTAATACATGGTTTTGCCAAGTATGAATATTTGTTCGTCTCGATTCAATTCGAATTGATCTCCGGTTAAATGTGTGACTCAATCGTTTTTGGTGAATAAAAGAAGGTTTGGTTATCTATACTTAAAAGGTAAATGCAAAAAGTAATAAAAATAAGCCAAAAACAAATAACTAATAATAAAGGAGCAAAACAAATAATAAAACGTAAATTATAACAAAACTATTAATAAAAATAAAACTAAAAGAAGAAATTAACTTTCGACTGAAAAATAAAATTTACTTAATGAAAAAGGAGGAAATAAAACTGAGTGGCTACTTTAAAGCTAAACGAGACAAAACCTAAAGCTGGCACTAAATAAAAGTTAAAACTTAAACTTATCGAAAAATATTAATACTAAAAATCGACGAAAAATATAACTAAAAATACGTAACTTTCAGAATTAATCGGAACAACTTTCAGAAAAAAATAAACGATTACGGAACAATATTAATAAATAAGCAAGTAGGCAAGCTAGTAGCTGGAAGCACCCAGGCAGGCTGGTGAATTAGGCGGGAAAATATCAAGCTAGTAGGCAAGCACGTCATTTTTTTGGAATGTTTTGGTTTCTTCGGAATGTTTGGATCTTCGGATAATTTTCTTTGGATAATTGTTTTACTAAATCTTCGGAATATCAAATACTTTCAGAGAAACAAGTTTTTTTCGGAATAACTTAAAATTTTCGGAATATGCGAATTCTTCGGAATAAATCAACATTTTCGGAATAGCTAAATCTTCGGAAAAATTATAATTTCGGAAAAAGGGAATTCTTCGGATAAACTAAATATTTTTGGAATAAGATGACAATTTCAGAGAAATGACTAATTCGGATAAATGAACCAATTCAGAGAATATTTTTGGAATAAACATTAAATTCAGAAAAATGAAAACTTCGGAATAATTAATTAGGAATACAATGCAATCTTCGGAAAATGAAAACCCTTTTCCGAAGAAGTTAGAGAACATATACAGATAATCAGTAATATCAAAACTAATGAAATAAGCTACGAATAAGCACGAATCAAACAAGCAATTAACCAAAACTTTAACCAAATAAATTTTAGGAAAAACTAAATAAGCCACAAATTAAAAACTTGAAAAACACTAATTAATCAAAATTATTAAAATCAACTTTTAATCAAACTATTAATCTATTAAACCAACTTAATCAAAAATAAGCCAAACACTAATACATCAACAATCACAATAAGCTTAAAACATCCACCACATCAAAACTAAAAGATCAATCACATGAATAAATCAATCACAAAACCAATTAGATGAAAACAACTACATGATTAATTGAATCAACACAAGATTAAGAAAGGTAGAATGAGAGATATGAATTAAACTTGATTAAATTGAAGATTAAGATTCAAAGTTACAAGATTAAGATGAAGATTAAGAAAACTTGAAGAGAAAGCTAGAGAGAGAAAATAAACACACCAATTACCTACTAAAAATTAAAAACTAAAAATTAACTACTCCTCTAATGACTCATTAGAAGACTATATATAGGGGAGGTGGTAAGTTTGTTTCTTCTCTTTTCTTCTCGTCTTTCTCGATTTAGGCTCGGGATTAGTCGAATGATAACTTGAACTCGTCTTTAATTTTTCTTTTTCTAATAGACTTGGTTCTTCGACTTCGTTAAACTTCCGTCTTTAGACTTTTTCTTCGATAAATCTTCAGAATAGGCCTTCGAATTCCGTTCTTCTTGCACTTTTGACCTTTTGACTTCGTATTGTGTCTTTTTCTTCGATAAAAGCCCGTGATAGCCCGTGTTTTCTCCCTTTTTCATATTTTATCCTGAAACACAATAAAAACACAAACCACGCATAATTCCGACTTTTACGACATAAAATACACGTTTTGGTCTTGTTATTATTGGAAATAAGCGGTAAAAGGATAAGTGTTTTCACACTTATTACCCCTCTAATTGCATGACGAGGTCACCCCTCCAAGTATTCATGCATGTGGATATTACATGACCTACATGGGCTCTCGGCATATTTAAAATACAGATTTTCAAGATAAACTAAACATAAGTCTTTTTAGAAATATAAACCAGTTTTATGAACTTCAACCAGGTTTTCTAGGACATTCATTATTCCGCTACTATGTTATTCATTTCACTTCATTATTTGCTTATGTTTATTCTTTAAATTCTATGTTATATATCCGCACACTGAGCTTATTGCTCAACCATATTTCTCTTTCCATGTCCCAATACGGCAGGTACTAAAGGGCAAAGCTAGGAATCTAAGAATACGTGCATGGAATGAGGTGTCATCTTTCTTTCATTCTTTGATGCATTTACATACTTTTCCTTTGTTGGACATTGTTTAGTCATTTCCTTACATTTTATACTTATGCATTTCGTATGTGGAGCTTATGTGGATCCGATGTTTGTTTTTGGATTCTTTATGGTCATTTAATGTTTAGACTTTACCTTGTATGCTTTGATGATATGCCATAATTATCCTGTAATAATACATTTATCAAAATGGGGTGTTACACCCGAGCCCTAAACCGAAGCCACACTGATACCATGGGGTCTTGTCTTCGGCTCAAACCACCAGCATCACCATAGCCGCAAGGCTGTGGCTTGCCACCAATAGCCCAACGTTGTCCCCGGCTTAGCCGGGTTGCCCCTGCGTGCAACAGTTTCCCACCGAGAGCCATAGAGCTCTCGGTTTGCCACTGATTAACCAAACCAACCGGGTTTGGGGTGTTTGGTGTTGCGGCTGGAAGCAATCAACAACCACCGCCCCTTATAAGGGTTTGGTTGGCCGAGACAAACACCACCGAGACCTTAATGGTCTCGGTTCTTGTGACAAACCAAACCCAAAACCCTTGATTTCATGTTTAAATTAATCACACATGTTTCTTATTATTAATCTTAAACAAATGCATGAATTAAAAATAATAAAAGAAAATGATTAAGGTTTTTAGTGATACTGAATGCGTGAAGATTAAAGGTTTAAGAACACGAACACAAACCCGTAAATTAATCAAGATCGAACAACTTTTCCTTCTTGTTTTTCTTGTGGGTGCCGTAACCAAAGAGAGAAGACAAGAGAGACTAGGGTTTTTAATTTTGTTAAAAGTGAATAATGAAATTACCTGGGATTATTTGTTTACTAGTCTAAGCTTAATGGTCCGGGCCAAAGGCCCTCTTGTTTCTTTTAAACCGCCAGCCAAACACCCTTTTTATTATAGTTTTTGTTTTTCGTGTTTTAAATAATTATCTTGTGTGTTTGTGTTTTAGTTATTGTCATGTTTTAAGTATTATACTGTTAGCCCTATATTTTATATAGTCGAACAAGAATGTAATAGGTCATCTTAGTCGTTAAAAGGTCTTGTATTGTAATAGGTTAGTCGGGAAAACCGGGCTTGGACTTTAAGCTAATATTGTATAAGTTAGGGGCGTAAGCCCAAAACAAAGCCAAGCCCGGCCCAAGGAAACAAAGCCCACGGCCCACAAGGCCAAGGGTATATAACCCTCTTTCACATGTGAAAGAGGGTGTTGGTTCATTTTACTTTCTCTCTCTAGTAAACATAAACCTTCCAAATCTCTCTTGTTTCTCTCTCTACTTTTCTTCTCTTTCTCTCTCTAAATATCTCTTCTAAATCTTGTGTTATGGATTGAATGGGAATAACATTTGGCATCAGAGCTAACCGGGGGTGTTTCGTGTTTTTGATTCGTGATTTTGTTCGTGTTTGTGTTTGATGCGTTCACGGTTTGATTTCTTTTTCATTCTCTAAATCTGTCCAAATCATTTGTGTCATTTGTTTTATTTGACTTAAAAAATATCAGTCACTTGTATCTCGTTTTCTGGTCCATCATTATCATTTTTTTTCTATGCTTTCTTTGTTATCTTTTCCATCTCGATCACTGTTTTTCTTTATTATTATCTCAATTTATTGGGAAAAGGACAAAAAGATAAAAAGTTAACAGATCCACCATTTTCGGTTTTAAAACCCTTTTCCGACTGTTTTTCCGATAAAGCATTCCGATGGGTTTTCCGACAGCTTATTCCGATGAGTTTTCAGATAGTCATTCCGATGGGTTTTCAGATAGTCATTCCGATGGGCTTTCAGATAGTCATTCCGATGGGTTTTCAGATGATTCCGATGGACTCTATTTTGATTTTCCGATGGACTCTATATTGATATTCCGATGGAATCAATTTTGATATTCCGATGAACTCTAATTTAACATTCCGATGGACTTTCAAGTAATATTCCGATGTTTCTGAAAAATCAGTTGACTCAAACTCATATTCATCACAACATCACACCGAGTCAACTCGGTAATTACCGAGTTGACCGGGTTAACTCGACTGAGTCAATATTTAAACTCCAAACTCTACATCACTAGCACCCTTTTAACTCCCATCATCACCAATCATCATCTATATCCTAACCCATCGCCAACTTAACCCATCTAGACTCGATTCTAAACAAAACAATGATCTCAGTCTCACTTCTTTCGTGTTGTCCCACACAATGAGTGACCTCAAGGGTCTTTCACACGAAAGAACCCATCATCACAGATCCTGAAAAGGCTTAAACCCCCTTTTAATATTCGAAACCTTTAGAGATTCGAGATTAACAAGGATGTTAACTCATTCTCAGTTTCTATTTTTGAAAAAAAAAACATAAAACAAATCATTCAAACAACCTACCCGAGACCTTTGGCAAGATCTTGATGTCATAACCTTATATGCTCTTCGTGTCTTAGATTCGAACTGAGATATGGATTTATAGTGCTATAAGGTTGATTCGTTTTATGTTGAAGAGATATGAGGGGTTTTGCTTTGTGTTATACCAGAAATGATATGAGACTTGGTCTTCAATATTTTATGGAAAGATGAAGTGTTGAGGGCGGTTTAAACTAGAAATGAGGATAAGTTGTTGCATTTTGGTATAAAAAGGTGAAATGGTGGATGAGAGAGAGTTAGGTAGTATTTTGGGGGCGGAGGTTTCAAGATCTGGTTTATTTAGCTAACTATGACCCCATGTTTAGGGTTTGAGATTTATATACCCACATGGATAACTTTCAAGTGGACCGAGTAGCATTTGGACCATTCGTCTCTAGTTTTCTTCATTGGGCCAAATAGTGTGAATGGGCTGCATGATTTCTCATAATTGTAGGTCACGTGTAATATGGGTTGGACTGAATTATGATGGATGTGCGGCTTACGTGGATATCGTGATTACGGGTTTATTCTGATTAAAGAAAATGCTCGTTTTGAAACCTTATTTCTCGAAAAAATTTCAACGACCTCACCGCGGAGGTCGATCCGCGCATCAGTTGGGTATGAGACTGATTTTGGGCTTAATCGTCATCGTTGGATTTCTAGTTAACTACACTCAAAGAACACACAACAAACAAACACGACAAAAACAAACAAACACTAAAACGATCCTTTAAGATTCACTGAAATTGTCAAAACGGCTAGTATTCGGGCAAAGTAATGTCAAGTGATTACGAAGTGGATTTGGTATTTATTATTTGAAGGTGAAGTGGAATATCACGAAGGCGTCTACTCAATTCATCATCGAGCCTTTTCACTCCCTCTATCGATTGATGATTCGCTTCAGCATTTATGATTGAGACTTGATTTATCTAGTTTCCACTGTCAAGGGGTGGATGGTCGACGACATGGACAACTATCACTTAAGGAGTTACGTTGTAGTGCTCAGTGTCACACTCACCTGTAGTTTTGGATACTTCAAGAGGTGTTTTACATCTTATACTACTCTCTTCTTTTATGTATAAGGTACTAAGAGACGTTTCTCTGCACCGTTCGTCAATCAACAACAGTGCTAAGCGTAAGTAACAAATTTGGGAGATTGTACTTCAGTTTCAAGTTTGGAATATCAGGTTTACTTCATCAGTAGTCACTACAGATAGCCGAAAGAATACGAGGTTGGTAAGTTTAGCCAAAGAGTTCAAGAGTAGAGATGTGATCAGCAAATAATTCTCACAAGCAACTTGAGCTACAAAATGTCAACAAAGATTTCTACTTCAGACACGAACATCTCGCGATTCTGATTGTACTTGTCAGATGATGCTCCCGAGTGTTCTTAACCACCATACTCTTGACAAGAACATCTCACGATTCTGTGCGTACACGACAGATGATGCTTCCGAGTGTTCTTAATCTTCTTACTCCTGATAAGAACATCTCGCGATTCTGATCGTACACGTCAGATGATGCTTCTGAGTGTTCGTCACCATCATACTTTCGACAAGAACATCTCGCGAATTTGACCGTACACGTCAGATGATGCTTCCGAGAGTTCGTCACCATCATGGGGGAAGAACGTGTACTTTGGAGACTTAGTTCCCACTCTGGAGTACTTAGTTCAACTTCCAGGGGGAAGTATTATACAAGCGTGAGAAGATTTGTTGCTGATTTCTTACATGTTCCCCCAAACTCATAATCATGAAGACCAAAAATGTCAAGGTAGCAGGTACTTGGTGTGGGTTGCTTCTTTTTCTACAAAATTCCGTTGTGCACTTTAAATGTCAAAGATAGAAGATTGCTCAAGCTACAGATTCTGCTCAAGACGGGGATATTGGTTTGGGGGGAAGCTGATTCAGAAGCTTCGTCAAAAAGAAGTCTATGAAGAAAGCTTTTCAAGACATGTGGTATGAATTGGGGGGAAGTTAATCCAGTTCATACAGGCTACAATGGTTCCTCAACAAGCAAAGACAAAGAGGATTCAAACTGGGGTATAAGTTTTTCTAGAAGACTTGAAGACAACGACGTCATCCTCAGCATTGGAAGCAAACATAATACTGTCATACTTTTGTTATATTTGCATTTGTTAGGAACATTGTAAGTAATTCCGATGTCACCACATTGGGGGAAGATTGTTAGCCTTAAAATGTGTGCGACTAACAGAATTACATTAGTTCATAGCCGGGACTTGTAGGGACTAATATTGTCATATGTAATAGTCCAAGTCCCGTGCTATATATACCCCTCCATACTTCCATGGAGGGGTGAGGTTGTTCATTTCTTTCTTGTCTTTCTCTCTCTAATAAACACACATTTATTAGAGCATCTCTTTCTCTCACTAACAATGGCTAAACACCTCTATCACCCTCCCCGACCTCCGGATCATAAACCCGTGTTCTTAGTGAATCCATGTTAACAAGCATGCCCGCGTTCTTGAGGAGAAAAACATAGAATTAGCTCGTGTGAAGGTTAAGTTAGCCCTGGCTGAGGCCACCACCATAATGAATGTGAGTTCCATTCAGTTTTTAGAGGATGAAAAATTACGCTGCTAGAAACTCTATCCAGAGAGCGCAGGGGACTTGAAAAACAAGAGTCTGATAATTGATGGCCAATGCAGCAACTGGAAGAGTGCAAGGAAAATCTTTGAGTAAATTTCACCAATCGTCCTTGTGGTTTGCGTTGACCGACACGTTTCGTCCTTTGACCAAAAAAATGCACCACTCGTCCTTAAGTGTAAAACGTTATGTACCGTTAGTCCCTCACTTTATTAAGCCGCACTAACACTCGTTAAATGTCTACACATGATGCCCCATGAGGGTATTCTGGTCTTTTTACCATAAACTTCTATCTTTCTTCATGTATGCCATTATCTACACCTTTAAACCATCACCACCATCCATCACTAGTCTCAAGACTCACAATATCTAACCACCTAAGCAAACCTCATTTATCATGTTCTTAAAAAAGCTTGCTAAAAATTAAAAAGCCCATCTCTAAATACGAAAACTTAACCTATAAAAATGATCCCCAAATTCTTTTTAGTTACCAACCACTCAACTACACACTTTCTCACTTTATCATCCAATTGATATCAATACCATTTATATCTTAAGAAAGACGCCATCTTTCAACCCCCAAAAATATATTATATCCATCTCTTTCACATATCAACACACAAGATAAATCGCTCTCAAACTTCCCTTGTCCCTCGACTAACACCTCTCCATGTGCAATCGTTCAAGTATTCGGTAACTAACCAAGTGCTCATCAAGTTCAAGACTTATATCAATCCTTTTACACGAAACCATTCTTAAACTTTTCAATTTTCACAATACCGACAACCAACCATCGTGTTTTGCATGTGGTGTTTTCTACGGCAACAGCAAACAAAAATAAGAGGAAGTAGGTATTAAAAATGTTCTATTCTTCAAGGAAAAAAGAGAACTAATTCTCTTGTTTCAATTTACATTTGCTTGTGGAAAATCTTTGATAAAAGTGGTAGCTTCGATGGTACCAGATGATGGTGCATAAAATTCCTTCTAAAACATAACGGAGTTGTGCGATTATGATTTGACTGGACTTTCTTCTAAGGTTTGAAAGAGGTGTGCTGTTATGGTTTGAGTACCGGCGAATCTACGGTTTGAAAGCTTGTGGTAACTACTTATCATTAATATTCATACACATCCATACATCGTTCAAACACTACCGCTGGTAGTCGTCACTCACCCTTATCGCTACTCACTGCTGCCATATGTGCTTGAAAAAGATAAAGATGTTGTTTTGTGGGAATAATAATTTTTTATTAATTTGGAAATAGAATTTCGATTTACCATAATAAAATGAAAAGGGGGATCGTGATAATTTATGTTTGGATAAGTAATAGGATAATAGATCTGGGTAAATAGAGGAGAGAGAGACAGGTTAACATGAAAAATAATAAATTAAAAGAGAAAGAGACTAAAATACCCTCATTTGGGTATGAAGTGTGGCATTTAACGAATGCCAATGTAAACCTGTTAGTGAGAGGGACTAATGGTACATAAGGTTTCACACTTAAGGACGAATGATGCATTTTTTCCAACAGCTCTTATCTCGCCATAAAGTGCCAACAACAACTAAACGAGCACGACAAGAAACTACAATGTCTCAGCGTGAATTTTGACAAAGAACTCTACCCGCATTTGTCAGCCGTGCGAGCAGAGAGGCAATGGCTAATTCGGCACGGCCTTCATTTGGCTACCAAAGGCGCACTAGAATCTCCAAATATCCGCGAAGCAAATTTGCGCGTTATAGCCGCCGCCATGGGTGAGGGTCAAAGCGCTGCTATGAAACGCGCTTCAAATGAAGGTTTGCTGGAAAAGAGTTTGGAGGAAGTGCCGTTATTTGACCCTCGGGCGCAGGATAAGCTGGATGCCGCCCTCGTAGAGTTGAAAGAATGCGATCTTCCGATAATAAACATAATTAAGCGGGACCAGGGTATGCCCATCAGCGTGATAATGAAAAGGCTCACTTTAGAGAGGCAGCATAAGGAAGTTGCGTGTTGAATCATAATTTGTACGATTCATTGATCGTTATTAAGACTCCTATGGGATTATATAACAATGAACATTAAACATGCATAACGGAATTAACACAATGAACATTTGTTACTATTAAGGTTTTCCTTATTTCACATAAATCAAACCTAACTATTAACTATAACACCCACGTGTTCTATGGTTCTTAGACTCTCATAGGATTTCTAAGCTATGATAGATTATTAAAACAACAGCCCTGTCCCTCTTTATATACTAGAGGTTCGAGGGTTTACAAGGAGATAAACATAATAATGCAAGTATATCTTCTAAGTATAAAGAATATCTTCACAATATTCTTCATACTTATCTTCATTCTCTAGAATCTTCTGAATATCTCTACATCTTCAATAATACTAAAGGTACTTGCGTAGGCTAGGGGTACTTGGATTTACCCTAGCGGTACATGGATTGCACTAGCGGTACATGGAATGTGCTAGCGGTACTTACTTTGTACTAGTGGTACTTCCAAGTACCTTTGTAAGTACTTCTGGTTTTGTGTCATCAAATCTTAATTCCCAACAGTCTTCCCCTATTTGATGATGACAAAACATCCATATATCTCCTTTAAACATACACCACTTCCCCTTTTTGGAATCTCTGCAAATAGAGGTCTTCCGAAGATAAGCAATGAATAATCACTTTCACTTAAGTGATCTATCTTCCCCTTGAGTGATGCATGTAGATAATTATATAAGCTTCCCCTGAAACTTAGATCCATCATCTCTTGAATCACGAACTCTGTAGACTTTAATTGATGATCACTGATGAAGAAAAATGAATATCACCCATTTGTTGAAGAAGTGGAATCTCCCAAGCTTGTATCTTATGTCTTGTACTATCCATGTGACGTCGAACTTATATAAGAAGAAGACAAATATAAGTAGAACCAATCTCTTTCAAAAATCCTCATTTACCTTCGAAACGAGACGCTGAGTATGATGATGTAACTCCTTCAAGTGATAGGAAATCACACATTCCTAGATCTTGCAAGTATTCGTCAACACCATATAAGTACGAGCAAGTTATCTTCAATTATGCATGAAAAACTTCCCCTGGATTCATGCAATTTACCCAATTGCTCTCTCATTGCAAAAGGGGGATTCAATTTATTAGTAAGAACGGAAACTGTATAGTAGTTTGTAATCAAACTAATACACTTTGAGAACTCTTACTCAAGTTAAATAACTTATGCGGAATCTAACTTATAAAGCACAGAAGAACATAATTACGTTTAACTATTTGATTCTCTTATTAATCGACTTGAATGAGGTACATGAATGACATTGTACCTATGTTCCTTTTATAGAGTAAGGAACCCTAGAAACCTTAGAATATTCTATAAAGATAACTATATTACAGACGATATATTATAAATATTCTAACTATTTAAGTATATCACATAAGATATACTCTAACTATAACTATGACATATCTTATACAAAGATATATTCGGCCTAATCACTATAGCAGTACTTACTTTATAAGTAGAAGTACTTACTATGTACCGCGTTAACACTAACGGTACTTGAAAGATACTAACAGTACTTCAATAATACTAACGGTACTTGACACTTAACAAATAATTCCCAACAATCCTCCCCTAAACAAGAATGATAACTTGTTGTCTTCTTGTTTCTCTTGTACTGGATGTATTTAGAATACATGTCTTCAGTCTTTCCTTCATCCTTGGATTGAACTTGGTAATTTGTATTTGTATCCAACTGAATGTAGCCAAACACTTCAATGTAGATCTTCTTCTGATAAGATAATCTTCAAACATCATGAACATCATCTTTGTCTTCAAACTATGATCTTCTTGTGTCTTGTAAACATTCATTTATCTTTGCAGCAACAATAATTGTCTTCTTGAGTTAAATCTGTGAACTCTGAATCATAAACTTCAGTCTTCATTTGATGAGACAAAACCTTCTAAGTATTTTCTTCTTGAATACTTCTTTGCTTGCAATCTTCATACCTGAAATAAAACAGTTAACAACAAAAACCAATCTGTATTGGCTTCATGATTTTTAGCAAATCACCAACTATCAACGGATTTGATATATTCTTTACCAGTTAGCCGTACACTCTGGAATAGCCAATACTTTATTCATAAAGAATAAGGTGTACTGATAACCCTACAATTTTTGGTAAATTTTCAACCATCAACGGATTTGATGAAGTATTTACCTAGTACCGTTTGTCTAGGACTAGCCAACTCTTTGTCTCGAAACAAGGTGAGTCGGAACCATATAGTTTTTAGCAAACTACCAGCTTTCAACGGATTTGAGAAGTCTTTACCAACTGAAAGTCAAACACTTAAGGCTCTTTCTCAGCTTCTTTCTAATCTTTCAAATCCTTGATTTGTTGTTTAACCATTCTGATCAACTCCAAAGCATCAATAGATTCTTTTATAACTTCCAATTATTGTTCCAACAATCTTCGTTTGAATGGATAACTCTTCTCTTGTAGCATATAATAAGTAATATCATCTATATCCAAAATATGCAATCCACATGACCTATAATATCTCCAGTAACTAGGAACCTGATTCTCTAGTTCCTTCAACATTTCTTTATCACAGTTATGTGGTTCATACATGAAGAGAAATTCCCTATATAATAGTGATACTTCAGTTTTACCTGCACTGGCTTCTTGAACTAACTTGAAAAGATCCTGAATATCTTGTCTGTTAAGAATGTGAAGAATATCTTCCAAAAGTCTGAATATTCTTGTTGTGCCATCAATTCTTTGAATTTCATGAGCTTCCAGTCCTTGATCCATAGAGTATATCCATCTAGCAATAGATGATCTCTTTCCAAAAATCTTTGTATCAATACATTGATCTTCAAAATTTACTATCTTCGAGTACTTTTTCAAGCTCTCATCATCATCACTATCTTCTGTTGTTGACTTAGCCTTCTTGGCTTTCTGCTTCCTCTTTGTTGATCTTTTCCTCTTAACACCCTTGGAGGTTCCTTCAAATTCTGTTGAACTTTCTTCCAAGTTTGTTGTACCGTTTCTTCAGTATGTACTGTTGACTGTGTATGTAATGCTTATACATTTTCAGTCTGAGCAACATCTTGAGCTTTATTTCCTTCATTCATTCTTTGAGCAGTCTCTTCCTCTTTTGAACTTACCTTCTCCTTTCTATTATTTCCCACATAAGTGGTCTCGATAGGTGGAGATGTAGTTGTAGGTTTAGCAGTACTTGGCTCAATTCAAGGAGCACTTCCAAATTACCTTTGTTGTTGCAGATGTCTTCTAGCTGTTTCAACAGCTATCCTATCTGTTTCAGATCCAGTCTCAACAAAATTCAATTCAGTTCTCTTATGTTGTTTATACAAAGTCCTGATTTCTTCAAAATTATTCTTGACTATCTGAGTATGAGTAAAACCCTTAACTTTCTTGAGAAAGTTCATCAATTGATTTCTAATCTACATGGTAGTTGGAGGCTTAATCTTTTCTCTTCTTCTCTTTTCAACAAAGAATCTTTGTTGCTCCATTACCAGATCATAAATCAGTTTTTATTTCTCCTCTTCATCATAAGCATCTCTCTCTTCAGCTATCAATGAGTCTGCAAGAAGCTCACTTTCATGTAATTCAGCTTGAATCCTATCATGCTCTTGTATGTTCCATTCTTGCTGTATTTTCTTTGCTTCTAGCAAATGTTGCTTAGCTTCAACTTCTTCTTGCAAGTCTTTTTCATGAATCTGAGCTTGCATCCTAAGAGCGTATTCCTCATCAGGGTATAGTTGATTAAATCTATACATGACTTTGCTAATATCTTCATCTGAATCACTTTCATTTTCAGATTCTGATAATATTTTCTTCTTCCCCTTATCCTTTGGATTAATCTTAGGTAGCTTCTTCTTCAGCTTGGAAGGTCTTTCCTCATCAGCTTGCTGTTGAATAACTATACTTTTAGTAGGGTGTGAAGCTTGAACTTTCTTACTTTTAATTTGATCCTTTTTGGCAAGAATTTTATTTTTGTGTCTTCTCTTCTACCTCAGCTTGTTTTGCTTTCTCAGCTGAATTCTTCTCTCATAAGTCAAGCAGTATTTGGGCTAAAGTCTCATCCTCTCGAAAAGGAGTTTGACTTTCTAGTGAAGGATGATCACCAGCGGTACTTGCAGTCGACTTAGTTGGCTTAACAGTACTTGGGTCTTCAACAATGTCAGCAGTACTTGTAGTCGGCTTAGTTGGCCTAGCAGTACTTGGATCTTCAACAATGTTGACTTCATCGGTATTAGACACATTTGTTTCTTCAATCACTTGTGTATCTCCAGATACCCTTTCTTCCACTGAAGCTATCTTTTCAACTTGCACCTCTTTAGTCTTGTCTGATCCAATGCTCATTCTTGATCTGGACAGTACTTGCAAAGACTGTTTCCTGTGAAACCAAATTTGTCTTTGTGGTGGTGGAGTTGAAGATATAGGAAATTAAGGATTAATTTCCTCCAACTTCTCATAGAAAGTACTCCAATTTACTTGAAGTGGTGATTGAGGTGTTGGTACTGGCTGAGTTACCATCATTTCTTCAACGTGTGGCTCCTCATGAGTAGGCTGTGGTTCATCCTGTTGAAACTCCATGTTTGTAGGTTCATCCACACCAGTCTCTAAACTAGTTCCATCTTCATAAGTCCCAATGACATCTTCATCCAGCTCAAAGTTGATGTCATTTCCAGAGATCCTTGTTTGGTTATCAGAAGAAGGTGGTTGTTCTTCATAATTCCTCCCCTGTTTGGTTGCATTCAGTTGCCTTTTCTTGTGGTTACTGAATCCTTGCTTCTTAAGTGCAACCTTCTGAATAGATCTATGTTGCCTCATCCAAGGTGATACTTTGTTCCTCAACTTGATTAGGCCAGCTTCCAATTCAGCAATTTTCTTGTCGTGAACAAGTTTTTCCTTTTGCAACACCTGTACCTGTTGGGACAAACTAATACATAAAGCAGTTAAATTTGCAACATCCACCACCTCTGGTGCTTGTGCTGGTGGTGAACCACTAGCAGCAATAGAAGCAGCAGGTGTATGGATCATCTCATTAGTATTTGGTGGAGCACCAATATTGTGAGAAGAAGATTGTTAATCTTCTAAGGAACGGGAACTCTGGTTAGAAGGAGTTTTCTGAGAAGCACTAGCATTTCTAGGTTCCTCACCTTCTTGGTTGGCAGGTTGGGCTAACATGAGTGCAAACAATGGTGTAACAGTTCCTTTAAAGGCATTGTCTTGTTTGGCCAAGAAAGAGAAAGTTCTCTTTGTGAATTTAGCAACATCCCATGTATCAGTTAAATCTAGTAGGTTAGAGATTTGGTCACTAACTAAAGTCTGAATGAATCTAGGATACATCAAAAACTTCTTAGTTCCTTCTAAATTCCTAGTCATGCCTTCAAAAATTAATCTTGAAAAATTAAAAACCCTGTTATTTGCTAGACAAATATCAACTGATGCCAGTGCAGAAGGAATTTGATCAAAAGATGTACTTTTAGAGCTTAAACAGTGAATAATAGCATGAAAAAGCAATTTCCATTGAGGTGAATTAAAGCTTTAAAGAAAGTAAGACTTTCCCTACCACCCTCATAGCCCATGGCTGCAAGGCCATCATATATCTCTGTATTATTAAGCATACTGAGTCCATTTTCATCATTTAATCTCAAACTTGCCCTTAACAGTACCTCAGTAACATACATATTTCTATGAATTACCCTAGCCTTAATGCACGGTTGATCAAAGTGAGTACCTAACACAGTAGTGTTCCAAAATTGTTCAACAATGGAAACAGAGACAATGGGACTTATAGTGAGTGCGAAACGAACATGACTTCGAGATAAGAATCCAAGAATCTCATGGAATCCAATAGAGTCATCATTCAGAGCAATATTCGCAACCAAATTATGCTTAGAGATCAGTTGTAAAGCAGCCATTAGTATTTTTGATGATCGAAAAATTAGAGAGAAGGTTATAGAATCAAGAGATAAAAATAAAAGATTAGGTGAATAAATTGTGTAATTAGAGTAAGTTTTAAGTAAATAACAAACCCAAGAACGAAGAAACCGCCAAATTTACAAAAGAGACCCTTAACGGTACAACAGACATGTAGCGGTACATGGAACATACTCGGTACTTGGACTTGTGCTAGTGATACTTGGATCCATAACGGTACCTCACAATTTTGACCAGTTCATGTATTCCACTAACATAATAACCTCTTTTATCTTATTCTATTAACCTGCAATCACATCAAAAACACAAAAACATAGACTATAAAATAAAAATTAGCATAAAATTGTACAGCTATTACCCCCGTCAACATATGCAGCAGTCTATTGGTTGAGCATACCAATATGTGTTACCAAGAATTCAAATATCTTTGAATCAAATGCCTTGGTCAATAAATCAGCTACACTCTTGTCTGTATGAATCTTCAAGACTTGAATAAGCTTTTTGTCATAGGCATCTCTTATGAATTGATGTCTTATTTCAATATGCTTAGTCTTGGAGTGAAATACTGGATTCTTGACAATGCATATAGTACTTTCATTATCAATGTAAATCTTGGTGTTCATGAAGTTAAACCCATAATCTAACAATTGATTTTGAATCCAAAGTACTTGTCCACAACAATGAGCAGTAGCTACATATTCAGCTTTAGTTGTAGAAGTAGCAACAATGGTTTGCTTCTGACACTGCCATGATATGATTCTTCTGCCTAGGAATTAACAACCTCCTGTTGTGGATTTCCTATCATGATTAGCTCCAGCATAATCACTATCTGAGTAATCTTCCAATTCAAAGGTGGAATCTCTAGGATACCATAATCCTAAATTGGGTTGATTTCTAAGATACTTAAAAATCCTCTTCACAACATGTAGATGTGACACCTTTGGATTGACTTGGAACCTTAAACATGCACACACAACAAACATAATATCTGGCCTTGAAGCAGTAAGATACATCAATGAACCAATCATTGATCTGTATAGTTGAATATCAACATTTTCACAATGTTCATCTTTTGATAAAGACTTCTTAGCTTCAAAAGGTGTGCTTGTACTCCTTGTATGAAAATTTCTTCAAGATCTCAGTTACATACTTATCTTGGCCGATAAATATTCCATCTTTCCTTTGTTTGACTTGTAGTCCCAAAACGAAAGTTAGTTCTCCTATAGAACTCATCTAAAATATTCCTTTCATCAAAGCCTCAAACTCTTCACACCATGATTTCTTGGTAGAACCAAAAATGATGTCATCAACATAGACTTGAACTATATTTGTAACACCCCACTTAGATAAGTGGACCGTTACGCGTAATTATGGCGTGTCATCAAAGCATGCAAGGTAATATGTACTAAAACATACATGACCATAGGGAAAACCGGAATCAAACATCGATCCCCAAACATAAGCCCAAAACATAATAAAGTAAATGAACAAAAGGAAGACTAAACAAGCATACATATATTAAGGCATGAGGAGAAGAAGTCTACGGTAGCTCCCATCCTATGCATGTCCTCCAAATGCTCTAGTCTAACTTCAGGTACCTGCCGTTTTGGGACATGGAAAGGAAAGTAACGGCTGAGCATAACGCTCAGCGCATGGATATACAACATAGTATGAATGGCTGAAACATAAATAAGACTAATAGCAGCGGATATGTATAAGTCCTGGAAAACCTAGAACATGTTCATAAACTGGTTTTATTGTTTGAAAAGCCTTATGTTTATCTTATAAAATATGTTTAACATGTTTACCATTAGCCAATATAGGTCATGAAATATCAACGTGCATGAATACTTGGAGGGGTGACCTCGTCATGCAATTAGAGGGGTTGCCTCTAGTTAATATAAGTTTGGGTATGAGGGATCAGCTCCTTGTGAAGGATGTAAGGCACACACCACATTCACCTGAATAATCTATTGAAAACATGTAACCTAGGATGCACCCATACGCCCCACATGATAACATAATAATATGCCCAAAAGCTAAAGGGACACCAAGAGCTATCACTCCACCGTGGTGAAGTCCTAACACTGGTGCGTCTAGTGTTATGGTTATGGTACCTCCATAACTAGGGGAAACTGGTCATGCATGTATATGGCTTTAGGTATCAAATTAAACATAAGCAATTTAAAAACATATAAAACATATACTAGGAAAACAGTTGGCTGCATACGGGGAATCCTAATAAGGAAAGAATGTCCATACTTAAAGGAAGTCCTACTCCGATCTCACTAATGCTACATAGAAGGATACGTGTATAAGTATATTGTTTACTGCGTACGTAACTGATTATAGTATGTCTTGGCTTGCTTGATATGTTTTAGTCTGGTTTTACTGATTTTACTGTTATACTGTATTTACCATGTGTTTTAAGTATTCTGATTAAGTATTAACTGATGTTCTTGTATTATTATACTTGTAGTGTAATAATAAGTAACTTTCTAAAAATAGCAGGTTTCCTAAAATAGAAAGTTTCCAAAAATAGAAAGTTTCTAAAAATAGATTAACTGATTAAAATAGAATAGTTTCTAAAAAAGAAAGTTTCCAAAAATAGTAAGTTTCCTAAAATAGAAAGTTTCCATATTTAGAAATAAGCTGAATTAATAAGCTAATAATATAAGCTTTGTTTTACTGATTTAAATCTATTAAGTCATGTGATTAATAGTATAGTTTATTCATTAATACATTAATTTAAATATATTATAGGTTATACGATTTAATTAAATATAACATGATTTAATTAAATTAAGTGGTGAAAATACATAGGGTAAAACATGTATTAATTATATATTAATATAACCTAAGTCATGAAAATTAATTACTTATAAGTCATGTTTTTAATAATTAATTAATTACTTAGTCTAATTTCATGATTTAAATACTTAGGTTAAAGTCATGTATTATTATTAATAATAATAAACCTAAGTCATGTGTAGATTAAAGTGAAAAAAATACTTAGGCTTATACATGTATTATTTACCAAAATAAATATAACCTAAGTTCATGATTTAAATTAAATTAATTTCTAATCATGCTTTAAATTAATTTAATTCTCTAGCTAAAATATACTTGCAAAACGTCACTTGTTAAAAATAATTTAGCTTGAATAAAACGTGACTAGTATAAAAGATTCCCGTGACTAAACACGTGTTTTATTTTTAAGTCGAACCAAACAGCCCCTTAACTCTGCCCTTAAACCCTTAGCCAAACAGTCCCTTAAGCCTGTCTTAAATCGAAAACCAAACACCCCTAATCTGCTAGTTTTCCCCTGGTAGTTGTGTTACTGCCACTGGCAGTAGCCGTTTTCCCCTGCCTACAATAAATTCCCACCGAGAGCATAAAGCGCTCGGTTCCCACTGTCTGAACAAACACCCCGCTGGGTTCCCATTGACAAAACAAAACCAAGCCAAAACCCATTAAGGGTTACGGTTGGTGGACTGTTTTTACCACCGAGACCATGAATGGTCTCGGTTTGTGTGCCAATCGATCACAGCAACACCCTAAATGACACCCCTTTATTAAACTCTCGTTCTAGTCATGCTTTTTATTCTTAACCCACGTTTCTTGATCAATTATACGAAAAAAATATATAAAAACGAGATTAGCGTTACCTTGTTAGGGTTTAAGAAATCAAAACGAATGCACTCCTTGTTTTTCTTGGATCAAAACCCTCGTGTATCTTCATGCTCTTGGTGTTGATACTGACGGCAGAAAGAAGAAGAAGAAAAAGATTGTTTGTTTGCTATTAGGGTTTCCATAGAATTTGTGTCCAAAATAAAGATATGACACGTCCTTTTCTTGTTGTATTCGGACTAGGATGGGCTTTGTCCGACTTCCTTTCTTTTCCTTTGTCCAAACCGCTAGCCCAAACCCTTCCAAGTGTTTTGTTTAAAATCTTTATCATGTGTCGAGTTTAATTGTCGTGTCGTGATTAAATGTTCGCGCGTTTGACTTCTTGTCATGTTTAAAGTATTTTACATGGATACATATTAATAAGTAAATAATATTCGTGGTTCTTGTCGTGCATTAATAAATTAAAGTTTAAAACAGTTCGTGTTATAATAACTACTTGTGCGTAATTGATATTTGTCGTATTTAATTAATTAAGCTCGTAACTACATGTTCGTGATTTTAACGTTCATGATTTCATGTTCGCGATTATAGTTATTATCGTTAATAATAATCGTGTACTATCACGTACGTAATGATTATCGTGTAATAACACGTACGTAATTCTTGTAATTAATATTCGTGAAACGTATTCATGTTATAAAAGGAAAGTTTTAATCTTGTACGTACGATTATTAGTGTACTGTTCATGGTAAAAGCATGCGGGTTTTACAACTCTTCCCCCTAAAAAGAATAATTCGTCCACGAATTATAGATAACGTAACTGGAAGCGTAACATACCCTACTCAAACTGGAAGGTATGCAAGATAAAAGGAAATGAAGGTGACGTGAAACGTGACATAGATTAAAAGGATGTGGGAAATGACGTGACTGAAAGGACATATCTAATCGATAAGAGAAAAACGGATAAGAAGTTCAGATGAACTTGTCCGTTTCCATGTGGCTTCCCTCTTTGCACTGATGCCTTTGTCTTCGTCTTGTAGGATCTCCAGGTTGTGAACAGCATCCGCATCTCGTAGAGCCTCCAAACATCAGCAGCATCAACCTTTAGTAACATCTCGAAGTTATGAGCGACATCAGCAATCTTGTAGAATATCAGTAAGTGAAAATACGCCTGAGATGATTCAGAATCGACTAGCAAATACTCGTGAAGTATTGCAAGTGAAATACACACGGATTAAGGTACGTGTAATACACATGGAATACGTTAGATGGAGTACACATGGAATGCACATGAAATGATCGGTATGGGGTCGATCATTTGTCATGATTTTAAAGGAAGTATAATCGGTTAAACGGTTAGAAAGGCCATCATGATAACCTGGCAATGCCAGTATATACCTCATTCTGGTTACATAGAGAAACACTAACGTGTGGTTAAACGAATTTCAACAATGATTTTCCTGAAAGCATGATTAATGAAAACCAACCATGACTATCATGAACATAGGATTTTAAGTGAACTCTAACAGTTTCTTTCATGAAAGCATAAACAACAAAAGAGACATAAGACGTAATCAATCATGAAGACGAAATCATCATGAAGAAACATGAAACGACTTAACATGAAGGAGTGTATAACATAATCAGCATGAAACTGAAGTTAACCATGACAATATGAAAACATACTTGACATAAAACATAGTACTTATGAGGGGACATGAAAAAAGTTTTATGACAATAAATCATGAGAAAATTTTTATGCATGAAAACAGTGCATGAATACATGATGCAGTTTATAAAAACCTTTATATGCGCGAGGGTAAACGCCTATGGTCAGTTTACCCTAAATGAAAGACATGGCGAGGGGACGCTTATGGGTCGGTCCCAAAGTTAAAAGTTTCGATAAAAGCACATGCGACTAAATAGGGCCAGTCCTGTACCAACCATTACTTAGTTATAATTCCGGTGACAATGATACATTAAATAAATGAATGAAACTTAGTTGTCAAAACTTAACAGAAAAATTCTATGTGACTAATTATGAACTACTGGGGTTCAGCCCACATAGTCACAGTTCATGAGGAACATCATGCATGAAACAATGACACATAACTAAATATGAATGACGGTTGTCCATCCATATTAGTAAAACAATATCGATGAAACATCAAGGTTAAAACATCAAGGTGCTGAAAACATCATGGTTAAAACAACAATGCGCTGAACACATCAATACGTGGAAGAACAAGCGTTGGCTTAGGAAGCTCCTGGTGACTAACCACTAGTCACATGTCAAGTTTTAGAGCCTACAGGTCGAAGCCTTGTCTCTGACACCATAATTGTAACACCCCACTTTAATAAGTGGACCGTTACGCGTAATTATGACGTGTCATCAAAGCATGCAAGGTAATATGTACTAAAACATACATGACCATAGGGAAAACCAAAATCAAACATCGGTCCCCAAATATAAGCCCAAAACATAAATAAAGTAAATGAACAAAAGGAAGACTAAACAAGCATGAATATATGAAGGCATGAGGAGAAGAAGTCTAAGGTAGCTCCCATCCTATGCATGTCCTCCAAATGCTCCAGTCTAACTTTAGGTACCTGCTGTTTGGGACATGGGAAGGAAAGTAACGGCTGAGCATAACGCTCAGTGCACGGATATACAACATAGTATGAATGGTTAAAACATAAATAAGACTAATAGCAGCAGATATGTATAAGTCTTGGAAAAGCTCATGTTCATAAAACTGGTTTTATAGTTTGAAAAGCTTATGTTTATCTTATAAAATCTGTTTAACATGTTTACCATTAGCCAATATAGGTCATGAAATATCAACGTACATGAATACTTGGAGGGTGACCTCGTCATGCAATTAGAGGGGCTGCCTCTAAATAATATAAGTTTGGGTATGAGGGATCAGCTCCTTGTGAAGGATGTAAGGCACACACCACATTCACCTGAATAATCTGCTGAAAACATATAACCTAGGATGCACCCATACGCCCCACATGATAACATAATAATATGGCCAAAAGCTGAAGGGACGCCACGAGCTATCACTCCGCCGTGGTGATGTCATAACACTGGTGCCTCCAGTGTTATGGTTATGTTACCTCCATAACTAGGTGAAACTGGTCATGCATGTATATGGCTTTAGGTATCTAATTAAACATAAGCAATTCAAAAACATATAAAACATATACTGGGAAAACAGTTGGCTGCATACGGGGAATCCTAATAAGGAAAGAATGTCCATGCTGAAAGGACGGAGAATCCGTACCTTGTGTCTAGTGAACGAAAAAAATGAACGAAAGTAAGTCCTACTCCGATCTCACTAATGCAACATAGAAGGATACGTGTATAAGTATATTATTTACTGCGTACGTAACTGATTATAGTATGTCTTGGCTTGCTTGATATGTTTTAGTCTGGTGTTACTGATTTTACTGTTATACTGTATTTATCATGTGTTTTAAGTATTCTGATTAAGTATTAACTGATGTTCTTGTATTATTATACTTGTAGTGTAATAATAAGTAACTTTCTAAAAATAGTAGGTTTCCTAAAATAGAAAGTTTCCAAAAATAGAAAGTTTCCAAAAATATATTTACTGCTTAAAATAGAATAGTTTCTAAAAATAGAAAGTTTCCAAAAATAGTTAGTTTCCTTAAATAGAAAGTTTTCATATTTAGAAATAAGCTGAATTAATAAGCTAATAATATAAGCTTAGTTTTACTGATTTAAATCTATTAAGTCATGTGATTAATAGTACAGTTCATTAATTAATACATGTAAATTAAATAAACTATAGGTTATACGATTTAATTAAATATAACATGATTTAATTAAATTAAGTGGTCAAAATACTTAGGTTAAAACATTTATTAATCTGTATATTAATATAACCTAAGTCATGAAAATTAATAAATTATAAGTCATGTTTTAATAATTATTTAATTACTTAGTCTAATTTCATGATTTAAATACTTAGGTTAAAGTCATATATTATTATTAATAATAATAAACCTAAGTCATGTGTAGATTAAAGTGATAAAAATACTTAGGCTTATACATGTATTATTTACCAAAATAAATATAACCTAAGTTCATGATTTAAATTAAATTAATTTCTAATCATGCTTTAAATTAATTTAATTCACTCGCTAAAATATACTTGCAAAACGTCACTTGTTAAAAATAATTTAGCTTGAATAAAACGTGACTAGTATAAAAGATTCCCGTGACTAAACCCGTGTTTTATTTTTAAGCCGAACCAAACAGCCCCTTAACTCTGCCCTTAAATCCTTACCCACACAGTCCCTTAAGCCTGTCTTAAATCGAAAACCAAACACCCCCTAATCTGCCAGTTTTCCCCCTGGCAGTTGTGTTACTGCCACTGGCAGTAGCCGTCTTCCCCTGCCTGCAATAAATTCCCACCGAGAGCATAAAGCTCTCGGTTCCCACTGTCTGAACAAACACCCCGCTGGGTTCCCACTGACAGAACAAAACCAAGCCAAAAACCATAAGGGTTACGGCTGTTGGACTGTTTTTACCACTGAGACCATGAATGGTCTCGTTTTGTATGCCAATCGAACACAACAACACACTAAATGAAACCCCTTTATTAAACTCTCGTTCTAATTATGCTTTTCATTCTTAACCCACATTTCTTGATCAATTATACGAAAAAAATATATATAAAAACGAGATTTAGCGTTACCTTGTTTTCTTGTTAGGGTTTAAGAAATCAAAACGAATTCACTCCTTGTTTTTCTTGGATCAAAACCCTCGTGTATCTTCATGTTCTTGGTGTTGATACTGACGGCAGAAAGAAGAAGAAGGAAAAGATCGTTTGTTTGCTATTAGGGTTTCCATAGAATTTGTGTCGAAAATAAAGATATGCCCGTCCTTTTCTTGTTGTATTCAGACTAGGATGGGCTTTGGCCCACTTCCTCTCTTTTCCTTTGTCCAAACCGCCAGCCCAAACCCTTCCAAGTGTTTTCGTTTAAAATCTTTATCATGTGTCGAGTTTAAATGTCGTGTCGTGATTAAATGTTCGCGCGTTGACTTCTTGTCATGTTTAAAGTATTTTACATGGATACATATTAATAAGTAAATAATATTCGTGGTTCTTGTCGTGCATTACTAAATTAAAGTTTTAAACAGTTCGTGTTATAATAACTACTTGTGCGCAATTGATATTTGTCGTATTTAATTAAGTAAGCACTTAACTACATGTTCGTGATTTTAACGTTCATGATTCAATGTTCGTGATTATAGTTATTATCGTTAATAATTATCGTGTACTATCACGTACGTAATGATTATCGTGTTATAACACGTACGTAATTCTTGTAATTAATATTCGTGAAACGTATTCATGATATAAAAGGAAAGTTTTAATCTTGTACGTACGATTATTAGTGTACTGTTCATGGTAAAAGCATGCGGGTTTTACAATAATAATATCCTTAGCATTCTTCTTGATGAACAGAGTTTTGTCAATGGCCCCTCTCTATATCCTCTAACAGAAAATTGGATAAAGTTGCATACCAAGCCCTTGGAGCTTGATGCAGACCATAAAGTGCTTTGATAACCTTGTAGACTCTGTTGGGGAATTTAGGATCTACAAAACCTAGAGGTTGTGATACATATACCTCCTCTGAAATAGTACCATAAAGAAAGGCACTTTTCACATCCATTTGATAGACTATAAAACCTATATATGATGCAAAGACCAGAAATAACCTAATGGCTTATATCCTTGCCACTGGTGTAAAAACCTCATCATAGTCTATCCCTTCTTCATGTCTATAGCCTTGAGCAACAAGCCTTGCCTTTTTTTCTCACAACAACTCCTCTCTCATCCTTCTTGTTCCTGAAAACCCATCTAGTACCAATTACTCTTTTACTTGAGGGAAGATCCACAAGAATCCAAACCTTTTGTAGCTCAAATTGTGTTAATTCTTCTTGCATGGCATCTACCCAACTTTCTTCATCAAGAGCCTGAGAAATGTTTTTGGGCTCCACTTGTGATAAGAAACAGGCAAACAAACAATCCTGAGTATCCTTATGATTAGTTCTCTGCTGTTGTTTGACATAACTCACAAGTGCATGAGTTGCAGTATTGGTTTGAAATTGTCTTCTGGTTTGCACAACAGACTTGGGATTTCCAATGATCTGTGTAGTAGGATGGTTGTTGTTGACTCTATGAGTGGGAATAGAACTGACTGGAATTTTAGTTTCCAAATTTTTGAAATCAGTTACTACACCCTGCTCATCATAGGAAGATTTGGAGAAGATTCCTTCAGCTGGACTGGCATACACGTCTTCATCGTCCATAGCTTGTAAATTATCTTCTAATGAATCAGCAGACTTTGCAGATTTTGACTTAGCAGTACTTGAAGATGAAGTACCGCTAGGTGTAGTATGTACTGCTGAGTGCTGTGACTCAAAAGATTCTTCTCCTGAATGCTTATTAGTAGATGTAGCATTCTTTTCTTGATCTTGAAGCCTCTGAATCTCTTGGGAGGCTTAATCATCTATTGATGGCATAGTTTGCTTCTTGGGAGTAGCAGAGATGGGAGTAATAGTAGGCATACTGGGTACATATATGTGAACATCATAATCTGATGAAGAAGCTTTTTCTTGAGTACCTGCATTAGTTGCACTAGACTCCTCACCTACATTGTTAGTTTGACAATCCTTTTGCACAGAATAGTAATCCATGGAATTAGTTAGATAATCTAAATCAAACATCCAAGCATAACCTATTCCTGGGACATTGGGTTTATTTTCTAAGAAATTAACATGGGAATTTTCTTCAACCTTTTTAGATGCCAAATTATAAACCCTATATGCTTTACTTTGCAATGAATATTCTAGAAGATATCCTGGATCAGACTTTCCATCAAACTTTCCCAAATGATCAAGAGTATTTAGTATAGACACATGACACCCAAAAGGTCTTAAATGACTTATGGTTGGCTTAACACCATTCAAAAGTTCATAAGGTGTTTTGTTTTGAGGCTTGGTCACTAAGACTCTATTTAACACATAACATGCAGTATTGATTGCTTCTACTCAAAATGTATTTGGCAAAAGAGAATCAGCCAGCATAGTTCTAGCAGCCTCAATTAGTGTCCTATTCTTCCTTTCAGCTACTCAATTTTGTTGTGGAGTCCTAGGGTTACTAAATTGTCTCTTAATGCCTTTAGACCTACAAAATTCATCAAATTCAGAATTCTTGAATTTTGTCCCATTATCGGTCCTAATGATTAAAACTTGATTAGTGAACTGCTTTTCAACTAAAGTGATAAAATCCTTAAGTAATTCATGGATTTCACTCTTAAGAGCTAAAAAGAAAACCCAACTGAATCTACTATAATCATCAGTTATGACTAGACAAAAGGTCTAATGAATGCTTCTTATAGAAACTGGACCAAACAAATCCATATGCAAGAGTTGCAAAGGTTTTGTCACAGTATTGACCGTCTTGGTCTTACAAGAGGCTCTATGTTGTTTACGTTTTTGACAAGTAGCACATGTGAAATCATTTTGAAAAGATTTGTTAGGTAACCCTCTAACCAAATTCATATTCACTAATTTGTTAAGATTCTTGAAATTCACAGGACCTAACCTTCTATGCCATAAATTAGACTCATCATAAGAAGCTTTAGCTAGCAAACATGTAGTACCACCTGTTGGAGTAATAGTATGAAGATTAAAGGTGTACATATTTTCTTGCCTTGGTACTTTAAGCAATACTTGAGATTCTTTAGGCATCTCAAAGTCTTTAGACAGCACTAAGCAGTCTTTGTCTGTTAAAAGCACCTTGTTCTTCTTATCACACATTTGTGATACAAAAAAGAGATTGAATTCATTCAATTCTTTCACAAAGAACACATCTTCAAATTCTAACTTTCCAGTATTGATTTTCCCTTTGCCAGTAATTCTACCTTTGCTACCTCCAAAGGTTACTGGTCCTCCTCTGAATTCTTCAAATTCAGCAAGGAAATCTTTGTTCCCTGTCATGTGTCTTGAGCATCCACTATCTACTATACCTTTGTCTTTCAATTCATCAATTAGATGCCCCTGCACATAAACAAATCTTATTAGTTTTTAACAGGGACCCAAGCCACATTTGGCTCGGATCTTGTGGGACCTACACACTTAAGAGTCTGTTCAGAAGAATTCCCAGTAATGCTGCTTTTGCTGTTATACTTCATGGTTTCAGTTATGTGGTCAAAGACATAGGGTGACTCTATGTGCTCAGACTTTTTTGCCTTAAGTACTGCTTTAGCAGTACTTGCTTTAACACATGGTTTTTCTCTTTTAGGAACCCACATTTGCAATGGTTAGTTATTAGGCTTACTTCTAGATGTTTTGGATTTATCAACAACATTCTTAGAAGTCTTAGGGAACTTTGGTTTAACAAACTTTGAACCAACAGTACTTGAGTTTGGTCTAGCAGTACTTGCAGTTCTAGACTTGCCGGTACTTGGTTTACCAGAATTCAAAGGTACTAGACGTTGTTTCATAAGTACTACTCTAGGAATAAAACTTTTGGCAGAGTTATTTTTAACTTGTTTAGCTTCCCCTTTTGAATGATCAAACTTAGGTTTGTCATTTTTTAAGTTTCTGTTGCCTATTAACCTGTGCATTTTTCCCATTACTGTTTCTCATGACCTTTTGTGCAGCCTTTTGTTTCACAATTTTATCTTCATGTAAAGTATAATCTTTGATAAAATGACTTAGACTACCACAAACATAACATCCTTTTCTTCTCAAAGAAGACCCAACAGGTTGTTTTGACCTAACTTTCTCCAAACCTACCCCACCCCTCTTGGTTTTATTATGTTTTACATCATTATCCACTATCTTGCTAGGATTTTTACCTGCTTGGAAGCAGAACTAGTTTTAGACTCTTCAGAAACAAAATTATTCATTAGAGGTGGATAAACAATATTCTTGGTCACAAAAGTCTTATCTTGGGAAAAAGTACTAGAGTTTGAGATATTAATAATCTTTGGTTCTTCTAACTCTATACTTGTATCATTACTATGGGGCATGAAAATTCCTGATAATAGTGGAGGAACTGCCTTCATTCCTTCAGTATATCTATCATTTTCAGGTGTACTATCTGACTCACTAGAACTATCAAAACTCCCCTTTGATAAGTCCTTGTCAGTTAATGTTATCTGAGGTTGGTCCTCAATATATCCTAGGCCTGACTTATCATAATACCCCATTTGTGAATTAATCAGTTTTCCCAATCCTTTAGAGGACTTCTGCCAATGATTAATTACTTCCCTTTCATTATAAAGGCTGGCTTTTAAAGCTTCATTTTCTGCTGACACTTTCAAAAGTTGTCTTTCAAAAGCTGTAATTTCCACATCTTTTTTCCTCATTCTAAGAGTTAAAATTCTTATTTTCTCTTCATAGTTTTGTTGACCCTTTTTATACAAAACTATATTTTCTTCTAACTTAGCAACCCCCTATTTAAAAGCATTTAGTTCTACAGTGCATGTGTTGACTTTTTGATACTGTTCATCTAGTTCTACTTTTAAGCTATTAAATTTAAGAACACAGTCTTTAGAACAAGGATGTACCTCAGTATCTTCATGCGAGAGAGCCATTAAACAAAGCTCTTCTTCTTCTTCATTTTCAGTCCAGTTCACCACTCCATCTATAGTCACCAATGCTTTGATTCCTTTGGGATTCCTGGTGTTTCCTTTTGGAAAGATTTCAGTAAATCTTGGACTGGTTCTATAGCTGTTCTTGGACTTTTGACTGCTACTCTCAGCTTTGTCTCTAGTACATTCCCTTGCAAAGTGTCCATTCCTTCCACAGTTATAGCATTCATGTTTGGACTTGTCATATGCTAATGGTTCATTAGGATCAACAGTCATCTTCCTTCCAGTATTCTTGAAGAACATGTTAGATCTTACTGACACCATAGCAGCTTGCCGTTTGATATCCATCTCTTCAACATCAGCATCATCCATTTGGAACAAGTCATTGAGTGTTAGTATTGGCCTGTTGTCTTGTCCAGCAAAGAATGAGAAGGCATCATTGTCACTAAACAATGGTGAAGATCTTCCTTGTGGATTTTGGGAGACTATAGGGCTTCCTTCAGTACTTTGTGGGTAAGTACCGCTTGTAAGTCCCCCAGCGGTATTTGTGAAGTATGTACCACTTCTTGATCCACTAGCGGTATTATGAAAATAAGTACCACTATTTCCTTCTGACACAAAAGGCAAGTTAGACTTTGTTGTCGCTGCAGCCTTTGTCACCTCAATGCTTTTTACATCCATCTCGTATGCTCTAAGATTGTTGTAGAGATGATCAAAAGGAATTTCATCCAGATCATCTCTAGTAATGAAATGCATAGCCATTGCCTTCCACTCTTGTGGAACACTTCTTAAGAACTTCAGATTAGCTTCTTCATTGGGAATAATTTGTCCATAAACTGCTAATTGAATAAGCAGCTTACTAAACCTTCCATAGCCACCATGGATCCCTTCTATACTAGATACTGAGAAGTTATCGAATTCTTGCTTCAGAACAATCTTCTTTATCTTCTTAGATTTGTCATTACCTCCAAATCTATGTTTGATAGCCTCCCACATAGCCTTGGCATTTTTATATTGATGAAAGCTAGGTAAGATGTCTTCTAAAAGAGCCATAGCCAAAGCAGTTATGGCCTTTCTTTCTCTGATCTCTGCTTGTACCTCCTCACCAGTCACAGCAGGTAGAGCATAGCATGTACCATCAGGCAACCAGTATAGATTCTCAGGTTTATTCCCATTCTTAATCACTTGCCACACAGTGTGATCTGTGTGATTCAAGTAATGTTCCATCTGCATAGCCCATGTCTCATAGTTTTCACCTTTGAGCACTGGGAGTTTAACAGCAGAAAAAGTATGAGAGGGTGTTGTAGATGTAGAGGTAACTACAACATTCACATCTTGAACACCTTGTGCTGGTGCAGGATGCACAACTTGAGGTTGTCCCTATGGTATTGGATCAAGATTTGGAATATCATCCAAGTGAGCGTCATCACCAGGTTGAGACATTGAACACCTGTGCTGAGGTTGTGTTCTTCTTTTTTAGTGTTTTTCAACAAGCTCTGATACCACATGTTGAATCATAATTTGTACGATTCATTGATTGTTATTAAGAATCCTCTGGGATTATATAACAATGAACATTAAACATGCATAGCGGAATTAGCACAATGAACAATTGTTACTATTAAGGTTTTCCTTATTTCACATAAATCAAACCTAACTATTAACTATAACACCCACGTGTTCTATGGTTCTTAGACTCTCATAGGAGTTCTAAGCTATGCTAGATTATTAAAACACTATCCCTGCCCCTTTTTATATACTAGAGGTTCTATGGTTTACAAGGAGATAAACATAATAATGCAAGTATATCTTCTAAGTATAAAGAATATCTTCACAATATCCTTCATACTTATCTTCATTCTCGAGAATCTTCTGAAGATCTCTACATCTTCAATAACACTAAAGGTACTTATGTAGGCTAGGGGTACTTGCATTTACCCTAGCGGTACATGGATTTCACTAGCGGTACGTGGAATGTGCTAGCGGTACTTAATTTGTACTAGCGGTACTTCCAAGTACCTTTGTAAGTACTTTTGGTTTTGTGTCATCAAATCTTAATTCCCAACAGTGCGGAGGAAGAGTTCGATTTCCACCTCAAACCTGATATTTCCCAGCTGAAGGTACCCGTACACACTTCTTATCCTATTAGTTCAAACACTACTGCCCTAAAAAGATAATTTCCCTTGGAAAGGGTGCTGAAACGTCATGCGAAGCGCGTTGCGAAGAAAAGGGGAGTTGAAGCGAGAGTGGGATAATTGGTGTAGGACTGTCGCACCCTTGTCGATCTGATGGTGTAGCTGTCAACGCTCCTACCCTTGTTGCTCGAGATGTACGCATCCTTCATGATATGGAAATAGTATGGAAAGAACATACTATCTATTCCTCCAATCCCATTCCCCATAGGTTAAAAAGATATCGATCTGTCGGGGACTTGTTATAGGTTTTTATGCATAGTGCGGCTGTTACGCCCAGCTTCCATAACTTGCTTGTATAACTTAGACATATTTCGTTTAGAGGGAAGTGCAAAAATCATCCTTGTGCAATGTCGAAAAATCTAATTACATCCTTCGTTAGTTTTTTGGACAACAGCCATCCATCCATTGGTGCGCAGGGCACAATACATCCATCATGGACTCACGGTGCAAATGTTTTTCTTGTTAAGAAATAACAAGGTTTAAAAGAGAGGGTATTCTTGTCTTTTTCCTTTTCCATGGATGTATGGTCAACCTTATCAAAACTAGTATCGAAAAAAAAATTATTTTCGAAAAAAAAGTTTTCGGAAAAAGAAATTATTTTCGAAAGAAAAAGTTTTAATTTTGAAAAAAAAGATTATTTTCGAAAAAGACTTTTATTTTCGAAAAAAAGTTTAAAAAGAAATAAGACTTTTTTCGAAAGAAATGTCATATTTCTTTTTTGAAACAAATTATTTTTAAAAAAGTTTAATTTTTTCGAAACAAAATTTTTAGAAGAAAATGTTTTTTATATTTTTTTGAAAAAGATAAAACCTTTCTTTTCGAAAATAATTTTTTTTCGAAAGTTTTTTCAAAAATAAAACTTTTTAAAAACAATTTTTTTTTTATTTTTTTCAAAACAAGTCATACTTTTTTTTGAAACAAGTCATACTTTTTTTCGAAACAAAATATTTGTTTAAGAAAAAGTTTAATTATTTTCTCGAAACATACATTTTTTCATTTTTCGAAAAAATATTAAATTCTTTTTACAAAAATTTATTGTTTCCAAACAAGTTATTTTAAAAAAAAGTTCAATTTTTTATACAAACTTAAAAAAAATAAACTTTTGTTTCGAAAAATGTTTTTTTTTCGAAAAGGATAAAACATTTTTTTCAAAATAAAACATTTTTTTTCGAAATAAAACATTTTTTCGAAAATAAAACTTTTTTTTTTAATAAAACTATTTTTTTCGACGATATTTTTTTTTTCGAAACAAGTTATGATAAGGTTCACAATACATCCCTAGAAAACGAAAAAGTAAAGAATACCCTCTCTTTAAACCTTGTTAATTCTTAACGAGAAAAACATTTGCACCGTTAGTCTATCCGGGATGTATTGTGCCTCGTGCACTAACGGAAGGATGGCTGTTGTTCAAAAAACTAACGAATGGTGTAATCTGATTTTTCGACATAGCACGGGGATGATTTTTTGACTTCCCTCTTTCGTTTGACTTTTATTTGTATATACTGCGGACATGTAATTATGCCCTCATCATTTTGTGAAGATCTGTTTAGACGTTGCGTTGTGATGTCTTACAGTTTTCCAGATTTCTACATCCATATTTGAGATTATAGATACAAACGCCTAGTGTGAGTACATTAAGTGAAGTGTATATTTGTGAACTTAGGGGTGAGTGAGATATCATTACGTGTGGCGTGCCAGTACTACAAAGCGTGATGCCATTGAATTTGGCAAATGTTGCTAGACATGCACACTATGTCTTTTGCATGTCCATCATGGAATGTGTGGAATGCATGTCTTACTACAACGTCTTGATTAGTAAGGTGTCTAAAAGGATACCTGATCCGTGGCCACTAGGGTTTCATCCCACTTACGTGACAAGTATAATTATTAGGTTAACTCAATCCTCTTAAATCACGTGAAAACGATAAGTACATGTACACCGGAGGGCCAGATATAAATATTGAATTTACAACATCACGTATATAGACGGTAACAATATGATAAAGAGGAAAAATAGAGGGCCGCAGAACTAGCTAGAGACCGCGACATTTTATTAATGCTTGTAAGTTTTTAAAATACAATGAAGTAAAAGCTAATGCTATATTGAAAAGAAAAAAAATACATGGATGTATATTGAGAGCTGATGGCAGCTAAAAAGGTATCAATGCCTTCGCTAGAACCTATCAGCACTTTTGAAGCTCGTGGTCCTTCCACAAGCGCCCTGAGTCACCGCCGTCCTGGTCGCATATCATGTACGTGCCCTCGTCTGTTACTTCTTTAACTTTGTAAGGTCCTACCCATCCTGGCTTAGTCTACCATGTGTTATGTAGATGTCAAGATTCTGCGATGTGGTATACCAGTTCTCCTTTGCTGAATGGAGCGCGCTAGAATACCGTGTTCGTTCCTTCCCTAAACTTCCCAATGGGCTCAACAGTCCTGCTTCTATAAACTGTTCTACCATAGAGGGCGCTTCATGTCCGCCTTTAGATGTCCCTGTCATAGTTTCCCTTCCTCCAGATCTGTTTACTGGCTGACTCATAGTCGTGGGTAGTAGTGCAGCTTTAATCTGTTGTGTGAAAATTCCTACGGCTGCTTAAGGGAGCCCACTTTTTGTGCAAAGGAAGAAAAAAGTTCCTTGTCTCATCGACCTATCTCGCGATGCGTTGCGCAATAGCCCCTGGTGTTGAAACCTTGGCTTTGCCATGCGGTTTTGGCACTGCTGACATTTTAGTGACACGTTGCGCGCGTCCGTGTACATGGTTGGCCAGTAATAGCCAGAGCGCATGATCTCGCTGACCATAGGTCTAGATCCCATTTGGGTCTGACACATCTTGCTATATACGCCTTCCATGATGGTCCGCGCCTGTCATGGTCCCACACATTGCAGCCACATTTTGGAAGCTGATTGTTTGTATAAGATTCTGTTCTGAATACTAAACTTTCTTAAGTTCCTCTGAATCTGCCCGACACCCTTATTACCTCGGGGGAGTGTCCGGTTGGATAAGTGTTTGATGACTGGAGTCATCCATGTAACCCCTTCTTCCTCTATGTCCGCGGTAAGTACCACCTTCTCCGCTGACTTGTGCGTGATAAACTCGACTGACACTTTCTTAAGTGGAGCTGCCCAGTTAATGGTTGTGATGCGATCCATAGCTTCCGCTGTCTCAGTATGCTCTCTTGAGACCTCTCGTATTGTGAATTTGTTAAATTGAAGGGTCATCGATTGCACCTTTTGTATGTACCTGATCAATTTTCCCCCATGGGTTCACACTTCCCAGCTACACTAGCAATGGGGAGTATAGATCCGCCACCAGGTTCTTGACGCCTATTCGTGAACCCAGACGAAGTCCTGCCATTAATGCTTCGTGATCAGCTTCACTGCTCATGGCTGTGAATCCGAAGCTGTTAGCCTCAAAATATTGAGTCAAACAAGAATGTTCGGTCATATGTTTATATTGTAACATTTATTAGAACGTTGTAATAGTTAGTTAAAATAGTCGTGATATTACGGGCTTGATGGCTAGCTTAAAAGGCCTCTTTCAAGGTACTAAGCATTTATTCAAGCCCGACCCAAAAAAAATATAGTCCAATAGAAAGCGCGCATGTGGGTGGACTATATAAGCACCCTCCTAGCATGTTAGGAGGGTTGGATCTTTCATTTTTCTCTAATCTAATTTTACATAGTTAATCACCTCTCTCTCTCTACTTTCTCTCTCTAGAAATTCATATCTTTTCCATCTCATTTCTTTAATCTATGATCATATAATTAGGGACAACAATTGGTATCAATCGCCATGGGGTAGATTCGTGTTAAGTTTGTGGTTATTGTTTTTAATTCGTGTGATTTTATCATCATATCATTTCGTCTCAAAAAAAAATTGTGCTTTCGAGCTCTAAATCTTCGTACAAATTGCCTACAAAGTTATGGTAGGAATTTGTGTTAGTCATTTTGGTGATTCAAAAAAAAATTGGAAGTTTTGGCTTGATTATTGGGTAAAAATTCGTCACTGGTAAGTTCAAGTAATTCGGAATTATAGGGTTTCTAAGTCGGAATAAAAGGGTTTAGTAGTATTCCGACTTGTGTGTACATTTGGGTATTCCGGATTAGAAGTTGATTCTGAATTAGCATTAAGTTTCTATATTCCGGATTAACATACGGTTTCATATTCCAGATTAACATAAGGTGCTTCGCATTCTAGATTAGCTTTGAGAATTTGATTCCTGATTAGGTCTTTCACTTATATTCCGATTTATAGATTTATTTCGGATTAGTTTATTAAGTGTTTATTCCAAATTAGCTTTGTGAAACTCGATTCCGAATTGCATATCTTCTCATATTCTGAATAAGGCCTGTTTCTTTATATATTCCGGATTAGGTGTGTTCTTCATATTCCGGATAACGATTCCGGATAACAATTCCGGATAAAGATTCCGGATAAGCATTCCTAATTAGGATTCCGGATTAGGTTAGGAATTGTTATTCCGGATTAGTTCCACTTGTATTCCGAACTAGTGTTTTGATTCGAATTTCGGATTACATTAAGATTAAAGATTCCGACTAGTCATTAGGATTTCGCATTCCGGATTAACAACTTGAGAAGATTCCGACTTGTGATTCCGAATAGGATTCCAAATTGTTTACACAATTCTATTCCGAATTGTTCATTGACGATATATTCTGAATTGTTGTGTTATAAAATTTTCAAAAATGTGATTTTCACGAGTTTTTTGGTCTAAGAATTTTTGGTTTCTTACGAAGACATTGTTTAGGGTTTTTCACAAAGTTTCTCGGAATCTCAACCACAATCTACTCACAACAACATCTACTTAAGATCCTATTCACTTCATTTTCGAGATGGATTCTACTACTGAGTTTCGTGTTACTAATAACAACATCATGGTGGCGAGTAACAAAGAAAGACCACCAATGCTTGTGTCCGGTCACGATTTCTTCGATATCTTGACACAAAACCTAATGGTGATGTTCTTCGCCTTTGTATCACTAACGGACCCTATACTCCCACTACAATCACCATTCCAGCAAATCTAGCAACTGACTCGATGCTAGGTGCCAGTGAGCAGACTATTAAGGAAACATATGAGAATACTTCAAAACAGAACCATGCTTGGATTGATGTAGAGAAGGAAGCAATCTATCCGACTTTAAGTGGGATTAGGGATGATATTTACTCAACAGTTGATGCATGTTCTATTGCTAAAGAGATGTAGTTTGGCATTGAACGTCTGCAACAAGGAGAATCACTAAACAAACAAGATGTCAAGACAAACTTGTTTTGGAACTTTGGTAAGTTTACTTCGTTGGATGGGGAATCAATTGATTCATATTACTCCAGGTTCTACAAAATGATGAATGATATGACAAGAAAAAACATGGAAGTCTCCACTATGCAAGTCAATGTGCAATTTCTACAACAACTTCAACCAGAGTGGACACGATTTGTAACTTTGGTGAAACAACAAAATAAGTAGGATGAGGTCAACTATCACACGCTCTTTGACATTTTGAAACAATTTCTAAATGAGGCAAATGAACATCGAGCTGAACAGGTAGCAAAGACTGCTAATCCACTTGCTTTGGTGTCTACCACTTACCATGTCCAAGATCATCGCTCTCGTGCTCCAAAATCATACTCCACTACATCCTCCTCACCAAGATACTCCACTACATCTTCCTCACCAAGACACTCCACTTCATCTAAGTCTTCAGCTCCCACAAGATCACGAGACAAAGAACAAAGAGCACCATCACCATCATCTGAGCCATCATCTGAAGAGGACAGTGATGAAGAACTAGCTCAGAAGGATAGGGAGATGAAACAACAAATTGCTTTCATTATGAAGACCTACAAGAAAATCTTCAAACCCACCAACAACAATCTTCGAACATCATCTAACACAAGGAACCAATATGTTGAGAGTCCTCGAAGGTATGACACACGTAAACGTGATGAAAATCCTCCTAGGTATGATTGATGTAATCCAACACATGTTAAGGGTTCTGCGAGGTATGATCGACAAACTGCTAAGTATGATACTCAGAGGATTGCTACAGTTGCTGGGAATAGGGAAACTGTTGGCACTCAAGTGGTTCAGCAAAGTGGGATTTAGTGCTTAAATTGTCAAGGTTATGGGCATATGGCAAAGGAATGCAGAAAGTCGAAACGAGTTATGGATTCTAGTTATCATAAGGAAAAGATGCTGCTTTGTAAGAAGATGGAAGCTGGGGTTAAATTGTCGGCTGAGGAAGGAGCAATGCTTGATGATACTGATGATGAAGCCTCCGACCAAGAAATTGAAGCACATTCCTCGTACATGGCAAAGGTTGAAGAAGTTCTCAACGTCACTAAAGATGACAATGGTCCTATCTTTGATACTGAGCCAATCGATAAGGTACACACTGAAGAGGAATATAATGTGTTTGGTAATATTCATAAGGATTATGAGCTACCCAAAGCCAATTAATGACACATGTATGATGGAAACGGTTGATATCAATACCACACCTGATCCATCAGACATGTGCAATAATGAGTCTGAGGATAATCAACATGAAAATGAGTATGATGATGATGAGGAGTGTATTGTGCTTGCTAACTTAATTGCTTCTTTACAAAAAGATGTCAAAGAAACTAGAAAAAGTCAAAAGAATTAAAGAAGACAAACGCTACTCTCACTCAAAATTTTGAAGAAAGCAAAGCTGTAGTTATAAAATCTAGTGGGCTTCTTGCAAGCTGCAGAGCTAAGCTTATTCAAAAAGACAAAGAGCTTGCAAGGTACAAAGGGGGTGTTGTTACTACTATAAAGGATGTTTTTGAAACTAAATACAACGAAACTCTTAAGCTTTTTGAAAAAGAGAAACGTAATTATAACACTTCTTTAAGTACGGAACGGCACAAAACGTATCGTGCTACCACCAAAGTGAATGAGTTAGCTCAAAACATTGATTTTCTTCAAGAGGATAAAACTAAACTAGTCACTGCGAAAATGGAAGAGGTTGCTAACTTGAAAAAGGATTTCAAAATTAAACAAGCTAAAGACATTGACAAAGTCGTGGAACTTGAAGTGCATATTGATTTTTATAAGAAAATTGTTTATAAAACAAATTAATCTATTCAAACCATGCGAATGTTGGCACCTCGTTCGTTTATCAAGGGTAACGCTAGTTTTGCTAGTCCTAAGTACCTCGAGCAAGCTCAATCTGAGAACCCGCGCCTATATCTTGAGGAGTCCCAATGGACCGACGTTGATTGTTTAATTGCTAGGCTCGATAGTGATGAGTCATTAATTTTTGAAGAAGATAGTAGATCACTAGTGAATAAAGACTTTGTGAAACCATATAATCATGCTTATGAAAATAGTCTTTATGAAATTTTCAAACCACAAAAACAGAAGTCTCGTGAGCAAATGTTTTACGAATATGAACAAATTAGAATTAAATGGAGACAACTTTTTGCCACTAAGAAAACTAATGTTTCAAATTTTATTGAGACTTGCCATATAAAGCTTCTGTAAGCAAGAGTAAGCAAACACTTAGTTTTCTTAAACAAAACATTGAAAATTTCAAAAAGGTTGTTGACGAACGATTGGAAAGAATGTGAACGTTTGAAAGGCAAAAAAGAAATTCCTCACGATATAACCGTGCTTGTGAAAAGTATTTTGATTCCGCTTGCGGAAAGAAGGCAAAAAGATTTTTTGGAATTTGAAACATTAGTTAAGCAAGAAATGTTTGATGATTTGAAATATGTGGAATCTATTGAACAAGAAGTGAACGACCATCAACCTGAAAGAGACGAATTTTCTATAGCATATGATCTACTCTTGTAGGAATGCCTCTCAAAAGATATTATGTGTTTTTATGTTACATCTTGTGCTGATATTGATGAATATTCTGATGTTGCATGCAAATATCTTGATCAAGTCAAAGAGTGTGAATGTCTTGAAACTGAGCTTTCGACTAAAATTGATAAAAAAGAGTTTTCGTTACTTCAACATAGATATAACTATCTTCAAAAACATTGTCACTCACTTGAACTTGCTTTGCAAAACAAAGTTGGCAGCTTTTCAAATGATACACCTTTGGAAGTAAAATTATCTGAGTCATGTCGATTACTAAACGAAGAAAGTCTTGATATTTCGGATTTGAAAGCTCGGTTACAAGAAAAAGACATAGCAATAGAAGAGTTGAAGAAACTCATTGCTAAGATGGGTGGAAAAGTTGTGGAACCTAGCGTTAAGAAACCTGTTGTTAGACAACCCAATGCCTATAAAGAGAAAAGATCCTCTATCTTGGGAAAACCATCCGCTTTCTCAAATTCCTCGTTTGCAAAACCTGTGTTTGCCCCCAACATGGATGGAAAGGAAAGGTTACCACAGAATCAACCCATAAGGAATACTCAAGCACCAAGCGTTAAGCACAATAATGTGATTAAATCAGAGATGTATAGAATGACCACTAAACCCACAAACAAAGTTAGTCACTCGCCTTAGACTTCTAGAAACACTAATACTCGTGTATCTTCTACTACAGGAGTAGTCTCCACTGCTAGTGTTAGCTGGCCTCAGCTTAAGCGCGCTCAAGTGAATGATAAGGTTTGGAAACACAAGAGTCAAGGGAAGATGAAGGAAGTAAAAGAACACCCTAGGAATTTGAATGTTTCTAAGAATAAAACGTTTGTAATCGCGTGTAATGACGATTTGAATGTTTTGAATGATTTGAATGCTTTGAATGTTAAATTTGTTTGTGTCAAATGTGGAAAATGTGCTAATGTTAATCATTCTATGTGTGCTATGAATAATGTCAAAGGCGTAGATACTAGAACTAAGAAGCAAGTTGCGATGCCTATTAGTGCTAGTAAACCCAAACGCAAAGTGAACCATTCTGGTGCAACCACCCCTATGAAAAGTATTGCATCAAAATCCACCACTAAGAACCCTAGAAGCAGAATAAGGGAATTGTATGAGTCTGCTAGCAAGTCTTGGAAATGGTGGTTTACTAATCAATGTCCTCCAGGATATCAATGGATGCCTAAAGTTAGGACAAAAAATGTGACAATGAGTGTTAGTATGCCTTTAAATGTTGCCACAGACACTAACGATTCTGAAATCACAACTAACGTGGTATCCAATTTAGCAAATGCTCCATCGTGTTCTAATTCTTCTGCAGGTGATACAAATAATTCTCTTCATACTGGACTTCGGATGCACGAAGCACATGACGAGGAATCTCAAGCTTCTAATTAACTTCGTGGAGAAGTTCCTGGGTACGGTCCGATTCAGAAATGATCAATTTGCACCGATCCTAGGATATGGAGATTTGTTTCAGGGGAATATAACGATAAAAAGGGTATACTACGTCGAAGGGCTCAATCACAATCTTTTATCGGTTGGTCAATTCTGTGATGCAGATTTGGAGGTTGCTTTCAGAAAGAAGACATGTTTTGTTCGGGATTATGATGGGAATGATTTACTCACCGGTTCACGGGGTACTGATCTTTACACAATTTCACTTCAAGACACAACTTCCTCAACTCCAATTTGCTTCATGGCTAAAGCTTCAACGACTCAGGCATGGTTATGGCATCAATGTTTATCTCTCCTCAATTTTGATACCATCAACTTGCTTTCCAAGAAAGATATTGTGAGAGGCCTTTCAAGCTTGAAATTCATCAAAGATCATCTTTGTTCTTCTTGTGAGCTTTGTAAAGCTAAACGAAGTAGTTTCAAAAAAAAGACTACACCAAGCTCTAAAGGACGGTTAGATCTTCTTCATTTCGATCAGTGTGTTCCCATTCGTGTCCAAAGTATCAATGGGAAGAAATAGATTATGGTAATTGTCGATGATTACTGAAGGTACACATGGACTCACTTCTTAAGGTCCAAGGATGAAACACCCGAAGTTCTCATCAACTTCCTTAAACTGATACAACATGGTCTACACGCTCAAGTAAAAGTGGTTTGTACTGACAGAGGCAAAGAATTTTTGAATTCAACTCTGAGGAACTATTTTGAAGCCTAAAGAATTGAACATGAAACATCTATTGCTCGAACACCCGAACAAAACGGCGTTGTTGAAAGACGAGACCGTACTGTAGTTGAGGCTGCTCGAACATTATTATCCGCTTCAAATCTTCCACTATTGTTTTGGGCCGAAACCGTTTCAACCGCATGCTACACACAAAACCGATCCTTAATTATTCCAAGACACGAAAAGACACCATATCACATAATTCATGATCGAAAACCTTCACTAAACCACCTTCACGTTTTTGGATGTACTTGTTACATTATATGAGATGGTGAAAACTTGGATAAGATGAAAGAGAAAGGTGATGCATGTATTCTAGTGGGATATGCAACTCAGTCTAAGGGATATAGAGATTACAACAAGAGGACAAAATTGATAGTCGAGACTATTCATATCGGATTTGATGAATTACAAGAAATGGCACTTGAACAAAACAGTTTAAGTCCCGATCCACAACGACAAATGACTTCCGTTCACAACCGCACGGAACTCGGAACTCAAGACCACAGCAATGAACCGTCAAGATTAAAGCTGGTTCAAGGAAATGTTCCAAGAGCAGATATGACAGACAACATGAAAATTAAAGACTTGGAAATGTTATATGGACCAATGTTTGATGAATATTTCACGGGGGAGAAACATGTTGTATCGAAGTCTTCCGCTGTCACTCATGATAAGAATGATGATATCGATCATCGTCAATAAAAGGATACAACTTCATCTACTTCAACATAGGTTGCTGCAGATTTACCTACTCAGAATATCACATCAACAACCGTTCCTACAACATCCACAACTACGGTCATTGCTCCAGAGAACACAAATCAAGCAGACTATGCATTAAATGACGAAGACGACTTTATCAACCCATTCGGTACACCGGTAAACGAAACTGGAGAGTCTTCTACTTGCCATGTTGATCCGTCAAATATGCATACATTTTATCAACGACATTCTTCAACACATCATTGGACCTGAGATCATCCTTTGGTTCAAGTAATTGGAAACCCTTCACAGCCCGTTCGTACAAGATGACAACTTGAAACCGATGGTGATGTTTGTATGTTCGCACTCGCCGTGATTACAGCTGAACCAACAAATATCAAAGAATCCTTGGCAGATCATGATTGGATTGAATCGATGACGGATGAACTTCAAAAATTTGAAAGACTTAAAGTCTGGGAACTTGTTGACAGACCATACGATGTAACACTATTAAATCTTCGATGGATCTGGAAAAACAAGATGGATGAAGAAAACACGATCATCAAGAATAAATCTAGGCTAGTGGCTAAAGGGTATGGTTAGAAAGAGGGTATTAATTTTGAATAATCATTTGCACCATTAGCTCGTATGTAAGCGGTCAGGATTTTCCTTGCTTATGTTGCACATAAGGGATTCATCGTTTATCAAATGGACGTAAAGACGGTGTTTCTTAACCGTCCTTTGAAGGAAGAAGTCTATGTCACACAGCAGGAAGGATTCGTCAATCCTCATTATCCTGACAAGGTTTATCGTCTCCAAAAAGCACTTTATGGACTCAAGCAAGCTCCAAGGGCGTGGTACGATGAGCTCTCAAAATTTCTGGTATCCAAAGGTTTCTAAAAAGGTTCCATTGATCTAACTTTGTTCACTTATAAATATGGGGATGACATTTTGCTTGTGCAGATTTATGTTGATGACATTATTTTCGTGTCTACAAACCCAAAACTTTCAAAATGGTTTGAAAAAGTAATGCACAACAAATTTGAAATGTCAATGATGGGCGAACTAAAATTTTTTCTAGCAATTCAAGTTTACCAATCCCCAAGTGGTATCTTTATCAACCAAGCTAAGTATTGTCAAGAGATAATCAAAAAACATGGTATGACATCATGTGACCCCGTTGGGACACCATTATCAACCACATCCCTAGATGTTGATTTGGAGGGAGATGCCATAGATCAAACGAGATTTCGTTCCATGATCGGCTCCCTCATGTACTTAACAGCAAGCCGACCAAATATATCACATGCTACGTGTTATTGTGCACGATATCAAGCACGACCCACAGAAAAGCACCTCAAGGAGGTTAAACGGATCTTTTGGTACCTCAAGAATACCATTCACATGGGACTCTGGTATCCGAGGGAAACCTGTTTCTTTCTAACGTCTTATTCAGATTCTGCTCATGCAGGGTGTCTTGATACACGAAAAAGTACTTCTGGTGGTGCACAATTTCTAGGTCAAGATAAGCTCGTGGGATGGTCTTCCAAGAAGCAGGATTGTACGTCATTGTCATCTGCCGAAGCGGAGTATGTGTCTCTATATGCGTGTTGTGCTCAAGTTCTTTAGATGAGAACACAACTCACAAATTATGGCTTCCACTTTGATAAAGTACCTATGTACTATGACTCAAAGTCTGCCACAGCCGTCTCCTGCAATCTGGTACAGCATTCCCGCACGAAGCACATTGATGTCAGATATCATTTCATTAAGGAACAAGTTGAAAGGGGTATCGTTGAACTATACTTTGTTGGAACTGATTACCAATTAGCTGACTTGTTTACAAAAGCTCTATCGAAAGAGAGGTTTGCGTATCTAGTTAGGAAAATTGGTATGAGGTGTTTGACTCCAGCAGAACTGGAGATTCTGGCAAAGAAGCCTGCTTGATTCATCTATCAAACATCTACATGTAAATATTAATGAAAATGCAAAATACAAAATTAAAAATCTTTGAAAATCTAAAAATATTCTTCTCGACATGTCTTTCAGTATCGATAATATGAACGTACCTAGAAATGTCGCTCAATAACGACACGGGTGTGTACATAAAGCTACAATGAAAGTTGTAAATATTTTTCAAAACATGTCATTTCTACATTTTATAAAAGAAAATGTCTATTTTGGATAATTTTTCCACAAAACGGGTAGAGCAATCTATCTTGGGTTGAGCTTGTCACAAAACTTTCAACGTTTTGAGATCAACACAGTGGCTTGTAATCACTTTCAGATTGCAAACCGGATCGATATTCACGGGGGAGTGTACGATTTAGTGCGCTTACTCTCAGCAAAAGAAGTTAAATCTTCTTACACTTGAGTGGATTTCTCAAGACATTCAAAGTCTATTAACTCAAGTTTATGCTTTAGAAAAACCTTTTCACCAAAAAGAAATAGAGTTTTTCGAAAAGCGTTGAACATAATTTTTTCAATAATTTTTCAATGATATTCATAATCTTTCAAAAATTGTGTGTTCAACAACTCCTATCCTCAAAAGTTTAATGTGGATCACATCCTCGTAATGACAATTCCATTGGATCAATTTCTGAGGGGGCGTTTTAAATTCATGCTAAGTTTGACACATTTTTCTCCCGAACGTTTTTCAAGACTGTTTTTCAAAATATATTTTAATCAATCTTTGTATCTCTAATATCAAATGATTTTATATATTAGAGATAGGGGAGAAAATGTGATTAAAATATGATCTAAAGACTCAAGCACTCATGGTTACGATCAAATACTCACGACATCTTTAATTCACGATGTTATTGGTGTCAAAAGGGTGGTTAGGTTTAAGTCCTATGATCCAACCAGAACTGGAGGGATCTTCCCAGGGACAATCCAATAGATTATTAGAAGTCGTTAGGAAAGATGGAGTAGAATGTGAACGAAGCTGAATGCCGATTAAGTACGGATGCTAGCACTAGAACAATCACAACAAGGTTCTAGTAATGATGTCTTGGTAAGCATTGAAGGGGTTGAAGAATGAAGAAGAAATGTAAGGATAAAGGTTGTAAACAAAGAAGCCCTCCATACAACTTAGGCAGAAACCGAGTCAACACATCATGAAGACAACGCATCGTGGACCCAGTGATGTAAAGCACAACCGTTCCCCAACTGACTTAGGCTTCTCTCAAAAGAAGTTTGTTTTATTGTCACGGAGATCAACACGACTCCTATTGACTTTCTCACTCCGAGATAGTTGATATTGAATAGGTGGCATCTGCTCCAGCCTCCGACCACTAAAAGTGCACAAATCCAGTCTAGAGCCAAGAGATCAATCAAATCTCGTTAGGACACACAGATGACGATCAAGAGAGTCCTACGCTATATCCTAGCGATATTGCTAGAACACTCAGAGTGATACTACCTAGTATTCATAATGATAAGTGGAAATCCTTCCAATGTTAACATCAAATAGCACTACGGTAGGTCATGTGTAAGATTCTTTATGAATTGAACATATGTAAAATTGAAAAGCAACAGTGGTTTGTTTCTTTTTCGATTCAAACTCGTTTCAGTTTTCTACGCAATATCTTTATGGTCTTGCCACAACATTTAGAGTGATATTCATTAATATTCACAGTGACGAATGAAAATCCTTCTAGCGTCAACATTAAACAGCGCTACGGTAGGTAACTTGCGAGATTCTTATGAATCAAGCTTGTGTCAACTGGAAAGCAACAATGGTAAGATTTTCAATGAATCAGACTTGTTCCAGGAATTTGAATTGACGAATTTAATCAAGCGGATATTTATCCAATTGATTCACTCTTTATGTTCGCAGTCTTGCTTTGAGATGGTCGAGTAAAGAGAACGGCTAGTGTAACACCCCCATTTATGAGTTATTAAGTTCATTGTGACAATCCGTCAATTTCAGGTCGTTATTTTATACTCGACTAATAAGTATTATATGTTTATTTTAATGAGAATTTTAAATTATCCATTAACCGAGAAGGTTATGGCTTGAAACTTAATGTAAGAATTTCGTTTCGATGAAAACTGACAAGAAATACATTAAGTATCAATATTATATTCTCAATTTATCATGTGAATGATTTTATTGTATTTATTTTTATTTCTCGTGTTTTACGTTTTAACGAATGACGAGAACTACTAATGATCGCGATACCGACGGATGCCCTTAAAAATTTATGTTTTATTATCGATTGTCTCGATATTTTATATTTTCGACGTTTTCAATTTAATTACGTTTTAAGTCGTGTCGAAGTGATATTATTACTTTTAAGAAGCGTTTTAACTTTTAAAAAGTATTTTTACGAAACCTGAGTCCCGTAAATATTTTCAAAATTTAATATTTACATTTTCTACCCTTACAACTATTTAATTTCATTTTGGCCCAAAACTATGCCTAAATGACAAAATCTACCCTAACCTAGGACTATATATAATTTTCCCACTAACTAGTTTTCATTTAAAAATCATTTTTTACAAAAAAAATCTCAAAATTCTCTTTCTTTCTTCTTCTTTAGCCGTCCACTCCAACAACCCAAAATCCTTTGATTTTTTAACTTCTACTTTGATTCACTCAAATCTAATCAAAGACCCACTTTGCAAATTCAACAAGGATCATTTTGGTATAAGATTTTTCAACATGCATACACTTTATTTTTCTTTCAAATTTTGGTGAAGAACATCATGTTTGATCCATTTTTATGGTTATGAATGTTGTTATTATTATTATATTTGAGTGGGGTTGTTGTTGCATGCATGATTTTTAAATATTTGATTTTTATATATTTGATTTTTATTAGATTGAATTTAAGGGTGTTAGGAATTAGTTAAATGTGTTATGATAATATTAGGGTAATATTAGGAGTATGTAAATTGTTAAAATGGGTCAAAATGTTGATTTGGTATGATTTTTAGATGATCATTTTAGACCAGTAGGTAAAAGGCCATTTTTGACTTACTTACTGTAACATACTTGTTAAACTAATAAGATAGGGTCGTAGAGAATTTCGTTAGCTTCGATTTGATATAAAGTAGGACTTTCAACTCCAAACGAGTATGAATTTACAACAATTTTAGTATTCGTGTACCGGGAGACGAGTATCAGCATAATCCAAAAATTGTTGTCGATATTTGGATCGAATCTCGGGGACTATAGAATGAGTTTTGAAAATGTTCAAGGACTGATGTTGGAGTCTAAACCTCAGTCATGAGTGTATTTTTAATCACGAGTGTCGATTTTATAAATGGAGTTGTTTAGATATGTCAAAATGGTTTTACGAGTTGAAGACGTAAATCTGTCCGGTTTTTACAACACGAAGATGTGTCGGGCAGAAGGTCTTAGAAGTAATATTTTTGAATTAAACATAAACTGAGTCTTATTCATATTATATGTGAGTTTGTCACCAAGTTTCGTCGAAATCGGACAAGTGTAGATAAGGTAGATTGGTGTGTACATTTGGAGTGTACATGCTGATTGGTATTTTGAACATGTAGTTCAATAATTATGTGGCGTGAGTTGAGTATTCGCCATTGGACATGGGGATTTACTCAAGTGTTAAGTCATTATATAAATGACTTAGTTACTGGTCCGAGGGAAGTAAAATGATAAGTTGACTTGCGTTGACTTGGCGTCTTAAGACGGGTCAATATCGAGAGTGCAAATGTTTAAAAGAATAGTGTTGGATGAAAGGGTATAGAATAACACTTGTATTATTAAATTTTTCGGGATTTTCTTGATTTTGTAATTTATATTTTTATATTATTTAAGTATGATTTATACTTAAGTCGATTATTAACGAACGCGCCTTATTTGGTAGGTTGCGGTTTTCGTGTTTAAACGGGCATCACTAATCGTCGGCGATCGTCTCATTACCACTATTAGCTAAGGTGAGTCTATAGCCTCACTTTGAACATGTTTACTTGTTTTATAAAACCCGCGAGGGGGATAACATGCTTGTTTATTTAAAAATAAAAGGTACAACGAGAAGTTGTGAAAACCTTACTTATTAGAAAATTATAGGTGCAACGAGAAGTTGTGGAAACGCTACTTATTGGAAAAGTATTTATTGAAATTGAAAGATACAACTATAAGTTGTGATAAACTTATGCTTGTTTTAAAAATGAACACAAGGAACTTAATTGTATGTTTAGATGGAAGTTATTACATAAGTTTGTTTAGCCTTAAAAAACCCCATGAATCATGAATTGTTAATCGAGATAACGCTAATGCTATGGATAGATCTATCGGGGTGACGCCCAGTCCGGTCGCGACTAGCTCTCGCGTGGTGTTGTGATGCACTAGTAATGAAACATCGGATGCATTGTACAAGAGAAATATACGCACTTGCTAGGTGTGTTGGGCTGAAATAATATATGTTAACGTTCAATGTCACGAGACTTATGTAATGACACGAAAATTATGTTCGTACAACATAATTGTCTTTGATAAATTATTAACCATGGAAGGTTATTTTGAATACTTGTGTTCTCTTTACTTAAATTAAAACTCTATAGATTCACTCGGCAAATTTTGCTGACTTTTTAACATGTTTTATCTCAGGTCCATATAGAAGGCACTCGAGGAAGGCGGTTTCGTGAAGCTTGCTTATTGAAATGTTTTGGCCCGCTTTTATAAATTATATCCATTCAAATAATTTTTACCGTTTACTAGGTTTTAAAAACATGAAGTTATCTGGGACCATGATTGAAATTGTACTTTTATTGAATGAAAATGAATGGATGTTTATTAAAACGACTTGTTTTGAGCCGTTTTTTATGATTATGAGATTGAACCATGATAGTAACACCCAATGACCCTTCCGCTGTTATGACCGAAATTTGGGGGTGTTACAGATTGGTATCAGAGCTCAAGTTATAGAGAACGAAAAGATTTTCCAAAAATGAATTTTTGAAATCTTTTAACTATAACTGTTGCAAGCGAAACCTCTGAGTTGCCATTGGACGAGAATGAAAGTATTTATATATATATGGGATTATATATATGTTGTAATCTTTATCGATTATTTGAACTTGTGAATTACAAGGTTGTTTTCATTTATTTAATTATAAAGGATAATTTTATATTTATACGAGATATTTATACGACGTCGATTGTCACGAAGCCACTCTAGTCATTTCTATGCTAGCGCTTGTTAGAAATACGTTTTAACGTATATTAGAAGTATCGGTCACTCCACAATATGATTTATGTTGTAATAGCTCGTAGTTAACAAATAGTTAATTGTTACTTATTAAGTTAAGTAAGAACCGGTCCATGGGCTTGTCATGGACCGGCCCAAGCCCAATGTTGCTTGGAAGTATAAATACCCCTTTCCACCATGGAAAGGGGTTGGTTGTTGTTCATGTTTTCATATTAATAAAAGACACATTTTCTCTCACTTTCTCTCTCTATTTTCACTCACTAGAAAACATCAACCCACTTCATAGATTCATAGGTTATCAATATTCTACATTTGGTATCAAGAGCTATGGGGTGATTTAAGGTAAGGATTGTGTTGCTTTTTTAGTTTTTGAATCAATTAGTGATCTTTAGAAAAAATCAATCTTGAATCTTGTTGTTTTTGGTGTTTTTGTTATTGGGATTAATTGATAAGGATTGGGTTTAGCTTATTTTGGTAAAAATCATAAAACTTTTTGTGGTTTTGATCAAAAAATCGGATTGAAAAGTGTTGTTCTAGTCTCGAACTATATTCCCAGATTATTCCGAATAGATATTCCGAATAAGAAGGTTTTCCGAATAGAAGGTTTCTTCCGAATAGGTTTTCCGAATAGAAGAGTTTTCCGAATAGCAGCATTTTTCCGAATAGGAAATTCTTTCCGAATAGGAAATTCTTTCCGAATAGCAAATTCTTTCCGCATAGCAATTTGTTTCCGAATAGCAAAATCTTTCCGAATAAGCCCATCTTTCCGAATAGCCAAAATTTTTTCCGAATAGCCAAACTTTCCGAATAGCTTTCCGAATAGCCGATCATTCCGAATAGCACAGTTTTCCGAATAGCCAATTGCCAAACATTCCGAATTGAAGAATGATTCCGCATAAGGATTTTTCCGCATAAGGTTTATTCAGCATAGGGTCTATTCCGAATAGGGTATTTCAGAATAGGGTTATTCCGCATAGGGTTATTCAGTATAAGGATTTTTCAGCATAGGGTTATTCCGAATATAGATTATTCCGAATAGGGTTTATTCTGAGTTAGGGTTATTCCGTATAAGCAAGTTCAAGGGGTATTTGAGTTTTTTCGTCGATCTTTAGTGGATTTAATCTTGATTTTAACAACACAACACAAATTCTCAACCTTTCTTCACTGCTCGATCAACCGATAATCTTTGAGTCTTTTAAGTGATCACAATGAATCCGAGTTCATTAATGCCTCAGATGACATCTCTTACGGATATCTCAATTATAACGAGAACTGATAGTCGTCCACCGATGCTTATTAAAGAGGTGTTTGAGGCATGGCAGGGCCGTATGATGCAATACTTGAAGGGCAAACCAACATACAGAAGGCTTATGGTCAAATCGATTTTGAATGGTCCACTCGACTATGGTATCATTGTGGCAAATAACGTGTCTCGACCAAGAGAATATGAAGAACTCACACCGGCACAACAACTCATTGTTGATGCTGATGAAAAGGCTCTACAGACTCTTCTCCAAGCTCTTCCGCATGATATTTATCGCATGGTAAGTCAATATACGGTTGCCAAGGATTTATGGGAACGTCTAAAGGTGTTGCTACAAGGTACGTCTCTTACCAAACAGGAAAGGGAATGTCAGTTGTATGATCTGTTTGATAGATTCACGTACAGCCCAGGGGAAACACTACACGACTATTACTTCAGATTCACTACTCTAATGAATGATCTGAATGTATACAATCTCGTGATTGCTCCATTCCAGGTTAACACCAAGTTTTTAAATACTTTACCTCAAGCTGAATGGGGTGAGTATATTACCGATGTTAAGTTAACCTGGGATTTGCATAAGTGCAATTTAGATCAAATCTATGCTTTTCTTCAGCAGCATGAGAAACATGTGATTATGCACCGTTCTCCTCGAGGTATGTACCCTGATTCCTTAGCTTTGATGGCGAATCAACCAAGCTTGTCACACAACAACACACCTTATATCTTGGGACATCAAGCCTATCATCCATCACCTTACATGACACCAACCTTCCCCCAATACTCGATTCTACCGCAACCACCCACCTCACATCAGCAACAATATCGGTTTAATGCACCTTCACCACAGTATGCTTCACAACTTCACCCAGCAAACATTGCACCTTATGCTCAGCCTTCATAATCTTCTTATCAAGAGAATGCTGCATATCTAACAAGCTACCCTGATCAAATGAGTATTCCTTCTAGTGATTATGCAGCTCATCAAGACCAAGCAATGTATTGTGATGATGAGGAAGTCCCCATTCCTGTATTCAAACAAGGTGCTGATCCAGTTGAAGTGTTAACCACTATGTCTGCTTATCTCACAAGGACTTTAAGCAAACGAGGATTTAGGGGATCAGCTCCTACCAACAATCAGTTGAGGAATTCATCCAATTCTCGCCAACAAGCTACTATTAAGAATGGCAGGGTAATGGTTCAGCCTATTCAACCATATCAGGGGAGACCTACCACATCAACTACCAATACTCGCACGGTCAATCAGGCTCCAATGGTCAATCCTGCTCCACGGGCTAATTCCACAGGCAAGTTGCGGATGATTACATGCTACAACTGCAAGGAAGAAGGACACATGTCCAGGGATTGCAAGAAACCCAAGAGGAGAAGGGATGGACAATGGTTTGTAGAAAAGATCTATCTGGTGAATGCTCAGGCACAAGGAAGGGAACTTGATGAAGAGGAGCTTGCATTTCTTGCTGATCCAGGGATTGCTGAACAAGACGTTGTCACCACACAGAATGCAGCATACCAAGCCGATGATCTTGATGCGTATGACTCAGACTGTGATGACTTTCAATCTGCAAAGGCTGCTCTCATGGCAACTATCTCCAGCTTAGGGCCAGAAAAGAGATCTGAGGTACTTATTAATACCACCGATAATACCACTGATGCTAGTATTCAACCACATCAAGTTGTGCAAGAGAGTGCTGATTCGAATGAATCTTCGGTGGTGAGTCTTTCAAATGAGGAGACAAACAATGATAGCAATATCAATGTGAGTCCCCAGACTTTGAGTGAATCACAACCGGGACCCATTTCGCATACGCCTACTCCTGCTCAACAAGATTTGGTCATGGTTCCTGCTACATTACTTAGCCAAATGAATGCTGCACTCTTAGAAACCTTAGCTAAGAATAAGAATTTGTCTGATGAGCTTACCTTAAGCAACGAGAAAGTTCAAACCTTGGAATTAGTGCCTTCGTCTAGTGTTCTAACTAATCCCGAATATGATCATTTTAGAAACAAACAAATGGGTAACTTGCAAGAAATCGAAACCTTAAGAGCAAATCTTTCTAAAGAACTTAGCGAAAAGGAGTTAGTGGTCACTAATTTTCAAAAACTTCAAACAGATTTTGAGTCACTCGAGTCTAAGAAGAATGAAATGGAGATTAATGCTGCTAATAAGATTAGAAGTCTAGATTACTTGCTTTTAAGACAATACGCTGCTTCTCAACTAGTGCACTGATTTGATGCTTCATTTAGACAATTTAACTTATCACGTCAAAAAGGCCTTCCCCCGAATCCAAGGTATGCAAAACAAGCTTTAAGACATAGTCCAAGACTTTATAATGCAACCCAATTAGGATTGGTCTTAGACCCGATTGTTATTTTTGATGATCGAACAAGTAAGGATCTAGTTGATGAGGATCGGTCATACAATTCTACAAAATATCCCGAGTGTGATTATTTTAAAATGAATAAGGAGCTTGCTATAACGGATTTTAGAATTCGCTTCCATATGGACAAAGATCTCATCACAGCACCATCCTACATGTTAGATCAAGAAAACCCTAGTACATTTCCTACACTTGTCAATATGGAAGGTCCTAAGGAAACTCCAAAGGATCTTCCACCTGTTAGCACTGTATGGTTAAACTTGCAAGAGATTAATCAATACTTTACTAATTTTGACAAGGTCATTTTGGAATGTACGACTTCAAATGGCCTAAACGCCGGAGAATGGGCTTTCGAACACATGAACGAGGTGTTTAAAACTGAGATCAATCCGTTTGTCGAAAGTCTAAAAGGAAGTTTTGCATCTCTTAAGGAAAATCTTGTGTTTGAAATTGGTGAAGTTCAAAAAGTGTTTTATGAAATGGACACCGCTTACGAACTACAACTAATTGAAAAAGAAAAGATTTTAACCGAATATGACCGATTCTTGTCTGCAGTAATCTCGTGTGATGTGCTTTCTACTGTAAATGTTAATTATTCGAATGAGCTTACATCCGCTATGATTAATTGTGATGCTGTGAATATTTGTGATGATATTTGTGATGATGTTTGTGATCTCTCTGTAAATGTTGCTGATACTATAAATGAGGTAGATAATCATCCTTGTCACGAATCTAACGCTGAGTTTTTAAAGCTACAAGATTCTTACAATTTACTTTCAAAACGCTTTAATCAACTAGAACAACATTGTAGATCTTTAGAATTAAAACAACAAACTCAAAATGAGGATCTTTTGATAACAAATAGTTGTGAAAACGGTGTTGAGACGAGTGACAAGATGATTGCAATTGTTAAGGCATTAGAGGAAGAGATTATGAGATTGAAGAGAGATGTGTCATCAAATGAAACATTAAAATTGGAACTAGAGGCTGCAGAGTCTAAAAACCAGGTCTTAGAAATTAGACTTTCGTCTGTTCTAGGGGAGATGGATCGGACAAGACAGGGACTATCCGCTCTTTATGGTTCACTAGAAGAACGCTTCGCTTTTAATGCGGCACAGCAACAATCTTATGTTGAACAACTGAACCAAAAGTGCGAGGAAATCTCTGACTTGAACATCCTGCTCATTGACAAAAATATGGTTTTGGCCGAGTTAAAGGAGACACTTCTTCTCACCCGACAAGAAGTTGTTGATAACTTAGCTACCGACTCTGCACCGTCCACTAGTGCTCCAACAACCAAGTCAGTAGTGCTTTATAAGAACCCGCTTCATAAGAGAAACCCGGTTACCTACGATGATTATATGAGGAATGCCATTAAGCATGTAGATCTTGTTAGGGATATTTTAGACGATCTTTATGCCTTAGATCCCTCAAGTAGCTACTATTATACGGCTCATGAATATATTAAGCGAGTTCAATATTGCTTAGCATATTTGCAATACATAGGTAAACCAGGCTCTGCACTACTTACTAATAGGCCCATTGCTGTAACTCCATTCAATAAGACTCCAGGAGCAAAACCGTCATTGGCACAATCAAGTAAGGCACCTTTAAAAATTGTTGCTAATATTCCCACTTTGCCTTCTACAGGATTAAAAGAGACTACTAAGGCTAAAGGATCGCCACTCAAGAAAGATAAGATCAAGCCCTCCACTAGTAGTGCCAAAAAGAAGAACGTAGAAGCTCACCATAGGAATGCTAGTTCAGTTTTAAATAAAAAGAGTCATGTTAAGACTAAAGGCTCTGCGCCTGTGCAGAAGCCTAAACCATTCGTGAATTCTAATTTGAATTGTTGGAATTGTAATGAATGTATGTTTTCCCAGAGTCATGATTTGTGTCTTATTGATCATGTTAATGAAATGAATGCCATTAAGAATGGTCTTGAATGGAAGCCAACAGGTAGAACTCGTGCCCAGGTTGGTTGGCAATGGCGTCCCACTGGTAGGACCTTTACATTAGATGGAAAAATGTGCCCTTTAACTAGGAATGCATCCATTGAGATTAGGTCTGAGCGTCCTTTAGTTAGGAACACTAGCACTCAAGTATGGAAATAGCGCCCTTTAATTAGGTCAGCTCCCACTGTAGTGCCTATCAGTGAAGAAATACCTCAGGATTTAAGCCAACTAGAATCTACACCACCAACTAGGAAGAAAAAGGCTAGGAAATCTAAGAAACCTAGAGTTAGCAAATCTAAGATTATTAAATCTGTACCTGCTAATAACAAGGAACACTCAGATTCTGATACCTCTACATTGTCTTCGTATGGTGATATTTTCAGGTGGTCCAAATCATCCTGTGGTATTTGGACTCCGGTTGTTCAAAACATATGACCGGAGATCGCTCGATGCTCCGAAATTTCGTCAGCAAGTTTCTTGGTACGGTTAAATTTGGGAATGATCATATAGCAAAGATAATGGGGTATGGTGAATATCAGATTGGAAACGTGACGATTTCAAGGGTATACTATGTAGAAGGTCTTGGTCATAATTTATTCTCAGTAGGACAGTTTTGTGATTCCAACCTTGAGGTTGCTTTTCGACAACACACTTGTTTCATCCGCAACTTGGAAGGAAAAGATTTGTTGAAGGGTTCTCGTGGTGCAAATCTTTATACCTTGTCCTTACAAGACATGATGGCCGCCTCTCCAGTATGTCTTCTCTCTAAAGCATCTAAGACCAAGTCATGGTTATGGCATCGCAGATTATCTCATCTTAATTTTGATGCTATTAATCATCTGGCTACAAACGAATTAGTTCGTGGTCTTCCAAAGCTTAAATTTCACAAGGACCATTTATGTTCCGCGTGTTCAAAGGGGAAAAGTACCAAGAAATCTTACAAGCCCAAAGCTGAAGACACCAATCAAGAAAAACTTCATCTTTTGCATATGGATCTTTGTGGGCCAATGAGAACTGAAAGTGTGAGCGGTAAGAAATTCATTCTGGTTATTGTGGATGATTTCTCCAGGTTTACATGGGTTAGATTTCTACGTACAAAGGATGAAGCACCGAAGGCTATCATCACTTTTCTGAAATTTATTCAGGTACGTTTGAATACTACTGTCCGCTGTATTCGTACAGACAATGGAACAGAGTTCGTAAACCAGACTCTTCGTGATTACTATGAAGGAGTTGGTATTTCACATGAAACATCCGCTGCACGTACTCCACAACAAAACGGTGTTGTTGAAAGACGGAATCGTACGCTTATGGAAGCTGCTAGGACTATGCTTATTTATGCGAAAGCTCCATTGTTCTTGTGGGCAGAGGCTATATCTACTGCATGTTTCACCCAAAACCGTTCTATCATTCGGAAACCTCATGAAAAAACACCTTATGAGCTTCTACATGACCGCAAACCCGATGTTTCATTTTTTCATGTGTGTGGTGCTCTTTGTTATCCAAACATTAATAGTGAGAACTTGGGTAAGCTTCAACCGAAAGCCGATATAGGTATTTTCATTGGTTACTCACCGTCCAAGAAAGCATACCGAATTTACAACCGTCGTCTTGGCAAGATTGTATAAACTATGGACGCAGATTTCGATGAGCTGACAGCGATGGCTTCTGAGCAACACAGCTCTGAACCCGCGCTTCATGAGATGGGAACCGGTGCTATTAGTTCCGGATTAGTTCCCAATAATCCTACTTCTACATCATTTTTACCACCATCAAGGCCCGAGTGGGATAAACTGTTTCAACCGTTGTTTGACGAATTCTTTGATCCCCCAAATGATGAAGTTCAAGCACCCGTAGTGATAGCTCCAATTCCTGAAGTTGTTGCTCCAGCCAATGAAGCTTTATCTAATGCATCTTCAATTCACATTGAACCGGATGCACCTTCACCAAGTGATTCTCAAACTACACCTGAATCGTCACCCCTACTTGTGCCTAATGATGTGGAAGAGGATTCTATTGATCACGATTTGGAATATGCTCACCTGCAAGAGCTTCCTTTCTTTGGTGTAGCGATACCTGAAAACCCTTCAGCCGCGTCTACCTCAGAAGAAGCTCCTTCTATTGTTCACTCCAGACCACCTAGGATTGAAAACCATAGCACTAAATGGACAAAAGATCACCCAATTAGGAATGTCATTGGAGATCTAGATCGACCAGTCTCTACACGCCATCAATTACAAGAGAGTGCACTTTATTGCTACTTTGATGCATTTCTCTCTGAAGTTGAACCTAAAAATTGGCAGCAGGCTATGACCCAATCATCTTGGATTGAAGCCATGCAGGAGGAACTAAATGAATTTCAAAGACTTGAAGTATGGGAATTAGTTCCTCTCCCTGACAAGGTTAACATCCTTACCTTGTTATGGGTTTATAAGGTTAAACTTGATGAGATGGGTGCGGTATTAAAGAATAAGGCTAGATTGGTTGCTAGAGGATATAAACAAGCCTTGGGTATAGACTTTGAAGAATCTTTTGCTCCTGTGGCAAGATTGGAGGCGATTAGACTATTCCTTGCGTATGCTGCTCATATGAACATGATCGTCTATCAAATGGATGTGAAGACGGCATTTTTGAACGGTGAACTAAGGGAAGAAGTCTATGTTAGCCAGCCGGATGGGTTCGCTAGCACGGAGTTTCCTAATCATGTGTACAAGCTTAAGAAGGCTCTCTATGGGTTGAAACAAGCTCCACGCGCGTGGTACGATCTCCTTTCAACATACCTCATCGCGGAAGGCTTCTCCAAAGGCAAAGTGGACCCCACTCTATTCACTCTCAAGGAAGGCAACGACATGATTCTGGTACAAATTTATGTTGATGATATAATATTTGCTGCCACTAACATAGAATTGTCAAATCGCTTTGAGAAGATAATGTCCACACGCTTTCAGATGTCGATGATGGGCAAAATTTCATTTTTCTTAGGATTACAGATTTCTCAGAATCCCAGAGGCATCTTTATTAATCAATCCAAATATGCTCTAGAATCTCTTAAGAAATATAACTTTGAAAATTGTTACCCCCGTGGACACTCCAATGGTGGAGAAATCCAAGTTAGATGAAGATAGGAATGGGACTATTGTTGATCCAAAACTTTACCGTGGGATGATCGACACCCTTCTATATCTGACTGCTAGCAGGCCTGATTTGCAATTTGCTGTATGCATGTGTGCCCGGTATCAGGCTCGGCCTACCGAAAAGCACCTACATGTAGTTAAAAGGATCTTTCGGTATCTAAAAGGAACACTTCATCGTGGTCTATGGTATCCGAAAGATTCCTCTATTGCTTTAATATCATACGCAGATGCCGATCATGCTGGATGTCAAGACACGAGGCGTAGCACTTCTGGATCTGTGCAACTCCTACGAGATAGATTGGTCAGTTGGTCTTCAAAAAGGCAGAAAAGCGCTGCAATTTATAGCACGGAAGCTGAATACATCGCCATGTCCGGTTGTTGTGCTCAAGTCCTTTGGATGAGATCACAATTAACTGACTACGGTTTGGGATTTAACAAAATCCCGATGTATTGTGACAACAAGAGCGCCATTGCCCTTTGCTGCAACTATGTTCAACACTCCCGGGCCAAGCACATAGACATTCGCTACCATTTCATTAAGGAGCAGGTGGAGAATGGAGTGATCGAGCTGTATTTTGTCACTACTGAGTACCAGCTGGCGGATATGTTCACCAAAGCCTTAGATCGAGGACGAATCGAGTTTTTGATCGACAAGCTTGGCATGAAATCATTCACTCCAACGACTCTCAAAGAGTTGACAGAAGAATCAGCTGAATAGTCGTGGTAAACTATTCAGAGTATCCTTTGTTCGTGATCATGTATATTATCGTAAATATATAAACCACAAAAAGAAAATACAAAAATATAAAACCAACAAAAATCATAAAAAATATAAAACCTACAAAAACCATAAAAATTATAAAATCAAGAAAAACCAAAAATATTTTTCGTTTTTAAATCGGGCATGTCTTTTAGTACGGTAATATTTACGGTCTTAGAAATGTCGATCAATATTGACACGGTGCCATAAATAGAGTCCGTATAAAAGTTGTACATTTTTAAAACATGCCCATTATGGCTTGTAGTTATTTCAGACTGCAACCCGGTTTTCATATTAAAGTCACGTATTTCCTTGGAAAACGTTGGCTCACAACGGGAATTAATTTTCTCGGGCATGATTTACAAGCCAAATCATGCAAAGGGATCAAGTTTACTTTACAACTTGGTCTAACACGAATTTATGTACATCTCAGTGCATTAATTTGTTAAAATAAGAGAAATCTTATTGACACCACGAATCGATCTTTTTCAAAACATCAATTGGAAAATGTTTTTCATCATCATGTGCCTCGTTAAACAATGACTACAGCTCTTTAAATAGAAAACGGGTCATCGTTTAAGGGGGAGAAAATGTTACATCATCTTTCACATCAAAAAGATCTTCAAAAGTTTTCAAGGAAACTCAAAAAGCTCAATGGTTAATGGTTGGATTGCTTTGGCATTTGTCTTGTTGTTGCTTATAAGTTTGTCATGAATAGATTTGTGCGTGTGTTAAGATAGTTTAATCACTAAGGCTCGGGAATTTAATTTAAGATAGGGTCAAAAATGACAAGTATTAAAACTTGGTAAACAAAAGAATGTTGATTGAAGTAAAAAGAAAAGGTGAGGGGTTAAATGTAACTATGTATCAAACTTGTTAAAAGTTTGACCTAGTCAATCATCACCCCCCTCCCCCCCCCCCCCCCCCCCCCCGTTTTCTTCTTTCTCTCATTCAACTGTTCCCATTCTCTTTGCCGCAATTAACATACAAGAACACAAAAACTCACGAAATCAAACACAAACAATTTCTTTCAGATCAAGATCTTCTAAAGGTATTAAATCGGTTTAATCATTCCTGCAATACAAGTTAATTCTCTCTTTTTAATCGGAATCAATCAATTTAAGTTTCTGCTTAATTAGGGTTTAAATTAATTGGGGGTTTTGCCTGGGGTTGATTCGGAATGGCTATAATTGAACTAATTTGGTCCTTAGAACACTTGAATCAAACGAATAAGTGCCTAATTAGAATAATCGTAACTATTTTGAACATTCCGAATAGGAGGACTTTCCGTGTAAGAGCATTTTCCGAATAGAATGATCTTTCCGCATAGAAGATGTTTGTTTTATTCCGCATAGGCCTAATGTTCCGAATAGACTTTTTATTCCGAATATGGATCTTTTTCCGCATAGATTGATCTTTCCGCATAGAAGATGTTTGATTTATTCCGCATAGGCCTAATGTTCCGAATAGACTTTTTATTCCGAATAAGAAATTCCGAATAAGGAATTTATTCCGCATAAGAGAAATCTTTCCGAATAGGATTTTTATTCCGCATAGCCTGATCTTTCCGAATAGAAATTTATTCCGTATAAGACCAATCTTTCCGAATAGAACTTTATTCCGCATAGACAGATTTTTTCCGAATAGAATGTTTATTCCGCATAAACAGATCTTTCCGAATAGTAGTTCTATTCCGCATAGGCTGTATATTCCGTATAGGACGATTATTCCGTGTAGGCATGGCATTCCGCATAGGAAAATTATTCCGCATAGTATGTTTACCATGTCATGTTTATTCCGGATAATGGTTTATGCTCAATTAAATGCTTATTCTGAATGAAGGATGTTTGAGTGATTCTTGCAAGCTTAAGGGATTAGGTCATATGTTTAATGTTTAGGTTTAAAGTCATAATGATATTCATATTTGTATGTCTCAAACTTTGTGTTTTATCTTAAGCAGAGACGATGACTAACCCTACAGTACAACAAATACAAGACGCCAAAGCCACTGCCATTGCCGAAGCCAAGACTCTAAAGTTTCTTCCAAACAACTTTCGTTTGAAGGAGGTATCTCATTCTACCCATAATGGATTTAAGGTAGGTACAGCCATACTTGATAAATCTCATCTAAAGCATGCGCTAAGGAGAAGTGCTTCAGTGCCCTATGACTACCTTTACGAGTTCTGGGCTACCAAAGAGAGAATGTCGAACAAAATCACATTTTCCTTGGACAACAAGCAGCAGACGCTTACTGTGTCAGACTTCAGGAAGATCTTTGGATTTCGGCCGACACTCAAAGGCCTATCATACTCAGCCAACCCGACTAAGGACCAGATCATGGAAATGTTCACTGCCATTGGTTGTCTTGACATACGAACCGTGTCTGAGTTTACTACTGCCAAAGTTGGTCAACCATGGAAAGCTATTTTTGGGATTCTAAGCCGATGTTTCACACCCAAAACAACTGGGTTTGATGCTGTTCGTCCGCAAATCATCAAGATGTTTTATGGTATGTTCAAAGGTATGGGTATTGATTATGCATCATTGCTATGGGAGGAGTTTACTTTTCAACTCTTCACAAACACGAAGGGTAAGGTTAAAAGTTACCAGTACCCTAGGTTCATTAAGCTGATCATACATTACTTTATGGAAAATGATGCATCTATTGATAAGCGTGCAGGTAGTCGTCACCACACGATAGATGATGATGATTTGGTAGACTTAAGGCAGGAGACTCATTCGAATACGGTTATTCCTGGTCCCATTCCCAGTCATCTTCTGACCGATGAGATTATCGGATCTGATGATTACAAGAACTTGCTACAAGAAATTGAGAATCAACGAGCAAGCATTCTAGCAGGTGCAGACTCATCTACCACGGTTAAGAGCAAAGGTAAACGGAAGCAAGCGGCTTTACCTGAACCCAAAGCGAAAAAGAAGAAGACTGCAGTTAAGAAGGGAAAGGGTACGGCTGATGAGTTAGTTATCCACGATGAAGAAGATATTGATGATCCTACTCTTAACAAGGCTGAGAGAAAAGCAATGAAGATAGCTCTTGAAAGGAGTAGGAGAGATACGGGTGGTAGTGGTTCGGGTGCTCAGATGAATATTGAAGAAGAGTACGTGGAACCAGATGATGTTGATGAGTTTGGATCACCCGAACAGTATTCTACTTCAAAGGAAATATCCATCCCCGTTTCAGCAAGTGTTGAAAAGGAGTCCGGAGATCCTACAATCATGGTACCTACTCAACCCTTAGTAACTCGACCTCCACCAATCCAACCCGACCGGTTTCAACACCATTTCTTCCTCCACCGATAACTCCCATCCTTAGTACCGTAGTAACAACCGAGCCTCTTCAACCTTCCCAAAGTAGCTCTGGAACATCTTCAATGGCTGCATTCGTCATGGCAGAGATGTTGGACAAACACACAGATAATAAAAAACGAGAGATGGATAATCTTCGCCAAGAGCTACTTCGAAGAGTGCAAAGTGAAGAAGCATCTAAGAAAGCTCAAGAAGAGTTGATTGCTAAGTTCGCTGCAGATATGGAATTTACACGTAAAGCTCATGCAGAAGAACTTGCTCGGGTCAAAAAAGCTGAAGCTGATAGGCATGCAGCACGAATTACGAGACTTCGAGAAATTAAGGATAACTATAAAGAGCAGAAAGAAGCTCTTGAAGCTTCTATTGAGCAGAGAGTCAAAGAATCCGTTGAATCCCTTATGCCTAAACTGCGTGATGAATTGAAGACACTCGCTGCTGATAACTTGATGATCAAGTCATCCAACCCTTCAGAATCCGCCTACAAGATTGCTTATGACTTGACGGATTTTTAATTGAAGAAGATCCTCAAAGCTCGTATGAGGGAACTTGGATCGTTTGATAAATCTAGGATTCAACGGGCTCTCTTCAAATCCCTGAATGACGCTATCATGGAGGATGATAGGTTATTTAAAACGTTTGGAAGTGTGGTACCCTACCACATTCTCCCTGAGGAAGAAAGGGAAGAAAGTGAAGAAGAAGAGGGTACGGGTGAAGAAGAGGAAGAAGAAGAAGAAGAAGAAGAAGGAGAAGATAATGATGATGAGGATGATGATGATAAGAATGATGATGATGATGAGGATGATGATGATGAAGATGATGATGATGATGATGGTAATGATGGTGGTGATGGTAATGTAGAGAGTGCTAAAGGGAGCAACGAGGATAACGATAAGGATGATGATGGGGGTAAACAGCCTAAAAAGGGGGATAAGGTTGCCAGCTCAAAGAAACCTGCTAAGTCTGGAACCAAGTCTAAGAAAGATGCAGCAGCAAAGGAAAAATCTACTTCCACGGAATCCAGACGATCCAAGTGGCGCCACGATGTGAATGCTACTACAGCGTCATCTATTCCTGGTACATCTATCGCTGTATCTATACCTGTTACCACTAACCCTGTCAGTTCTATTGTTGTTGCTCCTGTGATTGCAGAATCGGTAACTGAACCTGAAGCTGCACAACACTCACCCGTCCATGACACTGCCGAGATGCCTGAATCAGAACCAGCAGATGTTCACATCTCCACTCCTCTACAACAAGACCCACAATCTACAGTTCCAAGCACAAGGGACTGGGCAGACACGTTGGAGATTGACGAGACTGCACCACCACAGGCTTGGATCACGGCAGCGGCACAATATGATCCGATCACAGACGCTGAAAAAGATGTCTTGTATCTCCGTATCCGCAGTCCGATTGACTTATGTGCATTTCTTGCTGATGAGTATAAGACTTCGGTTACTCCATCTTTGGTGAAGAAAGCACTGAAGGATAAGAGACTTCGCGCCAAAACCCGGTTAACCCAAATGGAGTTCGAGTATTATGCCGATGAGATCCTGAAAGCTCTGAACACCATTCAACGGCCAGGTCTTCATGAATCAGAAAGAGCCCCACCTCCACTTGATCCTACTCAAGATAATCAGATTGCTCTCGACTTCTTCGTCACCAACGATCTTGTGTATCTTCTGAAGGGGTCATCAAAGTACGCAACCTCCCTGACCTTGCTGAAAGCTGCCAACTGGGGGACAATACCCTTTATCGAGGAAAAGGTAAACCGACTCTGGGTCCCAAAGGTAAATCGTAATTATGATATGTATGCTGTCATAGGTGCATCACACTGGAACGAACGAGTTCGAAGGGCGTACAGGGGCTGCTGTCTAGTCAATTCAGGGAGTAACGTTAGATCCGATATCCGCATCTCCAGCATCTTAGGGTTGAAAACTGAAGCCAAGAATGGCTATTATCATGTGACGGAGATTCGCTTGAAAAGGGAGGATGACAGAGAATACAAAATCCAGCAGGGAGATTTTTCTATCATTCGCCTTGAGGATATCGAAGATATGTTGCTTCTGATGACTCGAGATCAACTCACACATATTCCTCGTGAAGACCCCATTGCCTTGAATACAGCACTTCGTATCTTCACACGAAGCGTTGTTATCAAGAAACGAGTTGAAGATCTTCAGTTGGGAGTCGAAAGCTATCAAAGGAAGCTCAACTTAACCCGTCCAGTGAATCAAGTTCTACCTCAACATGTAGATAGATGTCCCTATACCGGTATTTCTGTCCCGAATTGCGACATTTTCTACTTGAACAGTCGAGGCTTAATGAAGTTTATGAGGGTGGGTGAGCTTTTTAAGTATAGTGATGGGACTCTTTTACAAGTCAGAGGAAAGTTGGAGCATCTTAATTCAGGTGGGACTTTACCAGAGATGACCGAGGATTGGCATAAGGGTTATCAGCAGATGGCGAATTATGTGATCAAAAGCTCCGTGAACGTAGATTGATGAGGAGTTTGGAAAGATTCGTTGGTGGTAGACCATATCTAGTGCACCACAAGCTACTGCAACGATCCATCTAATGGGTCGTACATTTCAGGTCCACTTTATATTGGTTTTCAATTATGAATATGTATATTTGTGAATATTGTGCTTTAATGGCTTGATGTAGTGTTAAGGTATGATAATTTTTCAAAAATTTCTCACGAGATTCTAAATCGTTCAAAATATATCATACTAAAGCACTACAACTATCCCTTATTAACTTAAGGGGGAGCATGAACATGTTCTATGGCCAAACATCGATTTCATTTTTACCCAAAGACCGGTTAATCCATTCAATATCCCAAATATTAATGGTTAACATTTTGGATAAGGGGAAAAAATGGGATTAAGGAGATTTAAATGATACTTGGCTAAAAAAAATGAAAAAGACTTAACGATTATCCAACTTAATATGTGTAAAGCACGTGTTAAGGGGGAGCGTTTTTGATGAACAAAACACCTAAGGTACAAAACTTTTGATTTCAATATCACAAGTACCTTAAGTGATTTTCAATGATTTTTCATGGTGGCAATTCCTTCCCAAAACACACTTAATTCACGACGAATGTGGTGACAAAAGGGTGGTAGGAATAGGTTTAGTCCAATGATTCATCAGAGCTGATGGAATCTTCCCAAGGACAATTCCCTAGATAGAATTAGAAGTCCTAGGAAAGATGGAGAAAGAATGTGAACGTAGCTGAATGCCGACTAAGTACTTAAGCTAGCACTGGAACAATCACAACAAGGTGCTAGTGATGACGTATTGGTAAGCATTGAAGGGGTTGAAGAATGAAAAAGAATTGTAAAGATAAAGGGTGTAAAGAAAGAAGCCCTCCTTACAACTTTAGGCAGAAACCGGGTCAATACATATGCTATTGAGGTCATTTTTGCTAATGATTCTCGATATTGAAGAAAGACATCATGGACCCAGTGATGCAATGCACAACCCTTCCCAGCTAACTCAAATATCTCTCAAAAGGTATTTCTTTTAATCACACGGAGATCAACACGTTATCTATTGGTTTATTCACTCCGAATAGACTGGTATTGAAAAGGTGGCACTCCTCTCCAGCCATCGCTCACTAAATCATAACGCACAATCGAGTCTAGAGCCAAGAGATCATCAAAAGTCTCATTAGGACACTTTCCATTTATTCCTTGCTTTCTCACACACTGTGAAAAGTAAGAGATTTTCATGAGTCCTACGCAGTATTCCTGTAATATTGCCAGAATATTCGAGTAATACGCAAGTATTACAATGAAGATGGAAATCCTGCTTGAGCCAACATCAAACAAGCTCATGGTAGGTTACACGTGCGGTTCTTTTAGAACCAATCTTGTGAAAAACTGGAAAGAAACAGTGGTTTAATTCTTAATTGAACTTAAACTCGTTCTAGGCCTCTACGCATTATCATATGATCTTGCCAGAACACTCAGAGTGACTCTTTATTGATCACAGTGACGAGTGGAAATCCTTCTAGTGTTAACATCAAACAGCACTTGGTAGGTGACGTGCAAGATTCTTTATGAATTGAGCTCGTGACAACTGGAAAGCAACGATGGTGAAAAATCTTAATTGAGATTCACTTGTTCCAGGTTTCATGAATTGACGGCTTCAAATCACAAGGATAAATTATCCAAGTGATTCACTCTTTATGTTCGCAGTCAGCTTTGGACGGTCGAATAAAGAGAACGGGTTTACCCGCGAAATCCTGTCAGGAAGTTACTTAATTGAAACTATCCGTCACAGGTACGATATCTAATATCGTCCAACGGTCTTCACCGACCGGAGGTAAAATGCTACCGAATTAGAATAAAATGTTCAAAGCCATTTTATTCGTGTCGTTGCTGTGTACCTGTTAAAGACGGTGGCGTTGCTGTGTACCTGTTGAAGACGGTGACGTTGCTGTGTACCAGTTAAAGACGATGGTGTTGCGGTGTACCTGTAGAAGTCGTTCCCACATGCTTATGTCTTTCTGCATCAAAGTTCAGCAAAAATTCAAGAAATACAAGATGAAGTCTTCCGCTGTAACAAACTCTGAAACTTTCGAGAATTCAACAAAAAGACATAAGTGTGTGGAACATGGAGTCACGAGGAGGCAAAAATCACAAGTAGGCAAAGATCGCACGTGAAAGGCCAAAAGAACAATGCTCTCAAGCCAAAGCCAAAAAGATCAAACCAACATATTCACAACAAAAGAAAGAAAAGAAGAAAAGACTACGAGCTAAAGAACGAAGACTTAGTATAGTATGCTAGGTTTAGAACTTTGTAACGTGGAGTGACCTCCCTTAAGGGGAGATTGTTAGAAATACGTTTTAACGTATATTAGAAGTATCGGTCACTCCACAATATGATTTATGTTGTAATAGCTCGTAGTTAACAAATAGTTAATTGTTACTTATTAAGTTAAGTAAGAACCGGTCCATGGGCTTGTCATGGACCGGCCCAAGCCCAATGTTGCTTGGAAGTATAAATACCCCTTTCCACCATGGAAAGGGGTTGGTTGTTGTTCATGTTTTCATATTAATAAAAGACACATTTTCTCTCACTTTCTCTCTCTAGTTTCTCTCACTAGAAAACATCAACCCACTTCATAGATTTATAGGTTATCAATATTCTACAAACTATCTGTTGAGGTAGATATTACAGCCAACATTATATTACAACCAATATTTTTCAAGATAGAAGGTATCAATAAACTTTTATTTTTTAAACAATTAGAGATTGATTACCTTCTTTAAAATAATGGAATAAGCCAATAAGTACTTAGAGGGTGTGTGGCTGACTTCTTCCAAAATAAATAGCCAATAAGTACTTAGATTGATTACTTCTTTGTCTACCAAAGTACCTCCTTTGTAAGCCAGTGATTCGTAAGTTGAGATTCCTTTGCAAACTTGCATAGCCCGATCACTTTTCTTCATCTTAAATTCCTATTTTCATGCCTTCGATTATCACTCAATATATGATATCCTTTAAACGTTTGTGAAGATGCTTGCAGGTCATCAAATATTAGAATATGAAACCTCACTTAAAGAACAGATTCCTGCCACCTACGACAACACCCTAAACGTCGCCTTGTCCATCATCAAACGGGCGGATCCCTAATTCGCAATAATGGGTTCATTAATTTCATACATAATGATTGGCCATTCTATCTAAAGCATCGAAAACACCACCTTCGTGTTCTCTAAAAAAAGATAAAAGTATTGGACGATTAATTTAAACAACCTGATAAAATTCATATCAATCAACACATACCAATGCAAATCAGATCTGATAACCTGAGCTTTAATAGTACTTTCAAGTATGTCTTCAGTTAGGACATGGAAGATTTAAAACTAAATAAACGTAAAAGTAGATATTACCTGGAGATTAGTCCATGATTCAGTTATAGGAGATTTTTAAGGACAAAGATTCAGTGATAACAGATTTTTAAGGATATGAATCATTAGGGTTTGAAAGGAGGGATCCAATTAAATAGGGAGATATAACAGGAGATTTGACTATTTTGGGAGATAGTCTCATCCTGTCGCTTTATCAAGATTCACAACATCTTAATTCAAGTGGTGCTGCACATCTTGATGGATTTCCAAATAAATCAAACAATATAAAAAGATGTTTGAACATGACCAATCTATCAAAAGAACCTGATTTCAGTTTTTTAGCCTGAGAAACAAAACAAAAAAAAATTAGAACACAGTTAGGGTTATGAGAAAAAGAATTTTGCTAAAAAGAAAAAAAAAGAAGACGATCATTAGGGTTTTAGAATGAGGAAACATGTTTTTTTTATTAATAAAAAAGATACGTATATCCTTTTAAACAAGTGATAGATTTGAATGAATATATGATACATTCTAAAATATTATTGTTATTGTCTTAAATGTTTTCTAAAACATATATATCTAAATAAATATCTTATACATTATAGAAGATATTAATAAAGTTTTTAAAAAGAAAACAAAAACAATTGGTTAGCCTATTGGGTAAAGCTTGTTGTATGTGAATCTTGAATCTGAATTCACAGACCAGGGTTCAAACCTTCTCAACAACATTATTTTTAACAAATTTTTCGAAATTCCACCAGACCCGGCTCGGCCAAGACATTCAAAACGCAGTTTTCAGAACTGCGTTTTCAAAACACGATTTTGAAACAAAACGCGTTTTCAAAAACTGTGGCCCGCCCAAAATGAGTTAAAAAAGGAAAAAAGTGAGATTTTCTAGCAAATACTCAAATCTTATTGGTTAAAAGATGTGACTGGGATATGACTGGGATCAAAACTGTGGTTTCAAGTCATAATTATACCTATATATAATACAGATATATATATATATATATATATATATATATATATATATATATATATATATATATATATATATATATATATATATATATATATATATATATATATATATATATATATATATATATATATATATATATATATATATATATATATATATATATATATATATATATATATATATATATATATATATATATATATATATATATATATATATATATATATATATATAACGAACCAAAAAGTTTTTCAAACATAAAAACAAGACTCAATCACCCCATGGCTCTTGATACAAATTGTAGATTCTTGAAAATCTATCCAAGAGCTTAGAGAGAGAAAGAGGAAGTAGTGGTTATTTCTAGAGAGGGGAAGAGAGAGAAAGTGTGTGTTTTTATTGAAAGTGTGAAATGAGACCAAAACTTAGCTCTCCATCAAATGGAGAGGTTTATATACCGAAGCCTTTAGATGGGCTTGGGCCGCCGGCCTAGCTCCAGAAATGGGCTAGGCTTGCTTATTTGTTTAAACTTTTACTTACTACGAGCCTGTAACTATATTATTAGAGTGACCGAGTCTTCTAACAGAAAACCGTATTTCCAAGATAGTACCTAAAATCCGGTTTTGAGGTGTTACAAAAATGGTGAAATCAATGATGCACAAGAAAGGTTTTCCAAAATTTTTTTGGGTAGAAGCAGTTTACATGACAATATATTTGGTGAAACGAAGTACAATAAAATCCCTCGACAACAAGACTTCACTTGAATCATGGAATGGAAGAAAACCTTTGAACCAAAAAGTTTGGAAGAAGCCATTAGAGAAGAATCATGGAAGAAAGCGATAGAGGATGAAATTCAAGTTATCGAGAAGAACAAAACATGGGATCTCATAGGCAAACCTTCAAGTAAAGACGTTATTGGTTTCAAATGGGTCTACAAATTCAAGTACAATGTAGATGGTCTTGTTCAAAGAAACAAGGCGACAGTAGTCACGAATTTTACTCTAACAACTCAAAATTGACTACGATGAAACATTTTCTCTAGTTTCTCGAGTGGATACTGTCCGAGCAATCATCTCAATAACAGGTAAGAAAGGATGGTTACCTTACCAACTCGATGTCAAGTTAGCGTTTTTGAACGGTGAACTCAAAGAATAAGTTTATGTGAATCAACATCAAGGATTCGAGGTTGAAGGAAAAGAAGAAAAAGTTTACATGCTGAAGTAAGTCTTTGCGGGTTCAAGCAAGAACCACGAGTGTGGTATAGCCAACTTGATGTTTTTTCAAAGAAAAAAAGGTTTAATCGAAGTGATAGTGAGCGAAGCTTGTATGTTAAAAACCAAGGTACAAGTGACATATTAATTGTTGTGCTCTATGTCAATGATCTTGTGTTCATAGGGAACAACAAGAAAATGATAAAATATTTCAAGCATTAGATGATGCAAAAATACCAAATGGGTGATTTAGGACTTTTAAATAATTTTCTTGGGATGGAATTATATCAAGATGAAGGCGACGTATTAATTTGTCAAGAAAAGTATGTCGAGAAGATTTTGAAGAATTTTGATATGTCGAAATGCAAACCGAAGGACACCCCTTTGTGAATAAAACACGAGTTTGGCTTCTATCGTATATAGATCGTGTTTGTTTAGAACACATATCTAGGATGCTAAATAACGATGAACATAAGAATACGTATGCATAGCGGAATTAGCATAAGAACATCATTATTACAATAAGGTTTTTATTCATTAAAATCATAACACAAGTTAATGCTTTAATATTAGGTGATCAATTGTAAGACGTGTTATCTAACCTATAACAAGGGATCAAGAAAAATCTTGATTACCTTGGAGCTAAACTACCATTCTAGGTGCCCATACACCTAAAGCCCTTATAAAACCCTACGTCTACATTATAGAACGTTTTTCCTATGTTGTGCGTACATTATGAACGCCCCCTCCCCCTCTTTATGTCTCAATAAATCATAAAATTTCCAACAATCTTCCCTTATTTGATAATGAAAAAGAAAACTTCCCCTTAAGCAAAGATTTCCATGATCACTATAGAATCTCCAAGTTGCATTCTTCATTGTATCTTCTTCCTTTATTTGATAATGACAAAGAAATCTTCCCTTATTTGATAATCTGTTTGTAGATGGTTCGTCTTCTGATGAACAATCTGTAGGGCGACCAAGGAGGAATCAAAGGGAGGATAATAGTAGGCATTGGGAATCAGGAATGAGGACTAATATTCCTGAGTTTAATGGGGATACTATGAATCCTGATGGGTTCATTGATTGGCTTGTTACTGTTGAAAAAGTATTTGAATTCAAGGAAGTTCCTGAAAACAAGAAGGTTTCGTTGAACGCTACCAAGCTATGTGGTAGGGCATCTGCGTGGTGGAAACAATTGAAGCTGACGAGGAAGAGTTGGGAAGTCGCAGATCACGAGCTGGCAGAAGATGAAGAAGGTCATAAGGGAACAATTTATTCCTCATAACTATCGACGGTTACAGAACCTAAACAGGGGTCTAAGTTTGTTGAAGATTATACAACAGAATTTAATCAACTAAATGCAAGGAATGACATACAAGAGAGAAAAGAACAGCTTGTCTCTTGATACATTGGTGGTTTAAGAGTCCAGATCATGGATTTTGTTAACATGTTTGATCCGATAACACTTTCTGAAGCATATCAGCGTGCACTAACTTTTGAGAAGCAGAACCGACGAGTGCGAAGTTCGTCTTCTCCTGCAATGACAGGTGCTTCTGGTTCAGGAAATGCGGCATCTCGTTTTGCCCCAAGTCAGGCTAAAGCAGTTGGTGAGAATACCGGATCAGTTCCTAAAGCGACCGGTAGTGGTGGGTTCAAGTGCTTTAACTATCGTGAACCTGGTCACCGACAGTCAGAGTGTAAGAAGGCTGGGAATAGACAGTTATTTGCTGAGCTTGAGGAAGATGATGACGTGGTTTATGACGATTATGAAGGAGCTACAGTTTTTGATGAAGAACCCAAATATGAAAAGGAATTTGTGTATGGAGATGTGGGGGTAAATTTGGTGGTAAGGTATTCTTGCTTAACCCCTAAAGCTGATGGTATTGGCTCAAACACAACATCTTCCAGCAGTCCATAAATTAGGGTTGAAAACTGAAAATTGTCCCAACCTTTATAAATTACAAAGGCTTAAAAAGGCGGGGATATAACATTTTCCAAGCGTGTCCATGTTACATTTTCCGTAGGAACAACATATAAGGATAATGTTTGGTGTGATGTGGTGCCCATGGATGCTTGTCACTTGTTGTTGGGTAGACCTTGGGAGTATGATCGTAACATTGCTCACAACAGGAGAACTAATACTTATAGTTTCCTATTTGAGGGTGTGAAGATTACTTTGATGCCGAATAAACCCAAGGAAGTAGTTAGTAAACCCATTGGTACCTTACTAACTCATTCGCAGTTTGAAGACGAGTAGGAGGTGGGGGATGATGTTTTTGTGCTATTTGGGAAGGAGGTTGTTGAAGAGAGTGAAATTTCGAAAGCCATGATTCCTTTACTTGAGGAATTTTCTGATGTTTTCCCTGATGAATTACTCGATGGTTTGCATCATTGCGTGACATCCAACATCATATTGATTTAGAGCCTGGGTCACAATTGCCTAGTAGGCCACATTACAGGATGAGCCTGGGAAAGCGTGAGGAGTTACGTCGGCAGGTGGAGGAGTTGGTTTCTAAGGGTCATGTTCGTGAGAGCATGAGCCCGTGTGCTGTTCCTGCCCTATTGAATCCAAAGAAGGATGGTACATGGCGTATGTGTGTTGATAGTCAAGCCATCAACAAGATTACTTTGAGGTACAGGTTTCCTATTCCCCGCCTTGAGGATTTGCGACCAGATTTGTAAAACCCGCATGCTTTTACCATGAACAATACACTTAGTAAACGTACGTACATATTAAAACTTTCCTTTTATAGCATGAACACGTGTCATGATTATTAATTACAGAAGTTATGTACGTACTATTACACGATAAGTATTAAGTACGTGATAGTACACGATAATTATTTAACAATAATAATTATAATCACGAACATGAAATCATGAACGTAAAAATCACGAACACGTAATTACGTACTTAATTAATATAATACGATTGATATCGTTACATACAAGTATTTAAATATAACACGAAAAATTATAACACGAAAATACGAACATACGAACACGTAAAATATAACACAAGAAAAACTTCGGGTTTTTCCCTTGTGGGCCCTACATGCCGCGGCACCAACGAGGACAGGGGCCCAAGCCCATATTTTTTAGTTAACTAATGGAAACTAAAAACACAGAGTTTTCATAAACATAATTTTTACAGAAAAATTAAAAACCCTACCTCCCTTGGACCCCATAGTCGTGGCACACACATCAAGGCAAGGAGGAATTTGTTTTTGATCTTTAATCTTTCATTATTGGTTCGTGTTCGTGTTAGTTTCCATCACACATTAGGGTAAAAATTAAACCTTGATTTTTAATTCTTTTATTTAATTATGTTTTATGTTAGATCTTTAAAAACTATTAAATAAAACATGTTATGAAATTAAATAAACATGGGAAAGGGTTCGTTTGGCTTGGGTTTGTTGTTCGGCAGCCAACCAAGAGTCGAATGACTCTCAGTGTCCCTTTTTAGCCACAGCCGAGACCCCCTAAGGGGCTCGGTGTGGGTCTCGGTGCAACAGCAGGCACCGCCGGCATAAGCTGGTGGCTGCTTGGTTCGAGCAGTGGGAACAGCGAAGGCAGCAAGGGAAGACCACCGGCCTGCGCCGTTAGGATCTTTGTGCTGGCGGTGGGTAGCCACGGCGCGCAGCAGTGATAGCAGCCGCCGCTGTTGGCAGCACAGCCACCAACCGCCACTGAAGCCGCGACTATGGGTGGTGGTTGGTGTCGGGTTTTGGTTTTGTCTCGGGTTTCGGGCTCGGGTTTATTTACCAGTTATTTTTTTACAAGTTATATTAATTGACAAGAATTAAATTAGTTAAACATGACTTATAATTAATTTAATTTAATCATGGACTTAGGTTAATTATTATTTACACAATAATACATGTTTTAACCTAAGTATTTAATTATTTAATTTAGACTATAGTATTAATTAATTATTTAGGACATGAATATAATTAATTAATAAACATGACTTAGGTTATAATTAATAAAGTATTAATATATGTTTTAACCTAAGTATTTTATACACATTAATTTAATTAAATCATGCTTATATTTAATTAAATCATATAACCTATAGTTTATTTAATTAACATGTTATTATTAATAAACTATACTAATAATCACATGATTTGTGTTATTTAACCAGTAAACTTAAGCTTACATTATTAGCTTATTAATCCAGCTTATTTCTAAGTATGGAAATTTCTAACTCCGGAAACTTACTATTTTTGGAAAATTTCTGTTTTTAGAAATTGATCTATTTTAAGAAGTTAATCTATTTTTGAAAACTTTCTACTTTTGGAAACTTTCTTTTTTTGGAAACTTTCTGTTTTAGTAAACCTTATTTTTTTAGAAAGTTACTTATTATTACACAACAAGTATAATAATACAAGAAATACAAGTAATACTTAATCAGAATACGTAGAATACATGATAAACACAACATAACCTTAAAATCAGTAAAACAAGACATGAACGTATAAAACAAGCTAAGACATGATATAATCAGTTACGTACTCAGTAAACAGAACACTTATACATGTACCCTATTTATGTAGCATTAGTGAGATCGGAGTAGGACTTTCATTCTTTCATCTTCTTTGTTCACTGGACATAAGGTACGGATTTCCCGTCCTTCAGTATGGACATTCTTTCCTTATTAGGATTCCCCGTTTGCAGCCAATTGTTTTCCCAGTATTGTTTTATATGTTTGATACTTATGTTAGTTTAAGAGCCTAAGCCATATACATGCATGACCAGTGTCACCTAGTTATGGAGGTACCATAACCATAACACTGGAGGCACCAATGTTATGACTTCCCCACGGCGAAGTGATTGCTCGTGGCGTCCCTTTTCGGTTTTGGCCATTATATTATGTTATTAGGTGGGGCGTATGGGTGCATCCTAGTTACATGATTACCAGTATTATCAGAGTGAATGCGATGTGTGCCTTGAATCCTTCACTAGGAGTTGATCCCTCCTACCCAGACTATTTAATTAGAGGTAACCCATCTAATTGCATGACGAGGTCTCCCCTCCAAGTATTCATGCACGGTGGAACCTCATGACCTATATAGGATATTTGGCTAATTAATACAGATTTTCATAGAAACATAAGTCATTTCAAACTATAAAACCAGTTTTATGAACATGATTCCAGATTGCTTAGAAGTTATATTATTCCGCTGCTATTAGTCTTATATGCTTATGCTATTCCATGCTATGCTTGTATATCCGTGCACTGAGCCTTATGCTCAGCCGTTTTCCTTTCATGTTCCTAAACGACAGGTACTCAAGGGCGCTCGTAGACTTTAAGCATACGTGCATATAGATTGGAAGCTATCTAGCCTTCACTACTTTATGCATTTCATCATACATTTTGCTACTTCTTTCTTTGGACATTGTTTAGTCCTTTTCCTTTACAGTACTTATGTTTATGTGTGATGAGCATATACTTGGGGTACCGATGTTGTACCCGGTATTTCTTTTCATGGTCCTTTAATGTTTTTAAGACATTACCTTGTATGCTTTGATGACACGCCATGATCACGCGTGACATTTCATTTTCCAAAATGAGGTGTTACAATTATGGTATCAGAGCCAAGGCTTCGACCTGTAGGCTCTCAAAACATGACCTGTGATTAGTGGGTAGTCACTATGGTTTTCCTAGAACTAATAGTCGGTTTTCATGCATTCATCGTTTTCATGCATTTATGTCATATGTCATTGTCACAGGTTTATGACTAAGTAATGGTTGGTACAGGACTGGCCCTATTTAGTCGCATGTGCTTTTATCGAAACTTTTAACTTTGGGACCGACCCATAGGCGTCCCCTCGCCATGCCTTTTGTTTTGGGTGAACTGACCATAGGCGTTTACCATCGCGCATATAAAAGTTTTCATAAACTGCATCATGTATTCATGCACCGTTTTCAAGCATAAAATTTTTCTCATGATTTATTGGCATAAATTTTTTTCATGTATATATAATGTGTTTTAATCAGTTTAATCATGCACTTTGTTTTATACTGTCAGATGGTTCTCACACGCGAGCAGGAACAACTCAATGCAGTAGTCCAAGCTGCGATGCAGGCTCTGCTTCCTCAACTGAGGAACAATATCAGTGTCGAGGTGCAAGCTGCCAACAATCAGCACCAGCACCATCATCATAATCCTCCTCCTCCTCCTCCAGCAACATTGGTCACATGGCTGGAGAGATTCAACAAGCAACGTCCTCGATCCTTCGGGAGAACTGAAAGCCCCAATGTGGCTGAAAGCTAGTTAGCTCATATCGAGAAGATATTTGATGCCATGGGCTGCGACCTCGTCTTCAAGTCGAGGTTGGCTTGTTACAAGTTCGAAGGTGACGTACTGGGATGGTAGAAGGCAGTGAAGCAGTCTGAGGGAGGTGACAATTGGGTGGCTGGCTTGACTTGGGCTCAGTTCAGGGAGTTAGTGATGGGACAGTTCTTCCCCAAGGATGAGTAAGACAAGTTGAAGAGGGAGTACCACGGGATCAGGCAGAGAGCTGGGGAGAACAACAACGAGTTCATGCAGCGCTTTCTTTGTTTGGCTGATTTTCTTGGCGTAGCAACAGGTATTGCCGAAGAGCAAGCATACCACTTTCGTTGGGCTCTTCGTACATCGGTTGCCAACAATTTGGTGTGTGCTACTGATAGGTGTGTAAACACCCATCCTTTCACCACTTAATTCTGGCTAAAACAAGACCAAAACACGTATTTAATATCATTTGTTTGGAATTATGCGTGGTTTTTGTGTTTATTATGTTTTCAGAGCTAACCGGATAAATATTAAAGAAAACATGGGATTGCACGGGATTTACCAAGGAAAAGGACTCAAGACGAAGTCTATTGTCCAAGAGGTGCAAAAGATTTGAAGTCAATGGGCCTATTCGAAGATTTATCGAAGAAAAGGACTAAAGACGGAAGATTTTCATAAGTCGAAGAAACTCGAGTCTATTTAACGAAGAAATTAAAAGACGAGTTGGATTTAATCGACAACAAATCCCGAATCAGAATCGAAAACGTCAACTTTTCTGAAAAGACGAGAAGACAAGAAGAAGAGGAGAAAGCCCACTCACCAACCAACCACTAGGAGTATAAATAGAAACTCCCTTCACACATTAGGTAGCTTAGCTTCATTTTTTTTTCCCAGTTTCTTTGTAGTTCGTTCCATCACCAACTCCATTAGGGAGTTTGGTGATTTTCATCTTTTTCTTTTCATCTTGTAATCTTTAATCATTAACCTTGTTACTTTTACATTAATTAATCAATTCCATCTTTCTATTCATCTTGTTCTTCATCATTTTTATTGCAAGTTTCTAAGTTTCTCATTTGATTCAAGTTTGATTTCAAAAAGTTGTTGATTTAGTGTTTTTATTGGTGGGATTTGTTCCTTATGGTATGTTAATGATTTGTGTTTAATTTAGTAAAACCTTTTTGAGTATTTAAGTCGATTTGGTTTAAAAATCGAGCTCCCTGTTTTGTATCTGTCACTGTTCTTCGGTTCCAGAAAATTCCGAATAGCCATTTTTGAGTTTCCCTTATTCGGAACTTTTGATATTCCGAGTAGGGGTGTTGCAATTTCTCTTATTCGGAACTTTTCAGATATTCCGAATAGGGGTGTTTTTATTTCATTACTCGGAATATTTTCAATATTCCGCATAGCCTTGTTTCTTTGTTTCCTTATTCGGAACTTTCCAACATTCCGCATAGGCATTCTTTTGTTGTCTTATTCGGAACTTTCCATATATTCCGAATAGAGTTTTTTATTCCGAATAGGGGTTTCCACTTTCCCCCTATTCGGAACATTTTAAATATTCCGCATAACCTTAGTTTTCCGAATTGGCATGATTTTCCGAATGAGCTTATTTTTCCGAATGGACTGGATTTTCCGCATGGTGTCCTCTTTCCGCATAACCTTACTTTCCGCATAGATGTCAACTTCCCGAATGGTGTTTTATTCCGCATAGGGTATTCTTCAGTAAGAGTTAATTTTCCAGTTTTGCTTATTATTTATTGCCTGTTTTTAGTTGACTTCATTACCATTTTATACCCTTACCTGCTTATGTAATGCGCCCGGGACGTTCCAAAGGTGTATGTTAGCTATCTTCCATGACATGGTTGAACAAACCATGGAAGTCTTCATGGATGATTTCTCGGTCTTCGGGGATTCCTTCTCTGCTTGCCTTGCCAATTTAGAACGTATGCTAAAGCGGTGTGAAGACACTCGCCTTGTTCTAAATTGGGAAAAATGCCATTTTATGGTAAAAGAAGGCGTCGTGCTTGGACATAAGATCTCGAAAGCCGGTCTTGAAGTAGACCGTGCTAAAGTTGATGTTATAGCAAAGTTGCCTCCACCTTCCACTGTGAAGGGTGTGAGAAGTTTCTTGGGTCATGCGGGCTTCTACCGTCGATTTATCAAAGATTTTTCTCAAATCGCTCGCCCGATGACCCATCCCTTGGAAAAAGATACTCCTTTTATCTTTTCCAAAGAGTGCCTTGAAGCATTTAACTCACTTAAGGATAAGCTAACCAAGGCACCCGTCTTGGTTACCCCTAATTGGGAGTTGCCCTTTGAGTTGATGTGCGATGCTAGCGATTTTGCTATTGGAGCGGTTCTTGGACAAAGAGTGAACAAACACTTCCAACCGATCCATTACGCTAGCAAGACAATGACCGGGGCACAATTGCATTATACGACAACTGAAAAAGAGCTTTTAGCCGTTGTCTATGCTTTTGAAAAATTCCGCCCCTATCTTGTCCTTTCCACCACCATCGTGTATACCGATCATTCCGCGTTGAAGTACTTGTTGACAAAGCAAGATTCCAAACCAAGACTTCTTCGCTGGGTTTTGCTGCTCCAGGAATTTAAAATCGAAATCCGCGATAAAAAAGGAGTAGAAAACCTAGCCGCGGACCATCTTAGTAGACTTGAGGATCCATACCAAGGGGATCATCCGACTAAAGAAATCAATGATTCTTTTCCCTTGGAGACCTTAATGTCTATAAACTCGAAGCCGAATGAAACCCCGTGGTTTGCGGACTTTGCAAACTACTTGGCTGGTGGAATTCTCAAGGAAGGGTTGGCGTCCCAGCAAAAGAAGAAGTTCTTTACCGATATTAAGACTTACTTTTGGGACGACCCTTACCTATTCAAACAATGTGCCGACCTGATTACCCGTCGATGTGTTGATGGACCGGCAGCGTCGGACATCCTTGATGCTTGCCACAAAGGACCCACCGGTGGTCACTTTGGTCCCAACTACACCGCAAAGAAAGTGTTTGATTCGGGATTTTATTGGCCCTCCATATACCGTGACGCTCACGATATGGTCAAACGATGTGATGTTTGCCAAAAGCAAGGCAAAATCACACATAAAGACGAGATGCCTCAGAATTTCATTCAAGAGTGTGAAATTTTTGATGTTTGGGGTATCGACTTTATGGGGCCATTCCCTTCTTCTAAAGGAAACAAATACATCCTTGTAGCCGTTGACTACGTTTCAAAGTGGGTTGAAGCCAAAGCTTTGCCTACTAATGACGCAAGGGTGGTTTGTAACTTTTTGAAAGCTCTATTCGCTAGATTCGGTGTGCCTCGCGCCATTATTAGTGATCGTGGGACTCATTTTTGCAATGACCAATTCGCAAGAGTCATGGATAAGTACGGTGTAAATCATCGTCTTTCCACAGCCTACCACCCACAAACTAATGGCCAGGCTGAAATATCCAATCGAGGTCTTAAGCGAATTCTTGAAAGGACCGTGGGAGAGCATCGTGCCTCATGGGCTGATAAATTGGATGATGCTTTGTGGGCTTTCCGTACTGCTTACAAGACCCCGATCGGCTGTACGCCTTATCGTCTTGTGTACGGGAAAGCGTGCCACCTCCCCATTGAGTTGGAGCACAAGGCTTATTGGGCCTTGAAGTGGGCTAATTTTGATATAAACAAAGCCGGTGACCTACGCAAGATCCAACTCAATGAGCTGAATGAACTTCGGAATGAGGCTTATGAAAATTCTTTGATCTATAAGGAAAGGACTAAGCTCATTCACGACTCCAAGATCAAAAACCGAGAGTTCCATGTTGGAGACAAAGTCTTACTTTTTAACTCTCGGTTGAAAATCTTTTCGGGCAAGCTCAAATCTCGTTGGTCCGGCCCATTCACCATTGCCCAAATTTTTCCATATGGTACTCTCGAGCTCGCTCAACCTAATGGCCCAAATTTCAAGGTGAATGGCCAACGAGTGAAGTTGTACTTTGGTGAGGACACCTCTCACGAGGTGATTCCATCCCTCACCACGTTCCCCATGTACTAATTTTGGGTCGAGTCAGGCTCGTGACTCGGTTATCAAAAACAAGCGCTCCTCGGGAGGCAGCCCGAGTATCTATCCCTTTAACCCCCTAAGTGTAGGGGAGGACCTATTTTGGTCGTTTGTGTTTGTGTGGTGATGTGCTTACAGGGATTACTGCAATCTTGGAAACTTTGAAGAACCGTGCTCCCGTGTTATCCGAAATCCGGTTCTATCTCTCAACTATCGTGATTCAATTTTCTTCATACTCACATTTGAAATTGATCACTTTAGTCGTCTCTTCCTTAACTTGAGTTAACCAACGTGCACAATGTCATAAGTGTAGGGGAGACTTTTCCCACATGCTTAAACATTGAGGACAATGTTTATCTTAAGTGTAGGGGAGACTTCTATCGAAGTTAAGTGGACGTGGACTTTTCCATGAAAATGCCTTCATTTAACCGGAAAATCCTATTTTTCAACATTTTTCAAATTTTTTATTAACTTTGGCCATTTAGTTGTAATTTTTAAATTTTTATCGTTGCTTTCATATGTATATATTCCACAATAAAGTCAAAATATTAATAAAGTAGTGTAGCTAGTTTAGAAGTCTTTGACATATTAGGCCCGTTGCGTTTATTTTGACTCAACCCGAATAGACTTATCCAAGTTTATTCTAGCTAGTATCCTTAACCATGTAGACCTTAATTGGTTTATTAGGCTAAGTGTCCACGAGTCTCATTATTTGAGATTTTAAATTGTGGAGGACGAGAAATGATAGAGTCAATTATAAGTCGGTATTCTTGCGCAAGCTCACTTGGTGTAATTATTTGCCTATTCTCCCACCACTTGCTAATAAATTATCTGCAATAAGTAAGGTCGTACGATTTGAAAAGTTACTTAGCTTCTAGCCCAAGATCGTTTAAAAGTTGCTCGGTAATGATAAGAGTTCATAGCCAAGGCATAACTTATGAAGCGGGGCGCGAAGATTGGCGAGTCCGAAAAGGCCCTAACAAGGCATGAGGATTCAATTTTATTGCTGAAGATCCAAAGTGATGTGAAAAGCATTATTCCTAAAGTCAATATGAAGGATCAAGACTCACGACGAAAAGCAATCAACTCCCATAAAGATCATGGAGAAGTCTATCCGAAAAGACCCTAACAAGGTATGAGGATAAATAGATCCAAGTCCGAAAAGGAGGCGGATCGTTGTATCTCAAATCCCAAATAGAGATTGAAGAAATAATCATGAAGTCGTGGTCAACAAAGTTGGAGTACCCCTCAAAAGTCTCCAAGTGAAGAAACTCTATTATGATGAGAAGACCATTATCTCAAGAACGTCTCTCGAAGATATGAAGTATGAAGTACATGCCAAATATCGGCCCGAGAAAGGTCTCAAATCGTGAACCAAGTTATGCCAAGATATGAACTTTTTGATATCCCGAGAAGCAGTTTTAAGAGATTTTGTCCTTTAGCTAACTATTGATCAAATCATCCTACTTTGCTTTCAGCCCTAATAAACTATCGAAATAAGTCCAAAAATGCATCTTCATGATCATTCTAAGACAAAAATAAAATATAAGAGATACAACTAGGAATAAGGGAGTTTAAGCATTTAATTAAGCCATGTGTGTAAGTGCTTGATTTACTAACTTATAATAACAATGATCTCGTTTGTAAGCTTAGTTTGGGGAACGTGAAACTTGAGGGTGATAAATCTTCGCAACACCAAAGCCCTAATGTAAGTCCTTGATTTCTTTACAAATTTTTTCCATCCTTTTATTTATTTTAAAGTTTTAAGTTCTCTTAGTATTTTAATTGTTGTTTAGTAGAATTTGAATAAGGCCAAGGTTGATTAATTATGAGAAAAATGTAAAATTTGCTTTATCACTAAGCATTGCATGAGGGCATGGCAATGGTTAAGTGTAGGGGATTTGATAGGTGTGTAAACACCCATCCTTTCACCACTTAATTCTGGCTAAAACAAGACCAAAACACGTATTTAATATCATTTGTTTGGAATTATGCGTGGTTTTTGTGTTTATTATGTTTTCAGAGCTAACCGGATAAATATTAAAGAAAACATGGGATTGCACGGGATTTACCAAGGAAAAGGACTCAAGACGAAGTCTATTGTCCAAGAGGTGCAAAAGATTTGAAGTCAATGGGCCTATTCGAAGATTTATCGAAGAAAAGGACTAAAGACGGAAGATTTTCATAAGTCGAAGAAACTCGAGTCTATTTAACGAAGAAATTAAAAGACGAGTTGGATTTAATCGACAACAAATCCCGAATCAGAATCGAAAACGTCAACTTTTCTGAAAAGACGAGAAGACAAGAAGAAGAGGAGAAAGCCCACTCACCAACCAACCACTAGGAGTATAAATAGAAACTCCCTTCACACATTAGGTAGCTTAGCTTCATTTTTTTTTCCCAGTTTCTTTGTAGTTCGTTCCATCACCAACTCCATTAGGGAGTTTGGTGATTTTCATCTTTTTCTTTTCATCTTGTAATCTTTAATCATTAACCTTGTTACTTTTACATTAATTAATCAATTCCATCTTTCTATTCATCTTGTTCTTCATCATTTTTATTGCAAGTTTCTAAGTTTCTCATTTGATTCAAGTTTGATTTCAAAAAGTTGTTGATTTAGTGTTTTTATTGGTGGGATTTGTTCCTTATGGTATGTTAATGATTTGTGTTTAATTTAGTAAAACCTTTTTGAGTATTTAAGTCGATTTGGTTTAAAAATCGAGCTCCCTGTTTTGTATCTGTCACTGTTCTTCGGTTCCAGAAAATTCCGAATAGCCATTTTTGAGTTTCCCTTATTCGGAACTTTTGATATTCCGAGTAGGGGTGTTGCAATTTCTCTTATTCGGAACTTTTCAGATATTCCGAATAGGGGTGTTTTTATTTCATTACTCGGAATATTTTCAATATTCCGCATAGCCTTGTTTCTTTGTTTCCTTATTCGGAACTTTCCAACATTCCGCATAGGCATTCTTTTGTTGTCTTATTCGGAACTTTCCATATATTCCGAATAGAGTTTTTTTATTCCGAATAGGGGTTTCCACTTTCCCCTTATTCGGAACATTTTAAATATTCCGCATAACCTTAGTTTTCCGAATTGGCATGATTTTCCGAATGAGCTTATTTTTCCGAATGGACTGGATTTTCCGCATGGTGTCCTCTTTCCGCATAACCTTACTTTCCGCATAGATGTCAACTTCCCGAATGGTGTTTTATTCCGCATAGGGTATTCTTCAGTAAGAGTTAATTTTCCAGTTTTGCTTATTATTTATTGCCTGTTTTTAGTTGACTTCATTACCATTTTATTCCCTTACCTGCTTAGTAGAATAGAAAACCAATCCACTTTTTGTCACCAAGAACAATCATTCCACTTTTAACTGAGATCAATTCGAGAGGATTCCGAGAATTATTCTGAACCCACACAAAATGCATGTATCAGCTACCTTCGACACGGTGACACAAGTAGCCGATGCAGCACGTACGCTGGAGATGCTGTAGGAGAGAGAGGAATTTGGGGAAGCAGAGAGACCCGAGAAGAGGTATTTGTTTGTCATTTAGCGGTGATCATTTCAAATTCATTCATTACTATCCAATATTTATCTTTCTCTTTAAACTTCACCTTTCAGGTAGAAGAAAGGGGACCGGTCTCAACTGGCTACTCAGCAACAGCCTACTCAGCCCAAGGGTAACGGTCAGACTCAAGACCGTTCTGCTACGGATAGGCGTGGCGGTAATGATAATTACCGTAACAAAGATGGAAATTACAACAGCAGCAGGTTCCTAAAACTTACTCATTTCTTATGTTACACGTTTATGATTCATAATTCTGACACTTTAGCATCTTCTACCAAGAATCATGGTAACGGAAGGGAGCAGGAGTGAAGGGGTTCACAGCCTAACCGTACAGCTGTCACTGGTATTACGTCTTACGATATTTCCGCATTGTCCTTTTGTAACTATAAACCATGTCTCATGTGTACTTTTCTCAACAGGCTCTCAGCCAGCAAGGGCACCTGCTGGAGGGTACACTCACCCTCTCTGCATTACCTGCAACCGTAGGCACCCAGGGCCATGTCGCTGTGACAGTGATGCTTGCTTCAAGTGTGGCCTTACTGGTCATCGCATGAAGGACTGCCGCAAGGGCGAGATGGAGGGCACATCTGGACATGCCGATTCTAACCCACCTTCTACTAGTGGACGGGTGTACATGACTTCTCGCGATCGGGCCAACAAGTCTACATGTACCATCACTGGAATCTTGTATATGTATGGTCAAGCTGCATGTGTTTTATTTGACACGGGTGTTACTCACTCGGTCATTTCTACTGTTTATGCCAAGAATGTTAGGATATCCCCTATGCCATTAGAGAATGTATTAAACATTTCCACGGCTTTAAGAGACTCTGTACGCATAACCCATGGGTACTAGAGCCTTCCCCTAGGGTTTGACGACAAGATTTGTCCTGTTGACGCACTTCCACTGGATATGTGCGATTTTGACATGATATTAGGCATGGACTGGCTATCCAAACATCATGCCACCATTGACTGCCATACATATCGGGTCATCTTCGATGATGTAAATGCACCAGAGTACATTCACAACAGGTTCGTACCCAGAAGGTCTGTACAAATAATTTCAACATTACAAGCACGTGCACTACTGTCACATGGTTGTAAGGGTTATCTTGCTACTGTTCATGATTTGGAGGCTGAATCTCCATCTATCCAGAATTAGTCGATCGTGTCAGAATTCCCAGACGTGTTTCTAGAAGAACTCCTGGGCATACCACCTGCTCGTGAAGTGGAGTTTAATATTGAGCTCATCCCAGGAGCTGAGCCAATTTCTAAGGCTCCTTATCGCATGGCTCCCATAGAGCTGAAGGAGTTTAAAAAAAACTACAGCAATTGTTGGAACGCGGTTTCATTCGACCTAGTGCTTCTTCATGGGGTGCACTTGTTCTGTTCGTAAAGAAGAAGGACGGCAGCATGCGTCTGTGCAAAGACTATCGTGAGCTTAACAAGATCACCATCAGGAATAGATATCCGTTTCCACGCATTGATGACTTGTTTGACCAACTCCAAGGGCCAAACATTTCTCTAAGATTGATCTGAGGTCGGGCTATCATCAGTTACGGGTTAAAGTGCAGGACATCGCCAAGACTGCTTTCCGTACACGTTATGGGCACTACGAATTCGTAGTCATGCCTTTTGGCCTTACCAATGCTCCAACTGTTTTCATGAATTTGATGAACCGTATCTTCCATGATTTCCTGGACAGGTTCGTCATTGTCTTCATTGATGACATTCTGATTTTCTCTAAGTCAAAGGAGGAACACGAAGACCATCTTCGTACTGTACTACAGATACTTCGCCAGAAGCAGCTGTATGCTAAATTTTCCAAGTGTGAGTTCTGGTTAGACAAGGTGGCGTTCCTAGGCCACATTGTATCAGCAGAAAGAATCACTATGGATCCAGCAAAGGTTGAGGCTATTACCAAGTGGCCAAGACCGAGATCAGTGACTGAGGTTCGCAGTTTCCTAGGCTTAGTTGGTTACTACCGTAGGTTCGTAGAAAACTTTTCCCTTTTAACACTGCCATTGACCAAACTGATGCGGAAAGGGGAGAAATTTGTCTGGACTGAAGAAAGAGAGAAGAGCTTTGAAGACCTAACGCAAAAGTTAGTATCTGCACCAATTCTTACTCTCCCATCTGGTACAGGTGGATTTCAAATCTACAGTGATGCTTCAGGGAAGGAACTTGGCTGTGTTCTCATGCAACATGGGAAAGTGATTGCGTACGCTTTACGGTAGCTTCAGCCTTATGAGGAGAACTACCCTACACATGACTTGGAACTTGCAGCAGTCGTGTTTGCATTGAAGATATGGAGGCACTACTTGTATTGAGAATCATGTGATATCTTCACAGATCACAAGAGCCTAAAATACATCTTCACTCAACGTGAACTGAACATGAGACAGAGAAGACGGTAAGAGCTGTTGAAGGATTATGACATTAATCTGCAGTATCATCCCGGCAAGGCGAATGTAGTGGCAGATGCACTTAGTAGGAAGTCCAGTATGATCAACGACACTAAAGTTGAGGAAGAGATTATAAGGGATTTGGAGCGACTAGAAATTGAGATCATGGTACGTGGACAGCACGGTTACTGGGCTAATCTTAGAGTGGAACCTGAGTTACTCTTTAGGATCAAGGAAGCTCAGAAGGATGATGGTGAAATTTGGGCGATCATTCAGAACTTGGATTAGCAAATGGAGTTTCGGTTGGATGACGACGGTATCTTATGGCAGGGAACCAGACTTTGTGTTCCTGATGATCTTACTCTTAGAGAAGCGTTATTAGCTGAAGCTCATAGCTCCCCATTCTCCATTCATCCTGGTTCAACCAAGATGTACCACGACATCAAGCAGTACTTTTGGTGGAGTGGTATGAAACAGGATTTTGCTACTTACGTCTCCAAATGTCTTACCTTCCAGCAGGTTAAGATCGAGCATGAGCGGTCTAGTGGTCTACTACAACCGTTAGACATTCCAGAGTGGAAGTGGGAAAAGATCACCATGGATTTTGTAACCGGTCTTCCGCATACAAACAGGAGGCATGATGCGATTTGGGTTATCGTTGATCGACTTACTGTCAGCTCATTTCTTACCGATCCGCAAGGATTATCCGGTCAGCAAACTCGCCGATACTTACAAGAAGGAGATCATGAGACTTCATGGTGTTCCGTCCAGTATCGTCTCGGACAGAGATCCTCGGTTTACTTCGCGATTTTGGAAGAGTCTACAGAAAGCTTGGGGTACAAAACTTAAGCTTAGCACGAAATTTCATCCTCAAACAGACAGACAATCGGAGAGAACGATTCAGACATTAGAAGACATGCTCTGAGCATGTGCATTAGAGTGGACAGGAGACTGGGATGATTATATCTGCTTAGTAAAGTTTGCATACAACAACAGTTGGCATGCCAGCATTAAGTGTGCACCATTCGATATTTTGTATGGCAGGAAGTGTCGCACCCCAATCTGCTGGGATCAGGTTGGTGAGCGAACACTTGAATGACCAGAGATGATAGAGTTGACCAACGAGAAGGTCGCAGTATCTAAGCAGAAATTACAGGAAGCTCGTACACGTAAGAAGAGTTATGCCGACAAGCATCGTAGGGACTTACATTTCAGCGTAGGAGATCATGCCTTTCTTAAGGTATCACCGGCACGTGGTGTTAGACGTATCGGAATCAAAGGGAAACTCAGTCCTCGGTTAATTGGACCGTTTGATATCATCGAGCGAGTCAGTGAAGTATCTTATCGCTTAGTGTTACCTCCGCAGCTTTCTCACGCTCATGACGTTTTTCATGTGTCCTTACTTAGAGGGTACAATTATCATCCCCTTCACATAGTTCAGTATCCACTGGAACAGATTCGTGAAGATCTTACCTTCATAGAGGAACCCGAACGAGTTCTTGGCAGGAAAGAACGAGTCACGAGGAAGAAGACGATTCGATTCGTCAAAATCCTTTGGAGGGATCATACCGAGCGGGAAGCCACTTGGGAAACAGAGGAGTCTATCCGGGCTTCTTACCCTTATTTCATATTTTGAATTCGGGTATGTTCCTCTTTCAGTTTATTTTATCTATAATTCGGGGATGAATTATTCTTTTTAGGGGGGAAGAGTTGTAAAACCCGCATGCTTTTACCATGAACAATACACATAGTAAACGTACGTACATATTAAATCTTTCCTTTTATAGCATGAACATGTGTCACGATTAGTAATTACAGAAGTTATGTACGTATTATTACACGATAAGTATTAAGTACGTGATAGCACACGATAATTATTTAACAATAATAATTATAATCACGAACATGAAATCATGAACATATAAATGACGAACACGTAATTACGTACTTAATTAATATAATACGATTAATATCATTACATACAAGTATTTAAATATAACACGAACAATTATGACACGAAAATAGGAATACGTAAAATATAACACGGGAAAAACTTCGGGTTTTCACCTTGTGGGCGTACATGCCGCGACACCAAAGAGGACAAGGGACCAAGCCCATATTTTTTTGGGTAACTAATGGAAACTAAAAACACGGAGTTTTCATAAACATAATTTTTTCAGAAAAGTTAAAAACCCTAGCTCCCTTGGACCCCATAGCCACGGCACACACATCAAGGCAAGGAGGAATTCGTTTTTGATATTTGATATTTCATTATTGGTTCGTGTTCGTGTTATTTTCCATCACACATTGGGGTAAAACATTAAAGCTTGATCTTTAATTCTTTTATTTAATTATGTTTTATGTTAGATCTTTAAAAACAATTAAATAAAACATGTTATGAAATTAAATAAACATGGGAAACGGTTCGTTTGGCTTGGGTTTGCGGTTCGATAGCCAACCGAGAGTCGAATGACTCTCGGTGTCCCTTTCTAGCCACAGCCGAGACCTCCTAAGGGGCTCGGTGTGGGTCTCGGTGCAACAGTAGGCACCACCGGCTGAAGCCGGTGGCTGCTTGGTTCGAGCAGTAGGAATAGCGAAGGCAGCAGGGAGTGACCACCGGCCTGTGCTGGTGGGATCTTTGTGCTGGCAGTGGGTAACCACGACGCACAGCAGCGGCAGCAGCCGCCGCTATTGGCAGTGCAACCACCAACCGCCACCACAACCGCGGCTGTGGGTGGTGGTTGGTGTCGGGTTTTGGTTTTGTCTCGCGTTTCGGGCTCGGGTTTATTTACAAGTTATTTTTTTACAAGTTATAATAATTTACAAAAATTAAATTAATTAAACATGACTTATAATTAATTTAATTTAATCATGGACTTAGGTTAATTTAAAATAATACATGTTTTAACCTAAGTATTTAATTATCTAATTTAGAGTATAGTATTAATTAATTATTTAAGACATGAATATAATTAATTAATAAACATGACTTAGGTTATAATAAATAAAGTATTAATACATGTTTTAACCTAAGTATTTTATACACCTTAATTTAATTAAATCATGCTTATATTAATCAAATCATATAACCTATAGTTTATTTAATTAACATGTTATTATTAATAAACTATACTAATAATCACATGACTTATGTTATTTAACCAGTAAACTAATGCTTATATTATTAGCTTATTAATCGGGCTTATTTCTAAGTATGGAAACTTTCTAATTCAGGAAACTTACTATTTTTGGAAATTTTCTGTTTTTAGAAACTGATCTGTTTTAAGAAGTTAATCTATTTTTGGAAACTTTCTATTTTTAGAAACTTTCTATTTTTGGAAACATTCTATTTTAAGAAACCTGCTATTTTTAGAAAGTTATTTATTATTACACAACAAGTATAATAATACAAGAAATATAAGTAATACTTAATCAGAATACGTAGAATACACGATAAACATAACATAACTTTAAAATCAGTAAAACAAGACATGAACATATAAAACAAGCTAAGACATGATATACTCAATTACGTACTCAGTAAAAAGAACACTTATACATGTACCCTATTTATGTAGCATTAGTGAGATCGGAGTAGAACTTCCATTCTTTCTTCTTTTTCATTCACTGGACATAAGGTACGAATTTCCCGTCCTTCAGTATGGACATTCTTTCCTTATTAGGATTCCCCGTTTGCAGCCAATTGTTTTCCCAGTATTGTTTCATATTTTTGATACTTATGTTAGTTTAAGAGCCTAAGCCATATACATGCATGACTAGTGTCACCTAGTTATTGAGGTACCATATACATAACACTAGAGGCACCAGTGTTATGACTTCCCCACGACAAAGTGATTGCTCGTGGCGTCCCTTTTTCAGTTTTGGCCATTATATTATGTTATCAGGTGGGACGTATGGGTGCATCCTAGTTACATGTTTACCATTATTATCAGAGTGAATGTGATGTGTGCCTTGCATCCTTCACTAGGAGTTGATCCCTCCTACCCAGACTATTTAATTAGAGGCAACCCCTCTAATTGCATGACGAGGTCTCCCCTACAAGTATTCATGCACGATGGAACATCATGACCTATATGGGCTATTTGGCTAATTAATACAGATTTACATAGAAACATAAGTCTTTTCAAATTTTAAAACCAGTTTTATGAACATGATTCTCGATTGCTTAGAACTTATATTATTCCGCTTATATTAGTCTTATATGCTTATGCTATTCCATGCCATGCTTGTATATCCGTGCATTGAGCATTATGCTCAGCCGTTTTCCTTTCATGTTCCTAAACGACAGGTACTCAAGGGCACTCGTAGATTTTAAGCATACGTGTATATCGATTGGAAGCTATCTAGCCTTCACTACTTTATGCATTTCATCATACATTTTGCTACTTGTTTCTTTGGACATTGTTTAGTCCTTTTCCTTTATAGTACTTATGTTTGTGTGTGATGAGCTTATACTTAGGGTACCGATGTTGTTTCTGGAATTTCCTTTCATGGTCCTTTAATGTTTTTAAGACATTACCTTGTATTCTTTGATGACACGCCATAATCACGCGTGACATTCCATTTTCCAAAATGAGGTGTTACAAGATTAGTGGTGCTACCATTTTCACAAAGTTGGATTTGAACCATGTGAGGCAGGTCTTGACCTTGCTTCAGAAGGACAGTTTCTATGCAGCCACAAAGAATTGCGTGTTCATGACCCCTAAAGTTTTGTTCTTGGGGTATGTTGTTTCTGGTGATGGCATACAAGTGGATGAGTCTAAGGTAGCAACTGTTCAGGAATGGCCAACTCCAACTACCATTACTGAAGTTTGGAGGTTTCATGGTATTGCTTCTTTCTATAGGCAGTTTATTCCTAAGTTCAGTGCAATTATGTCCCTTTTGACAGACTGTATGAAGGGAAATTCATTTGTGTTGACAGAGGAAGCAGAGCTAGCTTTTCAGGTTGTCAAGGAAAAGCTTACTACAACGCCAATCATGGTATTGCATGATTTTTCTAAAGTTTTTGAGCTTCATAGTGATGCTTCTAAGGTTACAATTGGTGGAGTTTAGTCAAGGTGAATGACCTGTTGCCTATTTTAGTGAGAAGTTGACAGGGCCGAAGTCTAGGTACACTACTTATTACTTGGAGTTTTATGTAGTTGTCCAAGCTGTGAAGTATTGGCGCCATTATTTGTTTCATAAGGAGTTTGTTTTGTTCACTGACCGTGATTCCTTAAGGCATATTCGTACTCAAGATAAGGTATCCCATAAGCATGGGAATTGGTTGGCATTTCTTGAGAAGTTCACTTTTGTGGTGAAACACAAGACTTGTGTTTCTAATCGTGTTGTTGATGCCTTAAGTAGGAGGAGTAGTTTACTTGTAACCATGCAGGTTGATGTGCCAGAACTTGATGTCATTCATGACATGTGACTGTGGACCCATACTTTTCAGTTGTTTTGCAGGGTGTGCAATCTGAGGAGAAAACAGATTTTCTTCTGCATGATGGGTTCTTATTCAAAGGGAATCAACTTTGGATTCCTGATTCAAGTCTTCGCTTGAAAATTATTAAGGAGTTGCATGGTGAGGGTCATGTTGGTCGTGATCGCACTTTACAGTTGGTTCAAGCTTCTTATTTTTGGCCTACTATGAGGAAGGAAGTGGATAGTTATGTCAAAAGGTGTCGTATTTTCCATGTTCCAAAGGGCGCGACTACTAATGTTGGACTTTATATGCCTTTACTGGTTCCTCTGCAGCTTTGGGTTGATATTAGCATGGATTTTGTGTTGGGGCTACCTCGTACTCAAAGGGGTAATGATTTAATATTTGTTGTTGTTGGTCGTTTTTCTAAGATGGTTCATTTTATTCCTTACACGAAGAAAAAAAAGTGCATTTATTGTAGCCCAACTTTTCTTTCGGGATGTATACCGTTTACATGGTTTAACTTCCTCCATTGTTTCTGATCAAGACACCAGGTTTTTGAGTCATTTTTGGCGTAGCTTGCGGAAGATGGTGAATACTTAACTCAATTTTAGTAGTGCTTATCATCCTCAGGCTGATGGGAAAACTAAAGTTGTTAATAGGTCCCTTGGAAATCTGTTAAGGTGTTTGGTGGGTGATCATGTTGTTAATCGGAGCACTGGGTTTAGTCCATTCCAAGTGGTTTATTCTGCTCAGCCATGTCGTACTCTTGATCTTATGACTCCTCAGGTTTCTAGGTCTGTCCCGAAGAAAGTGCAGGATTTTGTTGAGGGGTTGCATGATGTTCATAAATCTGTGCGTGACAAGTTGGTTCGCGCTAATTCGAAGTACAAGTAGGATGCAGATCAAAAGAGGACACATGTTGACTTTGAAGTAGGAGACTTGTGTGGGTTGTTTTGACTACGGATCGTAATCCAGTTGGTGAATATAATTAGTTGTCTGCTAATAAGATTGGTCCAGTGGATATTATGGATAAGATGAACTCAAATGCTTATCGTTTGAAGTTGCCAAGCCATATTCGTTGTTCTGATGTTTTTAATGAGAAGCACTTGTTGCCTTACCATGGTGATTCTTTAGATGGAGGCCCAATTATTAAAGAAAGGGCTGACTTGTTTCTGGAGGCCCGAGATCGCAGGACGAAAAGGGGTTTAGTAAAACGGGCATAACTTTTGCATCCTAAGTCTGTTTTCAGCCTGTGACCTGTCAAAACGTCCGGAAAAAGAAGGCGGACGACGCTGTAACCACCTTTAGCTGGTTGTGGATTTTTCAAGGCCCAAAAAGCCTTTTTATGATCAGTTTTTTTACATATTTATGTTTTTTTCACTTTCAGTTGGACTTTGTCTTTGGGCTACGGTCCAGCTGGTTGGATTTTTATGGTTTTTCTTTGTTTGTTGTCATTATTTAATAAAATTTAAACCATTGGCTGCTGTTTGCCAAGTTTTTAACCTAATTTTCGGGTATTCTTCAGAATCAACGATTATTAGCAAAATTGTTTCTGACATTCTTTTGAATCAACATATCCAATTACTTATCTTTGATAGTTTGTTTTTTAATCTACATCACAAAACAATGGCACCATCATGATCATCATCTGGAACACATAACTTTATGTTTGAAGTGAGCTAGAGTTTGGAAGAGACCCTAATTTTACTTCAAATACCAAAATAGAAAGTAGAAAAACTTTTTTTGCAACCAACTTCGACATGATGTATCTTTAAATTGAGATCTCAGATTGAAGATCACTTTGATGAAACCATGCATCTATGAGTGTAAAACCTTCAGTTAAAATTTCAAGACGATCCAATGGTCAATGAATGAGTTATCGAGTTTGTGCTACAACTATACAAAAAAATCCGAACCTAGAAAACCCTTATCAAACTTTTAGGTTTCTTCTTCGTGCTTCGTGTAAAACCTTGTAGATTTTAGATATCATGAGTCCCACGGCTCTGATACCAATTGTAGAAACAACGAGCTTGGCTTCCATAGATCGTTTATAGCTCATGTTTGTTTAGAACACATATCTAGGACGGTGAATAACGATGAACATAAGCACAAGTATGCATAGAGAAATTAGCATAAGAACATCATTACTCCCACAAGGTTTTTATTCATTAAAATCATAACAACAAGTAAAATCTCCACTCTTATGTTGCCAATCGTAAAACGTGTTATCTAACCTATAACAAGGGATCGAAGAAAACCTTGATTACCTTGGAGCTAAACTACCATTCTAGTTTCCCATACATATAGAAAACCTTTCAAAAACCTATGTCTACATTGTAGAACATTTTCTATGTGATGTGTACATTATGAACGTCCGCCCTCTTTATATACTAGAAAGATTGAGCTTACAAGTAAATTTATAATTAGAAACAAGATATTATATTCTATTTTTACTATTTATCTTTCATATCTTGAGCACATCTTCTAGAAACCTTATAGAATACGTTAGTTAGACCCTTGAGGTTTCCAAGCTTGCTTAAGGATGTATGTAAACATGTAAAGCTTCCAACGTGCATGTTTTTCTTCAAGTATGCACTTAGTTTCTTTTGTCATATCAAATCATAAAATTCCCAACAATCTTTCCCTATTTGATGATGACAAAACAAACTTCCCCTTAGTTAAAGATTTCCTTAATCATTAGAGAATCTGCAAGTTGCATTCTTCATTGTATCCTAATTGTAGAAACCACGAGCTTAGCTTCCATCGATCGTTTATAGCTCGTGTTTGTTTAGAACGCATATCTAGGACGATGAATAACGATGAACATAAGAACAAGTATGCATATCGGAATTAACATAAGAACATCATGACACCAACAAGGTTTTTATTTATTAAAATCATAACAACAATTACAAGCTCCAATCTTAGGTGATCAATCCTAAGACGTGTTATCGAACCTATAAAAAGGGATCAAGGAAAACCTTGATTACCTTGGAGATAAACTATCATTCTAGGTGCCCATACACCTAAAAACCCTTACAAAACCTTACGTCTACACTGTAGAATTTTTTCTATGTTGTGTGTACATTATGAACGAACCTTTTATATACTAGAGGGGTTGGGCTTACAAGGAAATCTATAATTAGAAACAAGATATTCTATTCTATTTTTGGTCTTATCTTCCATATGTTGAGCACATCCTCTAGAAACCTTCTAGAATACTTCAATTGAACCCTTGATGTTTTTAAGCTTGCTTAAGTATGTATATAAACGTGTAGAGATTCCAATGTGCACATTTTTATTAAAGTAGGCACTTAGTTTCTTTTGTCTCATCAAATCATAAAATTCCCAACACTTTGGTTATCAATGAAAAGCTCATGAAAGAAGACGATTCAAGTAAAGTGGATGCTATACTGTTGTTCCCTAATTTATTCAATTCACCATGGTTGATTAATAGAAAATAGATGAAAAAAATGAAGATTTCTAGAGAGATAAAGTAGTGATAGAAAGTAGAGAGAAGATGTAGAAACTAGGTGAAATTAGATTAAGAAAAAATGATTACTGGCCATCCTCCTAACATGCTAGGAGGGTGCTTATATAGTCCACCCACATGCGGGCTCTCTAATGGACTATGTATGTTTTGGGTCAGGCTTGAATAAATGCTTAGTACCTTGAAAGAGGCCTTTTAAGCTAGCCATCAAGCCCGTAATGTCACGACTATTTTAACTAACTATTACAACATTCTAAGAAATATTACAATATAAACCTATGATCGAACATTCTTGTTTGACTCAATATTTTGAGGCTAACAATATCCCCTAATGTGAGTTCATTCCTCTTCGATATTGGAGTTCAATGGAGATTATGAATTTCGTCATAAATGAGTCTTGAACGTGTGATAGTAGTTTTTGTTCCATCATGCTGTGATCTTTGAGCCTTTGTTATTGTCTTTCGACTTTTCTTTTATCTTGAGATCTTCAAATCATTCTTGACTTGTCTTTGCCATCTTGCGATCTTGTGTCTTTATCCACATGCTCATACTTTCCACAATCTTGAAAGCTTGCTAACAATCTCCCTTGAAGAGAGGTCATTCCTCTTCATTAATTAATAAGGAAGATTTTGATCATCAGAGTTGCGGAAGTCGTTAGCTTTCTTGATTGTTAAATGTCTTTGGGCATGAGTATGTGGTTTTGAGTCTTCGACTTTGCTGAGTACACCGTAACGCCACCTTCTTGAGATAAAACATAGACACAGACTGAATGGCTTTGACATTCGTCCTTGATCGGTAGAGTTTTATCTCCAGTCGGTGAAGACCGTTACACGATATTAAATATCGTACCTGTGATTAGGTAGATTCAATTAAAAATCTCCTTGACAGTGTTTCGCGACTGTACTAGCCGTTCTCTTTACTCGACCGTCTCAAAGCACGACTGCGAACATAAAGAGTGAATCAATTGGATAAATATCCGCTTGATTAAAGTCGTCAATTCAAATTCCTGCAACAAGTTTGATTCATTAAGAATCTAACCATCGTTGCTTTCCGGTTGACACAAGCTTGATTCATAAGAATCTCGCAAGTTACCTACCGTAGCGCTATTTAATGTTGACGTTAAAAGGATTTCCATTTTTCACTGTGAATATTAATAAATATCACTCTGAATGTTCTGGCAAGACCATAAAGACATTGCGTAGAAACCTGAAACGACTTTGAATCGATAAAGAAAAAAACCACTGTTGCTTTTCAGTTTTACATATGTTCAATTCATAAAGAATCTTACACATGACCTACCGCAGTGTTGTTTGATGTTAACACTGGAAGGATTTCCACTCATCATTGTGAATACTATGAAGTCTCACTCTGAGTGTTCTAGAAATATCACAAGGATATAGCGTAGGACTCTCTTGATCGTCATCCGTGTGTCCTAACAAGATTTGATTGATCTCTTGGCTCTAGACTCGATTTGTGCACTTTTAGTAGTCGAAGGCTGGAGCAGATGCCACCTATTCAATATCAACTAACTCGGAGTGAGAAAGTCAATAGAATTCGTGTTAATCTCCGTGACATTAAAACAAACTTCTTTTGAGAGAAGCCTGATTTAGCTAGGGAGGGATTGTGCATTACATCACTGGGTCCATGATGTGTTGTCTTCATGATGTGTTGACCCGTTTTCTGCCTAAGTTGTATAGAGGGCTTCTTTGTTTACACCCTTTATCCTTACATTTCTTTTTCATTCTTCAACCACTTCAATGCTTACCAAGACATCATTAATAGCACCTTGTTGTGATTGTTCCAGTGCTATCATCAGTACTTAGTCGGTATTCAACTTCGTTCACATTCTACTCCATCTTTAGTAAGGACTTCTAATAATCTATTGGATTGTCCCTGGGAAGATCCCTCTGGTTTTGGTTGAATCATAGGACTTAAACCTAACCACCCTTTTGACACCAATAATGTCGTGAATTAAAGATGTTGTGGGTATTTGATCGTAACCATGAGTACTTGAGTCTTTAGATCACATTTTAATCACATTTTCTCCCCTATCTCTAATATATAAAATCGTTTGATATTAGAGATACCAAATTTGATTAAAATATATTTTGAAAAATAGTCTTGAAATCTTTCAGGAGAAAAATGTGTCAAACTTAGCATAAATTTGGAACGCCCCCCCTCAAAAATTGATCCAATTGAATTGTCATTTCGAGGATGTAATCCCCATTTTAGTTTTTGAGGATAGGAGTTGTTGAACACACAATTTTTGAAAGATTTTGAATAATCATTGAGAAATTCTTGAAAAAATTGTGTTCAACGCTTTTTGAAAATCTCTATTTCTTTTTGGCGAAAAAGTTTTTCTAAAGCATAAACTTGAGTTCATAGACTTTGAATGTCTTGACAAATCCACTCAAGTGTAAGAAGATTTCTCTTCTTTTGCTGAGGGTAAGGGCTCTAAAGCGTACACTTCCCCGTGAATATCGATCCGGGTTGCAATCTGAAAGTGATTACAAGCCATTGTGTTGAGCTTAAAACGTTGAATGTTTTGTGACAAGCTCAACCCAAAATAGATTCCTCTACCCGTTGTTGGAAATATTGTCCAAAAGAGACAATTTCCTTTATAAAAGATAGAAATGACATGTTTTGAAAAAATATTTACAACTTTCATTCGAATTTTATGTACACACACGTGTCGTTATTGAGCGAAATTTCTAGGTACGTCCATATTATCGATACTGAAAGACATGTCGAGAAGAATATTTTTGGATTTTCAAAGATTTTTTAATTTTGTATTTTGCTTTTTCATTAATATTTACAAGTAGATGTTTGATAGATGAATCAAGCAGGCTTCTTTTCCAGAATCTCCAATTCTACTGGAGTCAAACATCTCATACCAATTTGCCTAACTAGATACACAAACCTCTCTTTTGAAAGAGCTTTTGTAAACAGGTCAGCTAATTGTTAATCAGTTCCAACAGAGTATAGTTCAACGATACCCCTTTCAATTTGTTCCTAAATGAAGTGATATCTGACATTAATGTGCTTCGTGCGGGAATGCTGTACCGGATTGCAAGAGATGACTATGGCAGACTTTGAGTCACAGTACATAGGTACTTTATCAAAGTGGAAGCCATAATCCGTGAGTTGTGTTCTCATCCAAAGAACTTGAGCACAACACGCAGATAGAGACACATACTCCGCTTCGGCTGATGACAGTGACATGTAATCCTGCTTATTGGAAGACCATCCCACAAGTTTATCTTGACCTAGAAATTGTGCACCACCAGAAGTACTTTTACATGTATCAAGACACCCCGCATGATCAGAATCTGAATAGGCCGTTAGAAAGAAACTGGTTTCCCTCGGATACCAGAGTCCCATATGAATAGTATTCTTAAGGTACCGAAAGATCCGTTTAACCTCCTTGAGGTGCTTTTTAGTGGGTCGTGCTTGATATCGTGCACAATAACACGTAGCATGTGATATATCTGGTCGGCTTGTTGTTAAGTACATGAGGGAACCGATCATGAAACGATATTTCGTTCGATCTATGGCATCTCCCTCCAAATCATCATCTAGGGATGTGGTTGATAATGGTATCCTAACGGGGTCACATGAGGTCATACCATGCTTTTTGATTATCTCTTGACAATAATTAGCTTGGTTGATAAAGATACCACTTGGGGATTATGAACTTGAATTCCTAGAAAGAATTTTAGTTCGTCCATCATAGACATTTCAAATTTGTTGTGCATTACTTTTTCAAACCATTTTGAAAGTTTTGGGTTTGTAGACCCGAAAATAATGTCATCAACATAAATCTGCACAAGTAAAATGTCATCCCCATATTTTTAAGTGAACAAAGTTAGATCAATGGAACCTTTTGAGAAACCTTTGGAGACCAGAAATTTTGAGAGCTCGTCGTACCACGTCCTTAGAGCTTGCTTGAGTCCATAAAATGCTTTGTGGAGATGATACACCTTGTCAGGATAATGAGGATTGACAAATCCTTCCGGCTGCGTGACATAGACTTCTTCCTTTCAAAGGACCGTTAAGAAACGCCGTCTTTACATCCATTTGATAGACAATGAATCCCTTATGTGCAGCATAAGCAAGGAAAATCCTGACTGCTTCTATTCGAGCTACTGGTGCAAATGATTCTTCAAAATCAATACCCTTTTTTTATCCATACCCTTTAGCCACTAGCCTAGCTTTGTTCTTGATGATTGTGTTTTCTTCATCCATCTTGTTTTTCCAGACCCATCGAAGATTTAATGGAATTACATTGTATGGTCTGTCAACAAGTTCCCAGACTTTAAGTCTTTCAAATTGAAGAAGTTCATCTTGCATCGATTCAATCCAAGCATGATCAGCCATGGCTTCTTTGATGTTTTTCGGTTCAGCTGTACTCATGGCGAGTGCGAACATACAAACATCACCATCAGTTTCAAGTTTTCGTCTTGTACGAACGGGCTGTGAAGGGTTTCCAATTACTTAAACCAAAGGATGATCTCGGGTCCAATGATGTGTTGAAGGATGTCGTTGATAAAAGGTATGCATATTTGATGGATCAACATGACGACTAGAAGACTCTCCAGTTTCGTGTACCGGTGTACCGAATGGGTTGATAAAGTCGTCTTTGTCATTTAATGCATAGTCTGCTTGATTTGTGTTCTCTGGAGCAATTACAGTAGTTGTGGATGTTGTAGGAGCGGTTGTTGATGTGATATTCTGAGGGGGAAAATCTGCAGCAACCCGTGTTGAAGTAGATAAAGTTGTATCCTTTTGTTGACGATGATCGGTATCATCATTCTTATTAGGAGTGACAGTGGAAGACTTCGATACAACATGTTTCTCCCCCGTGAAATATTCATCATACATTGGTCCATATAACATTTCCAACTCTTCAATTGTCGTGTTCACTGTCATATCTGCTCTTGGAACATTTCCTTGAACCAGCTTTGAACTTGACGGTTCATTGCTATGGTCTTGAGTTCCGAGTTCCGTGCGGTTGTGAACAGAATTCGTTTGTCGTTGTGGATCGGGACTTAAACTGTTTTGTTCAAGTTCCATTTCTTGTAATTCATCAAATCGGATATGAATAGTCTCGACTATCAATTTTTTTCTCTTGTTGTATACTCTATATCCCTTAGACTGAGTTGCATATCCCACTAGAATACATGCATCACCTTTATCTTTCATCTTATCAAAATTTTCACCATCTCGTATAATGTAACAAGTACATCCAAAAATGTGAAGGTGTTTGAGTGAAAGTTTTCGATCATGAATTATGTGATATGGTGTCTTTTCGTGTCTTGGGATAATTAAGGATCGTTTTTGTGTGTAGCATGCGGTTGACACGGCTTCGGCCCAAAAGTATAACGGTAGTTTTGAAGCGGATAATAATGTTCGAGCAGCCTCAACCAAAGTACGGTTTCGTCTTTCAACAACGCTGTTTTGTTCGGGTGTTCGAGCAATAGATGTTTCATGTTCAATTCCTTCAGCTTCAAAATAGTTTCTCAGAGTTAATTCGGTGCCTCTGTCAGTACGAATTACTTTTATTTGAACTTGAAGACCACGTTGTATCAGTTTTAGGAAGTTGATGAGAACTTCGGGTGTTTCATCTTTGGACCTCAAGAAGTGAGTCCATGTGTACCTTGAGTAATCATCGACAATGACCATAACATATTTCTTTCCATTGATACTATGAACACGTATGGGACCACACAAATCTATATGAAGAAGATCTAACCGTCCTTTAGAGCTCGGTGTAGTCTTTGTTTTGAAGCTACTTCGTTTAGCTTTACAAAGCTCACAAGAAGAACAAAGATGATCTTTGATGAATTTCAAGCTTGGAAGGCCTCTCACAATATCTTTCTTGGAAAGCAAGTTGATGGTATCAAACTTGAGGTGAGATAGACGTTGATGCCATAACCATGCCTGAGTTGTTGAAGCTTTAGCCATGAAGCAAATTGGAGTTGTAGAAGTTGTGTCTTGAAGTGAAATAGTGTAGAGATCAGTACCCCGTGTACCGGTAAGTAAGTCATTCCCATCATAATCACGAACAAAACATGTCTTCTTTCTGAAAGCAACCTCCAAATCTGCATCACAGAATTGACCAACCGAGAAAAGATTGTGATTGAGCCCTTCGACGTAGTATACCATTTTGATCGTGATATTCCCCTGAACCAAATCTCCATATCCTAGGATCGGTTCAATTTGATCATTTCCGAATCGGACCGTACCCGGAGTGTGCTTCGTGTATCCGGAGTCCAGTATGAAGAGAATTATTTGTATCACCTGCAGAAGAGTTATAACACGATGGAGCATTTACTAAATTGGATACCACAGTAGTTGTGATTGTAGAATCATTAGTGTCCTTAGCAATATTTAAAGGCATACTAACACTCGTTGTCACATTTTCTGTCCTAACTTTAGGCATCCATTTATATCCTGGAGGACATTGATTAGCAAACCACCATTTCCAAGACTTGCTAGCAGACTCATATAATTCCCTAATTTTGCTTCTTGGGTTCTTAGTGGTGGATTCTGATGAAATACTTTGCTTAGTGGGGTTTGCACCAGAATGGTTCACTTTGCGTTTAGGTTTACTAGCACTAATAGGCATCGCAACTTGCTTCTGAGTTCTAGTATCTACGCCTTTGTCATTATTCATAGCACACATAGAATGATTAGCATTAGCACATTTTCCACATTTGACACAAACAAATTTAACATTCAAAGCATTCAAATCGTTCAAAACATCCAAATCGTCATTACACGCGATCACAGACTTTTTATTCTTAAAAACATTCAAACTCCTAGGGTGTTCTTCTACTTCCTTTTTCTTCCCTTGACTCTTGTGTTTCCAGACCTTATCATTCACTTGAGTACTCTTAAGCTGAGGTCGGCTAACACTAGCAGTGGAGACTACTCTTTTAGTAGAAGACACACGAATATTAGTGTTTCTAGAAGTCTTAGGCGATTGACTAACTTTGTCTGTGGATTTAGTGGTCATTCTATACATCCCTGGTTTAATCACATTATTGTGCTTAACGCTTGGTGCTATAGTATTCCTTATGGGTTGAGTATGTGGTAACCTTTCCTTTCCATCCATCTTGGGGGCAAACACAGGTTTTGCAAACAATAAATTTGAGAAAGCAGATGGTTTTCCCAAGGTAGAGGATCTATTCACTTTAGAGGGATTGGGTTGTCTAACAACAGGTTTCTTAACGCTAGGTTCCACAACTTTTCCACCCATCTTAGCAACGAGTTTCTTCAACTCTGCTTTTGCTATGTCTTTTTCTTGTAATTGAGCTTTCAAATCCGAAATATCAAGACATTTTTTGTTTGGTAATTGACATGATTCAGATAATTTTACTTCTAAAGGTGTATCATTTGAAAAGCTGCCAACTTTCTTTTGCAAAGCAAGTTCAAGTGAGTGACAATGTTTTTGAAGATAATCATATCTATGTTGAAGTAATGAAAACTCTTTTTGGTCAACTTTATTCGAAAGCTCAGTTTCAAGACATTTACATTCTTTAACTTGATCAAGATATTTGCATGCAACATCAGAATATTCATCAATATCGGCACAAGATGTAACATAAACACACATAATATCTTTTGAGAGACATTCATGTAAGAGTAGATCATATGCTGTAGAAAACTCGTCTCTTTCAGGTTGATGGTCGTTCACTTCTTGTTCAAGAGATTCCACATATTTCAAATCATCAAACATTTCTTTCTTAATTAATGTTTCAAATTCCAAAATATGTTTTTGCGTTCTTTCCGCAAGCGGAATCAAAATACTTTTCACAAGCACAGTTATACCGTGAGGAATTTCTTTGTCTCCTTTCGAAAGTTCACGTTTTTTCCAGTCATCATCAACAACCTTTTTGAAATTTTCAATGTTATTCTTGAGAATACTAAGTGCTTGCTTACTCTTGCTTATAGAAGCTTTAAATGGCAAGTACTCAATAAATTTTGAAAAATTATTTTTCTTAGTGGCAAAAGCTTGTCTCCATTTAATTCTTATTTGTTCACATTCGAAAAATATTTGCTCACGAGTCTTCTGTGTTTGCGGTTTGAAAAGACCATAAAGACTGTTTTCATAAGCATAATTATATGGTTTAACAAATTCTTTATTAACTCTTGGTCTACTCTCTTCTTCACATCGTTTGTCTCTTCACTATCGGGCCTAACAACAAGGCAATCAAGATCGGTCCATTGGGACTCATCAAGATATAAGTGCTGATTCTCAGATTGAGCTTGCTCAAGGTACATAGGATTTGCAAAACTAGGTCTATCCTTGAAAAACAAACGAGGTGCCAACATTCTCATGGTTTGAATTGATTGATTTGTTTTGTAAACAATTTTCTTGTAAAAATCAATTTGAGTTTCAAGTTCCACCATTTTGTCGATGTCATTCGCTTGTTTAGTTTTGAAATCCTTTTCCATCTTTTCAACCACAGCTTTCTTTTCATTAACAAGTTTAGTTTTATCCTCTTGAAGAAAACCATTTACTTGATTTAGCTCATTGACTTTAGTGGTAGCAAGATACGTTTTGTGACGTTCAGTACTCAAAGAGGTGTTATAATTAAGTTTCTCTTGTTCTAGAAGCTTAAGAGTTTCGTTATATTTCTGTTGAAAATCGTCCTTTTTGACATTAATTAAACACCCTTTGTACCCCTCAATCTCGTTAGTATTTTGAAGAAGCTGAGCTCTTAGCTATCAATGGTCTCACTAGATTTAATTAGAGCAGCTTTGCATTCTTCAAAATTTTGAGTGAGCGTAGCGTTTGCCTTCTTTAATTGCTGTTGATTCTTTCTAGTTTCTTTAACATCTTTTTGTAAAGAATCAATTAAGTTAGCAAGCGCAATATGCTCCTCGTCATCATCATACTCATTTGCATGTTGATCATCCTTAGACTCATTATTGCACATGTCTGATGAATCGGGTGTGGTGTTGCTATCAACCGTTTCCATCATACATATGTCATTAATGGTTTTGGGTAGCTCAGAATGCTCATGAATATTACCAAACACATTATATTCCTCTTCAGTGTGTACCTTATCGATTGGCTCAGTATCAAAGATAGGACCATTGTCATCTTCAGTGACGTTGAGAACTTCTTCAACCTTTGCCATGTACGAGTAATGTGCTTCAAGTTCTTTGTCGGAGGCTTCATCATCAGTATCATCAAGCATTGCTCCTTCCTCAGCCGACAATTTAACCCCAGCCTCCATCTTCTTTCATAACAACATCTTTTCCTTATGATAGCCAGAGTCTCTAACCCGTTTCGGCTTCCTACATTCCTTTAACATATGCCCATAGCCTTGACAATTAAAGCATTGAATCCCACTTTGTTGAACCACTTGAGTACCAACAGTTTCCCTATTCCCATCAGCAGTAGCAATCCTCTGAGTATCATACTTAGAAGTTTGTCGATCATACTATGCAGAACCCTCAACATTTGTTGGATTACGTCGATCATACCTAGGAGGACTTTCATCACGTTGACGTGTGTCATACCTTCGAGGACTCTCAACATATTGGTTCCTTGTATTTGATGATGTTCTAAGATTGTTGTTGGTCGGTTTGAAGATTTTCTTGTAGGTCTTCATAATGAAAGCAATTTGTTGCTTTATCTCCCTATCCTTCTAAGCTAGTTCTTCATCACTGTCCTCTTCAGATGATGGCTCAGGTGATGGTGATGGTGCTCTTGGTTCTTTGTCTCGTGATCTTGTGGGAAATGAATACTTAGATGAAGTTGAGTATCTTGGTGAAGAGGATGTGGTAGAGTATCTTGGTGATGAGGATGTAGTGGAGTACCTTGGTGAGGAGGATGTAATGGAGTATGAATTTGGAGCACGAGAGCGATGATCTTTGACTTGTTGAGTGGTAGACACCAAAGCAAGTGGATTAGCAGTCTTTGCTATCCTTTCAGCATGAAGTTCATTAGCCTCATTTTGTAATTGTTTCAAAATGTCAAAGAGCGTGTGATAGTTGACCTCGTCTAACTTACTCTGTTGTTTCACCAAAGTTACGAACCGTGTCCACTCTGGTTGAAGTTGCTGTAGAAGTTGCACATTGACTTGCAAGGTGGAGACTAGCAAATTGTTTCTTGTCATGTCATTCATCATCTTGTAGAACCTTAAGTAATATGAATCAATTGATTCCCCATCCAATGAAGTAATCTTACCAAAGTTCCAGAACAAGTTAGTTTTGACATCTTGCTTGTTAAGTGATTCACCTTGTTGCAAGCGTTCAATGGAAAACCACATTTCTTTTGTAGTAGAGCATGCATCAACCGTTGAGTAAATATCATCCCCAATCCCACTAAGAATCAAATAGATTGCTTCTTTCTCTGCATCAATCCAAGCACGTTTCTCTTTCGAAGTGTTCTCATATGTTTCCTCAATTGTTTGCTCATCCGAACCGGTCGTCAAGTCAGTTGCTAGAATTGCAGGAATGGTTATTGTAGTGAGAGTATAGGGTCCTTCTTTGATGCAACGGCGAAGAACATCACCATTGGGTTTAGTGTCAAGATATCGAAGGAATCGTGATTTCCATTGTGCATATCGACTAATCACAAGCATTGGTGGTCTCTCTCTGTAACCCGCCACCATGATGTTGTTGTTTGTCACACGATACTCTTGAGTAGAATCCATGTTGAAAAACTTGAAATTGTTGAAGTGAAAAGGATCTTAAGTAGATGTTTTGTGATTGTTGTTGTCGATGAAAAAAATGCTAAAATCCCCTAAAAATTGTCTTCACTTTTGTAAAAAACTTCTATTTTCGGAATATTGGACTTTTTCGGAATAAGTGACTTTTTCGATAAACTGGCAATATTCGAATAAAAGTCCTTCTTCGGAATGATGTTGGTTTTCGGATAAAAAGGATCTTCTGAATAGATACCATTTTCGGAATAACTGTGATTTTCGGAAAAATAGATTTCTTCGGATAAAAACAATGAATTCGGATAAAATCACTATTTTCGGAAAAAATGACTTCTTCGGAATAATAGCTTCTTCGGAATAAATGCTTCTTCGGAATAATGAGTTCTTCGGAATAAATGCTTCTTCGGAGTAAATGCTTCTTCGGAATAATAACTTCTTCGGAATAATGACTTCTTCGGAATAAAGTGAAATTCTCAAAAAAAAAACTGAAATCTTCGGATAAACCACCTTTTTCGGAATAATTCAAATCTTCGGATAAACCTTTGGATAAATTGTTTTCGGAATAAAAGGTGATCTTCGGATTAATTGTGTGTTTCGGATAAATTTGATTTCGGATAAAAGGAAATTGTTGGGAATCTAAACTTATTAGATTCCCTGATCATTGATTTAAACATAATTAGGCTGATAGATAGTCCCTTGCCTGTGCCTAGGAGGGAGGCAAGTTTCGCAAGACTCACAGAGATCCAAGTCTCTGTGAGCAACCTCAGAGGAGTCCATGTTAGAGACATTGTCAGGGAAGTCGAAGAATTACCTGAAGACATACTCATTGGCTGTGATGGATAACAGCCAAGATGTATCAGGGACTCTGAGGGGTTGAGAGTTAACAGGGGTGGCAATACCCTGATAACTCTCAGCACACTTTGGACATGCCATTTGTGTGTTCGAGACTATGAAGAATAAGGAAACTGTTTTTGACAACTGTTCCTTAAAGCATAATGAAAGACTACCAAGAATAGAAGGACATCATGTGACTGATGTGGGAACTTGTAAAAGCTTGTGTAGTCGACATCAAGTACTGTTTAAGTCAAACTCGTAACACTATAAATAGGATGTGTATCCATACATTAATGTTTAACACTTTGAGATATTAAGAACATTAGTGCATATAACTTAGTGAATCAAACAGCTACGACTGTATTCATAAGTTAGGGTTTATTGTTGTTCAAAGTGTGCACAACACATTGTCATCAAACTGTGTTATCCATAACACTTGTAATTCTTTATTATACAATAATAAGATTACGTTTGAAAAGTAATACCTTGTGTTGATTAAGTTAAGATTAGGGTTTCTTGCATTGATTAGGGACTTTCAATTGGTATCAGAGCGGTGTTTGATATTAAAACCTTCAAGAAACGTCGTTCTCAGTTTTATAATCAAGATCCACCATGCCGGAAACTTCTAGCCCACAATCACCTTCCACAAACCCATCTTCACCAACACTTAACCCTCCAGCCAATGACGATGATCTACCCCAACTCCTTGACTCAAGAGGTGGATCACACGTAACTAGTGTACCAGTCTTTGATGAAGAAGACTTTGCCAGTTGGAAGAGTCAATTTCTTGTATACCTTGATGGACTTGAACCTTTTCTCTTAGAAATTTTAGAAAATGGTCCATATATTCCCATGGCGCTTACATCCACTGAAGAAAATCCTCTTCCCAAACCTCTCAAACAATGGACTCCAACTGATAGGAAATTAGCAAACCAAGATAAACGTCTCAAAAGCATCATAATTTCCTGTCTTCCCAAGCATATCATGAAGTCTGTCATTCAGTGTCCCACAGCTAAACAAATGTGGACAGACCTCATTCTTGGCCATGAAGGACCCTCTGAAACAAGAGAGACAAAGATTCAGGCACTCAGACTTCAGTTTAATGCCTTTAAGTCACTTGAAGGTGAAAAGGTTCAGCAAACCTATACTAGGCTGAAGATTCTTCTAAATGACCTGGCTATGAATGATGTCACTATTGGTCAAGCTGAGATCAATGCTACTTTTGTCAACAGCCTTCCAAGAAAGTGGCTGAGCATGAATCAGACTCAGAGAGCTAACAACTCAATCAAAAATGATACCCTCGCTCAGCTCTATGGTAAGTACAATTATGAAGAAGGGCTGATCGATACTATCTACAAATCAGAGACTGAAAGATTTGTAGTCCAAGGAGCATCTTCCAAAGCTTTGATCTCTGCAACACATCCTCATGACAGCGATTCTGATATTGAAGAAGATACTCGTAGCAGCCAAGAATTCTTGTCAGACCTCAATGCAGAGTTCCATGAAAGAGCGTTGCTAGCCAACCAAAGAAGATACTACAAAAGATCTGGAAGAGTAGGATCAGCTAGTAAACCAACTGACAGGTCAAAAGAAACATGTTTTGCCTGTGGAAAGCTTGGACATTATCAAAAAGATTGTCCTTCTACCAAGACATCCTCACCCTCTTATCCATCAGCTTCATCTAAACCCTACAAGTTCAAACAACATAACAACTCATCTCAATCCAATTCTTCAGACACTGAGAAGAAAGATTACAAAAATAAGTACAAGGCACTTAAAGCTGAGTTAGAACAAATGAACTTGAAGATTGAAGCTCTGTCCAAAAAGAAAGGTGGTGAGAAAAAGACAGAGAAAGGGTTGGTTGCTGAAACTTATGATTGGAATGATGAACCACTGACTTCAGATGAAGAAGACACCACAAGAGTCAGGGCTTTTATGGCTGACACTAGGATTTTTAATCCTTAAAATTAAAGTTCGTTTTCCTCGATTCGACTCGAATTTTATTTCCGTTTTTACGTTTCAACTTAATTCGTTTTTGGTGCAATCTCTTTTTGGTATATTTATAAACTAATTTAAAAGCTATTTAAAAAGAAATCTATTATAATTAACTATTAAGACTAATAATTTGAAAATTTAACTAATTAAAAGAAACTTAAAAACTTTTAAATGAAACTTAATAAAAATAATTTTAATATGACTAAATAAAAACTTTTAATTAAAATCTATTTTTAAACAAAACTAAATAAATAAACTTTATAAAACTAATTTTAAAACTAATAAGAATTTAAACTAAATTTAAAAGTAATTAAAAATTTAACACATATTTTTTATCTTTTTTTTTATATTTAAAAAAAAACTGATTAAAAGAAAATAAAACTTTTTAATTAATTAAACCTAAACTATATTAAACTCTATTTAATAAAAGGCTGCCAAAGAATTTTACCCTATATTAATTAACTGTTGCACTATTAAACACAAAAACAGTTATAGATGAGATGGTTGGGTGCGTTTGTTACTATGCTAGAGGTCACAGGTTCGAGTCCCAGAGTGGACGGATTATAGCAAATATATTTTAAACTTTTTGGACTTTTGATATTTGGACATTTAAACAAATCTGAACAATTGGTTCAGTTTGTTTTTAGCAATTAAATCAGTAATTAAATAAGCAGCTAGCAGATACAAGCAGAAACAAATAAGCTCACCAAATCGAATCAGCCAAGACGAAAAAGCAAATAAGCATATGAGCAATAAGCTGATATCTAATAAACTGAATAAGCAGAAATAGATAAGCTGAAAATAAACAAGGTAAAAGCTATTCCTAAGAAAACTGATTATCTAATAAGCTTATGAATATAAAAACGTAGATCCAAACACCCTTAACTCAACACAAAGCAAATCTGTCAAATAAGCAACCCTACGATAAGCAGAATCTAAACTCAAATAAGCTATTAAATAAGCAAAAACAAATAAGCTAATAAACTTACTAACCAAACAGATTCCAAACTCTAAGCAGTTTCCAAACAATAGAACTAAACAAACCTACAAACTGATTTCCAACTAAACAAGCAGATTCGAGCTATCCTACAACTTAAACGAGACTAATTAAACGTAAGCAAATCCTAACAGCCTCAAATCCAAACTCAATAATCCAATAACAATAGCAGTTACAAACAATTGCTCAACAGATTAAAGAACAAACCAAATAAACATTAGAAGCAATAAAATTAAAAGGAGGATCAAACCGATTGACGACAGCCGTTGGGACGTAGCGTCGCGCTGAGCGAGCTCAAATCGGTACCGTAACACCAAACAAACACCTCTTTCGATTTAAACCGTCAACACATCAATCTTCTTTGATCCAAACAAAACTAACACCAACTTAAACCGAAACCAGAATACTTCTCGAACCCACAACTTTGTATGAACAGTAGCCTCTAATTATAATCTCCCAGTGGGGAGATTATTACTTTTCTTTTATCTCTTTTTTTTTTTTATATTCTTTATATCACGAAATCCAACGAAGAACAGTAACTAATATAACTTTAACAGATTTTAAAAAAAAAACAAGAGCAGTATCCAATAAATCTAAAAAGACTTTTTCATTAATTTAAATAAAACATTACAATACTTGGAAATTGAAATTACAAAATTGAAACCCTAATTAACTAATTTCTAAAAATTAAAAATAAGAGAAAAGCATAAAAATTACATGTGAGAGAGGGGTTTTTATAGCCAATCCCAAGGCTGTTGGTGTAAACTTGGTGAGCACGGTGGATCATCGTGGCCATTGATCTCTTCTCTTTCTTCTTTCTCTTTGATCCAACGGTGGAAATGAGGTCCTTATCACGCGGATTGCCAACGTGGAGTGGGAGATGTGCTCTTTGTGCTTCTTTGGAGATTGCTAATTGGTGGAATTAGGGATGTGAGGTGTTAGACCCAATAGAAATCAGCCACGTAGCCTTTAGCCTCCATCTTTCTCTTCCGAAAAATTGGGGGATTTAATTCCCAATCACGTGATAAACACGTGGGATCAAAAACCCCCATGTTAATTAACCTTTTTACCCAATTAGGGTTTATGAACAGTGATTTATTTTACTGGTTATGAAAGGTTGGAGAAGAAAGCTTTGTTTCTATCGAAAATATGAGAGAGAGATAATGGGAAATTGTGTGAATGGGTAAATAATAAACAAGTGGGTGGGTGAAGGTCTTTGTTTGTATCGAGAGTAAATGGGGATGGGTAAAAAAAATCGTTTCTTAAAAAAACGTGTGTGTGGGAGGTTGGACTGGTCAAGCAAATGCCAAAGTAAATACCAATTTACTTCTTTTCGTTTCTTTTGCATCCAATTGGGCCTGGCCCAAAGATTCTTAGTAGTCCCGTTTCTTGGTGTAATGGGTTTGTGGCCTAAATGTTTTCATCCGTCTAAAGTTTCCACTTGGGCCAATATCAAATTAAAGTAATACTTGAATTTCAAATGGACTATTAAGCCCATTATCCCAAATGTGGGTCCCACTTGGCCGTAAACTTGAGTCCGTAAATAGAATCGAGTTGACAAATGATAAAATCCGCTAAAGTCGAACTCATTTTGGCTCTTTAAGATCTTTTTCATCAATCTCGTGTCGGTTTTCATCGGTTTCCGTGATCTTTGCACACTTTTGGACTTTTGATCTTGTCTTTGACTCTTTCTTGACTTTTCTTCGACATTTGACCGTGAAATCCCGTGTTTTCTCTTCTTTTGATCATTTGTACCTATTTAACACACAAAACACAAAGCCACGCGTAATTCCGACATTTAAGATGTAAAACACATGATTAGGTTTTGTTTTTCCATGATTTTAGTGGCAAAAGGATAAGTGTTTACACACTTATTAAATCCCCTACACTTGACCATTGCAATGACCCCATGCAATGTATTATTTTAAAGCATAAAATTACATTTTTCTCATAATTAATCCATCTCGGCCTTTATTACTATTACCACTACTACTATGACGAAAAGATAAAAACTTAAAAAGGAGACAAAAGTAATGACAAATTATTAGCTTGAAATTATTTGAAGGATAAACTCGTAAAGAAATCTAAGACTTGAATTAGGGCTTCGGTGTCATGAATATTAATCACCCTCAAGTTTCACGTTCCTCATACCAAGCTTAAAAACGAGATCATTGAAACTATAAGTTATCACAACTAACACTTACTCATGTGGTTTAGTTAATCACTTAGACCCCCTTATTCCTACGGTGTATCTCTTGTATTTTATTTTTGTCTTGAATGATCACGAGGATGCATTTTTGACTTATTTCGATAATTTATTAAGGCCGAAAATAAAGTGGGACGATTTAATCAATAGTTAGCTAAAGGACAAAATCTTTTAAAACTGCTTCTCGAAACCTCAAAAAGTTCATATCTTGGCATAACTCGTTTCACGATTTGAGACCTTTCTCGGACCGATATTTGGCTTGTACTTCAAACTTCAAATCTTGAGAGACGATCTTGAAATTATGGTCTTCTCGTCATTTTGGTATACATCTTCATAAGGAGTGAAAGATGCTTCAAACGTTGACAACGACTTCTTCATTTATCCTCTTCTTTATTTAGGATTTTGATATACAACGATCCGCCTCCTTTTCGGACTTGGATCTATTTATCCTCATACCTTGTTAGGGTCTTTTTGGATAGACTTCTCCATGATCTTTAGGGGAGTAATTGCTTCTCGTCGTGTGTCTTGATCCTTCATATTGATTTGGATTAATGATCTTCACATCATCTTAGGATCTTTAGCAAAAAGTGAATCCTCATGCCTTGTTAGGGCCTTTTTGGACTCGGGTATCCTCATGCCTTGTTAGGGCCTTTTTGGATAAGCCAATCTTCGCGTCCCGTTTCAATAAGTTATGCCTTGGCTATGAACTCTAATTAATACCGAGCAACTTTTAAACGATCTTGTGCTAGAAGCTAAGTAACCTTTTAAATCGTACAACCTTATTTATTGCAAATATATTTATTAACAAGTGATGGGAGAAAAAGCTCATAACTAACTCACATAAGTTAATGAAAGAATACCAAACTTATAATTAACTCTATCATTTCTCGTTCTCCACAATTTAAAATCTCAAAGAATGAGACTCGTGGATGCTTAGCCTAATAAACCAATTAAGGTCCATATGGTTAAGGATACTAGCTAGAGTAAACTTGGATAAGTAAACTCGGGTTGAGTCAAAATATTCACGACGGGCCTAATATATCAAAGATATCTAAACTTATTAAAACCATTTTATTTATTTATTTATTTTTGACTTTATTTTTGGAATAGAAAATATAAGATGCGATGATAAAAGGAAAGAAAATAAATAAAAATACTACTAGGCCAAAATAGATCAAAAATTTGAAAAAGGTTGAAAATTTTTAAAATTTTCCGGTTAAATGGGGTCAAATTCATGGAAAAGGCCACTAAAATTTCGATAGAAATCCCCCCTACACTTAAGATAAACATTGCCCTCAATGTTTAAGCATGTGGGAGAATAAACTCCCCTACACTAAGGACATTGAGTGCGTTGTTTAAATCGAGCTAAGGAAAGGACAACTAAAGTGATTACATTTATTCGTTTTAAGATAGAATCACAATAGCAAAAACTTATCGAAGGAACCGGGTACACGGGTAACACGGGAACACGGGTCTCGTCAAAAGTACCAAAAGTGGATCATCAAAGCACATGTCCCTGCACACAATCACAACACACGAACAACCTACTAGGCTCCCCCTACACTTATTGGTGAAAATGGGTGAAAGGATGGAAAAGGTAAAAATCTAACCTAGTTATACGATGCTTGATTTTTTTCATCACGAGTCTCTAGCTCGACTCGAATTCCCGAATATCATCATTCAAATGGGAAAATCATGGAAAACCGAGATTTCCAAGGGAGGAAAATCTCTCCATGATAGAGGTGAAACAAAATCATATAAGGCATACCCCATAAAAATCCACCCGGGTCAAACACATAATTTCCATCACAAAAGAAAATATACCCCGAGGTGGTACGCAAGTCATAGAAAAGTGGGGTATCCTTAGGCAAAAGTCTCTTACTAGGGAAGGTAAGGTGGTATGGCAATGAAAGCACAAAAGTCTCTATTCCCGGATCAAACACCGGTTCCTTAATGGGAAAATAGCAAGAGGTGACGACATTTAAGCTCAAAATATCATCAAAATCCATGGTGGGAAAGTCGTCCTCTTCCAAACTTGATGTGAAAACATAAGTATCGTCGGAGTCATAGGAAAACTCTTCCTCATGAGGAAAATAGGTATTTAGAAAGATATCTAAATCCTCCTCAAATGGAATAACCTCTAAAGTAGGTATGATCTCTAAGAGTGGAGGATCCTCCTCAATAGTCATGACCTCTAAAATTGGAGTATAGAAGTCAAAAGGAGTCTCCATGGAAGAATCACTCATAGAGATATGAGGTGCATTAAAATCATGGGGTGGGTCATCAAAATTAATGAGATCACTTAAAGAAGTGTCATCATCGTAGGTATCAAAGATTGGTTGATCATAAATGGGTGGGTCAAAAGTGGGTGGGTCAAAAGACGAGTCGTCTAAGCCGAAAATAGTGTGATCACTTGAAGAAGTGTCATCACTATAAGTGTCATAAATAGGAGTTTCAAAAATTTGAGGCTCTAAGGGAAGGGATGAGTTTATCACAAAATCATTTTGAGTAGACTTTTCAATTCCAAAGGATTAATAAAAATCTCATCATTATCATAATTAAGAACATCAATCATATTAACCGACTCTTTTCCATTTGATTTTGTTGTGATTTTTCCCATTTTAAAAACTTGTTGTTCATCCCTAACCCTAAGAATTAACTCCCCTTCGGCTACATCAACTAAGGCTCTTCCAGACCTTAAGAATGGTCTACCAAGTATTAACGGAATACGAGGATCCATCTCATAGTCGACGACGACAAAGTCTACGGGAAAAGTGAAAGTACCGACTCTAACAAAAACATCTTCGGCAATACCAACGGGGTATGCGAGAGTTCGATTAGCTAACTCTAAAGTCATACGAGTCGGTACAAGGTCGGGTAATGACAATTGTTTCCAAACCGAAAGTGGCATAAGATTGATGCTAGCGCCGAGATCCTCTAAAGCCATACAATCATCGATTTGAGGAAACGAGCAAGGTAACACAAATCATCCGGGATCTCCTAGCTTTTCGGGAAGCTCTTTGAGAAGAATCGCGGAACAATTCTCATTTAAACGGGTGTTAACGAGCTCAACCATTTTTTCCTTCTTATTGAGCAAATCTTTAAACATTTTCACAAATTTTGGCATTTGAGCAAGTGCTTCAATAAGGCTTACATTAACATTCACATTGGAAATCATTTTTAAAAAGTTAGAGACATGAATGTCATCTTTGTTGAGCACTTTAGTCTTGCCTAACCTAGATGGATAAGGAATATTAGGCTTAGGTTGAGAAGGAGAAGGACTCGCTTCTTGAACAACCGTAGGAATAGGCTCTTTCGGCAATGGAGGGCTAGAACTAGGAGTGGTAGTGGGCGGAATCACCGGAGGGGGAGTAGGATTACTCATTATGACCTCCGGGCCTTGTCTCTCCTTCATGGGCGAAGAGATGGAAGGTCCCACTAAATTGGCTCCACTTCGAGTATTGATAGCACTCACATTAGCACGAGGGTTAATCTCGGTATTTGATGGTAAGGCACCTTGGGGTCTAAGGGTTTGCAACATAGTCAAAAATCTCTTATCATTGGACTCTTGCATTTGTCTAGTCGATGCTTGCATAGCTTGCATGATTTTCTCATGTTCGGTCAATTTTTGTAGAACCAAGTCCATTTGAGGATTTTGCATAGTCATTTGATTGAACCCTTGATTGTTAACCCCTTGATTAGGAAAACCTTGGTTTTGATATTGAGATTGAAAACCGTTGTTATTATAAACACTTTGGTTATTATTTTGAAAACCTTGATTTTGACCATTAAAATTCCCTTGATTAGCATTCCCTTGAAAATTACCCATTTGAGGACCTTGGTTCCTATTGTGGTATTGGGTATTTTGGGCGGGTGGTGGTGGTCTTTGAGGTGCTACAAAACCCGGGGGAGCCAAATAATTAGTAAAATGGTTAACATCAACATTAGGTTTAAATTGAACCCTCTCATTAGCATTAAAAGCACAAACTTGTTGTTGTTGATTATAAACCTTGTCACAATTGAAATATGAATGTGGTCCACCACAAGTCTCACACGTTTCACTATTATCTTTCACGTCATGCACATGTGTAGTGATGGCATCGGTTCTTAGAGCAAGGGTTTTCACAATTGAAGTAAGCTCCTTAATTTGATCATTCACCTCATTATTACTCGTACTAGCACTTGCCATATTAGCCCTAACACTTTTGGTTTGCACTTTTGCCTTGTTCTCAATAATGGCCCAAGCCTCGTTCATTGTTTTCACAAGAATATTACCCCCCGCGGCACTATTAAGTGAGTCTTGGTTGTTTAGAGTTAAACCATTATAAAACATGTTGATTTGATGAACTTTAGTAAAACCGTGTTGTGGACATTTTCTCAAAAGATCTTTAAAACGATCCCAAGACTCACTAAACGTTTCCCCATATTGTTGTTCAAAGTTGATTATTTCATTCCTTAAGGAAGTAGTCCGTGATGGTGGAAAAAAGTAGTTAATGAACTTGGTCTCTAAATCAATCCATGTAGTAATACTTTGGGGTGGTTCCTTATCAAGCCAAATCCGGGCTTGTCCCTCGAGGGAAAAAGGAAAAAGTTGGAGGCGAACGGCCTCTTGTGGCACCCCATTGTATTTGACGGTATTTGCTAATTGGATGAATCGTTTGATATGAGCGTGTGGGTCATCATTAGTACGACCTAAAAATGGTGTAGCGGAAACCATTCGAATAAAATCCGGTTTAAGTTCAAAATAATTAGCTCCAATGGTCGGCACCACAATCGCGTCATCGTTTCCTTCAACGTGAGATTGAAGAATCTCAATCATTGGTCGATTATCCGTTGCCATCGTTATGTCGAAAGCTCGATTCTCGGGATCGGCTTGAATGACGGTCTTTTTGTTTTTCTTCTTCTTCTTTTTGGAAGAATTAGAAGTATTTGGTACACCACTCGGTATGTATGTACGCGCGCGAGTGCGCATACAATTAAAACTTTGGAATGAGGTAGGTGACCTCGGTCGACTTTGAGAGGAAAAGGATTTTCCCTCTCGAGGAGCAATATGAAAAATCTACAAAAATATATACTTAAGTACTACTTGAGTCGGCAAACCAATAATCGGTCGTCCCTCTCAATATACGCACAAGCAAGCGGGGAAACGAGGTGGCACAAAGCACTTAAAAACCTTTTTCCTTAGACGACCTTTTATAGCGCGTCGCCTTATACCCACCTTATAGTTTGTATATATCGAGTTCAAACGTCTTACTAGTATTTATCTATTTTGCCTTTTTATTTCGTTAAGGATTCGAATACAATAGTTAGGTGATGAAATCCCAACTAAGGCCTTATTTGATAAGTAGGTAATTTATTGTGCTACGTAATATAATATAGTAAAAGAAAAATCTTTTTGTATTTTTTTTTAGAAAAAATATATATTCACAAGAAAAACGAAAGAAATCGAATAAGAAAAATAACAATAATACGTAATATTTTTGGTGTAATACGTTTAGGAAAACGTATTACGTTTTTGCTTTTTTAATTTTTTTGTTGCAATTCTTAGGAAAGAAATTGCTTTTGTGATTTTTTTAATTTTTTTGTAATTTTAGGTTTTTGATTTTTTTGTGTTTTTGATTTTGTGTGCAAGAAACATAACGTTCAAAGAATGAACGGATCCCAAAATCCAAACGTCTTCACGAAAAAATCGTCAATCGTACGAGCGAAGCGGCAGCGGCGCCATTTTGACACTAGGATTTTTAATCCTTAAAATTAAAGTTCGTTTTCCTCGATTCGACTCGAATTTGATTTCCGTTTTTACGTTTCAACTTAATTCGTTTTTGGTGCAATCTCTTTTTGGTATATTTATAAACTAATTTAAAAGCTATTTAAAAAGAAATCTATTATAATTAACTATTAAGACTAATAATTTGAAAATTTAACTAATTAAAAGAAACTTAAAAACTTTTAAATGAAACTTAATAAAAATAATTTTAATATGACTAAATAAAAAATTTTAATTAAAATCTATTTTTAAACAAAACTAAATAAATAAACTTTATAAAACTAATTTTAAAACTAATAAGAATTTAAAATAAATTTAAAAGTAATTAAAAATTTAAAACATATTTTTTATCTTTTTTTTTTATATTTAAAAAAAAACTGATTAAAAGAAAATAAAACTTTTTAATTAATTAAACCTAAACTATATTAAACTCTATTTAATAAAAGACTGCCAAAGAATTTTACCCTATATTAATTAACTGTTGCACTATTAAACACAAAAACAGTTATAGATGAGATGGTTGGGTGCGTTTGTTACTATGCTAGAGGTCACAGGTTCGAGTCCCAGAGTGGACGGATTATAGCAAATATATTTTAAACTTTTTGGACTTTTGATATTTGGACATTTAAACAAATCTGAACAATTGGTTCAGTTTGTTTTTAGCAATTAAATCAGTAATTAAATAAGCAGCTAGCAGATACAAGCAGAAACAAATAAGCTCACCAAATCGAATCAGCCAAGACGAAAAAGCAAATAAGCATATGAGCAATAAGCTGATATCTAATAAACTGAATAAGCAGAAATAGATAAGCTAAAAATAAACAAGGTAAAAGCTATTCCTAAGAAAACTGATTATCTAATAAGCTTATGAATATAAAAACGTAGATCCAAACACCCTTAACTCAACACAAAGCAAATCTGTCAAATAAGCAACCCTACGATAAGCAGAATCTAAACTCAAATAAGCTATTAAATAAGCAAAAACAAATAAGCTAATAAACTTACTAACCAAACAGATTCCAAACTCTAAGCAGTTTCCAAACAATAGAACTAAACAAACCTACAAACTGATTTCCAACTAAACAAGCAGATTCGAGCTATCCTACAACTTAAACGAGACTAATTAAACGTAAGCAAATCCTAACAGCCTCAAATCCAAACTCAATAATCCAATAACAATAGCAGTTACAAACAATTGCTCAACAGATTAAAGAACAAACCAAATAAACATTAGAAGCAATAAAATTAAAAGGAGGATCAAACCGATTGACGACAACCGTTGGGACGTAGCGTCGCGCTGAGCGAGCTCAAATCGGTACCGTAACACCAAACAAACACCTCTTTCGATTTAAACCGTCAACACATCAATCTTCTTTGATCCAAACAAAACTAACACCAACTTAAACCGAAACCAGAATACTTCTCGAACCCACAACTTTGTATGAACAGTAGCCTCTAATTATAATCTCCCAGTGGGGAGATTATTACTTTTCTTTTATCTCTTTTTTTTTTTTTTTATATTCTTTATATCACGAAATCCAACGAAGAACAGTAACTAATATAACTTTAACAGATTTTAAAAAAATACAAGAGCAGTATCCAATAAATCTAAAAAGACTTTTTCATTAATTTAAATAAAACATTACAATACTTGGAAATTGAAATTACAAAATTGAAACCCTAATTAACTAATTTCTAAAAATTAAAAATAAGAGAAAAGCATAAAAATTACATGTGAGAGAGGGGTTTTTATAGCCAATCCCAAGGCTGTTGGTGTAAACTTGGTGAGCACGGTGGATCATCGTGGCCATTGATCTCTTCTCTTTCTTCTTTCTCTTTGATCCAACGGTGGAAATGAGGTCCTTATCACGCGGATTGCCAACGTGGAGTGGGAGATGTGCTCTTTGTGCTTCTTTGGAGATTGCTAATTGGTGGAATTAGGGATGTGAGGTGTTAGACCCAATAGAAATCAGCCACGTAGCCTTTAGCCTCCATCTTTCTCTTCCGAAAAATTGGGGGATTTAATTCCCAATCACGTGATAAACACGTGGGATCAAAAACCCCCATGTTAATTAACCTTTTTACCCAATTAGGGTTTATGAACAGTGATTTTTTTACTGGTTATGAAATGTTGGAGAAGAAAGCTTTGTTTCTATCGAAAATATGAGAGAGAGATAATGGGAAATTGTGTGAATGGGTAAATAATAAACAAGTGGGTGGGTGAAGGTCTTTGTTTGTATCGAGAGTAAATGGGGATGGGTAAAAAAAATCGTTTCTTAAAAAAACGTGTGTGTGGGAGGTTGGACTGGTCAAGCAAATGCCAAAGTAAATACCAATTTACTTCTTTTCGTTTCTTTTGCATCCAATTGGGCCTGGCCCAAAGATTCTTAGTAGTCCCGTTTCTTGGTGTAATAGGTTTGTGGCCTAAATGTTTTCATCCGTCTAAAGTTTTCACTTGGGCCAATATCAAATTAAAGTAATACTTGAATTTCAAATGGACTATTAAGCCCATTATCCCAAATGTGGGTCCCACTTGGCCGTAAACTTGAGTCCGTAAATAGAATCGAGTTGACAAATGATAAAATCCGCTAAAGTCGAACTCATTTTGGCTCTTTAAGATCTTTTTCATCAATCTCGTGTCGGTTTTCATCGGTTTCCGTGATCTTTGCACACTTTTGGACTTTTGATCTTGTCTTTGACTCTTTCTTGACTTTTCTTCGACATTTGACCGTGAAATCCCGTGTTTTCTCTTCTTTTGATCATTTGTACCTATTTAACACACAAAACACAAAACCACGCGTAATTCCGACATTTAAGATGTAAAACACATGATTAGGTTTTGTTTTTCCATGATTTTAGTGGCAAAAGGATAAGTGTTTACACACTTATTAATGGCAATAGCTGAGGATGAACCAGCTGTTGGAAAAGGTGATGCTAGATCAGGACAATGGGTTGACATCACAATGAAAAAGGTACACAGGCTTTTATCTATGTCTGATAGTGATGAACGTAAGCATGTCCTGGATTACACCATTGTTGATTTGCACTTTGTTGAGGAACAAAGAAAGAACCTACTTGATAAGTTTCACTCTGTTAAATCTGAAATGATAAATGCTAAGGCTGAATGTGAAACTCTCAGGCGGGTTAATTTAGAGAAAATATCCCTACAAAATGAAGTAGCTAGATTAACCTTGAAAAACATAGCTTTAAATGATCAAGTCACTGAATTGAACAAGATTATTGCAAAATGGCTGTGTGCTAGGTTTACTATTGATGAATTGCTTAGGGATGAAGTGCCTGCTGATTTAAAAAGGGATATATCTGCTAAGAAAAATAAACTGAGGATTCTCACCAAACCCAAAGACATTGTCTTTAAATCTACAGAGACTATTCATATGTCAGATACCTCTTTGACAAATGACCCTGTCTCTGAAGATGTGGTTGAGCTACCACCTTTGCCCAAACTCTATGGAGTTGAACCTAGCAGTTCTTCTAGATCTGCTAAGGATGAACTTAGGACAGATATTGAGAATCCTCCAGCTAAAGTTTTTCATGTGCCTGCTAAACAAGTAGCTTTAAAGCATGTTACTACCAAAGCTGTGAATAAGGTTGACCCTACCACTGAAGATCGCCTGTTGTCTCTTATGAAAGAAGTAGAACTCTTGAAACAACACATTAAGCCTTCCGCTGAATGCTCTACTTCTCATGAACCTAAGTCAGTCCTAGGTGAACCCAAAGGGGAAAGGTTAATCAAACCTTATTGCAATGTATGTAAAAATTCTCACCATTCGAACTTAGATCATGACAGACACATGGCAGCTAAAAGAGCTCAGACACCCTCTAGGGACAGACCACAGAGTTCCAAAAGGCAACAGGGAAATTACAAACCTTATCCTCCCTGTAAATTATGTGGGTTCACAGACCATCACTCAGACGAGTGTGGTGACTTCCCTGGGTGTGATATCTGTGGGAGTTATAACCATGAAACAATGAACTGTCCATCCCAACGCCAAAAGTTTTTCAGGAATACAAGAGTTGCTAACAAGCAATTCAGAGAACCCACTGGAAAGTGGGTTCACCATAGGAACTAATCTGTTTCTATGTATCTGTGCAGAAATATCTCAAGGAATCGGTATGGTATCTAGATAGTGGCTGTTCTAGACACATGACAGGGATTCAACAATACCTGCACAGATACTCAAAGGAGCCAGGTCCTAAAGTGGTGTTTGGAGATAACTCTTCAGGTGACACAGAAGGATATGGCTCAGTGAACTGCAATGGGATCACATTTACCAGGGTTTCATATGTGAATGGTCTTAAACATAATCTTATTAGCATCAGCCAATTATGTGATGTTGACTATAAGGTTTTGTTTACTAAGACTCAGGTAACCATATTCAACAAAAACAACGATGTTGTGCTTATTGCACCTAGAAGGAGAGATGTATATGTCATCAACATGGCTGTGTGCTCTGAAGACAGCTCAAATTGTTTTCTTGCCAAAGCCTCTGAAAGTGTCAACTGGCTGTGGCACAAAAGACTGTCTCATCTCAACTTCAAGAACATCAATAAGATAGCCACTCAAAACTTGGTTGCTGGTCTACCTTCAGTAATGTTTTCCAAAGACAAAACTTGTTCTGCCTGTGTCAAAGGAAAACATCACAGGTCTTCATTCAAGACTAGGCAATCATTCTCTATTGACAAGTGCTTACATCTCCTTCACATGGATTTGTTTGGGCCTGTCAAACCTCAAACCATTAATCACAACAAATACACCTTGGTTATAGTTGATGAATTTTCAAGATACACATGGGTGTTCTTCCTCAGAAGGAAAAGTGATGCAGCTGAAACCATCATGTCCTTCATCAGACAGGTTGAAAATATGAATGATGTTAGAGTCAAAGCTTTAAGAAGTGATAATGGTACAGAATTCAAGAATCATCAACTTGAATCTTTTTGTGATGAAAAAGGGATTTCTCAGAACTTCTCTTCAGCTGGCACTCCTGAACAAAATGGTGTGGCTGAAAGAAGAAACAGGACTTTGATTGAAGCGGCAAGAACTATGTTAAATGGTGCAGCCTTACCAAAGCAATTTTGGGGAGAAGCTGTTCATACTGCCTGCTACACTCAAAATAGGTCAATCATTGTCAAAAGACATGGTAAAACCTCCTATGAAGTTTTCAGAAAAAGATCTCCAGACGTCAGCTATTTTCATGTGTTTGGATGCCCTGTGTTTATTTATAACTACAGGGATAAACTTGGAAAGTTTGATGAAAAAGCTGATGATGGTTTCTTTTTGGGATACTCTCTAACAGCCAAAGCCTTCAGAGTATTCAACATCAGAAGACAAGAAGTAGAAGAAACATTCCATGTTAGATTCAATGAAGATGATGAAGTCATACAGAGAACAGGAACAGAGGGTGATGAAATAGATTTTAATGAAAATATTTCTTTCCCAAGTGATGAGTTCACAGAACCCAGACCTACCTGTCATCATCACTCCAACACTCTCACTCCTTATGTCCCTGCCTTTGAGCCTCTGTCAACTCACAACATAGAAGTTCCTACCTCTCAGGAACTTGATGAAGAAGAACCACAAATCTCTGATGATCCTTCTCATGATATTGATGACTCACCAATTCTTCAAATCCCTGAAGATTCTCCTGCTGATAATGAAATAGCTTCCCTTGAAATGGCTGAAGAAGACTCTGACACTGAAATAGTCTTTGAAGAAAGCCCTCCTAGTCAGCAGGATGAGACTCAACTTGCATCAGATGTGCCCTCAAGTACCCTTGTCCTTGAATCCCCAGCTCCTCAAAATAAGTGGTCAAGAGATCAACACATACTTCTTGTCAATATTATTGGGGAACCAAATGCAGGGGTCACAACAAGACAGCGAATCCAAGACTCTGAGTCAGCCTCAGCCAATAAATGTCTCTTTGCTGAATTTCTCTCACAAATTTAACCTAAAAGAGTTGCTGAGGCACTAGTAGAAGAAGGATGGGTAGCTGCTATGCAAGAATAAATCAATCAGTTCAAAAGGAACAAAGTATGGACACTAGTGCCAGCCCCACCTGGAAAGAATATCACAGGCACTAGATGGATCTATAGAAATAAGATGGACGAAATTGGGAACATCATCAGGAACAAGGCAAGATTGGTAGCACAGGGTTTCTCTCAGACTGAAGGAATTGATTATGATGAAACATTTGCACCTGTTGCTAGACTTGAGGCCATCAGAATCATCCTTGCTTATGCTGCCTATATGAACATCACTGTGTATCAGATGGATGTTAAGAGTGCCTTCCTCAATGGTGATTTGGCTGAGGAAGTGTATGTGGCACAACCTGAAGGATTTGAGAACAGCGAGTTTCCCAATCATGTGTACAGACTTCACAAGGCAATGTATGGTCTGAAACAAGCTCCAAGAGCATGGTATGAAACTCTTTCAAATTTCTTAACTGAAAATAAATTTATCAGGGGTTCTATTGATAAAACACTCTTTACCTTCAAGGACAAGAGTGATTTCATCATTGTGCAGATTTATGTGGATGATATCATCTTTGGGTCAACAAATGTCAATCTTAGTAAACGTTTTGCTAAATTAATGACCAAGAAATATGAGATGAGTATGATGGGTGAATTAACTTACTTTTTGGGCTTTCAAATTAAACAATGTCCTAAGGGAATTTCTATTTGTCAAGAAAAGTATGTTAAGGATTTACTTAAAAAATATGACTTAGCTGATTGTGCATCAGTGAAATGCCCCATGCTTCCACCCAACAACTTGGGCCCTGATGAGTCAGGGGTCTCTGTCAATGAGACTTTATATAGAGGCATGATTGGGTCACTGATGTATCTAACAGCCAGTCGTCCAGATATCCAATTCTCCACATGTCTCTGTGCAAGGTACCAAGCTAACCCAAAAGAATCCCATCTAGTGGCTGTTAAGAGAATTTTCAGGTATCTCAAAGGAACACCATCCCTAGGTCTATGGTATCCAAAGGAATCAGGCTTTGATCTCAAGGCCTATTCAGATTCAGATTATGTTGGATGCTGTATTGACAAGAAAAGCACTTCAGGCAGTTGTCAAATCCTAGGAGGAAAATTGGTTGGATGGAGTGCTAAGAAGCAAAACTCTGTGGCTATGTCTTCAGCTGAAGCAGAATATGTCGCGGCAGCCAGCTGTTGTGCTCAGGTGCTCTGGATGAGAAGTCAATTGGCTGACTATGAAATCTTGTATGACAAAGTACCAATCTTTTGTGACAACACCAGCGCCATTGCCATATCCAACAACCCTGTTCTTCACTCTCGTACCAAACACATTGATATCAGGTATCATTTCATCAGGGATCATATAATGAAGGGAGATATTGAGCTGCATTTTGTTCCCACAGAGCTGCAACTAGCTGATATCTTTACAAAGCCTTTGGCTGAACCTTCGTTCAACAGGCTAGTTGCTGAGCTAGGGATGCTCAATATCTCAAAGCCTGTGGCTTGATATTAAATGTGTTCATTAAATGATTGATTCTATATTAAATGTTTTTCACATGAAACTAGGTAGTTACTTTCCAAGTAAATGCAAAAAACATTCTCAAATATTTAATCATTTATTTTTCGGATAACGAGGAGACAAACTTTTTGAAAGGTCAAGGGGACCCACTTGAGCAGTCATTTTCGCACCTTGCATTTAATACGGTTGAATAACTGTTCACTTAAGTTTTAATATATATTGTCTTCTTTCTCTTCTCACCCACCACCATTCTAAAATCTCTTCTCTCTCTAAGTTCTTATCTCTCTCAACCATCCGCCATTTTCATTCACCTTCAACCTCAAATCCATGGCGTTTTCCGTTCCAAAAGCCTCCAATGTTAACTTCGAGATCAATGAGAGTATCCTCGCCTCCAACAACGCCATTGGATGGATTAAGGCACCAAACAGCACCTATTCAGATCTGGTAAATTTCATGCAGAATTGTGACCTAAATGAAGCCTTCACCAAATCTCCATCCACCTTTTACCAAGAATACCTTAGGGAATTCTGGTATTCTGCTGAAGTAGTAGAAGACACCATTACATTTAGCCTTTCATGCAATGAACATCCTTTTGCCTTCTCCCTTAAAGACTTTTCTAGTGTGTCCGGACTAAAACATGGAGATGAATGCCTGAAGGCAGTTGACAAAAAGGCTGTCAAGGAAGCCCTGGCCACACTCAACCCTTACCATGACGGTAAACCCTGCCCTTACACCAGCTGAGGTCCTCGCCAAATCCCCTCTGAAGATTAAATATTTCACTCCTATGTGGCGTGTCCTCTTCACCCACATTGTGAAGTCCCTGGGAGGAATGCAGGGATCACAGGATCAGATGTCGTTCAATCATCAGGCTATTGCGTATGGTTTAATCTGGGGAGCTGATGTTGACGTTGGAAGCATCCTATTCTCAAACCTGGTAGAACAACTGAAGGGAAGGAATCGGGTCAGGGAAAAGAACATCTGTTATGTGCGCTTCCTGTCCCTGATCTTTGAAAGTTTGCTGGGAGATAACTACCACAACAAGGCCTTGACTGCTCTTAAGCCCTATCGCATCACAGGCGCCATCTACAAGGAAATAGGAGCTGAGGATATCCCTGTCACCGCCCATATGCTGAACGTAGCCAACCAGGTACCAAATGCTGAGAAGCCCTTGCTCCCTTCCTCTGAGAAGGTGAATACTTCTAGTGTTGCTGGCAAGTCTATGTCTTTGACCCCTGGGCAGTACACTACTAAGTCCAAGGCTTCATCTGGCCAACAACCAAAGAAGAAGAAAATCCCCTCTTCTTCCCACTCCAAAGCTGTTATTAAGGCCAAGGAAAAGAAGACTGACACCGCCTCTGGTCCAGATACTCTTGTGGATTCAGACTCTTTGGCTGACAAACAACAAGCGTCTAGTGTCTCTAAGTCAGCTGAGACAACAGGAAACCAGCCAAATCAAGCTGATATCTCACAGGTAATCAGTGTACATTTTTAGAGGTTCACAAGCAGCCACTCTTATTTGTCTGTAGGAGAGAGTGGTGAAGTTAGGGTAATCCTCGACCCATAGAAGTCTGTCATTACACTTAGCATACTTTAAGACTTCTGTACACCCTGTCTTTGCACCAGGGAATGATTCATTTGTGTTTATAAAGCACCCCGATGACCCTGAACCCTCTAGACAGTATTCAGGCTAACAACAACCTGAATATACTAATGTCTCAACCTTGATCAGCTGTACTTCACACAGCCTCTTGGTTCCCTCCTTATAAAGAGTCCCAAAGGATTTATCCTTTCAGGGGGAGCTGAATCATCACCCTCAGCTTTCCTAGGGGCAGCGTAACAGGCGACCTACAACAACATATGTTTCACTTTTAAAAGAGTCCCAAAGGTTTTATCTTTTGGGGGGGATGAATAATCACACTCAGCTTTCCTAGGGGCAGCGACTGGCGATCCATAAACAACATATGTTTCACAATCAAAAGAGTCCCAAAGGTTTTTCACCTTTTGGGGGGGCTGAATAATCACACTCAGCTTTCTTAGGGGCAGTAAATGGCGATCATTAACCACACTTTATTCACACTTAAAAGAATCCTAAGGATTTATCCTTTGGAGTGGCTGAGTGATATGAGTGATTTTACTCATATCATTTGTATCTTAAAACGAGCTTAAATTGCATAAAAACAGTAAATATGGCCTTGTATGTGCATGTTTTGTTGTTTCATGTGTGTAGGTACCAAGTTCACGAAAATCGACAAAAAACCGACACGAGATTGATGGAAAAGATCGAGGAAGCCAAAATCGAGTTCGATTTAGAGGATTTAATATTTAAATAAGTGATTTGGGCTTTGTGGGTCCTACTTTTAGAAAATGGGCCTAAAAGCCCATTTAAAGAAATCAATTTTTACTTTTGGTTTTATGTTTCAAATAAAAGCCCAAGACCAAATGAATAAAGGGACGAGTATTTACAACAAAGGTCCAAGTCCAAATAAAAGCCCAAAAGAAATAAAAAGAGACGAAGGAAAGTATTAAACTTTGTGGTCAACATTGGAGGTCAAAACCACTCGTCTGATACACACAAAGAGAAATAAAGAAAAGAAAAGACGCAGGAAGAAAATTGGGGAAAAGAAGCAACAGCCAAGAACCCTAGATAAAAGGGGATCCCAATTAAATCAACATTTGGCCTTCACGCGCCTCTTTTCAGATAATTAAGGGCAAAAGGTCGCGTGTCATACACGAATATTCCTAGTACCAAGTGCCAGGGTGGCACTTGGTTGCGTCACAAACCCTCCCTCATTGGTCAATCTACTGAAATCCCATCATAAGACCAATCATTACCTGCCAAGTCACCAAGAAACTAGCACAAAAATGCCAGGGTGGCAATCTGTGTGAGTTGGAAGGATTTTCGACCCTTGGATGATAACTGAAAGGAAAGAGAAAGAGAAGAGAAGATCTAATGGCTGTGATCATCCCTCATCATCAACAACCCCCTCTCTGTTCGCTATAAAACCCCCACCATTTTACTCAGAATGGTATCCCATTTTTTACTTTTTAGTATTATTATGCTTAAAATTAGATAGATTGTATTTTCTCTTGAAAGTATTGTAATCAGTTGAATTGATTTATTAATAAAATTTAGTTTTTGTTCAATCTTGTGCGTTTAAATTTTCTGCTCTTTTAATTGATCTATTTCTGATTTTAGCGATAATAATAAAAATAATGTTCAATTAAGCTTATTTATAGTTTAAATTGGATATTAGAAGTAAGAATGTGGAGAAACTTTCCCTACTGGAAAGTTTACAACATTACTATTTGAATATTGGAGCTGCTAAAAAGAGTTACTGTTACGATGCTGTTGGTATCAAGTTGCTGCTTATGGTGGTTCGATTGATGGTGATGTTTGGTTCGTTAATGGATTTTGGTGTCGATTCAGTCAAATCCGCTCAGCGCGCGATTTCCGCTCAACGGTTACTTCATACATCTGGTTAAGCTCAGTTACTTTTGTAAAGTTAGTATAATTAGATATTTTATTTATACTGTTATATGTGAATCTGCCTTTCTGTTCTGTTTGAATCCATGATTTTCAATTTTAAATGTGTATTCTGCTTATATTACCAGCTGATTACATGCTTAATGTTTTCCTTAGATCAGTAGCTTGATTCAAATTGTTTAGCTTTGCATTATTGTTGAATTTACTGATAGCGTATAGGCTTTACTAGTAGTATAATGTTCGTAGTGTAGTTTTTGATTTCACCTGCTTGAATTACTGTATCTGTTTAATTGTTAAGTTGATAAGCTGCTATATAAGTTGTTAGTTGATTCATCGTGTACTAGAGTGATTTTGCCTATTTCAACTAAGTTTGCTATTGATCTTATGAGGATGTTAGAGCGATTCAGTAGGATATTTATATGCTGTGAGTCGATTTTTAGGAGTTCCAAGTTAATCTGTTTTGGTAGTATTTCAATCTGTTTAGTCTGCAACTAGATGCTGCTGCATTCCCTCATTGATGTTTGTTACTGTTTTAAATCGATTGTGTCAGAAGTTGCTGTAGGATGTGATTATGTTACGGACTTATTTGATAGTTTAAGTCATTTTATTAGATCGTTTTCTTACTTTAATCTGATATCATTAAACGTGAATGTTAGATTTATTTTCTACTTTTGTTTAATTTGTTCCTTTTGAAGTTTGAATTGACTGTTTGCTGTAGTTCTTTATTTGATTCGTATACCTGCTGTATATGCTGCCATGTTTGATCATTAGTTTTAGGCTGTATGTTTGCCTGTGTTAATTTTGTTTCCTTTTTGGATGATTAATGTAGAGTTCTATAAGAGTTATTTGGAAATTGTCACTGGATGATTTTTTTTTAGCTGTCAAATTTTTTAATAATGCTGATTTAGTTCAGTTGTAACTTGATTTATTTGCTGTGTATATGTTACTTGTATAGTTAGAAGTTTGGATGTCTTTGATTCACTACTGCCATAAGCCATGAATACCCTGCTGCGTTTTGTTGATACTTTATCATAGTTGCTTCTGCTAGGTTTTATTACTTTGATGATAGAAGATTTGAATGTCCGCTGTAGTTAATTTTGGAAGAGTTCTTTTGGCTGAATTTATCTTTTCATATAAGCTGCTTAATTTGGTTTATTTGATTGTATGCGGTTTTATGTTACTGCTTTTTTTTTGGTTTATTTGGGTTATTCATTAAAAAAGGGTGTTTGGATATTGATATAAACATTTAATAAAAAGAATCGTCCTCAGGGGGTCTCGAACTCGAGACCTCCCCCTTAGTAGCCATTCGTGTTAACCACTAGACCTAGTAGACTGTTTTTGTTTCATTTCTTTCGATGCAATTAATATAGCCTTAATTTTAGGCTGACAGCTATTAAATAAGATTTAAATTACAAGTTTTTTTCATTTTTTAGTAAATTTTAAATATTAACTTTATTAAAATTACTTTTATAAAATATAAAAAAAAATAATAATAATAAAAAATGTTTCTATTTAAAAAGTTTAATTAGTTTAAATTTTAATTAATTAGGTTCTTATAACTTTAGATTTAAATAAATATAGTTTTAAAGTATAATTGTTTTAAAGATATTGTTTTAATAAAGTAAAGTAGTTTTAAAAGTTTAATTAATTTTTAAAAGTTAAATTAGATTTTTGAATAGATTAAAAGTTATAGATTTTAATTATATTAATTTTTAATAGTTTTAATTTTTAAGTAATTAAGTGTTTATAGAATTTTAAATATAGGCGGGTTTACGATTTATGCACTTTAGGTTTATTTTAAATAGCTTAAAATTCATAGTTTTTTAATTGTAGTTTAAAACAAATGGATGATTACTTGAGTGAGCCATTCGATGCTAGTGAGTTTGATAATGAGAATTTTGATCCCGAGAGTGATATTGCTTTAATTGAACAATCTTTGAAGATGGACTCATTTTCACTCTCTTCTAAGGATCATGTTGATGTTCCTAAGGCACAATCTTCAATTGAAGAGCCTTTGATTCCTAACTTCACACCAAGTGAGGTTAGTGACTATTCGTGTAACACCCGTGAAAGTGCCGTATGATGCTAAGTTATTGTCTCAAGAGTTGTTCAGTATGAGCATCTCTCTTAAGTTGCGACTCACTTGCGGATGTGATATCCCGAGCCCAACGTCATTTATTTAATCCTATTTTACGAATATTTTGAAATTTTTAAGAATTTTTATCGTGGATATATTTGACGGTTTAAGTTGAAACCAACGTTTACGGTCGTTATTTAACGTTTGACGATTTAAGAAGAACCGATGACGACTACGATACCGACGGATGCCCAAATTTTATCTTTTATTATCGATTGATCGATATTTGAGTTTTTTTCGAGATTTTTATTTTATTACGTGTTAAGTCGAGTCGGAACCATAGGTATATTCGTTTTGTGTGCGTTTAAACCATTTAAAAGAATTTTGAGGTAGCCGGGACGAAACCCGACTCTCGTAAATTTATAAAAACTTACTAGGTACCATTTTTGCCTTCTTTAAAAGTTATTTTCAACAAAGGCCAAAAGAAAGCCATATTTGCACAAAGGTCCCTCCACCACTATATATAAACTTATTTTTTTCTCACACACTCATTTTTCACATTCAAAAATTTCTCTCCTCCTCCTTTTTCTCTCAAAACCCACGGCTAACCCCCACCACCATGAATCCACCATCAAAAACTTGTTTTTGAAAAATCCAAGCAATGACCCATCCTTAAAACATCAAGATAAGTGAATCCCACCACAAAAATCCAACATGCAACAACTTTTTTTTTCAAGATTCAATTTTTGAAATATTTTGATAAAAACTATGTTTTGATCTAATTAATTTCGTGGGTTTGTGTTTAAATGTGTTTATGAGTAAAGATAATTAATAGAACAAGATGGGGATTATGTATTTGGTGTTCCACAGCCCCAAAACCCACGAATTTGTGGGGGGTTTGGGTGTTCTTGGTGGTTTTAATCCATTTAATCAATGTAAGGTTCTATTGTTATTGTTAATATTATTTTAATTGTTTTCATTTGAGTGCATGCGTTTGTTTATAATTTTTAGTAAAGTCATATTGATCATACAAGTGGTTAGGAGTTTAAGGATTGTTATAGATGATAAATATAGGTTAATTGATGTATTGGCGAAGTGGGAAATGGGTCAAAACAAGTGTTGGAATGATTTTGAAGAAGTGATTTTAGAACAGATTGTTTAAGGGTATTTTTCGTGGGTTTAAGTCTAAGTCCAGGTTGAGAAGATAGGATACTGTTGTAGAGCTTCTTTTTAGCTTCGTTTCGGTATAAGATATAGCTTTTAGCTCCAAACGAGTCAAAAGTTACGATACTTTGAAAATACGTGTACCGGGAGATGAGAATCAACACAATCCGAATTTGTGTCTGGTTTTGGGTCAAATCCCGGGGACCATAGATAGAGTTTGGTAAATGGTCAAGGGCTGAATTTTGGTGTCAAACCTGCACATTTGAGTCTATTATAGGACTTAGGTGTCAAATGGGTCAATGGAGTATTTTAAACGGGTCAAATGAGTCCGACTTGGTCAAAGTACAATTTCAGTCCGAAAAACGTAGTTTTTGGAAAAGTGTTGAGTAACGGGTCGTAAAAGCGGAAAATTTTAAATGGGATTAAATATGTGTTTTCTACAGGTCTTAAGGTATTTTTGAGAATTTTCCCAATTTTTATAAAAAAAGGTTAAGTCTAGTAAAACAGTCCGTACTTTTGGTAAGTATCGGCGAAAAATGTGTAAAAAGGGGATAACGTTAATAACATGGACGTGTCTAGTAAATATCACTTGTATGGGTTTTTGGCGTGAGTTTATATGAACCTTGAGTGTTCTAAATTATGTACATACAATACTTGAAGGTACTTGAATGTGTTGATTCATTACGTGTTTATTCGTTAGGTGTTGTATTTGATTTCCCGGGGCATCCTCATCGTCGGTGATCGATTTCGTTTACGCCGTAGTTACTAATACTACCACTACTATTACGCAAGGTGAGTCTATAGCCTCGCTCTTTACTTATTTCAAATGATTTTACCCGCGAGGGGGATACATGCTATTTAAAGAAAATGAATATAAGTCATGAATGATTGTTGGACCCGAATGTTGCCTTGAAATTGTGTTGAGTACCTAGTTGCAAAAGTCCCTAATTTCATGAACTATTAACTATTGTCTTGCCCTTGCGAAGGGGGAAATAGCCGCTTATACAAAGTGATAGTACTATGGGGTTGACTACCCTATCCGAGACGAGGGCTAGTACGTTGATACCCCCTGCGGACGGATAATTTGTGATAAGAGATAAGGTATAATTGCAACTGATGCCTTATTAGGGGCCTTGGTTTCATTTGAATCACGCCGGTAATTATTACGCGGGTGATTGAGTTAACGGTTTAGTGTCATGAGCTTAAACACAATTGTCATATCCTTGAATAATAGATTGTATGGCCACAATGCTATTGAATGATCATGATTGGTTTTTTTTTTTTTTTTTTTTACACTTATGTTCAACTGATGATTTGATAAACCTATAGATTCTCTCAACCTTTGTGTTGACAGTTTTAAGCATGTGTTTCAGGTAATTAAGGTTGATAGCAGCGGAGCATGCGAGGATGGAAGTTGTTGTGGCTTGGCGGTCTACTTTGTTTTTCTTCCCTTTTAACACTTAATTATTTTATATTGTGTCATGTGAACGAAAATGTACTTTTGGGTTGAGATTCAGTGGGGACCAAAACGCAAACTCTGTTTTGTATTATCTTGGGATTTGGAAAACTGTAGACTTTGATGATTTAATCAATCTTTAATTTATGTTTAAACTTTTACGTCTCTTTGAGTCGTTTAATATAACTTAGGTGTGATGATAACTACGTAGCACCCAAATGTTGTAGTTCCACTGCACATAGAATTTGTGGGGGTGTTACAGATTGGTATCAGAGCCATGAGTTATAGAGAACTAGGTCATTTTGAAAAATCCTAAACTATAACTTTTGGTGTCGTAAGAAATTGTCCAAGCACACAACTATCCTGCATGGCTCCGGTAAGAATTCTTTAGCATTGCTTTATATTTTAGATGTATCCCTCGAAATTGATATGAATTCCCTAGTATTTAGTAAGTAAATACTTTGATATATATTGAGATATATTGTTTTGTACGTTGAGTACTTATCATCGTAATTTGCAAATTCTTGTAAAGATTATCGTATATGTTGCATGTAATTGGCATAACGGGCTACATTGCATTACATGGCAACACCGCGTTGTAATCCTACGTGTATGTAGGAATGATTTTATGTATAAGTATGCATATACTATGGTATTTAAAGGCATTGCACGCGAAGCAATGGTCCTTGGGTAATTATCGTACATTAAAATGCGGTTTTATTGAGAATTCGGCCTTACCGCTAATTATCAATCTTGATAATTAATTTATTGTTCGGATAACCGAATATGAACCTCGTTTGATACCCTAGATACGTAAATAACGCTTCGTAACATATTGTATATTGACTAGATTGATCTCGATTGTCGTTATCGCACCGTGATGTGTCATTTTGGACATTTTCTTTTGAAACGTAATTTACTTACGTATTACTTTATTTTCTTTATTCCTTATGGGTTTGATATGATAGTTGGCGTAACTATAATATAGACGAAGTATAATCAACGATGCGTACATCGTAGCGACGAATCACATTTGTGTGTGTTATAAAACGTGGTTGAGGCGTGTTGCCATTTAATCGTGGTTTACTATTCTACTTGAATTTTAAGATGTGTTTTAAAATAGACTGGCGTTGTGATCAATCGCGATAACTTGGAATTTGGTTGGTTTTTGTGTTAATCTTGTGGTGTACGATTTCGAGAATCATCCGAGACCGATAACAACATTTAGTTGACATACGTATTCTCGTTCCGTTTATTTCACTTTGTTTTGTTGTTTCATTATTTTGAATTCGATATTATACATGACGAGGTCCGACATTTGTGTGAGTTAAATAAATCATTAAACTTTGTTGATCGAATGACTTAAAGATAAAGTGTTTTACATATTAAATAAATGGTGAATGAAACTTTTGGACAAAAATGACTTATGATGTGTCTTGTAAAAAGTAAAACTCTTATAGAGAGTAAAGTGATAAAGTGAAACTATTTTTCCTTCAACCTTGGTTGGTATATCATAATAAGTAATTTATACTACTCGTAAAATCCTTGTTTTTATATATTAATAATTTGATACTAGAAGCTAGTGATGGATTTGTTAATAATTTGTTTAATATAATTTTAAAAAGGAGTTTATAATAAAATTTACGATATGACTATTGAGTATATGTAACTTTGGATTTAGTATGAATTAATTTTCGGGTCAATATAGTAAACCTTTGGCGTATCTTGTAATATAAAACATGAGTAGAAGAATTGGTCATGTATTTTGGAGCTAAAAACTTTGTAAAATTGGTTTTATTTTAAACATAAGGTTATGTTTACGTATGCATTGGTGTAAACTAGAACACGTTACTTGTTGTAGTGAATAAAATGGGATAAAAACGGAATATACACTATAAGTGAGAAATTCTAACGCTTAAAATAAATTTTAAACATTGATGGAACGTCATTGGGAATCATTTGTTTATTTAATTGTCGTTATAGAGAATCACTATGCATAATTCGATGATGCTTGTTTAAAATCGTTTGAAAAATCTTTTGTTTTATTCCGTTGCGAGATGTGTTAATTTTAAAATCACTTGATAATGGGCTAATGATTCAAAGTCGAATTTTCTACATTTCTAAATTATTGAAATAAGCATTTCTGATTAATTATTATATTATTGTATTATTATTATTTTTGAGATTCAAGTCTCGACTAAAATCAGTAATTATCCGAAATAATACTACGTGAAACCTCCTTATCATTTGAGTCGAAGTGCGCGAATGTGATTTAACAAACCAGTTTTAAGGAAGACTTATGTATAATAAAAAGTCAAAAGTTGATTTTAAGAGTTAATTGGACTAGATTGAGTTATTTTGGATATTTGTATATACGTAATGAGATAAGTCTTAATAACAGTAATGAGAAACTTTGAAAATTCTTACTATATACGTTTTGGTACTTAAGATATGAACATTAACGAGATTTTGACACGAGTGTGGAGATTTTCAAAGCTAATGATTTGTCGATTATGATAACCGAGTCACCGCATCTACTAATGTCAATAATTCCCGAAAGATTGAAATTTTTCAGAAATGAAAACTTTGTAAAGATTGGAAAATGAAAGGTATAAATTCTTTAATGGTGTAACACAAATTAAAAATGTGTAAATGTTCGGTTTTACAATGTACAAGGTAACACTAATTATTATACGCAACTGGATTATACAACACACGCCTACTTGTATATTATTTAATAAAGATGTATATATAATGTATTGAGTCACGATGGTTCGATCGTCCGACATCAGTTCTTTGATTTTGCGAGTCTATATCTGAGCTCGAGTAGTCATGTAATTGTTTATTTTAATATTGTCTATGGTATGAAACCATTATTATTATATTTATTTTAAAGCTACTATTTCCCTAGTACTTGATGATGAGGGTATGTTACCCGTTATATTTTGTCCTGTTCATGGACGTTGTGACTTTTCTTCTTACGGTTAATGGAACCTAAAATTCTGTAATTAATTGAACGACGCTATAAGTCTTCATTAAATTGGTTGTTTATTTATATCGAACAGAAGCGAGGAGGCGAAGCCGCTTTACCGAATTGTAGAGGTGAAAGAACTCGATATTCCTGGTGAAATTGATTCTATTCGACCAAGTGATTATTTTTCCTCTTCCCGTATGCCCTTGGTGGAATGTATGTGCAACTCGAGATGATGGGAATTATGATCGTTGTTTTATTTTTGACGCTTGCGTTGATATTCAAATTTTTACTCCATGTATTCGTAGATCGCTGTTGTTATCCTGAGACTTTTGTCATATGTTTGAAGTATTTTCATTTCTAATATAGTTAAATTCAGTTGGCAAGTACATTGCTCGTTTACCTCGTTCGATCTCATTGATTTTTGATTTTATTACTTGTTGTGCTTGCAATGATCTTTAATCATGAACCACCTTACCGTTATTTTGTGAGTAGTCTATTTTGAAAATATGTATGAGTGTGTTAAATGGTTCGTTCAATCAAATGCCAATAGTGTCGGGTTATTTATTTAATTATCTATTTATTTTCCTTATAAAAAGGCAAAGCAAAAGTATGCTTCCAAAGTGGACGAAAAATGTTTAATGTGTCTCCTTAAAACGATGGTAACAATATTTTCCCATTTCAAATTTCATTTCAAATGGTTTAATTATTTTGAAGATTAGGTCGAAAACTTTCGTAGTCATATTTGGTATGTAATAATAATGTTTGTGTCGTCACTCGATCCTCAATTATGCACAGCTTAGCTAACTATGCATAATTCGGGAAGAGTCCTGTTTTGTTGGTTGTTGTTGCTTGATCCTTAAGTATGCATGATCTGGCTAATTATGCATAGTTTAGGAAGGGCACGATCGTGTAAAACAAATTGGTCATCTTGAAACTTATAGTGTTTTGATGAACGTTTGGATGAGAACGTTTCTTTTAAAAATGGTGGATCATGTTTGCAAGTAGTCGTAATTTCTTTGATTCTTAAAGAAAATTTTGGAATTTTCTTGTGTTCTTTAAAATCTTTTCTTTTGTTTGGCGTTGACTTAGTAAGTCACTGTGACCGAGTAATTTTGGAAAATGTTTTTATGTGTCGTGTGTAACGTGTGAAGTTTATCGGAACCGCTAGGGTGTTGATGTTATACCAAAGGGGTTCATACCGACACTGAGAAGGAATTTAAACAAGAATAGAAGACTGCCAAAGTAGAAGAAATCGGAGTTCAAGTGACTCTGAGGGGAATGACGAAGACTTCTCCTACATCAAACGTATCGTACCTTATTTATTTTCTTTTCTTGTTCTTTTGATATGTTTAACGACACGCGATAAACTGTTGCAGTTTACCAACTGTGCATCGGTAGTTGGAAGACAATTCCATTGCCGTCTTCGTTTATTTAAGTGAGGAATCCTCTTTGCTTGACTCAACCATCCTTGATTATCGATGGTTAAACGATAGATAGCCATAGTTGATGTTTTTATGGTGAACCCTTGTCTTTTATGTGTTTATGTTGTATGTGATCTAGTCGAGTGATCGTAAGTTGTGGGAACTTGAGATGACATTGTCCAATGAAGTCCGATCATGGAGAACCCATGCCATGTAATATTTTTTTTTTTACTATGAACGATGATATATATTGATATTTTTACCACGTTTGGGACGAAGGTGAGATGGTGTTCTTGTAATATTTTGGGTATAGATCCGTGTGTGAGCACTCTGCGATGGCATATGTTTGTATTTTATTTCTTTTGGATATGCATCCATAGTTGGCAAGCTGTGAACCTTCTTAAACTTGCAATCTTCTTTTAACTAGACTCATCCGAGAAATATGTCGAATATTCTTATTTTATCATGGCTTGGCTGATTAGCAAGCATGAGTTAACTTGATTGAACTTATTTTACTTGGCATGGTTTGGCTATTTTGCAAACATGTCGTAATTTGGTGGTATGTGTTTCATAATGGATTTTGTATTTGATTGGATTGTGACGTTTTCGAGAGAGTTATATATACGTCGAATGATTCCGTATCGATGAATTCATTTTGACGGAATAGGTTTGTATGTACCTAATATTGCGACAAGGTGATTTTGTACGACTAGTAATAATTACTTCGTCTTGTATATTCTGAACGTTTTCGATGGGGTTATGTGTGACCCATACGATTTTATTTTGTGAGTAGTTGTTTTTATGAGATGATGAACCAAGTGAAAGGACGATTCGAAAGTTGGAAGACGTGCTCCGAGCGTGTGTGATTGATTTTGGTAGTTGTTGAGATCGACACTTGCCGCTGGTAGTATTTTTGTACAACGACATTTACCACGATAGCATTGAAGTTGCAGCCTTTGAGGAAAAACGATGATGAACATATAGACCACCAGTTGGATAGAATGAAGTGAGAAAAAGTTAGTTGAATGGACTTGGAAGGATTCGAGAGGCTACGAAAGAGATGGTGTAGACTAAGAATCACTTGTTAACCGCGAGGAGCTATGAGAAGAGACGTGTTGATAACCGTAGGAAGAAATTGGGAAATTGAAGTGGAGACCATGGATCGAGATGTTAAGAGATTGAAGCAAGGTATAATACTCATCGTGAAGGTGTGAGGGAATCCGAGACGTGAACCGAAGTCCACAACGGAACGTGAAGACTCCTTTAGGAAGAAGTACCCTTATCTTCCTAGTAGTACAAAATGCGAGTATAAGAACCGGAGAGCGCCGGGACGTCGCTCCCTTAAGGAGGGGAGGATGTAACACCCGTGAAAGTGCCGTATGATGCTAAGTTATTGTCTCAAGAGTTGTTCAGTATGAGCATCTCTCTTAAGTTGCGACTCACTTGCGGATGTGATATCCCGAGCCCAACGTCATTTAGTTAATCCTATTTTACGAATATTTTGAAATTTTTAAGAATTTTTATCGTGGATATATTTGACGGTTTAAGTTGAAACCAACGTTTACGGTCGTTATTTAACGTTTGACGATTTAAGAAGAACCGATGACGACTACGATACCGACGGATGCCCAAATTTTATCTTTTATTATCGATTGATCGATATTTGAGTTTTTTTCGAGATTTTTATTTTATTACGTGTTAAGTCGAGTCGGAACCATAGGTATATTCGTTTTGTGTGCGTTTAAACCATTTAAAAGAATTTTGAGGTAGCCGGGACGAAACCCGACTCTCGTAAATTTATAAAAACTTACTAGGTACCATTTTTGCCTTCTTTAAAAGTTATTTTCAACAAAGGCCAAAAGAAAGCCATATTTGCACAAAGGTCCCTCCACCACTATATATAAACTTATTTTTTTCTCACACACTCATTTTTCACATTCAAAAATTTCTCTCCTCCTCCTTTTTCTCTCAAAACCCACGGCTAACCCCCACCACCATGAATCCACCATCAAAAACTTGTTTTTGAAAAATCCAAGCAATGACCCATCCTTAAAACATCAAGATAAGTGAATCCCACCACAAAAATCCAACATGCAACAACTTTTTTTTCAAGATTCAATTTTTGAAATATTTTGATAAAAACTATGTTTTGATCTAATTAATTTCGTGGGTTTGTGTTTAAATGTGTTTATGAGTAAAGATAATTAATAGAACAAGATGGGGATTATGTATTTGGTGTTCCACAGCCCCAAAACCCACGAATTTGTGGGGGGTTTGGGTGTTCTTGGTGGTTTTGATCCATTTAATCAATGTAAGGTTCTATTGTTATTGTTAATATTATTTTAATTGTTTTCATTTGAGTGCATGCGTTTGTTTATAATTTTTAGTAAAGTCATATTGATCATACAAGTGGTTAGGAGTTTAAGGATTGTTATAGATGATAAATATAGGTTAATTGATGTATTGGCGAAGTGGGAAATGGGTCAAAACAAGTGTTGGAATGATTTTGAAGAAGTGATTTTAGAACAGATTGTTTAAGGGTATTTTTCGTGGGTTTAAGTCTAAGTCCAGGTTGAGAAGATAGGATATTGTTGTAGAGCTTCTTTTTAGCTTCGTTTCGGTATAAGATAGAGCTTTTAGCTCCAAACGAGTCAAAAGTTACGATACTTTGAAAATACGTGTACCGGGAGATGAGAATCAACACAATCCGAATTTGTGTTTGGTTTTGGGTCAAATCCCGGGGACCATAGATAGAGTTTGGTAAATGGTCAAGGGCTGAATTTTGGTGTCAAACCTGCACATTTGAGTCTATTATAGGACTTAGGTGTCAAATGGGTCAATGGAGTATTTTAAACGGGTCAAATGAGTCCGACTTGGTCAAAGTACAATTTCAGTCCGAAAAACGTAGTTTTTGGAAAAGTGTTGAGTAACGGGTCGTAAAAGCGGAAAATTTTAAATGGGATTAAATATGTGTTTTCTACAGGTCTTAAGGTATTTTTGAGAATTTTCCCAATTTTTATAAAAAAAGTTTAAGTCTAGTAAAACAGTCCGTACTTTTGGTAAGTATCGGCGAAAAATGTGTAAAAAGGGGATAACGTTAATAACATGGACGTGTCTAGTAAATATCACTTGTATGGGTTTTTGGCGTGAGTTTATATGAACCTTGAGTGTTCTAAATTATGTACATACAATACTTGAAGGTGGTGATTCATTACGTGTTTATTCGTTAGGTGTTGTATTTGATTTCCCGGGGCATCCTCATCGTCGGTGATCGATTTCGTTTACGCCGTAGTTACTAATACTACCACTACTATTACGCAAGGTGAGTCTATAGCCTCGCTCTTTACTTATTTCAAATGATTTTACCCGCGAGGGGGATACATGCTATTTAAAGAAAATGAATATAAGTCATGAATGATTGTTGGACCCGAATGTTGCCTTGAAATTGTGTTGAGTACCTAGTTGCAAAAGTCCCTAATTTCATGAACTATTAACTATTGTCTTGCCCTTGCGAAGGGGGAAATAGCCGCTTATACAAAGTGATAGTACTATGGGGTTGACTACCCTATCCGAGACGAGGGCTAGTACGTTGATACCCCCTGCGGACGGATAATTTGTGATAAGAGATAAGGTATAATTGCAACTGATGCCTTATTAGGGGCCTTGGTTTCATTTGAATCACGCCGGTAATTATTACGCGGGTGATTGAGTTAACGGTTTAGTGTCATGAGCTTAAACACAATTGTCATATCCTTGAATAATAGATTGTATGGCCACAATGCTATTGAATGATCATGATTGGTTTTTTTTTTTTTTTTTTTTTACACTTATGTTCAACTGATGATTTGATAAACCTATAGATTCTCTCAACCTTTGTGTTGACAGTTTTAAGCATGTGTTTCAGGTAATCAAGGTTGATAGCAACGGAGCATGCGAGGATGGAAGTTGTTGTGGCTTGGCGGTCTACTTTGTTTTTCTTCCCTTTTAACACTTAATTATTTTATATTGTGTCATGTGAATGAAAATGTACTTTTGGGTTGAGATTCAGTGGGGACCAAAACGCAAACTCTGTTTTGTATTATCTTGGGATTTGGAAAACTGTAGACTTTGATGATTTAATCAATCTTTAATTTATGTTTAAACTTTTACGTCTCTTTGAGTCGTTTAATATAACTTAGGTGTGATGATAACTACGTAGCACCCAAATGTTGTAGTTCCGCTGCACATAGAATTTGTGGGGGTGTTACAATTCGTTGGATAAGTTCGTCGATGAACTTTTTGCTATCATTGATCCACTTCCACGGGGAAGTGAAGACGTTTCCGATCTCGAGATCGAACGTGATTCTTGTGTTTTACCTACCATTCTCGAGGAATTCGCCGATGAATTGCCTTCTAATGAGAATGATGATCTTGTATCCGAGTGTGACACACTCGATACTTTGTCGGAAATTTCTTGTGATGACAAGGACGACTACACTTTTGTGACTTACTCAAATCCTCTATTTGAAGCTTCATTGAACAATAATCCATTGTTTCAAGAGGATTTTGAGAACATCATACCTCCTACATCTCACAACCTTTGTGATGATGATCTTCTTATGAATGAGGTTGATGAGGTTTGTGATGATGATCACACCTTTTGTGATGAGTATGTCGACTCGGATGGAGAAATTTACATTATTCCCAATCTCCCTCCCACTCGCGTTGATCTTAATGTGCGGGTTTTTCATGTGACTCATATTGAGTACCATGACCCCTTTGTTCACGTTCCTAAGAGTGAAAAAGTCGACAAAGTCATGCAAGTTGAAACCACTATGGTTGAGACTTTTGTACCACCATTACCATGTGCTTCATATGACTTAGGATTAGCATGGGGGGACGACACCTTGTTGTCTATTCCTTTCTCCACCGAGGACGAGGTATTTGACCCCGGAATCATTGATTTAGGGAAATCTCGGACTTTCACCGATGTAATAATTGAAAGACTTTTCGATCATCTTGGTGCGAGTTTATCTCGTGGAGCATGCTACATCCATACTATTGTTTGTGACTACCATCTCTTTTTAGAGATTTGTGTTGGAGTTTTATCCTTTCGTTTGTCATCCGACAACGAGGATGAGATCTTTGACCCCGACATCGTGTTTTATGTTGGATTCTATCCTAATATGCCGGTTTTCACCACTTTCCCTAAGGACCAATTAATGCGGGGATCGAGTCGAGCTCATGACTCGGTGAACAAAAACGAGTACTTTTCTATCTTCTTTCTATTTTCTAACACCTAATAAGGCTTGATCTTTCAAGCTCGTGTTCGTGATTTGTTGTGTTGTGATCTTAGGTATGACCCTAATATTTGAAGACTCTCGTGTTCGGTTTTTGCCGGTCCACTTGATCTTCCATTCATTGAATGCCAAAAAGGGGCACACTTTCCTTCCCTTGATTTTTATTGACTAACGTTTTATCTTGAGGCATAATTAATAAACGGCTTATAGATTTGCGTGCTCTTTCCATGCTAGGAGTTTGCATTAGACTCTTCGTATTTTAGCAAGGGGGTGTTACTCTTGAGCTAAGAAACATTGAGGACAATGTTTGGTTTTAGCATGGGGGAGTCAATCGATATAATCGCTTGCAATTGCTTTTGTCGTGTCCAAACGTTATCTTTTTCTTATTTTTCAATAAAATTTTAAATTTTTTGTGTTATTTTTAAGTTTTAATAGATAAAATAAGTGTTTTTGACACGAATGTAGGCTTTCAATAAGAATATTTTTTGACTCGACTCGGTTTTTAACCTTAGCTTTTCCTTAACGTATTTGAATTAAGTTTTGCTAGGCTATTATATAGGGAGCTTTAAAACGCGAAAGTCTTAATTCATACGAGTTAAGGACAAGAACTTTTCGCAAGCTCCTATAATTGATCCTAGAAAGACGTCTATCAAAGGAACTTTAAAACGCAAATTCTAAAACTTGCAAAAGTATAAGAAGTTGCAAGATCCTATAGATGACTTGAAAACCCAAAACTTTGATTTAATAGGCTAAGTATCCATTTATGGAGAACAAGAGATGATAGAGCCAATTATAAGTTCGGTATTCTTTCGGGAATTTATGTGAGTTAATTATGAGCCTATTCTCCCATCACTTGTTAATAAATTTTAATTGCAATATATAAGGTTGAACGATTTAAAAAGTTACTTAGCTTCTAGCCCAAGATCGTTTAAAAGTTGCTCGGTATGGATTAGAGTTCATAGCCAAGGCATAACTTATTGAAGCGGGATGCGAAGATTGGCGAGTCCAAAAAGGTCCTAACAAGACATGAGGGCTATGTTTTATTGCTAAAGATCTCAAGTGATGTGAAGATTCATTAATCAAAAATCAAAGGATCGAGACACACGACGAAAAGCAAAATACTCCCAAAAAGTCATGGAGAAGTCTATCCAAAAAGACCAAAATAAGGTATGAGGATAAATGAAGCCAAGTCCAAAAAGGAGGCGGATTTTTGTTAATCAAAATCCCAAATAAAGATTGGAGAAAAATGAAGAAGTCGTGGTCCAAGTATGAATCTCTCAAAACTTCAAGTAAAGAAATATAATGAAGAGAAGACCATTATTTCATGAACGTCTCTCAAGGTTGGAAGTATAAAGTCACTGCCAAATATCGGTCCGAGAAAGGTCTCAAATCGCGAAACAAGTTATGCCAAGATATGAACCTTATGAAGTCCCGAGAAGCAGTTTTAAAAGATTTTGTCCTTTAGCTAACTATTGATTAAATCGTTCACTTTATTTTCGGCCTAATAAATTATCGAAATAAGTCAACAATGTATCCTCGTGATCATTCTAGACAACAATAAAATATAAGAGATACAATTAGGAATAAGGGAGTCTAAGTGAATAATTGGCACACATGAATTCGTGTTAGTCTACCAACTTATAATAACAATGATCTTGTTTTTGCACTTGGCATGGAAAAGTGAAAAGTCGGGGACGATGAATCTATTTGAGTTTTATGATCCTTAAAGTTATTTTTAAATAATGAAAGCAATACATTATGTCTTTGCAAAATAAAAAGTCAAAAGTTGAATAATGGTGTAGTTAGTATTTTATTTTATCATTGCGTGAGGACACGACAATTGCTTAGCAAGGGGGAGTTTGATATGAGTGATTTTACTCATATCATTTGTATCTTAAAACGAGCTTAAATTGCATAAAAACAATAAATATGGCCTTGTATGTGCATGTTTTGTTGTTTCATGTGTGTAGGTACCAAGTTCACGAAAACTGACAAAAAACCGACACGAGATTGATGGAAAAGATCGAGGAAGCCAAAATCGAGTTCGATTTAGAGGATTTAATATTTAAATAAGTGATTTGGGCTTTGTGGGTCCTACTTTTGGAAAATGGGCCTAAAAGCCCATTTAAAGAAATCAATTTTTACTTTTGGTTTTATGTTTCAAATAAAAGCCCAAGACCAAATGAATAAAGGGATGAGTATTTACAACAAAGGTCCAAGTCCAAATAAAAGCCCAAAAGAAATAAAAAGAGACGAAGGAAAGTATTAAACTTTGTGGTCAACATTGGAGGTCAAAACCACTCGTCTGATACACACAAAGAGAAATAAAGAAAAGAAAAGACGCAGGAAGAAAATTGGGGAAAAGAAGCAACAGCCAAGAACCCTAGATAAAAGGGGATCCCAATTAAATCAACATTTGGCCTTCACGCGCCTCTTTTCAGATAATTAAGGGCAAAAGGTCGCGTGTCATACACGAATATTCCTAGTACCAAGTGCCAGGGTGGCACTTGGTTGCGTCACAAACCCTCCCTCATTGGTCAATCTACTGAAATCCCATCATAAGACCAATCATTACCTGCCAAGTCACCAAGAAACTAGCACAAAAATGCCAGGGTGGCAATCTGTGTGAGTTGGAAGGATTTTCGACCCTTGGATGATAACTGAAAGGAAAGAGAAAGAGAAGAGAAGATCTAATGGCTGTGATCATCCCTCATCATCAACAACCCCCTCTCTGTTCACTATAAAACCCCCACCATTTTACTCAGAATGGTATCCTATTTTTTACTTTTTAGTATTATTATGCTTAAAATTAGATAGATTGTATTTTCTCTTAAAAGTATTGTAATCAGTTGAATTGATTTATTAATAAAATTTAATTTTGGTTCAATCTTGTGCGTTTAAATTTTCTGCTCTTTTAATTGATCTATTTCTGATTTTAGCGATAATAATAAAAATAATGTTCAATTAAGCTTATTTATAGTTTAAATTGGATATTAGAAGTAAGAATGTGGAGAAACTTTCCCTACTGGAAAGTTTACAACATTACTGTTTGAATATTGGAACTGCTAAAAAGAGTTATTGTTACGATGCTGTTGGTATCAAGTTGCTGCTTATGGTGGTTCGATTGATGGTGATGTTTGGTTCGTTAATGGATTTTGGTGTCGATTCAGTCAAATCCGCTCAGCGCGCGATTTCTGCTCAACGGTTACTTCATACATCTGGTTAAGCTCAGTTACTTTTGTAAAGTTAGTATAATTAGATATTTTATTTATACTGTTATATGTGAATCTGCCTTTCTGTTCTGTTTGAATCCATGATTTTCAATTTTAAATGTGTATTCTGCTTATATTACCAGCTGATTACATGCTTAATGTTTTCCTTAGATCAGTAGCTTGATTCAAATTGTTTAGCTTTGCATTATTGTTGAATTTACTGATAGCGTATAGGCTTTACTAGTAGTATAATGTTCGTAGTGTAGTTTTTGATTTCACCTGCTTGAATTACTGTATCTGTTTAATTGTTAAGTTGATAAGCTGCTATATAAGTTGTTAGTTGATTCATCGTGTACTAGAGTGATTTTGCCTAGTTCAACTAAGTTTGTTATTGATCTTATGAGGATGTTAGAGCGATTCAGTAGGATATTTATATGCTGTGAGTCGATTTTTAGGAGTTCCAAGTTAATCTGTTTTGGTAGTATTTCAATCTGTTTAGTCTGCAACTAGATGCTGTTGCATTCCCTCGTTGATGTTTGTTACTGTTTTAAATCGATTGTGTCAGAAGTTGCTGTAGGATGTGATTATGTTACGGACTTATTTGATAGTTTAAGTCGTTTTATTAGATCGTTTTCTTACTTTAATCTGATATCATTAAACGTGAATGTTAGATTTATTTTCTGCTTTTGTTTAATTTGTTCCTTTTGAAGTTTGAATTGACTGTTTGATGTAGTTCTTTATTTGATTCGTATACCTGCTGTATATGCTGCCATGTTTGATCATTAGTTTTAGGCTGTATGTTTGCCTGTGTTAATTTTGTTTCCTTTTTGGATGATTAATGTAGAGTTCTATAAGAGTTATTTGGAAATTGTCACTGGATGATTTTTTTTTAGCTGTCAAATTTTTTAATAATGCTGATTTAGTTCAGCTGTAACTTGATTTATTTGCTGTGTATATGTTACTTGTATTGTTAGAAGTTTGGATGTCTTTGATTCACTACTGCCATAAGCCATGAATACCCTGCTGCGTTTTGTTGATACTTTATCATAGTTGCTTCTGCTAGGTTTTATTACTTTGATGATAGAAGATTTGAATGTCCGCTGTAGTTAATTTTGGAAGAGTTCTTTTGGCTGAATTTATCTTTTCATATAAGCTGCTTAATTTGGTTTATTTGATTGTATGCGGTTTTATGTTACTGCTTTTTTTTGGTTTATTTGGGTTATTCATTAAAAAAGGGTGTTTGGATATTGATATAAACAATTAATAAAAAGAATCGTCCTCAGGGGGTCTCGAACTCGAGACCTCCCCCTTAGTAGCCATTCGTGTTAACCACTAGACCTAGTAGACTGTTTTTGTTTCATTTCTTTCGATGCAATTAATATAGCCTTAATTTTAGGCTGACAGCTATTAAATAAGATTTAAATTACAAGTTTTTTTCATTTTTTAGTAAATTTTAAATATTAACTTTATTAAAATTACTTTTATAAAATATAAAAAAAAATAATAATAATAAAAAATGTTTCTATTTAAAAAGTTTAATTAGTTTAAATTTTAATTAATTAGGTTCTTATAACTTTAGATTTAAATAAATATAGTTTTGAAGTATAATTGTTTTAAAGATATTGTTTTAATAAAGTAAAGTAGTTTTAAAAGTTTAATTAATTTTTAAAAGTTAAATTAGATTTTTGAATAGATTAAAAGTAATAGATTTTAATTAGATTAATTTTTAATAGTTTTAATTTTTAAGTAATTAAGTGTTTATAGAATTTTAAATATAGGCGGGTTTACGATTCATGCACTTTAGGTTTATTTTAAATAGCTTAAAATTCATAGTTTTTAATTGTATTTTAAAAACCACAAACCAATTCAAATCGATTGTCCAAATCAAAGCAAAACGTCTCAAATTCATAAGATCTTCGTGTACAACGAACTCGACTCACTCACGTGTTTAATTGAATTCGTCATTGGTAATATTGGACTATTACTTTTTCCTAAAGGTAATTGTCTAATTTACCCTATAACGTATCAAATTATCACTACACTATCCACGACACATCACTGAGTAATCACCCTCAGCCTCTCTGGGACAGCGAAATGGCGACCATTCCCCTTATATTTTTCCCTGTTACTAATTACAACAAATTTGCAGGCTGAAATTGTACAGCCAGTCATCGAGTCTCAGGTACATCAAGAAAAGGAGGCTGAAACTATGACTCAGGACAAACCAACTGATGAAGAGACTGTGTTCAATGCTGATGAAGAAATGATCGCATTAGAAGATTATGTCTCTGATATTGAGCCAATGCCTGAGGATGAATTCTCTGAGGGAATGTTCGATGAGGAGGATGAAGACGATGAGGAAAACCAGCCGTCTGCCTCTCCTCCTAAAGAAATAGTTGTGTCCACACCAGCTGATGACAAGACTTCTCCTCTCAAGGAAGCTGTTGATACTCCAAACTCTGCTACCTCAGCAACAACAGTCTTCCAAAGACCAACTTATGATCCAACAGCAGAATTTCTCATGTTTGATCATCCTACCCAGACCAACTTTGACTTAATACCAAGGGAGGATGACTATGCTCAACAAAGCCTCAATATCAAGAATCTTCAGCCAGTACATCATCAATCTGATATTGAGCGCTTATCAAGGAAGCTGGATGTGATCAAGTCAGAGATGCACAACTTTACTGTGACATTTCCATGCATCATAAAAAAGGCTGTGACTGAGGCTGTGACTGAGCCAATTCAGGATGGTGCAAGAAAAGGTGTAGCCCAGGGACTCAGTCATCTCTCAACACGAATCAAGGATGCTATTGACTCAGCTGTCCCTGCTATGTTCCGTGAACATGAACTCACCCTACACAGGCAATTTAATGCTGTTCGCAACAGGCAATACAACCATGCTAACTTTATTGTCAGGCGTGTTCAGGCAAATACTAATGCCAATGCCAACCTCCTGCTGAAGATTGCCAGGGCCTCAAGAAAAAGGCAACGTGCTATGGCTGCCTCTGTGGAGCAGATTGCAAGACGTTTTCAGGCACGATCATCCAAGCATCTGCGCAGCAAGGATAAACGTGAGGGGGAGAAGAATACTACACTCAGCCTTGCATCTGCTGAACAAGGCTCCTCATCAGCTAATCCCTCAACTACACCTGTTCCTCTCCAAGTCATCACACCAGTTATAATACTTGATGATGAGGATGATACTCAGGAGGAGCAACAAGATGGAGCTGACTCATCTAAATCTCTAATCTTAGTTAACATCAGCAAGCCTGAGGATGATGATGAGCCAGCGGCCAAGAAATTAAAATTCACTGTTAACTCTCTCCCCAAAGCTATTCAAACTCAGGCTCAGACAGCGTTCATCAATAGAGCTGATGTTTTGAAAAACATAAGTGTGGAGTCCTCTGTCTCGAAGAAAGGAAAGGAGATAGTTTTGGTTGATACTGACACCAAACTTAAGAAGATAGCTGCGATGCTAGAGACAGGAGGATCCACCACAGACCTTTCCCATTTTTCAACCTTTACACCTTCCGATGAGATTCCTTTAACCCCTGAAGAAATAGAGCAACAGGCTGAAGAATTCAAAAGACTAAATGAGCTCAAGACAGCCAAAGAATTAAATGAAGCTACTCTGAGGAAGATGACACCACCTGAAAGGGAAAAACAAAAACAAAGGTTTAGGGAAATGGAAACAAAACGCGCTGAGGCTTTAAGGAAAGTCAAAGCTGACTATGATGCCTGCGTAAACAACAGGTATGCTACTGGGAAGATAACCAAGTTCAAATACACCATTCATAAATCCACAAACACCCTACAAATGATCTTATGGAGGGAAAACCAACAGAGAAATATGGATGTGTTTGACAACTTCAGGTTAAAGACACTTGGGTTATCAGAATGGTTTGAACTCGAAGCCTTAGCTGCCAAAAAGTCTGGACAGGAAAATTTCCTTCTGCTTAAAACTCTTAAGGCCAAGTTTAACTGGATCAAGGAAACAGCAGCAAAACTCAAGATTGATCCCCCACCACAGCTTTTTGAACAAGAACCCCCAAAGACAGGCAACAAAAGAAGAAGAATTTCAAAATTGTTAATGAAACTTTTGTTACAGAAGATGTTCATGTGGATGGTTATGCACAGGGATTTGATCCTCCCAAATGGTATTGTTGGCCCTGTTGATGGTCAGACATACTCAGAGCCTGAAAGAGGAATGGCATTCATGAACAAGGCTTGCCAGTATGCTTTTCAGAGGGAAGATGAGCTGTGCTTGGCTTCAACTATTCAGCTACTCTGTCACAAGAAGTGTCTCAAGATCAACACAGAGTATTCTAAGAAGTTTGCAAAGACTTTGCAGGATGAAATTGATAATAGACTAGACGTGGCCGAAGCTGAAGAAAGAATCAAAAATGATGACTATTGAAGTTGGTCTCAGCCCTTTTACCTTCATCTTTTATTTTACTTATGTAATGAATTTGTAATTTTTCTTTAAGTCTTAATAAAAACATGAGGTATGTTTGTTTAGATATGTTATGTGTAAGAAGAAGCTGTTAAACTCACTTACCTTAACTTAGTTAGATCTAGCATTATTTATGTTTAAATAGGGGGAGATTGTTGGGAATCTAAACTTATTAGATTCCCTGATCATTGATTTAAACATAATTAGGCTGATAGATAGTCCCTTGCCTGTTCCTAGGAGGGAGGCAAGTTTCGCAAGACTCACAGAGATCCAAGTCTCTGTTAGCAACCTCAGAGGAGTCCATTTCAGAGACATTGTCAGGGAAGTCGAAGAATTACCTGAAGACATACTCATTGGCTGTGATGGATAACAGCCAAGATGTATCAGGGACTCTGAGGGGTTGAGAGTTAACAGGGGTGGCAATACCCTGATAACTCTCAGCACACTTTGGACATGCCATTTGTGTGTTCGAGACTATGAAGAATAAGGAAACTGTTTTTGACAACTGTTCCTTAAAGCATAATGGAAGACTACCAAGAATAGAAGGACATCATGTGACTGATGTGGGAACTTGTAAAAGCTTGTGTAGTCGACATCAAGTACTGTTTAAGTCAAACTCGTAACACTATAAATAGGATTTGTATCCATACATTAATGTTTAACACTTTGACATATTAAGAACATTAGTGCATATAACTTAGTGAATCAAACAGCTACGACTGTATTCATAAGTTAGGGTTTATTGTTGTTCAAAGTGTGCACAACACATTGTCATCAAACTGTGTTATCCATAACACTTGTAATTCTTTATTATACAATAATAAGATTACGTTTGAAAAGTAATACCTTGTGTTGATTAAGTTAAGATTAGGGTTTCTTGCATTGATTAGGGACTTTCAAAAATCTTCGGAATAATCAGTTGTTTTTGGAAAAACTGCTATCTTCGGAATATCTAATATCTTTAGAATAACAACTTATCTTCGGAATTTAAAACCCTTATCCGAAAATCACTATTTCGGAATAATATAAACCCTTTTCCGAAGATGACCAAATCAAGTTACTGTTCTACAAACCGTACCCTAAAACCAATCCAAACACCTCAAAAACTTACGATTCGAACCACAAAAACTTAACCAAATCCCTACCCAATCTATGTAAGTGATTTACATCAAGATTTAGAGCTCGAAAACACTAAAAAAAATTTGAATTTGAGATGATTTGAAGATAAATCACACGAATCAATCACTAAAAGTAACAACCAATCACTAATCTAACCCGTGGCGATTGATACCAATTGTTGTTCCCTAATTTATTCACTTCACCATGGTTGATTAATAGAAAATAGATGAAAAGAATAAAGATTTCTAGAGAGAGAAAGTAGTGAGAGAAAGTAGAGAGAAGATGGAGAAACTATGTGAAATTAGATTAAAAAAAATGATTACTGGCCACCCTCCTAACATGCTAGGAGGGTGCTTATATAGTCCACCCACATACGGGCTCTCTAATGGACTATATATGTTTTGGGCCGGGCTTGAATAAATGCTTAGTACCTTGAAAGAGGCCTTTTAAGCTAGCCATCAAGCCCGTAATGTCACGACTATTTAAACTAACTATTATAGCGTTCTAATAAATATTACAATATAAACCTATGAACGAACATTCTTGTTTGACTCAATATTTTGAGGCTAACATATACTTTACCAATTCTCGTGGGGAAATTATTGTGCCTCACAATAACAAGGCCTGACATCATGTTAGCTGCAAGTTTACTCTCAAGGTTCATGCACACTCCTAGTCAGATTCATCTAAGAGTTGGTAAAAGAATTATACGATATTTGCAAGGTACACAAGATTTTTGAATCAAGTTTAAAAAAATGCAAATATAAATTTGCATGGTTTTTGTGACGGTGATTGGGAAGGATGTACGGTTGACTTGAAAAGTAAATCCATATATATTTTTTCACTTGGTTCAGTTGTGTTTAGTTGGTGCTTAAAGAAACAACAAACGACCACACAATCATTAGTACAGGCAGAGTATGTTTCAACATCTCTAGCCATATCGCAAGCAATTTGGTTACGAAGAATTTTTGAAGATATTGGAGAAAAGCAAATAAAGCCTACAATAATTTTTTGCGACAACATGTCAGCAATCGCAATAGCAATCGCGAAGAACCCGGTTCATCATAGCCGCACAAAGTAGATCACTTTGAAACATCCTTTTATTAGAGAAGCAATTGAAGATGGATATGTGCAACTCGAATTTTTGTGGAACAAATGATCGGTTATCAGACATTTTCACAAAAGCACTTCCACAAGAAAATTTCACGAACTGAGACGAAAGTTAAAAGTTTTCCTAAAACACATTTCAAGGAGAATGTGAACCAATGTGTTTTACTGACATAATACATGAAGAAAAAAAGGAGACAAGCCTAATAATTCAACTTGACAAAAGAATAATTGGGTAAAATTAAAACATGTTTTTTTATACTTGTAAGATAACAATTCTTATATCGTCACAATGAGTCAACAACATGTGAATATGTTGAAGATTGATTTACGACAAAAATGAGTCTACCTACTATATTTGACCACTATACACTATAGTAGTATACTAATGATGTGTTTAAGTTGCGTTTGCAACTAATTATATAATTATTTTATTTTTGAAATAAAAATAAGTTAAAATAAGTGATTGGATAATAAAAAGAAAAAAAAATGATTATTTACGTTTAGAATGTTGCAAATGAAGTTTGAAAAGTAAGTGAAGAGTTGATTTTTGAAAATGAAGTTTTTGTAAGTGGAGCCGGTTGACATAAATGTCTATTTTGCCCATTAATGTTGTAAGATTTATTAATTGACAAACATATAATGTCTTTTTTAAAGTCATTTTACTTATCAATCATGCAAATAATCTAATATGTCAAACACTAAAAAACTAAAACTAATAATATGTGAGTAAGGGTGTCAATAATCCCGACCCGAGTATATGCGTGTAGGTTACTCGAGTTTAAATTCTAACTTAGATCAAACAGGTCAACCCCACTAACTCGAATTTAAAATCAAGTCAAATATCCGACAAAAATTTTCTGTCTCGAGTCGAATCAATCCAAATTTTCCTACGGACCCGACCCGATTCCCGCCCTTAATTGGGATTAAGGAAGCGGTTTCTTTCTACTTTGACCTCACGGAGAAAAAATTAACTTAGATAGTGTTTGATAACAACTTAATAATTCTTAATTGAAAAATAGGTTAGTTAATTAAGCCACTTTGGATCTGTTCATTTTTTGCTGAAAATTAATACATGACTTTTTAGAAAAAAACCATATATAAAAAGGTGTATGTGTTACTTTCATAAATTTACATTATTACGCTCTTACTCTTCACTTCACCTCTAATCCCCACATAACTTATTTTTAAAGTATAAATATATTTTTATTTAATTCAGACATTTTATACATCTTATTCTATAAACAAACAACATATATGCGGACAGATACTTAAAATTAAAACAGCAAACAAACATGCCGTTATTGTATTTGGTACACAGCAATAAAGTTACAACTACCGCAGTAATAAGTATCCCAATTACAATCATTCATTACAAAAAAAATATCTGAAGGATTTGGTATAGGTGCTACCACCAAATCATCTGTCTATAAAAGTGAGCCTATACTCGGTTACATAATGCACCGACATTGATTAGCAACTCTAAACATTTTTTGTTCATTTAAATCATGGCAAAACCTCATGTTCTGATAATACCGTATCCCGCACAAGGCCATGTAATTCCTGCAATGGAGCTAGGTCAATGTTTAGTCAAGCAAGGAGTAAAAGTCACATTCATAAATACAGAGGTAAATCACAGGCTTGTAGCAATTAACCAGGTAGACAAAGATGGTTTTGGGGATCTAATGCAGATGGTGTCGATCCCTGACGGGTTAGAGCCATGGGAGGACCGGAGTGATGTACGTAAGTTGGTTTTGTCAATGTTGCAAACCGTGTCCGGCAAGCTTGAAAAACTTATAGAAACGATTCACACAGAAGATAGCAAGAAAGTCACTTGTGTTATTGCTGACGCTTGCATGGGGATGGCCTTACAGGCAGCCAAAAAATTGGGAATTAGAAGGGCATGCTTCTGCCCTGCCTCAGTTACGACATTGGCTTCCGCACTGTCCATTCAGAAACTGATTGACGATGGAATCATAAACAAGACTGGTACGTTAAAGAACAACTAATTACATATATTATTTATAAAAATATAAAATCATTTAGATCTTCTAATACTTCTTGAAATTTATATTGTAGGGGTTCCTCTAAGTGATCAAAGTATTCAGCTGTCAGAATCAATGCCACCTATAAATCCTAAGAACCTTGTATGGGCTGCATTTCAGGATGTGCCTACTATAGAAGCAATGTTCCAACTGTGTGAAAAAACTGAAGAAACTTATAGAATGACAGAATGGTTTATATGCAACTCAACAACCGAGCTCGAGTCTGCAGCATTCACCCTGTACCCACAGCTGTTGCCGATCGGGCCTTTGCTAGCAAGCAACCGGCTTGCAAACCAGACGGGTCACTTCTGGAAAGAAGACTCCACCTGCTTAGCATGGCTAGATCAACAGCCACCAAGTTCAGTCATTTATATTGCATTTGGTAGCTTCACTATTTTCAACCAAACTCAATTGCAAGAACTGGCTCTTGGTCTTGAGCTTAGCCACAAGCCATTCTTGTGGGTGGTGCGGGACGGTATGACCAAGGAGACTACAGCTGCTTACCCAGACGGGTATATAGAAAGAGTGAGATCACGTGGAAGAATCGTTAGCTGGGCCCCACAACAGAAGGTTCTAGCTCATCCTTCTATAGCTTGTTTTGTAAGTCACTGTGGTTGGAATTCCACGTTAGAAGGTGTGACAAACGGACTCCCTTTTTTGTGTTGGCCGTACTTCGCTGATCAATTTCACAATGAAACTTATATTTGTGACATATGGAAGACTGGATTGGGATTTAATAAAGATGAAGCGGGTATCATCACACGAGAAGAAGTAAAAAGTAAGATAGCACAGCTTCTCAGTGACAAAACATTCAGAGAAAAGGCATCGGATATGAAAGATAAGATTAGAAGTAGTGTTAATGAAGGAGGATGCTCACAAAGGAATCTAAACAATTTCATTGAGTGGCTTAAAGAGAAAGATACGTTCGACAAGGATCAACCTGAATATATGTGGACATAGATATCTAATATAAGGTAAGGTATCGGTATTTATGTTCTATCGGTAGCACTATGTTGGGAGTTCGTTGAAGACATAAGTACTTAATAAATTATGAACGCTATACAAGCTTCCCTAGGCCTTGGTGCATAAACATGTCTTTTCCTTTGTATCAAATGCGAGTACTTATTTAATTCTCTAAACATAGATATATGGAAGCTTAAGAGGATTTAGAAATAAACTTCAGATATATTATTCATCACCTCCATGTAACTGTAAATAGGTTAACAGCCGGCAGTTTTGATTATATCAATGCTGGAACAGTAGTGACTTGCAAAGCTTGGGCAATTAGTAAGTTAGGACACTGGGATGGTGGCGCATAGTTCCTGGAGACATACGAAAGATACTATTGAAATTCATCTGTCATTTTCTAATGCTAGCTAGCTATGATCGATATACTTTATACAAGAATATAAGTTCCGAAATCTAACATTTATCACTGTTCGCGTATATGGCCGCTCGGCCATATCCACGTGCCAAGTCATCTTCTAGAAACAAGATTGGCCGTACGGCCTGGCAGACCGGCCCACCTACCAAGCGCAAGTCTAGAGGGAATCCTCGAAAGTGATGTCAGTGCATTGGGAAGGAACAGCGCACCCTATTATCCAATGGACAGTCGCCTGGCTCTCGGATAGAAGGCCCATCCACCTGCACACCTCAAAACCAGGACAGATTCCCTCGGGAACAAACGACGCATCCTTTTATCCAGATGCCTCGCATAGCCTGCTGGACCAAAGCTTGGCCAAGGCTCAAGGAGTACTACCTCCCAGGAGCTACAATCCACTACAGTGTTCTCAACACTATAAATACCCCTCATTCAATGTAAGTCACATATTCACACACAAACATTTATTACACACACTACGTGGTCATTCGGCTCTGCATGTTATTGGCCATTCGGCTCAATCAGATTCTTACTCTCACACCGGAGTTGGTCTCGGGCCCCCCACCCGAGGCGAGCCAACTGTGTTACTTTCTTATAGGCTTGTGGATAGGAAGACCCAGACGGCCCAGAGGCATTCTCGGCCCACTTAGTGGCCCAGCGGACTTTTGCATCTACAATCATTAAGCTTTAAGGAAAGATGGTAAGACAACAAAGAACAGATGTATAAACCACAAGGAACAACAAAAGACTGCCCATATGTCAGTACGTGAAACCACCGACGTTTTGTTAAAGTTAATTTAGATAAGGCTAAATGAGAAACCCCATAGAAAATTAGAAACTATGAAGAGAAGAACCGCTGGCAACCGTTTGTAAGCACATGAAAATGAGACTCGAAGCATGGCTATTGCGCTAAGCTAGTTGCCTAATGACCACTGGTTGCTATCTCTATGGGATCCATTTTATTGCATCAATATTGGTCGTGAAAATTATGACCGCTACGGGGTGCTAGGAGTGCATACTAAAACTGCACATTTGTTATTGTGTTTTCTAAATTATAAGCTCCATGGTGCTTATTCAAAAATAACCAGATAAGCAGTTTGAAGCATTATAGTTAAACACAAAGAGAAGATAATAACATTTTATAAGAAATCACAAACACGCCATACATTTTCGATGATTCTAGAATTCTGCGACAGACGACTAACTATTTCTACTTTCAAGAGATAGGGAATTCTAAATTTCTGATCACAATGGAACTGCTTATTTAGAAAAAAAAATCACTTGTGATACACACTAATTTAAAAATATATATTAGGTACATCGAGTACTACTATTATAGATATGCCGATGTTGTCAAGCAAATAAAACATGGTATCCATACACTAACTAAAAACCAACAGAAATAGATTATTTTGAGGCCGGCCATTTATCTTCAACAGGTACTACAATTACAAAAAAACAAGATGTGTAAGTGAGTGAATTAAATTCCCAGCCAACCCAGTCTATAAAAGTGAGCCCAAACTCATGTACAGAAAGCACCAACATTTCTTAGCAACTACCAACAAAACCTTTTTTTTTTAAATCATGGCATCCCCTCATGTTCTAGTAGTACCATATCCCGCACAAGGACATGTGATTCCTACAATGGAGGTTGCTCATCGTTTAGTCAAGCTAGGAGTAAAAGTTACATTCATAAATACTGAGGTCAATCACAAGCTCGTGACAAGCAACTGGCTAGACAAAGATGGTTTAGGCGATCTAATGCAGATGGTGTCGATCCCTGATGGTTTAAAACCATGGGAGGACAGAAGTGACGTTTGTAAGTTGACCTGGTCAATGTTACAAATAATGCCAGGAAAGCTTGAAGAGCTTATCACGACGATTAATGAAAAAGATGGTGATAAAGTCACATGTGTTATCGCTGATGCTTGCATGGGGTGGGCCATACGGGTTGCGAAAAAAATGGAAATTAGAAGGGCAGCTTTCTGGCCTGCCTCAGTTACTACATTGGCTTCCATACTGTCCTTTCAGAAACTGATTGATGATGGAATTATAAACTGGCCATTCTCGTGGAAGAATCGTCAGCTGGGCCCCACAACAGAAAGTTCTAGCCCATCCTTCTGTGGTTTGTTTCACAAGTCACTGTGGTTGGAACTCTACTATAGAGGGCGTGACAAACGGACTCCCATTTTTATGCTGGCCATACTTTGCTGATCAATTTCACAATGAAACTTATATATGTGACATCTGGGAAACTGGATTGGGATTTACTAAAAATGAAGCTGGTGTGATTACTCGAGAAGAAATAACAAGTAAGATAGAACATCTGTTACGTGAACAAACATTCAGAGAGAAGGCTTGGATATCAAAGAAAAGATTACAGATAGCATTATTAAAGGCGGATGCTCACACAGTAATCTAAATAGTTTTTTTGAGTGGGTAAAAGAGAAAGATACAAATGCCTTAAAAAAGGGTTCGGCAGTACACGAGTGATTTTGCGGCTTAAATGTTCTATTGTTATTACCGTTTATGTATGGGAGTTGAGTTAAGCACTTGCAAATAATGAAAGCCATATAGCTTCCATAGACTTCGGAGTCTCTTCAGTGAATAAACACATCCTTTCCTTTGTTTCCAAATATCTGCAGTACTTTCTCTGCTGATAAATTTCGCATATTTACCTTAACAGAAATGAACTTATTTAACTTAAACGGATAACAGATTATTCACTAGGCGTATGGATACATGTAACTATTGAATTAAAAGCGGATGTATGCAAATATGTAATTCTAGCTAGGCATAAGGCATGAAAAAATTAACATATTAAACACTAACTTTTTCATAAAACTCTGGAACTAAATATGATTATTCTATCAAAAAATAAAATGCTAAACATGAAAAGTTAAAATCTGAGACTTTAATAGTAATAGATGCAAACAGAGCTGAACATATGAGAGCATAGTAACTTTTGTTACTTTGTAATATAAATTTGTAATATAAATTAGGAATCTATACATTATAAAATATTTAGACCATTTTCTAATTTAGTAGTCATAAAATTTTAAGCCTAAAACATTTCTTCTTTGGGGAAGTTTATGCATAGAATGTAAAAAGTTATTCAAAATCTTAAGAGTTATACACATTTAAGAAAATTAAATATAACTTAAAAGTGTTTATTATGTAGTAAATATATACGTTTTTCTAATGTTGGGTCAATAAAAACCCTTAAACATTTAATTTCTTTAAAACCATGGTTGTAACCGTCCTCCCATATTGTAACAACCCATATTAATCAAACTTATAAAAGCCCATTACACAACTTTTTTAAAGCTTGCATAAGACGGTTTTGGTTGTCATTTTTTCGTTTCAAACCCCTCGAACATACAACTAAACCCTTTGGTGCCACTATATTATGAAATAACTACATCTACGTTTTAGTCACAACATATGTAGTCTGCTTATGTTTAAACTGTTTTTGTTGGTTATTTTGGCGATGTCGCGCTGTAATTGTGTGTGACACATGTTTATATAGTTTAGCCGATCGTGTTGAATGTATAGTGATTTTTTTAATCATAATTCATTCCTTTGCCTCAAAATATAGTCATAGGTACCCGCCGCCACATTGCGCGGGTACCTACCTAGTACTATTAAAAGAAGGGTTATACATATGTCATCTTTGAATATGTGTAACTTTTGTATTGGTTTATTAAATTAAATATTATTATCATATGATGTCATAAATAAAAAATATTTAAAATTTTGTTGTTTATTGGAAAAAAGAATACTTTTTAAATATAAAACTTATGTTTAGGGACTGCACTATGCAGTGTTGTGTTTATGTAATTGGTGAAACTTGAGGCGGCGTTATTTACCACGCTTAATCTTTCTTTTAAGCAAGCTTTATTCGAAATTCAAAGTATTAATCTTCATTTACGCTTTCTTCATTTGCATTTCTTCAAAATTTAAACTAAAAGTCTACAAGAGTGTTGAATTTGTATCACCATTTTGTTCTCCTGTTCATTTTATTCTCTTCTCCAATTTAGGTCATTTGATCTATATGTTTTTTGAGTTTCTTTTTGTTACTCTGAACAATCAAGCTGACTGATTTGGGTTTTCTATTTTCATCTATTGTTAGATCACATATGATCGAAATTGAAGCAAACCTTATTTTAAAACTTGTTGGGTCAGTATTTACTGACCCTGAAGCAACTCTATGATTTGAATATAAAATTCCCCTAAGTGTTTCATGTTGATTAGAAAGTTGACTCTGCTGAAGCATGACCAGAGGAACAATGTTTCCTATTGAAGAATGATTTGCGGAAGGATGTTTAGCTTTCCTCTTCCAGTGAACTTAGAAGCCAAAGGAGTCTTTGCATCAAAGACTAAGGCGGTCTAGTTGCTGAAGAACAAGTCCTGGAGAAGAGCTTTCAGTTTAGTTTGGCTTAACAATACCAAACTAAATGATGTCGATCTCCCCTAAAATGCTGAAGACACTTCAATTCTGATGCTTTTCATTAGGCGGGAAAAGATTACTTTAAGTCAAAGTAGGTTGCTTGTATAGTTACCTATAAGTACAACATTTATCTTTTTATAGAATAGTTTATTAGTACTTTGTACTGTTTATCCAGCATGGGCATCAACCACCCACTGAATAAACTTATGCATGGGAACATGCGAAATGCAAACCTTAGTTTTGGCACTGCCTATTTAAGGAGTGCATATTGGGAGAGAAAAGGTTAACAATTACAAGAGTAAAATCTCTGGAAAAACCTTCTCTCTCAATACCAACTAAACCATATAGCCAAAGAGCATATGAACGTTTAGATTGGAGCTTAGACTCTTAAGTTTGGTTAGAAGTTTAAGTAGAGGAGATCACCACACATTGTCATTCAACCACTTTGTTATTCCGTAAACAAAGTGAGTTACAGATTCTTTATTGAGTTTTAATAAAAGTCTATACGTTGAAAACTTATATTGGTATTGTTGTTTTAATTGTTCTTAGTTCTTATCAATTGTTAAAATAACTCACTTGAGTCTTGGTAACGAGTTATTACTTAAGGTTGATAAGTAATAACGAGTTACAAGGGACCAGCAAGTGGTATCAGAGCAATTTGATTAGCAAAACTCTTATTTTTCATTAAACTGCTCATTTTAAAGTTTTTAAATCAAGATTCAAGATGGCTCAAGTAATACCACAAACCCCTAGAGTACAGGGATAGCCAACTCAATGTTGCTCCTGTCATAGAGGTAGCTAATTTCATCAATTGGAAGAAAAGGTTCCTTGTCCACATGGTTGGAATCGAACCTCAATTCCTTGGAATCATTGAAAATGGTCCATTTGTTCCCATGGTTGGGGAGAATAAAAAACCTGAAGTACAATGGACTGCTGATGAGAGAAAAGCTGCTAACCTAGATCAGTGTGTCAAAAGTCTCATCATGTCTGTACTTCCAGATGACCAAATGAATTATGTTGTGAATTGTAAAACAGCTAAATCTACATGGGAGGACCTTATTTTATATCATGAGGGACCCTCTGATGTGAAGGAAACAAGAACAATGGGTTTAAAGCTTCAATACAACACCTTCACGCACAAAGAAGAGGAAACCCTCACTCAAACTTTCACCAGATATAAAGCTCTGGTGAATGAACTTGTGAATGATTGTGTTGAGCTTTCAAAGCTTGAAATCAATACAGTTTTTGTTAATGCTTTGCCAAAGAAGTGGCTCAGTGTTGGGTCAGTATTTACTGACCCTGAAGCAATTCTAGGATTTGAATATAAAATCCTCCTAAGTGTTTCATGCTCAGCAGTAAGGCCAGTCTGCTAAAGGATGACCAGAGGAACAAAGTTCCTACTGAAGACCTTATAGCTGATGAAAGTTCAGCACTCCTCTTCCAGTGAACTTAGAAGACAAAGGAGTCTTCGCTTCAAATATTAGGCGGTCTAGTTGCTGAAGAACAAGGACTGGAGAAGGGCTTTCAGTTCAGTTTGGCTTGACAATACCAAACTGAATGATGTCGATATCCTCTAGGATACTGAAGACTCTTTAGTATTCTGATGGTTTGTATTAGGCGGGAAAAGATAACTTTAAGTCAAAGTAGGTTGCTTGTATACTTAGATATAAGTACAACCTTTATCTTTTCTAGAATAGATTAATATGTACTTTGTATTGTTTATCCAACATGGGCATCAAACACCCACTGGATAAATCCATGCAATGGTACATGCAAAATGCAAACCCTAATTACACTGCCTATATAAGGAGTGTATATTGGGAGAGAAAGGGTTAACCAATACAAGAGATTAAACTCTGGAAAACCTCTCTCTCTCGATACCAACTAAACCATATAGCCAAGATGCATATGAACGTTTAGATTGGAGCTTAGACTTTAACTTTGGTTAGACGTTTAAGTAGAGGAGATCAAACCCCACTGTCATTCAACCACTTTGTTATTCCGCAAACAAAGTGGGTTATAGATTCTTTATTTGATTCTAATAAAAGTCTATACGTTGAAAAGTATATTGGTATTGTTGTTTTAATCTTTTATTGTTCTTATCTATTGTTAAAACAACTCACTTGAGTCAAAGTAAGAGTTATTACTTAAGTTAATAAGTAATAACGAACTACTAGGGACCAACAAGTGGTATCAGAGCAGTTTGATTAGTTAAACTCTTATTTTATTAAACTGCTCATTTAAAAGTTTTCAAATCAAGATCCAAAATGGCTCAAGTTATACCACAAACCCTAGAATATAGGGGTGGCCAACTCAATACTGCTCCTGTACTAGAGGTAGCCAACTTTACAAATTGGAAGAAGAGGTTTCTTGTCCACATGGTTGGAATTGAATCTCAATTACTTGGAATCATTGAAAATGGTCCTTTTTGTTCCCATGGTTGGGGACAATAAAAAAGCTGAAGTACAATGGACTGCTGATGAGAGAAAAGCTGCTAACCTACATCAGCGTCTCAAAAGTCTCATCATGTCTGTACTCCCAGATGACCAAATGAATTCTGTTGTAAATTGTAAAACAGCCAAAGCAACATGGGAGGACCTTATTCTTTACCATGAGGTACCTCTAATATAAAAGAAACCAGAATCATGGATTTAAAGCTTCAATACAACACCTTCAAGCACAAAGAAGAGGAAACCCTCACACAGACATTCACCAGATACAAAGCACTGATGAATAAACTTGTGAATGATGGTGTTGAGCTTTCAAAACTTGAAATCAACACAGTTTTGTTAATCCATTGCCAAAGAAGTGGCTCAGTTTCTGCCAAAGCTTAAGAAATGCTAATCACATTAAAGATTGTGATCTAGCCTCTCTTTTTGGGAAACTAAAATATGAAGAAAACCTAGTTGATAGGATTTATGAAGGCTCAAGCAAGAGTAAAGCATTAACCATTGCTACACCCTTCTCCACAACCTTCTTCAGTGAAGCTGTCATTCAAGACTACCAAGATAGTCCTGATGATGAGGAAGATACTAGATCTAGTGAGGAATATCTGAATGACCTCAAAGAGGAATTTCATGAAAGAGCACTTCTGGCCAAGTCTAGAAGGTTCTTTAAGAAAGGAGGCAAGTTCTCCAGCTCCACAAAAGCTTCAGTTGACACTGACTGCTACAAATGTGGGAAGACTGATCACTATGCTAGGGATTGTTATTCAAAAACATCTCTCCCTTTATATTCCTCACTAGCTCAATCAAGACCAACTAGTCAATCATCATTTCAACCAAAACAAATTGCTTCTACTCTATTTCAGCAAAGCAGGGTTGAACTCAGACCAACAAAAGACTTTGAAGCCAAATACAGAGAAATCAAGGCAAGATTGGCCTTAATGAGTACTGAAAGCTCCTCATCCAAGACTCCCAAGCAAGACAAGAAAAAAGGGCTTGTTGTTGAAGCCTATGAATGGGATGAAGAAGATGTTTCTTCAGATGATGATGAAATGGTGAATGTGAAAGTACTGATGGCACTTGATGATGATGAAGGGGCCAATTCAAATGTTTTGACCAAAGAAAGTGCCAGAAATGGTGAATGGGTCAATGTCACAATAAAAAAGGTACAAACTCTTCTTGAATTAGAAGATAAAGATGACATTAAATTTTTATTTGATTACTTGTGCATTGATCTAAAATTTGTTGAAGAACAAAGAAACAATTTGCTTAAAAAATTTCACAAACTTGTTCTACAACTTGAAGATTTTGAAAGTAAGCAAATATAGCTAAAAGAAGCTAAACTCGATATTCTTACTTTTCAACAATTGAACAAAGAAATTTTAGAGGAAAATAACTCTCTTAGAGTGGAACTAAAAGAACCAAAAGTTATTGTTAAATCTTGTCTTAGAAACTCTGATAGGGTAAATCAATGCATAAGTGAAAAAATACCTGCTCAAAAGAGGAAAATGCTTGGTGCTGAAGGATCCTCCAGCACCAAACCTATCGTCTTTGACAAAGCCTCAAACGGGGAAGGTAGCTCGATCCCTAACAATGAAAGGTCAGGTGAAGAGAATTTACCCAATCATGACACTGGACGAATCCTTCTTCCTGAGTTTCAAGCAAGTGTTGACACTTCAGCACCAGTTGATTCCTCAGTTACTAAGAAATGACTCAGATGATGATATAGAGAATGAAGTAAGTACCCCACTTCCTCCTATGGAGAAGGTGGCTGGTGCTGAACCCTCTACTGGACCCAATACTATTCAGTCTATCATCAAGTCACACACCACACACAAAGGTAGTTCTTCCCAGCATGTCAAAATTGACACTTCAAAGAACTCTTCAGCCCCTGCTGAAGGTTCATATATGGGAACTACGTCTTCAGTTTCAACAAATAAACTAAAGAATGTTAGATCTGAGGAAGATGAGAGAATGTCTCTTGTCATGCAAGAGATCAATGATCTTAAATTGCAACTCAGGCAACAGCAAACACCAACACGATTCAGAGATGAACCTTCGGACTCTCCTCATCTCAAGTACAAGACATAATTTAAAAGGGCTTGTGATTTATATGGTCTAAATAACCATCTCACTGAAACTTGCCTAAAAGTGATTTATTGTACCAAATGTGAAAGGACTGACCATCGCACTTGTGAACACACTTAGTATATACTAGCCAAAACAAGTGCTGATGCTCACAAATCTGAAGCATCTCATTCCATGCGAAATATGCCTTTCCCACCATGCATTCATTGTGGTATGGGCAATCATCACTCAGATGACTGCCATTATTACCCTGTTTGTAATATTTGTGGAAGTTATGACCATGACACTCATGGACATGATCGAATCATCTCACTCAGAAGAGGTATTAAACCAAGAAACCCAAACTCTATTACCAAATGTTGTGAGACTTGTGGAAGCGATGTCGACACTACATATGATCACAACCATATAGAGTGGTTCAGAAGAGGTGAAGCCCTCCAGGCTAAGAAAGCAAAAGCTGTTCAGACATCTTCTTCTTCTGAGCAATCACACATAGCCTCAACAAGAGGACCCTTCAGATCTATAACACCTTCTAGATCTAAAACCCCCACCCAACAAAGGTGGGTTTCAAAACAAAACTGACCATTTACTTAACTTGTGCAGTGTGATCTCAGGAAGCCTATTTGGTACCTAGATAGTGGCTGCTCAAGGAACATGACTGGCACCAAAAGTTATCTGCACAAGTATAAGGAGGAACAAGGTCCCAAAGTTGTTTTTGGTGATAACTCATCAGCTACTACTGAAGGATTTGGTTTAGTAAAATTCAATGGTATAGTTTTCTCAAGGGTAGCATATGTAAATGGATTGAAGCACAACCTCATCAGCATAAGTCAACTTTGTGATGCAAAGTATCTTGTGCTGTTTGATGACAAAAAAGGTACAATCTTCAACTCCAATCATGAAATTGTGATGATTGCTCCCAGAGTCAAGGATGTTTATGTCATGAACATGAATTCTACTCAGGAGACATGTTTCTTTGCTAAAGCCTCCAATATTACCAATTGGATTTGGCATAAGAGGCTCTCACATCTCAATTTCAAAACAATAAATCTGCTGGTAAAACAAAATCTTGTTATTGGTCTTCCTTCACTTGTCTACTCCAAGGACAAACCATGCTCAACATGTGAAAAAGGGAAGCACCATAGAGCCAGTTTTAAAACAAAGCAAACGTTCTCAATCAAAGAAAGTATTCATTTGCTTCACATGGACTTATTTGGCCTAGTATCACCAAGGGCCATTTGTCATGAAAAATATACACTTGTCATTGTTGATGAGTACTCTAGGTACAACTGGGTATATTTTCTGACAAAGAAAAGCCATGCACCAGATGCCATAATGTCATTTATCAAAACAATTGAAAATAAAAATGACACTCAGGTCAAACAACTCAGAACTGACAATGGCACTGAATTCAGAAATCACTCACTTATCAAATTCTATGATGACAAAGGAATTTCCCAAAATTTCTCATCTCCTTACACACCTGAACAAAATGGTGTGGCTGAAAGAAGGAACAGGACTTTGATTGAAGCAGCAAGGACAATGCTTGATGGATCTGCTCTCTTTAAGCATTTTTGGACTGATGTTGTAGCCACTGCTTGCTACACTCAAAATAGATCCATCATTGTGAAAAGACACATGAAGAATCCCTATGAAGTCTTCAGTGGGAAATATCCAAACATTACATTCTTACATGTGTTTAGGTGTCCAGTATTCATTCACAATCACAAGGATCACCTTGGAAATTTTGATGTAAAATATGATGATGGTTACTTTCTTGGATACTCCCTAGTATCTAAAGCATACAGAGTCTTCAACATAAGAAGACAATGTATTGAAGAAACTTATCACATCACATTAAATGAAAGTTTTGAAGCTCTCACTTTTACAAATCCATCAGATGATAAACTTCATATACATGAATCTCAAAATTATCCAGCTGATGAATTTAATCACTATGAGACTTCTCAAAAATATCAAACTAGCAACTCAGTCCCTCATATTGATCCATCTGAAGATATAACAAGTCCTACAAAAGGAAATCCTTCAGTATCACATACTGATGGCTGTCAATAAAATAATGATCAATCTCAAAATGATCAAAATGACCAGCAAGGAAACACAAATGACCAAAATGGTCAGTCTCAAAACAATCAGCATGCTGACACACATGATCAAAATGATCAATCATATGCAGCTGTTGAAGAACAATCTGAGCCCCTTTCTCAAAGCTCTCCTATCATCTCTAGGGAATTAGGTCTTGGATATGCTTCTTCTGACCAAGAAGGAAGTCCTCCAATGATTGAACCCTTGTCCACTGAATATCCTTCAGTAGACACTTGAGACATTCTAAGCCCAACTCCATGCCATGGACTTCCAAGATCTAACTCTAATCATGATACCAGTACCTATTATCCAGCTCCACAAAAATCTTAGACTGTCACATACAGCTGGTGAACATAATAGGTAATCCTGGTGAAGGTAGAGTTTTCATCTAGAGAATGCCTCTATGCAAATTTTTTCTCGGAAATTAAACCTACAAAGGTTTCTGAAGCACTCACACACCCTGGATGGGTGGATGCCATGCAAGAGGAACTCAATCAATTTGAAAGAAACAAAGTCTGGAAACTGGTTCCTCTTCCATATGGTAAATCAACCACAGACAACAAATGGGTTTACAAGCTCAAAAAAGATGAAACCAATGCAGTGACAAAAAATAAAGCTAGGCTGGTGGCCCAAGGATTCAATCAAGAGCCTGGTGTTTATTTTGATCAAACCTTTGCTCCAGTTGCACGTATGGAAGCCATACGAATCTTCCTTGCATATGCCACTTACATGAACTTCATCATCTACCAAATGGATGTAAAAAGTGCATTCCTAAATGGTGACCTAAAAGAAGAAGTTTATATTACCCAGCCGCCTGGCTTTGAGAGTAGTAAATACCCAAATCATGCCTACAAGCTTCACAAAGCTTTGTATGGACTAAAGCAGGCTCCAAGAGCATGGTATGAAACTCTCTCAACTTTTCTCATTGAACATAAATTTGTCAGAGGAAAAATAGATAGCATCTTGTTCATCTATAAATCTAAAACTGACACCATTCTGGTACAAATTTATGTGGATGACATAATCTTTGGTTCTACAAGCTTGTAACGTTACAAAAAATTTGCTAAGCTTATGACCAGCAAGTTTAAGATGACTATGATGGGAGAACTCACATACTTCCTTGGTCTTCAGATTAAACAATCTGACAAGTCATCTCTATCAATCAAGAAAAATATGTCAAGGATCTACTGAAGAAGTATGATATTAATTGTGCTTCAGTGAAGACTCTAATAGTACCCCCTAACAACTTAGGACCTGATCTCACTGGACAATCAGTCAATGAGACTCAGTATAGAGGTATGATTGGGTCACTCATGTACTTAACTGCAAGCAGACCTGACATTCAATTCTCTACATGCCTTTGTGCAAGATACCAAGCAGATCCAAAGGAATCACACCTTACTGCTGTAAAGAGAATCTTCAGATACCTAAAAGGTACACCAAGTCTAGGTCTTTACTACCCAAAATCCTCATGTTTTGATCTAAAGGGGTATTCAGATTCTGACTATGCTGGTTGTAATTTGGACAGAAAAAGCACTTCTGGTGCCTGCCAATTGCTAGGTGGCAAACTTGTGTGTTGGAGTGCTAAAAAGCAACAAACAGTTGCCATGTCTTCAGCTGGAAGCTGAATATGTGGCAGCTACTGGATGTTGTGCCAATGTTCTTTGGATGAAAAGCCAACTGGCTGATTATGACATTGAATATGAAAAGGTACCAATCTTTTGTGATAACACCAGTGCTATTGCAATATCCAATAATCCAGTCCTTCACTCAAGAACAAAACGCATTGATATCAGATATCACTTTATCAGAGATCATATTGTGAAAGAGGACATTGAATTACATTTCATCCCCATTTAATACCAATTGGCTGATATCTTCACCAAACCATTGGATGAACCAACTTTCAAAAGATTGATAATGGAGCTTGGTATGCTAAACATTGATGATACAAAACCTGAACCTTCAGCATTCACTAAAGAAGCTTGAAGGTTCAACATTTCTTAAAAGATTTTGATTAATCTTAAGTAGCATTGTCTGAGTAAAGGAGTGTGCAATGTCATGTGTCTATTTCACTTTATGTGATTGTGTATGCGATGTTTTGTCGCCTTATCTGATTCACTGAAGTTGAACAAGTAACCAGTCATCAAAAGGTTCCTTCAGCAATGCTGAACAAATTTTTAATACAGCTGAGTAGCTAGGTCTGAGTAGATGAGCGTGAAATGTCATATGTCTTGTTCACTTATGTGAACATGTATATGGGGTTTTGTCGCCTCATCTGACGCACTGAAGCTCTCAAGTATTGTCATCAGCTTCAGCATATCTGAGCAACAACATTTAAAACCTATCAATCATGTGATTCAATGGAGTAAATGGCATTAAATTTCTTGAGAATAAATACAAAACATTCTTTCAAAAGGTGTCAATTGTTTATTTAGGAAATATTAAGCGTCGATATCATAGTCAACAACTTTCTGACATAATGAGGCGTTTCACTGTTCAAAGGAACATAAAATCATCACCTTTTTCAGAACATTAATGAGAGAGTTTGTGCCATTTGTTCAAAGAAACCCTAAAAGTTTCATTCTCTTTTCAAATGTTTTACAAAATTTGACAAATCAGTTTAAAAAGTGTTTACGTATATCTTTTGAAGATTGATGATTCATATCATTAGCAAAAACTTTAAAAAAACACACACACAACTCTCTCTTTTCAAAAGAAAACATACACAAAAAACATCAATGGCTGTTGAATCTTCTTCACAACCACAAGAGACTGAGATCACCCTCAATCCTTCCATCCATGTAAACTATCCCATTTAGGACATATTCTTTAAACCCAACAACATCACCTTGATCAAACCAGAAACCCTAACATCTGAACTTGGAAAGCAAGTACTAAATTTTTTATCCAAATGTGTGATTCGTGATGCCTTGTTCAAGGATCCAGGGGTTATGTTTAAAAATGTATTAAAAGAGTTTTGGTTCAGAACACAAGGGTCAAAGAACAATAAATCTATTGAGTTTCTGTCTACAACTTTGGGCATTCATGGGAAAATAAATTTAAAGATGTTTAGAAGGGTTTTAGGGTTAAACTATTTGGAGGATTCTATTGAATATGAGGCTGTTCCTAATGATCTCTCTGTTGTTGTGACACCCCACTTGGATAAGTGAAATGTTACGTGTGTTTATGGCGTGTCATCAAAGCATAAGGTAAATGTCCAAGAACATTAACTTACCATAAAGGAAATACCGGAATTAAACATCGTAATCCAACATAAGCTCAAAACATGAAAAGTAAATACTAAAAGAAAGGACTAAACAATGTCTATATAAGCAGAACAATGTAAGAAATACATAAAGTAAGAAGTCTGGATAGCTTCCATCCAAATGCACATGCTCTCAGAATCCTAAGAGTGTCTTGGTGTACCTGCCGTTAGAACATGAAAGGAACTACGGCTGAGCATAACGCTCAGCGAACGGATATAAAGCATGATAAGGAATTACTAAAATGAAACAGATGATAAAATACTGGAGCTGTAAGACTGATAAGTAAAGTTGCAGCAGAAATCTATGTATAATCTGTACAGTCTGATTTATAAATAATAAAGCTGAATTGTTATCTGTTAAATCTGAAAACATGCATTTATTAAATTTTAATTGCCAGAGCTTATATAGGTCATGTACTGTAACAACGGTGCATGAATAACTGGAGGGGTGACCTCGTCATGTTGTAGAGGGGTGACCTCTAAATAACTATAGAGGGTAGAGGTGGCAAATCTTGCCTATTTTGATACATATGTGTGACAACCCGTCAATTTCAGGTCGTTATTTTAATCTCGACTATTACGTATTACGTGTTTACTTTAATGAGAATTTTAAATTATCGACTAACCGAGAAGGTTACGACTTGAAACTAGCGTAAGAATGTCGATTAGATGAAAACCGACAAGGAATATGTTAGGTATCGATATTATATTCTCAAATAATCATGAAAATGATTTTTATTATATTAAATCTTTATTTCTCGTATTTTACGTTTTAACGAATGACGATAACTATTAGTGATCGCGATACCGACGGATGCCCAAAAATTTACGTTTTATTATCGATTGTCTCGATATTGTATATTTTCGACGTTTCCGATTTAATTGCGTTTTAAGTCGTGTCGAAGCTTTGTTATTATATTTTGAAGCGTTTTAACGTTCGAAAAGTATTTTTACGAAACCCGAGCCCCGTAAATATTTTTAAAATTTACAATTTACATTTTCTACCTTGTAAACTATTTACTTACAAAATAGGACCAAAAGAATGCAAATATGGCAAAAACTACCCCCACCCCACTATTTATTAAAAATCCACTAACTATTTTCATTAAACAATTCATTTAAAAAAAAAATAAAAAATCTCATCTCTCTCCTTTTTCTCCTTCTTGGCCGTCCACCCCCAACACACCAAATCCATTGATTTTTGATTTTGTACTTTGAATCAAAGGAAACTAAAACAAGACCCATCTTGGAAATTTCATAAGCTTTCTATTGGTATAATTTTCTTCTACATGCATTCACAAAAATTTTACTTTCAATTTTTGGTGAAGAACTTGATGTTTGATCCATGTTTATGTTTATATATGGTGTTAATAATATAATATTCATATTGGGTTTTGGTTGCATGTAAGATTTTTGATGGTTTAATTTTTGTGAGATTAAATTTGAGGGTGTTATGAGTTAATTAGATGTGTTATTATGATATTAGGATCATATTAGGACTATAGGAATTGTTGGAATGGGTCGAAAAATTGCTTTGGTATGATTTTTAGATAGGCTATTTTAGGCAGTAACTTTAAGGCCATTTTTGAAATTGTTACAGTGATAAACTTGGTAAACTAATAAGATAGGGTCGTAGAGAATTTCGTTAGCTTCGATTTGAGCTAAAGTAGAGCTTCTAACTCATTACGAGCGAAAAGTTATGCTACTTTTAGTATTTGTGTACCGGGAGACGGGTATCGGCACAATCCGAAAATTGTTGTCGATATTTGGAACGAATCTCGGGGACTATAAAATGAGTTTTAAAAATGTTCAAGGGCTGTTGTAAGTTGATAAACCTCAGGTCATGAGTCTATTTTCAAACCCGAGTGTCGGTTTTGCAAACGGAATTGTTTAGATAAGTCAAAATGGTTTTACAAGTCAAATGCGTAAAACTGTCCGGTTTTTGCAACACGAAGGTGTGTCGGGCAGAAGGTCTTAGAAGTAATATTTTTGAATGAAATTTAAACTGAGTCTTATTCATATTATGTGTGAGTTTGTCACCAAGTTTCGTCGAAATCGGACAAGTCTAGATAGGTTAGATTGGTGTGTACATTTGGAGTGTATATGCTGAGTGGTATTTTGGACACGTAGTTCAATACTTGTATGGCGTGAGTTGAGTATTCACTATTGGACGTAGTGACTTAATCGAGTATTAAGTCATTATATAAATGACTTAGTTACTGGTCCGAGGGAAGTAAAAATGATGGTTTGACTTGCGTTGACTTGGCGTCTTATGATGGGTCAATGTCGAGGGCGCAAGTGTTTTAAATGTATAAGTGTTGAGAAAAAGGGTATAGAAGTACACTTATATTTTTGTTAATCATCGGAATTTTCATGGTCATTTGAAATCGACTTTCGTATTATTTAAGTATTATATATACTTGAGTCGTTTATTAACAAACGCGCCTTATTTGGTAGGTTGCGGTCTTCGTGTTTAACGGGCATCACAAATCGTCGGCAATCGTCACATTTCTACTATCGTACCAAGGTGAGTCTATAGCCTCGCTTTAACATGTTTTCTTGTTTTATAAAACCCGCGAGGGGGATAACATGCTTGTTTTATTAAAATAAAAGGGGTACGACGAGAAGTTGTGGAAACCCTTATTATTGGAAAAACATTATATAAATGAAGGGTACAACGAGAAGTTGTGGTAAACCCTCATTCTTTTAAAATTGAACACAAAGGACCCGATTGTATGCTTAGATGAAATTTGTTATATAAGTTTGTTTAGCCTTAAAGACCCATGAATCGTGAATTGTTAATCGAAAAGAACGCTAATACTATGGATAGATCTATCGGGGTGACACCCAGTCCGGTCGCGACTAGCTATCGCGTGGTGTTGTGATGCACCAGTAATGAAACATCGGATGCAACTGTATAAGAGAAATATACGCACTTGGCTAGGTGTGTTGGGCTGAAATAATATATGTTAACGTTCAATTTCACGAGACTTATGAAATAACAACGATAATTATGTCTGATCCACATGATTGTCAACCACGGAAGGTTTATTCAGAATACTTGTGTTCATTTATTTAATTTAAACTCTATAGATTCACTCAACATTTTTGTTGACTTTATAGCATGTTTTATCTCAGGTCCATGAAGAAGGCACTCAAGGAAGGCGGTTTCACGCAGCTTGCTAAATTAAATTGTTTTGGCCCGCTTTACTAAACTATGTCCATTCTAAGAAACTTTTATTATTTGGTTGGTTGTGTAAACTTAAAACTATTTGGGACCATGTGTGAACTGTTTTATTTTTAAACAAATGAATGGATGTATGTTTTGTTAAAACGACTCATTTTAAGGCGTTTTCTATGATATTGAGGTTGAACCATGATAGTAACACCCAATGACCCTTCCGCTGCTATGACCCGAAATTGGGGGTGTTACAGATTGGTATTAGAGCTCAAGTTATAGAGAACGAAAAGATTTTCCAAAAAATAAATTTTTGAAATCTTTTAACTATAACATCTGCAAGCGAAACCTCCGAGTTGCCAATGGACGAGAATAAGAAAAGTATATATATGTTATACATATTTAATTATTATTTATGCTTAAAGCATAATAGATTACATTTATTTATTTATAAATGTCTATTATTTGATTATTATAATACTAATACGTGATTTACAAACGACGCTGATTGTCACAATAGAAATCCCTGTCTTTTGACTCATTCCTCGTGAATCTTCGTTCCTTGTCTAAATTCTATTCCTTATTCTATCATCCTTTCTTGTTTCTTTTCATCTATCTATTCTTATTCTGTGTTATTCATGTTTTGTTATCACAAGCGTTGAATGAATACTCATTTTGATGTGAATTGTGTAACAGGATCATGCCGCCAAAACAGTTGACTAAGACTCAATTACGTGCTATAGTAGCTGATCAATTTCAGATATCTATGAATGCATTTATGGCAAACTTGAATAATGGAGCTGGAGGATCTGGCGGATCTGGTGGAGCTGGTGGATCCGGTGGAGCTGGTGGATCCGGTGGAGCTGGTGGATCTGGTGGAGCTGGCGATACTGGAGCTGGCAACACTGGAGCTGGTGCTACTGGAGCTGGCGCTACGGGAGCTGGCGCTACTGGAGCTGGCGCTACTGGAGCTGGCGCTACTGGAGCTGGCGCTACGGGAGCTGGCAATGCTGGTGCTGGAACTGGTGATGCTGATAGACCAGTGATTCCTGAAAACAAGAAGTGCAATTATACCTCGTTCATGAAATGCAAACCTCCAACTTTTAAGGGTACTGAAGGCGCTGTTGGGTTAATGCAATGGTTTGAGAAATTGGAATCCGTGTTCCGATTTAGTGGAAGTGAGGAAGGAGATAAAGTGATGTTTGCCTCTGCTACTCTTCAAGGGCGAGCATTAACTTGGTGGAATGGAAGAATGGCATCATTGGGTATGGATGCTGCTTATGCTACACCTTGGGTTGAGATAAGAAGGTGGATGACTGAGGAATTTTGTCCAAGGAGTGTTATTCAGAGGTTAGAACAGGAACTATATCAGCTGAGACTGAAGGGTACTGACATCGATGGATACACCAACAGATTCCATGAACTTGCTCTACTTTGTCCAAACAAAGTTAACCCTGAATACTTGAAGGTAGAGCAGTATATTCGAGGCTTACCGACCAACATCCGTGGTGATGTGACCTCCTCTAAACCTGCCAATATTGATGAAGCTGTTCGTATGGCCTACCAACTAATGGGTCAAATCATCCAAGACAAGGCTGATGGTGTTTCTGAAGGCAACAAAAGAAGAGCTGAAAATGACAATGATGATCGTGGTGATAACCGTCAATCTCACAACAGAAATCAAAACCGAAGGAGGGGTAACACTAATGCGATGATTGAAGCTGCAACTGCGGACAAGGGAACCAGATGCCAACGCTGCAAGAAGTCTCATACTGGTGAATGTGCTAAGTGTGGAAAGTGCAACAAGTTAGGTCACAAGACTGAAGACTGTTGGGGACCAGGAAAGAAGGGAGTGACGTGTTATAACTGCCAAGGTAAAGGTCACATGAGGAACCAATGCCCTCAACCTCCGAAGAATGCACGTGGTGGAGATAACCAAGGAAAAGCTTATCAGTTGGGAGAAGCCGAAGCGAAGCAAAACCCGAAAGTTGTCACTGGTACGTTTTTACTAAACAACCGTTATGCTACAGCTTTATTTGATTCTGGTGCGGACAAAAGCTTTGTGTCTACAAGTTTTAGTGCCTTAATTGATATCAAACCGGTCGAATTAGACGCAAGTTATGAGGTAGAACTAGCTGATGGTAAATTAGTGAGTACAAATCGTGCGCTCCTAGGATGTTCTCTAAATCTCTTGAACCGTATTTTTAAGATAGACTTGATGATTGTTGAATTGGGAAGTTTTGATATTATTATCGGAATGGATTGGCTATCCAAGTATAACGCGTCTATCTTGTGTGGAGAAAAGAAAGTTAGGATTCCTTTAGACGACAAGACCATGGTTATCGAAGGTGATCAACGTAATTCACGACTGAAAATCGTTTCGTGCATTAAGGCTCGTAAGTATATCGAAAGAGGGTGTGAGTTATTCCTAGCTAAAGTAGTGGAGAAAGAATCGAAGGAGAAACGTGCTGAAGATGTACCTGTTATCCGTGACTTTCCTGAAGTGTTTCCGGAAGATTTGCCTGGACTTCCTCCTCCAAGGCAAGTAGAATTCCAAATTGACCTAATTCCTGGTGCTGCACCCGTGGCTCGTGCGCCATATCGTTTAGCCCCATCCGAGCTGAATGAGTTATCTGTGCAATTGCAAGAGCTATCTGATAAAGGTTTTATACGACCGAGTTCGTCACCTTGGGGAGCTCCTGTCTTATTCGTTAAGAAGAAAGATGGTTCGTTTCGTATGTGTATTGATTACCGAGAGTTGAATAAGCTGACGATCAAGAATCGTTATCCGCTTCCAAGAATTGATGATTTATTCGATCAACTTCAAGGTTCTCGTGTTTTCTCCAAGATTGATCTTCGTTCTGGTTACCATCAACTTCGCATACGTGAGGAAGATATTCCTATTACGGCATTTAGAACTCGTTATGGTCATTATGAGTTTCTGGTTATGCCTTTTGGTTTGACTAATGCACCTGCTGTATTCATGGATTTAATGAATCACATTTGTAAGCCGTATCTTGATAAATTCGTGATCGTTTTCATAGATGATATTCTAATCTACTCCAAGAGCATGCCGAACACTTAAGGATTATCTTGAACTTGTTGAAGAACGAAAAGTTATACGCTAAGTTCTCAAAGTGTGATTTTTGGATTAATTATGTACAATTTCTCGGACACGTGATTGATAAAAGTGGAGTACATGTTGATCCTGCAAAGATCGAAGCCATCAAGAATTGGAGTGCTCCGACTACTCCAACTGAAGTGCGACAATTTCTAGGTTTGGCTGGTTATTACCGAAGGTTTATTGAAGGATTCTCTTTGATATCGAAACCATTAACGAAGCTGACTCAGAAGAATAAACCGTATGTGTGGGGCGATGATGAAGAAGAAGCTTTCCAAACCCTGAAGATGAAACTCTGTAGTGCGCCGATTTTATCGTTACCTGAAGGAAGTGAAGACTTTGTTGTTTATTGCGATGCATCTCTGAGAGGATATGGTGCTGTTCTCATGCAACGTGAAAAGGTGATCGCATATGCCTCTAGACAATTAAGGAAGAATGAGGAGAACTACACTACCCATGACTTGGAATTGGGCGCTGTGGTTTTCGCTCTGCGACTTTGGAGACATTATCTGTATGGTACGAAGTGTACGGTATTCACTGATCATAAAAGCCTACAATACATATTGGATCAAAAGGAGCTGAATATGAGGCAACGTCGATGGGTTGAACTATTGAGTGATTACGACTGCGAAATTCGTTATCATCCGGGAAAGGCGAACGTGGTAGCTGACGCGTTAAGTCGAAAGGAAAGGGAGAAACCGATTCGAGTGCGTGCTTTGGTGGTGACAGTTCATAATAACTTACCTGAGCAGATTCGGAACACACAAGTTGAAGCATGCAAGAAGGAAAATATTGCCGCCGAAAGATTTAGAGGAGACGGTGAAACATTTGAGACGCGAGCTGATGGTATCAAATGTTTGAGAGGTCGAATTTGGTTACCATTCTTCGGTTGACTGAGAGACTTGATTATGTTAGAATCTCATAAGTCCAAGTATTCTATTCATCCTGGATCGGACAAAATGTACCAAGACTTGAAAAAGTTATACTGGTGGCCGAATATGAAAGCTGATATTGCAACATACGTCGCGAAATGCTTAACATGTGCAAAAGTGAAAGCTGAATATCAGAAGCCGTCAGGATTACTTGTCCAACCTGAAATTCTAGTCTGGAAATGGGAGCGAATTACGATGGACTTCATCACAAAACTCCCAAGGACACCGTCTGGGTTCGATGCGATTTGGGTTATAGTCGATCGTTTAACTAAATCCGCTCATTTTATTCCAATCAACGAGAGGTTTGGTTTGGAGAAACTCGCCGATATTTATCTGAAGGAAATCGTGTGCAAGCATGGTGTTCCTATTTCAATCATTTCCGATAGAGATAGTCGTTTTGCTTCTGGATTTTGGAGATCACTTCAAAAGTCGTTAGGAACCAATTTGGATATGAGCACAGCCTATCATCCGCAAACTGATGGGCAAAGCGAAAGAACAATTCAAACTTTGGAGGATATGCTACGTGCTTGTGTGATAGACTTTGGAAGTAGCTGGGATAAGCACTTACATTTGGCCGAATTCTCGTACAATAACAGTTATCACGCGAGTATTAAAGCTGCACCTTTTGAAGCACTGTATGGGAGAAAATGTAGATCACCCGTTAGCTGGAGTGAGGTTGGTGATGCCCAACTCACTGGACCAGATTTGATTAGGGAGACGACGGATATGATTGTGCAAATTAAGAATAGGTTGTTGTCTGCTCGAAGCCGACAGAAGAGTTATGCGGATGTGAAAAGAAAACCATTGGAGTTTAACGTGGGAGATAAGGTTATGCTAAAGGTATCACCATGGAAAGGTGTTGTACGATTTGGAAAACGTGGGAAGTTAAGTCCTCGTTATATCGGACCATTCAAGGTTACATCTAGAGTAGGACCCGTGGCATACCAACTTGAACTACCACAAGAACTGTATGGGATTCATAACACTTTTCACGTGTCGAATCTGAAGAAGTGTTTATCCGATTAAGAACTCGTTATACCGTTAGACGAGGTTAAGGTTGATAAGAAGTTGCATTTTATTGAAGAACCGGTCGAGATCATGGATCGCGAGGTCAAGCAACTGAAGCAAAGCCGAATACCTATCGTCAAAGTTCGATGGAACTCTCGAAGAGGACCGGAGTTTACTTGGGAACGAGAAGACCAAATGTGGAAGAATTACCCTCATCTCTTTGATTTCAACAAGCGATCGGGCAAGAACGCAAGTTGATCTTCGAGGGCGAAGATCCTAATTTGGTAGGGATGATGTGACAACCCGTCAATTTCAGGTCGTTATTTTAATCTCGACTATTACGTATTACGTGTTTACTTTAATGAGAATTTTAAATTATCGACTAACCGAGAAGGTTACGACTTGAAACTAGCGTAAGAATGTCGATTAGATGAAAACCGACAAGGAATATGTTAGGTATCGATATTATATTCTCAAATAATCATGAAAATGATTTTTATTATATTAAATCTTTATTTCTCGTATTTTACGTTTTAACGAATGACGATAACTATTAGTGATCGCGATACCGACGGATGCCCAAAAATTTACGTTTTATTATCGATTGTCTCGATATTGTATATTTTCGACGTTTCCGATTTAATTGCGTTTTAAGTCGTGTCGAAGCTTTGTTATTATATTTTGAAGCGTTTTAACGTTCGAAAAGTATTTTTACGAAACTCGAGCCCCGTAAATATTTTTAAAATTTACAATTTACATTTTCTACCTTGTAAACTATTTACTTACAAAATAGGACCAAAAGAATGCAAATATGGCAAAAACTACCCCCACCCCACTATTTATTAAAAATCCACTAACTATTTTCATTAAACAATTCATTTAAAAAAAAAAAATCTCATCTCTCTCCTTTTTCTCCTTCTTGGCCGTCCACCCCCAACACACCAAATCCATTGATTTTTGATTTTGTACTTTGAATCAAAGGAAACTAAAACAAGACCCATCTTGGAAATTTCATAAGCTTTCTATTGGTATAATTTTCTTCTACATGCATTCACAAAAAATTTACTTTCAATTTTTGGTGAAGAACTTGATGTTTGATCCATGTTTATGTTTATATATGGTGTTAATAATATAATATTCATAGTGGGTTTTGGTTGCATGTAAGATTTTTGATGGTTTAATTTTTGTGAGATTAAATTTGAGGGTGTTATGAGTTAATTAGATGTGTTATTATGATATTAGGATCATATTAGGACTATAGGAATTGTTGGAATGGGTCGAAAAATTGCTTTGGTATGATTTTTAGATAGGCTATTTTAGGCAGTAACTTTAAGGCCATTTTTGAAATTGTTACTGTGATAAACTTGGTAAACTAATAAGATAGGATCGTAGAGAATTTCGTTAGCTTCGATTTGAGCTAAAGTAGAGCTTCTAACTCATTACGAGCGAAAAGTTATGCTACTTTTAGTATTTGTGTACCGGGAGACGGGTATCGGCACAATCCGAAAATTGTTGTCGATATTTGGAACGAATCTCGGGGACTATAAAATGAGTTTTAAAAATGTTCAAGGGCTGTTGTAAGTTGATAAACCTCAGGTCATGAGTCTATTTTCAAACCCGAGTGTCGGTTTTGCAAACGGAATTGTTTAGATAAGTCAAAATGGTTTTACAAGTCAAAGGCGTAAAACTGTCCGGTTTTTGCAACACGAAGGTGTGTCGGGCAGAAGGTCTTAGAAGTAATATTTTTGAATGAAATTTAAACTGAGTCTTATTCATATTATGTGTGAGTTTGTCACCAAGTTTCGTCGAAATCGGACAAGTCTAGATAGGTTAGATTGGTGTGTACATTTGGAGTGTATATGCTGAGTGGTATTTTGGACACGTAGTTCAATACTTGTATGGCGTGAGTTGAGTATTCACTATTGGACGTAGTGACTTACTCGAGTATTAAGTCATTATATAAATGACTTAGTTACTGGTCCGAGGGAAGTAAAAATGATGGTTTGACTTGCGTTGACTTGGCGTCTTATGATGGGTCAATGTCGAGGGCGCAAGTGTTTTAAATGTATAAGTGTTGAGAAAAAAGGTATAGAAGTACACTTATATTTTTGTTAATCATCGGGATTTTCATGGTCATTTGAAATCGACTTTCGTATTATTTAAGTATTATATATACTTGAGTCGTTTATTAACGAACGCGCCTTATTTGGTAGGTTGCGGTCTTCGTGTTTAACGGGCATCACAAATCGTCGGCAATCGTCACATTTCTACTATCGTACCAAGGTGAGTCTATAGCCTCGCTTTAACATGTTTTCTTGTTTTATAAAACCCGCGAGGGGGATAACATGCTTGTTTTATTAAAATAAAAGGGGTACGACGAGAAGTTGTGGAAACCCTTATTATTGGAAAAACATTATATAAATGAAGGGTACAACGAGAAGTTGTGGTAAACCCTCATTCTTTTAAAATTGAACACAAAGGACCCGATTGTATGCTTAGATGAAAGTTGTTATATAAGTTTGTTTAGCCTTAAAGACCCATGAATCGTGAATTGTTAATCGAAAAGAACGCTAATACTATGGATAGATCTATCGGGGTGACACCCAGTCCGGTCGCGACTAGCTATCGCGTGGTGTTGTGATGCACCAGTAATGAAACATCGGATGCAACTGTATAAGAGAAATATACGCACTTGGCTAGGTGTGTTGGGCTGAAATAATATATGTTAACGTTCAATTTCACGAGACTTATGAAATAACAACGATAATTATGTCTGATCCACATGATTGTCAACCACGGAAGGTTTATTCAGAATACTTGTGTTCATTTATTTAATTTAAACTCTATAGATTCACTCAACATTTTTGTTGACTTTATAGCATGTTTTATCTCAGGTCCATGAAGAAGGTACTCAAGGAAGGCGGTTTCACGCAGCTTGCTAAATTAAATTGTTTTGGCCCGCTTTACTAAACTATGTCCATTCTAAGAAACTTTTATTATTTGGTTGGTTGTGTAAACTTAAAACTATTTGGGACCATGTGTGAACTGTTTTATTTTTAAACAAATGAATGGATGTATGTTTTGTTAAAACGACTCATTTTGAGGCGTTTCCTATGATATTGAGGTTGAACCATGATAGTAACACCCAATGACCCTTCCGCTGCTATGACCCGAAATTGGGGGTGTTACAATATGGGCACATTTTGCCCATTTTCCAAAAAAGACGGGGCACTTTTTGCCCATTCTTTATAATGAATGGGCTAAACGGGCGCATATGTAAGAAACTAAATGGGCTTAACAGGCGCATTTGTAAAATACAAATTTTTATACTCGACGAATATTTTTTATTAAATTTTTTATCCCGGGTTTTAAACAAGTATTTTTATTTTTTATTTGTAAGTTTTTATATGTTTTTTTCCTTTTTTAGCTTGCGCCCGTTTAGCCCGCCCGTTTTGCCCACCCGTTTCGCCCGTGCCCGTTTAGCCCGCGCCCGTTTAGCCCGCCGCCCGTTTAGCCTGTTGCCCGTTTAACCCGCCCCCCGTGCCCACCCGCCCGCCCATTTTTCCACCTCTAGTAGAGGGGTGACCTCTAAATACTGTGCTGAGTGGGGGAATCAGCTCCAATGTGAAGGATGTAGAGCACACACCACATTCACCCTGATAACTTGTAAAATGATAAGCCTAGGATGCATCCATACGCCCCACATGACATGATAATAATAATGGCCAAAACGTGAAGGGACGATGCAGGATATCACTCTCCTGCATGTGAGTCACGACACCGATGCCTCTAGTGTCATAGTTACTGTACCTCCGTGACTAGTACATAAACTGGTCATGCTTGTATATAACGCTCAAGCAATTTATTTAGTTATTAACATGATTACTGATAAGCTTAAACATATACTGGGGAAAAACATTTGGCTGAAGACGGGGAATCCTAATCATGCATAGAAAGGAAGTCCTTACCGAAAGGACGAAAAATCCGTCCCTCTAGTCCAGTAACTGACTGAATGGAAGACTGAACGAATACTACTCGGGGTTTCACGGAAGCTACAGTAATAATAGACGTGAATAAGCTACCTGGTTATTATTTAATTTACTGTTCTTATTTTTCTCATTTACTTATTTTATTTCTGAAGTTCTTCACGTATTTTACTGATAAATATGCTTTTTAATTATAATTCACTCTAATATATTAACGTCCTACTATTATTACGATACAAACGTATTCTGACGTTAATTAAAATACTATAATAAGTAACTTGTTAAAATGTAAGGTTTCTAATTAGCAAGTTTCTAAAACAATTTAATTCGTATAATAAAATTATACCCTTATAAAAATATTACAAAGCTATTATAATTTAATTTATTTAAAACAATACAATTAGAACATTTATAAAAACATAAGTAATATAAAGGTATAATTTAAAATCTTTTTATTTTTATTTTTATACAATGCCCCGAGCCTACCGAGATACCACTTTCTCGGTCGCACTAAAACGATTAAACCAAATATATAAAATCTGTCTAATTAAATTAGTGACAGAAATCTGAGTCACTAAAAAGCGTCATTAAAACTGGATTTCAAAAACTGTCTAGAAAACTGTCATGACCATTCTGCGACAAAAAATTGTGTCACAAAACCGTCACTAATCTCAAAATAAAAGTCTATTATTTTTTGTCTAAATTTATCCCACTGATGAAACACTTATTCCCACTGCTTCTATTCCGTTTCCCACTGATTTCATAAGCCAAACACCCCCTGTTGAGTATTTTTTTACCCACTGTTTACTAATCCCAAACACCCCTTATGTACGTGATTAAACCCAAACGCACCCTGTTTGTTTCTTCCTGCTGCCGAGGACACCCAGACCACTACCGAGACCCCTGGTGGTCTCGGCTGGCCAAAATAACAACACAACGAGACCCCCGCTGGTCTCGGTTCACGTGTAACATCAAAACCAGACACCTTTTCTTTTTTATTTTCTATAATTCGTTTGTTTAAATCCTTTTAAATCCAAATCGTGTTATAAACTGAATTTAAAGGAAGGAATTGATTACCGTTGTGAGCTTGATGACGGGATTACAAATACACACGAAACAGGAATGAAACCTCCCGAAAACTCCTTTGTTGTTGTCCTTTCTGTCGGCAGCCAACAAAAGCCCTAGATCCTCTTTTTTTTGTTCGTATACTGTTTGAGAGAAAGGGAAACATACAACCCCCGTTTTTTTTCTTCCTTACAAGGCTGGGCCTAAAGCCCATTTACCCTTCTTTCTCATTTTATTTCAAAACTGGCCCCCTTTAACTTTATATAGTTATCCTTTTTTTTTACATTTAAATCTTATTCGCGTATAATCGTATTTAATTTCCGCGTTCTAATTTTCTGAAAACGTAATAATCTTTTTTGTGTAATAATTTATATCTACGACATATTTCCTGCAACTTAATAATTATTTTTAATAATTATAGATAGTTTATAATAAATCAAGACTATGTATTTAATATTCGAAATTTTATATACGGGTTTTACAATTCTTCCCCTCTAAAAAAAATAATTCGTCCTCCAATTAAGGATGAGATTATGCCGTGGTTTTACAATTCTTCCCATCTAGAAAGGAGAAATTCGTCCTCGAATTAATGGTAATAAGCTGGTGGCGTTATAAAAGCTGAAAGGACATATATGTTGAAAGAGCATGAAGGCTGAAAAGACATATAAGCTGAAGAATAATTTGTCTTCTAATTAAGACATAATGCTGCTGATAGGTATAAACCTGACATGACTGAAATGATCATGTAACGTGACATGGCTGAAGAGAACATGGGACGTGACATGAATGAAAGGGCTTAACTGGATTTACTAAAGGAAAATGAATGAGAGGTCCGGATGGACTCCTCCGTTTCGAGTGGCTTCCCGCTCGAAACGATTCCTTAAAAGGTCTAATCATAATGAAAATCTTTGTCTTGATGACCCTATCCTGATGATGCTGAATAGTTTCTAGTTTCATACTTAAGATGGATTTTCTGAACCTGAATGAATAAGCTATAGCATGTAGTATACATGAAACGGTACGTACAATTATCCTGAAAAGATAACATTTATATCTCTGAGCAAGCTGTTGAGAATATATATAGGGACGAACTACGTGAACAATCATGAATGTGCTAAGTGAGAAATTGTGAACGTGGTTCATAATTATATGAGGAGCGCTGGCATGGAACATATCATGAATGTGATACGTGAATCATACTGTGAACGTGATACTAGAACATATCATGAACGTATGCTGACTAAGGAATGAATGCCAAACGATACGGCCTGAGATGTGAAACTTCTGCCTGGTTATGGAATAGTTGTGCTAAACTTGAGTTTGGTATCTCTAGCTTTCTGTAACCGTATTCGGTAATAAACTGAGAAACGTGTATCGTGAAATGGCACACGAACTTGAACGTGAACAATGTTATGAACACAAACGTGAGCTTAAATCACGAGATAACATAAAAGATGAACTGAAACAGCATCATACTGCGAATGAGACGTAAACGTGAAAGTGAAAATAAACATGGGGGCGTAACATACACTTGATCGTGAACATGAATTCTGTCTGATATGATGGTCGATGGAATGCCTTGAATTCGTACGATTTACTGCTGAATTTCTAAATTTTCTGCAGATCTGCTACTGGGTGATCCTTTCGGATGAAAAAACACGCAGGCTGATTACATGGTTGACGATAACTTAAATAGTATCATACTTTCTCTGAGCCTGTGGTAGCTGATAGCAATTTCATGGAATTTCGTCTCATTTCTGTTCAGAAATTCCTAAGGGTTGTAGTAACTCACTAACATGATGGTGTTCTATTTTGAACCTACAGTAGGTCAGGCATCTAGATATGAACATAGCTGCATTAATGTGTGATGCGGATTCTATCAAAGTTTTGTCTGGGATTATGGAACATTCTGGTGAAAATCTGGTTGAATAGTCATAAAACATTTTTAGTGAGAACTGTCGGCAATTTCTGTGGTAGTAGTCCATTGAGTTCTAGAAAACTTTGCACTCCGTTCACAGTCGTCGGTCGGGACCATCAGATGATGGCCTTCACCTTCGCAGCATTGTTTGAAATTTCTTTCTGCTAAGGTAGAATGGCTCAGAAATGCCACTTTGTTCAATTGGAATTCACATTTGGAAAGCTGTGTATAAAATTTTCTCCTATCGAAGATTCTGTACAACTGTGAGAAGATGATTCTCGTGTTCTTCTCTAGAATTTAGAAGATCAGAATGTGATCAATAATATACTGACCATCTTGTCTGCGAAGTCGTAAAAAAATAAAAAATTTTATTCATAAATTTCATACTATAGCTGGGGCATTTGGGAGCCCAGACGTATAAGTCGAAATTTTATAGAGACTGTGACGTGTTGAACAGAAATCTGAAAAAATCATGTTCTTCTCTCACCACTTCTGGTGGCATGGTCGCGAATTGTTCTGGAAAATATTAAAGATATCGTAGTAGGTCAGGTAAACCTGCTATTAATGGAATGAGCATTGATTAAGAATGGTGATCTTGTAAAAATTTTCAGTGGTCGATACATGATTTCATGATACCGGTCTTCTTCCTGATAGATAGAAATGACACACTTCCTGGTGGTACGCCAGGGCGAATAAAGCCTCATTCTGGTAATTCTTGCAGCAAATGATGCAACCCTTTTAACTTAGATGCAACTCTGGAATAAAGAGTTTTGGAAACATGCACTATTCTTGAGACAAGCTCGCCGTAAAATTATGTCTCATAGTTAGGAAGGAATTTCTAGAATGACATCTGGAAATTTTAGTATAATCTGCTGATCATGGATTCGAGGAATTTTAGAAGTGAATTTATAACTGGTAGCTAAAAGTCTTCGTAGCTATGGACTGATAAGTCATGCTCTTGTAAGGCAGAAATAATTTGTACTGATTTTTCTGACAGAAAGTATAATGAATATATTTGGGATTTAGTAAGACGGATCTCATCGTTAACTGAAAATAAGGCTTTAATAAATATGGTGATACTGTTGAGTCCTTTCTGGCTGAGAGATAGGTGACTACTTTATTTAAGATAAAGCTGACATAGGAATACGTGAAGTGAACATGGCGACTTTTCACTGAATGTGTTCGTCTGTAACCTCACAGAGTGAATGCTGCGTGTTTAACCTGAATCATACTCTAGTGGTGGTGGCTAAAATTTCAAATGATTTGGTTCATGTGTGGCATAATAGAACGGGTATACCCCTTTCTGAAAGGTACCCTGAATTACTAAGGGTCTCGCTTGGAAACATACTAGGGTTAGGAGTTCTGACTCGTACTCTGAGAAGATATTCATATGACGTGTATCATGACTGGTGTCCTAGTGTCTTCTGAAACTCTAACACCCCTAACTTTCATTGCGCAGCGGAATACACAATTGGGTACTAGACACAAGCATCATCACACAAGATATATTGAACGACTCAAAATAGAGACGTTTACACATAAATATAAATAAGATTTTCATAAATGGTCTAAAACATAGATTTCAACCCAAATTGTACTGACACGATACCAGAGTAAAGCGTTTTGTCCCCATGGATCTCGACCAACAACCAATAAGTTTAGTACAGTACATCAACATAAAGGAAATTGTTCAACATTAAAAAGGTAGAAACAGTTTAGACCAACATTCTTCCAAAAGCCAAGCCACAACCTCCACATCAAAGCTCCATGCTCCATCACTTCCTATTACCTGAAATACATGCATAAAACGAGTCAATAATAATGTTGAGCGAGACTATAGGTTTATCAAATCACATTTGAACACAAGAAGAAAATCAATCATAATTATAGAATTGTCGTACACACAATCTATATTCAAGGCACTAATAATAATAATATTATTTAACAAACATTATATTTAAGCTCATGACACCGACACCTTAACCAAATAGTCACCCACGCCAATTGCCGGCATGACTAGAATAAAACCATTGCCCCTCTAGTGTATCAGTTTCTAGAATACCACAATCTTATTCACGTAAAATTATTCTTCCCAGCGGGTTACTCAACGTAATGCCCTGGTCTCAGATAGGGTGGTCAACCCAATAGTACTATCATTAGAATAAGCGGCTATTCCCGACTCATAACATCAAGTCAGAAGATAGTTAACGGCTCATGAATTTAGGGTCTTTAGCAACAAGTTACTCAATACAATGACATCAACATTAATCAACATTCGGGTCTAACAATTACTCATGACTTGTGTTCATTTATTTTCAAATAGGATGTATCCCCCTCGAGGGTATTAAAATCATTAAAACAATTAGAAAGCGAGGCTATAGACTCACCTTAGTATAAGAGATCTAGCGAGATGATCGTCGATGATAATGGATGCCTTTCAAACACGAGAACCGCTACCTATCAAATAAGGCGCGTTCGTTAAATAATGACTCGAGAAATAAATCATACATAACAACATCAAACTCAAACTCATAAAGGCACGAAAAACTCGAGAGAAAACGATATAAATAACTTCATTATACTTTACTACACATTTACTTAACCATTTTATACTTTTTACAAAGTCCACCGGTACATACTAAATGTACTAGCTTATTTACCCCTTTTAAACTCGTCAACCGTTTATGAAAAGACTCGATAAACTAACTTACTGTATATAGAAAGTCCTCTTACAAGTTTATCAAATGAAATTACTTTTAAAGTACTTTACTCGACTCAATTTCAAACTAGAAAATCCGGACAGATTTACGTTAACTTTTCATCCAACCGTTTTAACTTCTTTAAACGACTCCGTTTAGCCCGCGCCCGTTTAGCCCGCCGCCCGTTTAGCCCGTTGCCCGTTTAGCCCGCCCCCCGTGCCCACCCGCCTGCCAATTTTGCCACCTCTAGTAGAGGGGTGACCTCTAAATACTGTGCTGGGTGGGGGAATCAGCTCCAATGTGAAGGATGTAGAGCACACACCACATTCACCCTGATAACTTGTAAAATGATAAGCGTAGGATGCATCCATACGCCCCACATGACATGATAATAATAATGGCCAAAACGTGAAGGGACAATGCAGGATATCACTCTCCTGCATGTGAGTCACGACACCGGTGCCTCTAGTGTCATGGTTACTATACCTCCGTGACTAGTACATAAACTGGTCATGCTTGTATATAACGCTCAGGCAATTTATTTAGTTATTAACATGATTACTGATAAGCTTAAAAATATACTGGGGAAAAACATTTGGCTAAAGACGGGGAATCCTAATCATGCATAGAAAGGAAGTCCTTACCGAAAGGACGGAAAATCCGTCCCTCTAGTCCAGTAACTGACTGAATGGAAGACTGAGCGAATACTACTCGGGGTTTCACGGAAGCTACAATAATAATAGACGTGAATAAGCTACCTGATTATTATTTAATTTACTGTTCTTATTTTTCTCATTTACTTATTTTATTTTTGAAGTTCTTCACGTATTTTACTGATAAATATGCTCTTTAATTATAATTCACTCTAATATATTAACGTCCTACTATTATTACGATACAAACGTATTCTGACGTTAATTAAAATATTATAATAAGTAACTTGTTAAAATGTAAGGTTTCTAATTAGCAAGTTTCTAAAACAATTTAATTCGTATAATAAAATTATACCCTTATAAAAATATTACAAAGCAATTATAATTTAATTTATTTAAAACAATACAATTAGAACATTTATAAAAACATAAGTAATATAAAGGTATAATTTAAAATCTTTTTATTTTTATTTTTATACAATGCCCCGAGCCTACCGAGATACCACTTTCTCGGTAGCACTAAAACGATTAAACCAAATATATAAAATCTGTCTATTTAAATTAGTGACAGAAGTCTGAGTCACTAAAAAGCGTCATTAAAACTGGATTTCAAAAACTGTCTAGAAAACTGTCATGACCATTCTGCGACAAAAAATTGTGTCACAAAACCGTCACTAATCTCAAAATAAAAGTCTATTATTTTTTGTCTAAATTTATCCCACTGATGAAACACTTATTCCCACTGCTTCTATTCCGTTTCCCACTAATTTCATAAGCCAAACACCCCCTGTTGAGTGTTTTTTTACCCACTGTTTACTAATCCCAAACACCCCTTATGTACGTGATTAAACCCAAACGCACCCTGTTTGTTTCTGCCTGCTGCCGAGGACATCCAGACCACTACCGAGACCCCTGGTGGTCTCGGCTGGCCAAAATAACAACACAACGAGACCCCCGCTGGTCTCGGTTCACGTGTAACATCAAAACCAGACACCTTTTCTTTTTTATTTTCTATAATTCGTTTGTTTAAATCCTTTTAAATCCAAATCGTGTTATAAACTGAATTTAAGGGAAGGAATTGATTACCGCTGTGAGCTTGATGACGGGATGACAAATACAAACGAAACAGGAATGAAACCTCCCTAAAACTCCTTTGTTGTTTTCCTTTCTGTCGCCAGCCAACAAAAGCCCTAGATCCTCTTTTTTTGTCCGTATACTGTTTGAGAGAAAGGGAAACATACAGCCCCCGTTTTTTTTCTTCCTTACAAGGCTGGGCCTAAAGCCATTTACCCTTCTTTCTCATTTTATTTCAATTAACTTTATATAGTTTTCCTTTTTTTTGACATTTAAATCTTATTCGCGTATAATCGTATTTAATTTTCGCGTTCTAATTTTTTGAAAAGGTAATAGTCTTTTTTGTGTAATAATTTATATCTATGACATATTTCCTGCAACTTAATAATTATTTTTAATAATTATATATAGTTTATAATAAATCAAGACTATGTATTTAATATTCGAAATTTTATATACGGGTTTTACAATTCTTCCCCTCTAAAAAAATAATTCATCCTCGAATTAAGGATGCGATTATGCCGTGGTTTTACAATTCTTCCCCTCTAGAAAGCAGAAATTCGTCCTCGAATTAATGGTAATAAGCTGGTGGCGTTATAAAAGCTGAAAGGACATATATGTTGAAAGAGCATGAAGGCTGAAAAGACATATAAGCTGAAGAATAATTTGTCTTCTAATTAAGACATAATGCTGCTGATAGGTATAAACCTGACATGACTGAAATGATCATGTAACGTGACATGGCTGAAGAGAACATGGGACGTGACATGAATGAAAGGGCTTAACTGGATTTATTAAAGGAAAAGGAATGAGAGGTCCAGATGGACTCCTCCGTTTCGAGTGGCTTCCCGCTCGAAACGATTCCTTAAAAGGTCTAATCATAATGAAAATCTTTGTCTTGATGACCCTGTCCTGATGATGCTGAATAGTTTCTAGTTTCATACTTAAGATGGATTTTCTGAACCTGAATGAATAAGCTATAGCATGTAGTATACATGAAACGGTACGTACAATTATCCTGAAAAGATAACATTTATATCTTTGAGCAAGCTGTTGAGAATATATACAGGGACGAACTACGTGAACAATTGTGAATGTGCTAGTGAGAAATTGTGAACGCGGTTCATAATTATATGAGGAGCGCTGGCATGGAACATATCATGAATGTGATACGTAAATCATACTATGAACGTGATACTAGAACATATCATAAACGTATGCTGACTAAGGAATGAATGCCAAACGATACGGCCTGAGATGTGACACTTCTGCCTGGTTATGGAATAGTTGTGCTAAACTTGAGTCTGGTATCTCTAGCTTTCTGTAACCGTATTCGGTAATAAACTGAGAAACGTGTATCGTGAAATGGCACACGAACTTGAACGTGAACAATGTTATGAACATAAACGTGAGCTTAAATCACGAGATAACATAAAAGATGAACTGAAACACCATCATACTGCGAATGAGACGTAAACGTGAAAGTGAAAATAAACATGGGGGCGTAACATACACTTGATCGTGAACATGAATTCTGTCTGATATGATGGTCGATGGAATGCCTTGAATTCGTACGATTTACTGCTGAGTTTCAAAATTTTCTGCAGATCTGCTACTGGGTGATCCTTTCGGATGAAAGAAACACGCATGCTGATTACATGGTTGACGATAACTTAGATAGTATCATACTTTCTCTGAGCCTGTGGTAGCTGATAGCAATTTCATGGAATTTCGTCTCATTTCTGTTCAGAAATTCCTAAGGGTTGTAGTAACTCACTTACATGATGGTGTTCTATCTTGAACCTATAGTAGGTCAGGCATCTAGATATGAACATAGCTGCATTAATGTGTGATGCGGATTCTATCAAAGTTTTGTCTGGGATTAGGGAACATTCTGGTGAAAATCTGGTTGAATAGTCATAAAACATTTTTAGTGAGAACTGTCGGCAATTTCTGTGGTAGTAGTCAATTGAGTTCTAGAAAACTTTGCACTCCGTTCACAGTCGTCGGTCGGGACCATCAGGTGATGGCCTTCACCTTCGCAGCATTGTTTGAAATTTCTTTCTGCTAAGGTAGAATGGCTCAGAAATGCCACTTTGTTCAATTGGAATTCACATTTGGAAAGCTGTGTATAAAATTTTCTCCTATCGAAGATTATGTACAACTGTGAGAAGATGATTCTCGTGTTCTTCTCTAGAATTTAGAAGATCAGAATGTGATCAATGAATATACTGACGATCTTGTCTACGAAGTCGTAAAAAAAATAAAAAATTTTATTCATAAATTTCATACTATAGCTGGGGCATTTGGGAGCCCAGACGTATAAGTCGAAATTTTATAGAGACTGTGACGTGTTGAGCAGAAATCTGAAAAAATCATGTTCTTCTCTCACCACTTCTGGTGGCATGGTCGCGAATTGTTCTAGAAAATATTAAAGATATTGTAGTAGGTCAGGTAAACCTGCTATTAATGGAATGAGCATTGATTAAGAATGGTGATCTTGTAAAAATTTTCAGTGGTCGATACATGATTTCATGATACCGGTCTTCTTCCTGATAGACAGAAATGACACACTTCCTGGTGGTACGCCAGGGCGAATAAAGCCTCATTCCAGTAATTCTTGCAGCAAATGATGCAACCCTTTTAACTTAGATGCAACTCTGGAATAAAGAGTTTTGGAAACATGCACTATTCTTGAGACAAGCTCGCCGTAAAATTATGTCTCATAGTTAGGAAGGAATTTCCAGAATGACATCTGGAAATTTTAGTATAATCTGCTGATCATGGATTCGAGGAATTTTAGAAGTGAATTTATAACTGGTAGCTAAAAGTCTTCGTAGCTATGGACTGATAAGTCACGCTCTTGTAAGGCAGAAATAATTTGTACTAATTTTTCTGATAGAAAGTATAATGAATATATTTGGGATTTAGTAAGACGGATCTCATCGTTAACTAAAAATAAGGCTTTAATAAATATGGTGATATTGTTGAGTCCTTTCTGGCTGAGAGATAGGGGACTACCTGATTTAAGATAAAGCTGACATAGGAATACGTGAAGTGAACATGGCGACTTTTCACTGAATGTGTTCGTTTGTAACCTCACAGAGTGAATGCTGCGTCTTTAACCTGAATCATACTCTAGTGGTGGTGGCTAAAATTTCAAATGATTTGGTTCATGCGTGGCATAATAGAACGGGTATACCCCTTTCTGAAAGGTACCCTGAATTACTAAGGGTCTCGCTTGGAAACATACTAGGGTTAGGAGTTATGACTCGTACTCTGAGAAGATATTCGTATGACATGTATCATGACTGGTGTCCTAGTGTCTTCTGAAACTCTAACACCCCCAACTTACATTGCGCAGCGGAAATACACAATTGGGTACTAGACACAAGCATCATCACACAAGATATATTGAACGACTCTAAATAGAGACGTTTACACATAAATATAAACAAGATTTTCATAAAGGGTCTAAAACATAGATTTCAACCCAAATTGTACTGACACGATACCAGAGTAAAGCGTTTTGTCCCCATGGATCTCGACCAACAACTAATAAGTTTAGTACAGTACATCAACATAAAGGAAATTGTTCAACATTAAAAAGGTAGAAACAGTTTAGACCAACATTCTTCCAAAAGCCAAGCCACAACCTCCACAGCAAAGCTCCATGCTCCATCACTTCCTATTACCTGAAATACATGCATAAAACGAGTCAATAATAATGTTGAGCAAGACTATAGGTTTATCAAATCACATTTGAACACAAGAAGAAAATCAATCATAATTATAGAATTGTCGTACACACAATCTATATTCAAGGCAGTAATAATAATAATATTATTTAACAAACATTGTATTTAAGCTCATGACACCGACCCCTTAACCAAATAGTCACTCACACCAATTGCCGGCATGACTAGAATAAAACCATTGCCCCTCTAGTGTATCAGTTGCTAGAATACCACAATCTTATTCACGTAAAATTATCCTTCCCAACGGGTTACTCAACGTAATGCCCTGGTCTTAGATAGGGTGGTCAACCCAATAGTACTATCATTAGAATAAGCGGCTATTCCCGACTCATAACATCAAGTCAGAAGATAGTTAACGGCTCATGAATTTAGGGTCTTTAGCAACAAGTTACTCAATACAATGACATCAACATTAGGCAACATTCGGGTCTAACAATTACTCATGACTTGTGTTCATTTATTTTCAAATAGGATGTATCCCCCTCGAGGGTATTAAAATCATTAAAACAATTAGAAAGTGAGGCTATAGACTCACCTTAGAATAAGAGATCTAGCGAGATGATCGTCGATGATAATGGATTCCTTTCAAACACGAGAACCGCTACCTATCAAATAAGGCGCGTTCGTTAAATAATGACTCGAGAAATAAATCATACATAACAACATCAAACTCAAACTAATAAAGGCACGATAAACTCGAGAGAAAACGATATAAATAACTTCATTATACTTTACTACACATTTACTTAACCATTTTATACTTTTTACAAAGTCCACCGGTACATACTAAATGTACTAGCTTATTTACCACTTTTAAACTCGTCAACCGTTTATGAAACGACTCGATAAACTAACTTACTGTATATAGAAAGTCCTCTTACAAGTTTATCAAATGAAATTACTTTTAAAGTACTTTACCCGACTGATTTTCAAACTAGAAAATCCGGACAGATTTACGTTAATTTTTCATAGAACTGTTTTAACTTCTTTAAACGACTCCGTTTACAAAACCGACACTCGGGTTTTAAAGTAAACTCAACCTAATAAGTAAACACCTCATTATCAGTAGGTTACATTTTTCAAAACATCCATTTAGAGTCCCCAAGATTCGATCCAAATATCGAAAACAACTATTTGTAGTGCCGATACTCGTCTCCCGGTACACGATCATTCAAAACATCATAACTTCGCGCTCGTTTTGAGCTAGAAGCTCTACCTTATATCAAATCGAAGCTAAGAAATTATCTACAACCCTAGGCTATAAGTTAATCCATTTTAAAAACATAAGAATTCGGATTTTACCTTTTACTTACATATGTAAAATGACTACTCAAAACTTGTACAAAATCAACTTTTTGATAAAAATCAACCATGGAAATGATCATTACTATGCCCTAATATCATCATACGTTAACCATAACATCAAAATCATAATTTAAATAAAAATTATAAGATCAAAATGAAGTTTCTAACAAGATTTTTAGCACAAACCACCATAGATCATCATGATAATGCCATGCATGATCATATCTCCTACCTACCAACATCAAGAAAAAAAAAGTTGCTTGCATGTAAGAAATTCTTACACCAATGTGATCCTTGATCAAAAATAAGGTTGGGTCTAGTGTTAGTTTAGCTTGATTTAACCTAAAACTCAAGATAATTTGAAGTTTGATTGTGTTTTGGTGGTGGGAGTGGGTTTCGGCAATTCAAGAGAGAGAGAGAGTGGAAGTGAAATTTTTGAAATGAATAAATGGAATGTGTGTGTTAGTTTGTAGTTTATATATAGTGGGGTAGGGACTTGGTTGAAATTTAATGAAAGTTGTGGTTAAAAATGTAAATAGTTAGCTAAAAAGCGGGAAATAACTATTAGTCAATTTTCAAAATATTTACGGGGCTCGGGTTTTATAAAGATACTTTTAAAAATATAAAACGTACCTCAGAAATAATAATATCGACTCTCGACTCGACTTAACACGTCATTTAAAATAAAACCTCAAAAATAATAAAAATCGAACAACCGACAACAAAACGTAAAATAATTGGCATCCATCGACATCACGCTTGCTAATACTCCTTATACTAAATAAATATTAAATATAGACTTTCCAACATCGGTTTAAACTTAAACCTCCAAAAATATCGTTCAAACTCATCTAAAAATTTCAAAAATAATCGTAAAATAAGATTAAGCAATGACCTCGATTTTGGGTTGTCACAGAAACGACACTTGAGAACTGTGTATTGACTGTTGTCTAGACATGTATTTTAATGGATGAACCTAGACAAGGCGGAAAATTTTTGGTAACTGCTAGGATTGGCGGACCGGTTAGACTACTGACCTCTTGTATTTCTGGTCACGTCCGTGCCGGAGTTCCGATGGTTACTGACTGATTAATTATAAGTACGATGGTTGTCACTACTGCTTTGTCTGTCACTTTATGATGGTCATTATCATGACTGTGATTCATGTAACTATTCTGCTGAGTGGCCGGCTAGGTTCCGGTTCCCACTCTTCTGAATGAACGGTTAGTTGAGTGAAGTGTGACATTTAGCTGAGAAAGTAAAAGCCTGGAATAGAATGGTAGTGTCAGATGGTAGAAGTTTATTCTCGTCAGAAATTTCAAATTTATAGTTTTCGTCCTTGTTCTGTAGAGTCTTCATAGTAAAAACAGCATCAGCATCTTGAGAAATCTCCAAAGTATCAGCAGCATCAGATTTTGTGAGGTCTTCAAAGTGTTAGCGGCATCAGCATTTTGCAGAATCATCAACTCACGAGCAGCATCAACATCTGGTAGAATATCGACAGTGGTCTGAGATGATTGAGGATCGATTAGCAATATCCATAGGGTAGGGTACCTAGAGTATACCTGGACTAATGTATATGAAGTACAAAATGAATACTGCATGTGGAGCATATCTGAGACACTGTACGTGAAGTGCACAAGAAATACTGTACATGGAGTCTAACTGAGACACTGTACAAAAGGTACATATGAAATACCGTACATGGAACTGGTGGAAACTATATGGAATGATCAATACTGGTGTCACTTGTCTGACATGATCAAGGATTAAATTGAATTAAACGATAGTAAACTGATCTAAAAATGGGTAACGTGATAGCCTGGTAATTTCTGCATTGACTTAATGCTGATTGTATAGAGGTTTAAGAATATGTTTAAACGAAATTTCAACAATGGTCAGCATGCCGAAATGCCTGATGAAGATCAAACATGATTTATTATGAAAACAAAAATGTAACTCTTTAACATGAAAATATCACCACCTTGCTGAAATGAATCCTCATAAGGAGACATGAACTTAATCAGTATGAAAACAACATCCACTTGAGGGTATGAAAATTTGACTGTTACAGAGAACATAAAAAGTCTAATCAACTGAGGTGTAATATCAACTGATGTGGATGGCTATGGTTTAATCCACAGAATTCTAAGAAGAAAACATGTGACTAGGTATGGGCTATTCTGGTTCGATCCATACTTGTTAAAATTTCATGAGAACTGTCATGTATAGAATTTACAACCTGTGACTAAATATGGATGGCTGTATTCCAATCCATACTTGTCAAAATTTATAGAATGTCATGATATGAGCAAAGGTGAACGTCTATGGTTCAGTTCACAAAACAATATTCAACTGAAAGCATGAAAATTGACCTGAATAGTGGTGAACATCTATGGCTGGTTCACCAAGTAATATTTGACTAAAAACATGAATCTGTCATGAGTAAGGGTAAACGCCTATGGGTCGGTTTACCAATACAAAATATGAACGGGCAAGGGTGAATGCCTGTGGGTTGGTTCACCAAAACAAAATTCGCAGAAAAGCACATGCGACTAAATATGGCCAGTCCTGTACCAACCTTTTATTTAGTCAAAAACTTTAAGAAAACAGACTGATAACTGACTGATAACTGCATGAAAACATGAAAGATAACAACGCCAAAATCTGGGAAGTTCCTGGTGACTACCCACTAGTCACAGGTCAAGTTTTAGAGCCTACAAGTCGAACCTATAGCTCTAATACCATAATTGTAACACCCCACTTGGATAAGTGGACTGTTACGTGTGTTTATGGCGTGTCATCAAAGCATAAGGTAAATGTCCTAGAACATTAACTTACCATAAAGGAAATACCGGAATCAAACATCGTAATCCAACATAAGCTCAAAACATGAAAAGTAAATACTGAAGGAAAGGACTAAACAATGTCTAAATAAGCAGAACAATATAAGAAATACATAAAGTAAGAAGTCTGGATAGCTTCCATCCAAATGCACATGCTCTCAGAATCCTAAGAGTGTCCTGGTGTACCTGCCGTTAGAACATGAAAGGAACTACGGCTGAGCATAACGCTCAGTGAACGGATATAAAGCATGATAAGGAATTACTGAAATGAAACAGATGATAAAATACTGGAGCTGTAAGACTGATAAGTAAAGTTGTAGCGGAAATCTGTGTATAATCCGTAAAGTCTGATTTATAAATAATAAAGCTGAACTGTTATCTGTTAAATCTGAAAACATGCATTTATTGTATTTTAATTGCCAGAGCTTATATGGGTCATGTGCTGTAACAACGGTGCATGAATAACTGGAGGGGTGACCTCGTCATGCTGTAGAGGGGTGACCTCTAAATAACTGTAGAGGGGTGACCTCTAAATACTGTGCTGGGTGGAGGGATCAACTCCAATGTGAAGGATGTAGAGCACACACCACATTCACCCTCATAACTTGTAAACTGATAAGCCTAGGATGCATCCATACGCCCCACATGACATGATAAAAATAATGGCCAAAACGTTATGGGACGATGCATGATATCACTCTCCTGTATGTGAGTCACGACACCGGTGCCTCTAGTGTCATGGTTACGGTACCTCTGTAACTAGTACATAAACTGGTCATGCTTGTATATAATGCTCAAGCAATTTATTTAGTTATTAACATAATTACTGATAAGCTTAAACATATACTGGGGGAAAACATTTGGCTGAAGACGGGGAATCCTAATCATGCATAGAAAAGAAGTCCTTACCGAAAGGACGGAAAATCCGTACCTCTAGTCCAGTAACTGACTGAATGGAAGACTGAACGAATACTACTCGGCGTTTCACGGAAGCTACAATAATAATAGACGTGAATAAGCTACCTGATTATTATTTAATTTACTGTTCTTATTTTTCTCATTTAATTATTTTATTTCTGAAGTTCTTCACGTATTTTACTGATAAATATGCTCTTTAATTATAATTCACTCTAATATATTAACGTCCTACTATTATTACGATACAAATGTATTCTGACGTTAATTAAAATACTATAATAAGTAACTTGTTAAAATGTAAGGTTTCTAATTAGCAAGTTTCTAAAACAATTTAATTCGTATAATAAAATTATACCCTTATAAAAATATTACAAAGCTATTATAATTTAATTTATTTAAAACAATACAATTAGAACATTTATAAAAACATAAGTAATATAAAGGTATAATTTAAAATCTTTTTATTTTTATTTTATACAATGCCCCGAGCCTACCGAGATACCACTTTCTCGGTCGCACTAAAACGATTAAACCAAATATATAAAATCTGTCTATTTAAATTAGTGACATAAATCTGAGTCACTAAAAAGCGTCATTAAAACTGGATTTCAAAAACTGTCTAGAAAACTGTCATGACCATTCTGCGACAGAAATTTGTGTCACAAAACCGTCACTAATCTCAAAATAAAAGTCTATTATTTTCTGTCTAAATTTATCCCACTGATGAAACACTTATCCCCCACTACTTATATTCCGTTTCCCACTGATTTCATAAGCCAAACACCCCCTGTTGTGTATTTTTTACCCATTGTTTACTAATCCCAAACACCCCCTTATGTACGTGATTAAACCCAAACGCACCCTGTTTGTTTTTGCCTGCTGCCGAGGATACACAGACCACTACCGAGACCCCTGGTGGTCTCGGCTGGCAAAAATAACAACACACCGAGACCCCCGCTGGTCTCGGTTCACGTGTAACATCAAAACCCGACACCTTTTCTTGTTTATTTTCTATAATTCGTTTGTTTAAATCCTTTTAAATCCAAATCTTGTTATAAACTGAAATTAAGGGAAGGATTGATTACCGCTGTGAGCTTGATGACAGGAGGACAAATACACACGAAATATGAATGAAACCTCCCGAAAACTCCTTTGTTGTTGTCCTTTCTGTCGGCAGCCAACAAAAGCCCTAGATCCTCTTTTTTTGTTCGTATACTGTTTGAGAGAAAGGGAAACATACAGCCCCCGTTTTTTTCTTCCTTACAAGGCTGGGCCTAAAGCCCATTTACCCTTCTTTCTCATTTTATTTCAAAACTGGGCCCCCTTTAACTTTATATAGTTTACCTTTTTTTTTGATATTTAAATCTTATTCGCGTATAATCGTATTTAATTTCCGCGTTCTAATTTTCTGAAAACGTAATAGTCTTTTTTGTGTAATAATTTATATCTACGACATATTTCCTGCAACTTAATAATTATTTTTCTAAATAATTATATGTAGTTTATAATAAATCGAGACTATGTATTTAATATTCGAAATTTTATATACGGGTTTTACAATTCTTCCCCTCTAAAAAAAATAATTCGTCATCGAATTAAGGATGCGATTATCCCGTGGTTTTACAGTTGTAAAATCATTTTTAAAGAAATTGGATACACTGAGGAGATTGGTGATAAATGGGGGTTGAAGAAGCTGTTTACCACCTAAGTGGAAACTTTTGATGTCCATCTTAATTGAGTGTTTGGGTGGGAAAACTGGAGGGATTGATCAAATCAACCAAAAGGATGCCCTGATTTTGTATTGTCTGGCAAAGGGTATAAAAGCTGATTTTGGAAAATTAATCTTTTAAGATCTCCATGGAAAAATAGAGAAGAAAACTAGGAAAAAGAATGTGGTCTACACCAAATTTTTGTCCCTCATTTTTGCTGACCAATTTGGTGAAGAGTACTCAAAGAACCAAGGAGTTCAACTAGTTTTTCAAATCTTTGATACCAATCGCTGGAACATTCTAGTCAGCACCACTAAACCTCCTTTCACACAACCCATGCTGGACATTTTCTCAACAGATGCTCCAGTAGTGCTTAAAGCTCCACAAGACACTCCTCCAACTAGAGAAGGGGATCTAACAGGCACAAATTCTGGAGCTTCTTCTGGACCACGTCAAAAGAGCACGTCTGTGAATACTCTTAGGTGTAGACGTGGATCTAAGAAAAGGAGACACCCCACATAATCTTCATCAAAGAAGCATTCTGATGATCCCAAAGGCCAAGCTTTGAAGAAACAAAAGTCCTCGGCCAAGGACCAGAACCCAAACCAGCCTCCACCATCAGTGTCTATTGAAGGTAGCATGCATCAAGAGGCCCTGAAGGCAACCCATCTCTCAACTTCTTTAGGAGAGAAGGGTGAAGATAGAGCGCACCCTCAGCTCAATAGAGTGGAGTCAGCATCGGTAAGTAATTTAAATCTGAATGCATCTCGAATTTCATTACCAATCTCTATCATTTGTCACTCTGAGTCTGCATCAGGGAATGATGTGTTAGCAAATCCAACAGCTGATGTTGACCCTGGCCTATCTGTTTCTAATGATGTTGTTCCCCCACAACAGGGTTCTACTGAAGGAACCAAAAACATTATCATTGATCTTAACTCATCAGGGACTCTTTCTCAGGATCCATCAGGTAAAACCAACCCTGGTGGTGAAGGACTTGAAACTGAACAGCACGTTGAAGGTGGCGATCAGCAAACAATGAAGGAAGTGCCTCTCTCCACTAGCGCCAAGGGGGGACACTTGCCTACATTTATTTTCAGCATGTCTGCTGATGACTTGGAAAAGGAGTTGGGGCTAAATTAAAGAGCTCCAGTAAACCTGGATGATAGTGAATCTGAAGATGACATTACTGATCAAACTCCCAAGCCTCCATCCCCTAGAACCGTCAAGGTAAATGAACTGACAAATCAAGTGTTGGTTCTACAATCACAGGTGACCAAGCTCAAGGAGGAAAAGGATATTGCTGATGCTGAACTCATTACTCTTAAAGCAACGCCAGTTCCTCCCACTACTGAACAGATCAAAGATGCAATTCTCACTACACTGAAGCCATTGGTGAAAGACGTGGCCACTACCACTTCTATCAAGAAAGAGATCACATCCCTCATGGACTCCATTAATGCTGCATGTTTTGAGATCCCTATTGAATTCAAGCCGATTCCTAATCAGATTAATGAGCTATGTGATTCAGTGTCCAAGATCAAGGATAGGGTGGGTCTGCTGGAACAACAAAAGCTGAACTTATCTGATGAAGTTCAGCAGAAACTGAATGCTCTTAAAAATGTTCCAGCAATGTTAACCAAGGTATCATCCACCTTAGACTCTATATGTGCATGGTTACCTGCTGGGGGTTCATCAGAAGCTGTAGGGAAATCTTCTACTGAGGGGGAGAAAGTCACTATTCAACAGCTCTTTAAGAAACATGCAAAAAAGAAGGCCAAAAAACAACCTATGGTGTATGTATCTCCCTTTAGTGAAGACAGTCCAGCTAAGACTAAGGGGATTCTTCAGCTAAGGACACTCATATTGATGGCCTTACCACCAGCACTGAATCATCTGAAAATGGGTCACCTCCCATCAAACCCAAAAGCAAAGGTGAATTCACATTAGATGAAAGAATTATCAAGTCTGGGCTGGCCACTCAAGAAGAACTTGATAAAACTCACAAGCTTCAAAATGAAGAAAATCTCAGAGATCTGAAGATGAGCTTATATGAAAGAATTGGAAAATCTGAGGTTGAAGGCCTCTTCAAGAAAAAGATGTTATACGAAAAATTCTGTATAGCAAGGTTGAACAGAAGATGTCTCTCAAAAATAAAAAACGTTGACATGATGACTTACAAGGGAGATATCAATCTAAAGTTCTATAGGGCTGATGGGGCTGATGAGATCATAAATGACTTCCAAGGGAAGAAGCTCTCCTATACTGAATGGCTAGAGATTAGCAGAATCATTGAAAAGAAAACATCTAGGAGATAGGTAGAAGTTTGCACAAGAATTGAACACTTTGTGAGAAATCATAAAAGGCTTGGTCAGCATCTGAACATCAGCAACCAAATCTGACTAGAGGATCAAGATCCAATTTTGGAACTGAACAAGAGAGCCAATCTGGTTCAACTTGGTTTGGTTGATATCTTTGTCACCACCAAGAAATACAAAGATCTTGTTCAGTTTGAAAATCATCTCCCTGGACATGTGTTAGAAGAACCAGAATTGGGAATGATTATGTTCAACCATCGCGAACGACGAGACTTTGTGTGTATTAGTGATCTTGATGATTTAAACAATGAATTTCTTGGAAATATTCAGAAATTCGTCTTTGCTCACCATGGTGGTCCATGACTCACTGAAGCTGCAAAAACCTTCAGCATGTGCTTATTATCAATACTGGACATCAGAAATTCTGATCCATCAGTACAGACCCTGTCATTGAATAACTTAGGCCAAAGGAAAACTGAATAATCATTTGTAATATTTTTGTTGTAATTTGTTGTGTTATTGAACAAATGATTATCTGATGTTTATACGTTATTAACTGTTCAGTGCAAGTAAGAAGAAGTTTTTATGCTCACTTACTAATGACATTAGACTTAGGCTATTTGTATATCCAAATAGGGGGAGATTGTTGGGTTAGTATTTACTGACCCTGAAATAACTCTAGGATTTGAATATAAAATCCCCCTAAGTGTTTCATGCTCAGCAGTAAGGCCAGTCTGCTAAAGGATGACCAGAGGAACAAAGTTCTTACTGAAGACCTTATAGCTGAAGAAAATTCAGCACTCCTCTTCCAGTGAACTTAGAAGACAAAGGAGTCTTCGCTTCAAATACTAGGCAGTCTAGTTGCTGAAGAACAAGGACTGAAGAAGGGCTTTTGGTTCAGTTTGGCTTGACAATACCAAACTGAATGATGTCGATATCCTCTAGGATGCTGAAGACTCTTTAGTATTCTGATGGTTTGCATTAGGCGGGAAAAGATAACTTTAAGTCAAAGTAGGTTGCTTGTATACTTTGATATAAGTACAACCTTTATCTTTTCTAGAATAGATTAATATGTAATTTGTACTGTTTATCCAGCATGGGCATCAACCACCCACTGGATAAACCCATGCATTGGTACATGTAAAATGCAAACCCTAATTACACTGCCTATATAAGGAGTGTACATTGGGAGAGAAAGGGTTAACCAATACAAGAGCTTAAACTCTTGAAAACCTTTCTCTCTCGATACCAACTAAACCATATAGCCAAGATGCATATGAATGTTTAGATTGGAGCTTAGACTTTGACTTTGGTTAGACGTTTAAGTAGAGGAGATCAAACCCCATTGTCATTCAACCACTTTGTTATTCCGCAAACAAAGTGGGTTATAGATTCTTTATTTGATTCTAATAAAAGTCTATACGTTGAAAAGTATATTGGTATTGTTGTTTTACTATTTCATAGTTCTTATCTATTGTTAAAACAACTCACTTTAGTCAAAGTAAGAGTTATTACTTAAGTTAATAAGTAATAACGAATTACTAGGGACCAACACTCAGTTTCTGCCAAAGCTTGAGAAATGGCAATCACATTAAAGATAATGATCTGGCCTCTCTCTTTGGGAAACTAAAATATGAAGAAAACCTAGTTGATAGGATTTATGAAGGCTCAAGCAAGAGTAAAGCATTAACCATTGCTACACCCTTTTCAACAGCCTTCTTTAGTGAGGCTGTCATCCAAGACTACCAAGATAGTCCTGATGATGAAGAGGACACAAGAACTAGTGAGGAATATCTGAATGACCTCAAAGAGGAATTTCATGAAAGAGCACTTCTGGCCAAGTCTAGAAGGTTCATTAAGAAAGGAGGCAAGTTCTCCAGTACCACAAAAGCAACAGCTGACACTGTTTGCTATAAATGTGGAAAGGCTGGTCATTTTGCTAAGGATTGTTTTTCTAAAACATCCATCCATTCTTATTCCTCACCAGCTCAATCAAGACCATCTGGTCAATCCCATTTCAATAGAAACAAATTGCTTCAACTTCTTTTCAGCAAAGCATGGCTGAACTCCAACCAGTTTGAGGCAAAGTATAGAGAAATCAAGGCTAGACTGTCTCTTATTAGCACTGAAGGTCCTTCCTCCAAGGCTTCCAAGCAAGATAAGAACAAAGGACTTATTGTTGAAGATTATGAATGGGATGAAGAGTAAGTCTCTTCAGATGATGATGAAATGGTAAATTTGAAAGTGATAATGGCACTTGCTGATGATGAAGGCTCTAACTTAAATGTTGTAGCCAAAGAAAGTGCTCGAAATGGTGAATGGGTCAACATCAATATCAAAAAGGTACAAACTCTTCTTGAATTAGAAGATAAGGAAGACATTAAATTTGTCTTTGATTACATGAGCATTGATCTAAAATTTGTTGAAGAACAAAGAAACAATCTGCTTGAAAAATATCATAAAATTGTTCTTAAACTTGATGATTTTGAAAGTAAGCTAATAGAGCTAAAAGAAGCTAAACTTGATGTACTTACTTTTCAACAATTAAACAAAGAAATTATGGATGAAAACAACTCCTTAAGGGTTGAACTAAAAGAAGCAAAAGATATTGTTAAATATTGGCTTAGAAACTCTGATAGGGTAAATCCATGTATCAATGAACAAATTTCTGCTCAAAAGAGGAAAATGCTTGGTGCCGAAGGATCTCTAGCACCAAATCTCATGATATTGTCTTTTTCAAAGCCTCAAATGAGGATGGTAGCTCGATCCCTGATGTTGTAAGGTCAGGTGAAGAAAATTCACCAAATCATGACATTGGACGTATCCTTCTCCCTGAGTTTCAGGTAAATGCTGACTCATCAGCACCTGTTGAGTCTTAAGTTACGAAGATGAATCAGATGATGATTTAGAGAATGAAGTAAGTACCCCACTTACTCCTTTGGAGAAGTTGGCTGGTGCTGAACCCTTTACTGGACCAAAATCAATCCAGTCAATCATCAAGTCTCACACAACACACAAAAGTAGTTCTCCCAAGCATGTCAAAACTGACACATCAAAAAACTCTTCAGCTCATGCTAAAGGTTCACATAAGGAACTACCTCTTCAGTTGCAACAAATAAACTAAAAAATGCTAGAACTGAGGAAGATGAGAGAATGTCTCTTATCATGCAAGAGATTAATGATCTTAAATTCAACTCAGGCAACAACAAACACCAACTCGATTCAGGGATGAACCTTCAAACTCTCCACATTATAGGTACAAGACATAATTTAAAAAGGATTGTGATTTATGTGGTTTAAACAACCATCTCACTGAAACTTGCCTAAAAGTGATTTATTGTACTAAATGTGAGAGTACTGACCATCACACTTGTGGACATACTGAAGATATGCTTGCTAAAACTAGTGCTGATGCTCATAACCCTAAAGCATCTCATTCTAGGCAAAAATGCCTTTCCCACCATGCATTCATTGTGGTATGGGAAATCATCACTCAGATGACTGCCACTATTACCCTGTTTGTAACATTTGTGGAAGTTATGACTATGACACTCATAGACATAATCGAGTAATCTCTCTCAGAAGAGGAATCAAATCTAGGAACACCAAACTCTATTGCCAATTTTTGTGAAACTTGTGGAAGTAATGTCTACACTACATCTGATCAAAATCATATAGAGTGGTTCAGATCTAACACCCCCACAAATGCTATGCGCAGCGGAACTACAACATTTGGGTGCTAGGCAGTTATCATCACACACAAGATATATCAAACGACTCAAAGAGACGTAAAAGTTTTAACATAATTTAAGCATTGTTAAAACATACAAGTCTAGGGTTTTCCAAAACCCAAGATGATACAACAATGAGTTAGCGTTTTGGTCCCCATGAATCTCAACCCCAAAAGATACATTTTCATTAACATGACAGAAAATTTAAAAGTGTTCAAGTTAAATATGGGTGGAAAAACAAGTAGGCGCCAAGCCATACACAACTCCCATCCATTGCATGCTCCATGCTATACTTCATCGATTACCTGAAACACATGCTAAATTGGGTCAACAAATAATGTTGAGTGGAATTCATAGGTTTTATAATCTCATTTTGAACATATGTGTTATAAAAATCATTCACGATCATTCATAGAATTGTCGATCCAACAATCTATTTTCAAGGTTATGACAATTGTGTTTAAGCTCATGACACTAATCCGTTAACTCAATCACCCGCATAATAATTACCGGCGTGATTAAGATGAAACCATTTCCCCTTCTAAAGGCATCAGTTGCAATTATACCTTATCTTTTATCACAAGTTATCCGTCCGCAGGGGGTACTCAACGTACTAGCCCTCGTCTCGGATAGGGTCGTCAACCCCATAGTACTATAAATTGTATAAGCGGCTATTTTCAATTCACACAAGGATTAAACAATAGTTAATAGTTCATGAATATAGGGTCTTTTGCAACTAGGTACTCAACACAATTTAAGGCAACATTCGGGTCCAACAATCATTCATGACATATGTTAATTTTAAAAAACTAGCATGCATCTCCCTCGCGGGTAAAAACAATTTAAAAACAATAGTAAGCGAGGCTACAAATTCACACCTTATGTATATAGAGTAGTCGACGATTTTGAATGACGATCACTGACGATGATGAGGATGCCCGGGAAATTCAACACCTAACAAACAATAACGCGTAATGAGTAAATCTCATTTATAAAACTTTAAGTACTGTATAATATGTACATATTAGTCAATTGTGATAATTACAAACTCACGCCAAAACCAAACGGATAATTGTTACTAGTTTTATACTATTCATCTATGTTATTAACGTTATTACCGTTTTTACGTTTTTCGCCGATACTCACCAAAAGTATGGGCTATTTTCCTAGACTTAAACCCTTTTATAAAATTTGGGAAAATTTTAAAAAATACCTTAAAGACCTGTAGAAAACCCATTTTTAATCCCATTAAAAGTTCTCACTTTTATGACCCGTTACAAATTACTAAACATACGTTTTTCGGACTGATTTTGCACATTGACCATGTTGGACTTGTTTGACCCATTTAAAATATACCATTGACCCGTTCAACACCTAAGCCTAATAATAGACTCACAAATGCAGGTTTGAGACCAAAAATAAACCTTTAATCAATTACCAAACTATATCTATGGTCCCCGGGATTTGACCCAAAACCAAACATAATTTCGGATTATGTAGGTTCTCATCTCCCGGTACACGTAATTTCAAAACATCATAACTTTTGACTCGTTAGGAGTCGTAAGCTCTTTCTTATACGAAATCGAAGCTAAGAAGACGCTCTACAAGTATATCCTAGTATCATGACCTGTTTACAAAATCAAACATATGAAAACAAGACTAAAAAATCTGCCTAAATTTACCCTTCTCAAAATCAATCCAACACTCGTTTCCAAACCATTTTATCGACACCTAGCCTCAACTTAATCACTCCTAACCATTACTAATCATCCTAATCAGTCCTTAGCACCTAAAATACCAAATCCATCCTAAAACCCATTCACTAAATCAAACATGCAATGAACTTTACCCACTCAAAAACATCTAAAACCCTGAATTAAACATAAACCCATAAGTAAAACATCAATCACCAAGATCCACCAAACACCCCCATATTGCCGTGGGCTGTTGGTGATCAAAACAAAGTAGAAATGATTAATCTAAATGTGGTCTAACCTTGGTTTTAATCAAAACAAAGTAGAAAAAAAATTGTGGTGGTGATGTGGTGGTTTGGCCGTCGGCCTAAAGAGAGAAAAAGAGAGAGAGTGGAAAATTTTTAGTGTGTGTTTGTGTTGTGTGTGTGTTGTTTATCCATTTTGTAAAATTGGGAGTCCCTTGGGTGCAATATTGGAATTCTTTTGGCCTTGAATGAAAACGACCTCAAATGTTTGCGGGAATGACTCACTAGTCGACTTGGAAAATTTTACGGGAGTCGGGGGTCATCCCGAACACTCCAAAATACTTTTAGGACAATTTAAATGCACCCGTAAAGCAATAAAACGCACCCGACTCGACTTAACACGAACCGAAAGTAATATCCTCGAAAAATTATAATATTGATAAAACGATAATAAACGTAGAAATTTGGGCATCCATCGGGATCGTAGTCGTCATCGTTCTTCTTAAATCGTCAATCGTCAAAATTACGACCTCAAACATTGGTTTCAATCAAAACGATAAAATATATAGTAAATAAAATTTCTTAAAAATTTCGAAAATAGGCGTAATTTAGGGTAAGATAAGTGACCTCGGTTTCTGGGTATCACATCCACCCCTCCTTGAAGAGAGCGACGTCCCGGCGCTCGCCTCTTCTTATACTCACATTTCGTGTCGCTGGAACAGATGAGGATATCTCTCCTTGAAAAAGTCCTCACGTTCCCAAGTGTATTCCGGTCCACGCCTAGGATTCCATCGAACCTTCACAATGGGAATTCTACTATGCTTCAGCCTCTTAACCTCTCGGTCCATAAATTCCACTGGTTCCTCCACGAATTCCAACGGTTTTCTTCTATTATCGGCATAACTCTTCTGTCGGCTTCTTGCAGCAAGTAAACGGTTCTTAATTTGCACAATCTTCTTTGTCGTCTTGATAACTAGGTTTTTGCCTAGTAAGAAAATTATCGTTCTAGTGGTCTAATCGAATTGATCTAGGTTCTATGTGTGACTCAGCTGTTCTTTGGTGAAACAAAAGTTGTTTCGTTGTAGTATTTAAAAGTGCAAAACAAGTAAAGTAAAAGACTTAAAAGTAAATCTAAATCTAATTTAAATAAAAGGCAAGTATTTAAAAGCGAGGCTAAATTTAAAGGGCACTAAAAGTAAATAACGCAAACTTAAAACGCAACTAAAACTAAAACTTAAACTAAAGCAAAGCTAAAATAAATCTAAGGCAAATAAACTTAAGGTGCGACTAAGTAAAAAGGCGGGAAAATTAAAGCTTGAAAATTAAAAGCAGAAAATTAAAAAACTGAAATTAAAGAAACTGAAAATTACCTATCCGGAATAAATACCCTTATTCGGAATATTTGGCTTACTCGGAATATGTCACCTATCCGGAATAATCCTCTATCCGGAATAATGGTCTTGATTCGGAATGATGTGGCTATTCGGAATAAGTTCCTCACCCAGAATATTTGGCCTACTCGGAATGTTTCCCTATTCGGAATATTGTCACCTATTCGGAATATGAACTCTATCCGGAATAAATTCCCTATTCGGAATGATGAGGCTATTCGGAATATTCTGTCCTATTCGGAATACGAACTCTATTCGGAATATCACCCCTATGCGGAATAATGCCCTATTCGGAATGTTGAATATTCCGAATAGAGTACTTTGGTCAAGGCCTATTCGGAATGTTCCCTTATCCGGAATACTTAATATTCCGGATGGACAGCCTGTGAGATCCTTCGTTCGGAATGTTGCTGGGCTTGCGTTTCCTGGAAAAATATCAGAACAACCACACGAAGAACAAGGAGAACAAAATCACACGAATCTAAACAAAACTAAAGCAAATCAACCGAAAGATTAAATCAAACTAGTCAAATAACATCTAATAATCATAAACAATCAATCCAAAACAACAAAACTAACAAAACTAATCAAGATGATCAAAACCCACTTTGATCAAAATAAGAACATAAGAACATGAACATGAACATAAACAATAAAAATCAAAGATTAAGAAAGGTAGAATGAGAGATGGACAATTAAGATAAAGATTAACAAGAATTAAAAGAAAAACTTACTTGAAATTAAATGGTAATTAAGGTGCAAGACAAGTATTTAAATTTGACAAGTAATTAAATGACAAGGTAATTAAAAGTGGAAGAACTAATTGCCACTATTAGCCAACAAAAATGAAAAGATTAATCCTAATGACTATTTATAGGGGAGGATTAAGGGGTGCTTAGGAAGCTTCCTCCTCCCCTCCTTCATTTCTTCTTAATTGCATGATTAAGTCCCTCAAGCCTTTAATCTTCATTTAATTGCACCATTAGTCCTTAAGCCTTTAATCTTCATTAAATCTTGGACTTTAATGACTTTTGGCTCGGGATTTCTTTGAACTCGTCTTGTAATTCTTCAATAAACTAGACTTGAGTTCTTCGGCTTTAAGTAAACTTCCGTCTTTTGACTTTTTCTTCGATAAATCTTCAGAATTGGTCTTGGACTTCCGTTCTTTTTGCACTCTTGACTTCTTGACTTCGTCTTTCATCTTTTTCTTCAATAAAAGCCCGTGAATGCCGTGTTTTCTCCACTTTTCACAATTTCGTCCTAAATCACAACAAAAACACAAACCACGCATAATTCCGACATAAAAGACATAAAATAAACGCTTTGGCTCGGTTATTATTCTAATTAAGTGGTAAAAAGGATGGGTGTTTACTCACCTATCAAATCCCCTACACTTGACCATTGCAATGTCCTCATGCAATGCATTAGTTACAAAGCAAGATTACATTTTTCATCACAATCAATCCATAATGGCCTTTATTAAAGAGATAGAAAATTAAAAACATACAAAGTAAAGAAATAAAAAACATACCTTGGGTTTTGGAAATGTCATGAATAATCATCATTCTCAAGTTTTCACTTTCTCCAAACCAAGCTTAAAAACGAGATCATTGTTATTATAAGTTAGCAAACTAACACGAACTCATGTGGGCCAATTACTCACTTAGACTCCCTTATTCCTAGGTGTATCTCTTATATTTTATTTTTGTCTTGAATGATCACGAGGATGCATTGTTTGACTTATTTCGATAGTTTATTAGGCCGAAAATAAAGTGAACGATTTAATCAATAGTTAGCTAAAGGACAAAATCTTTTAAAACTGCTTCTCGGGACCTCATAAAGTTCATATCTTGGCATAACTCGCTTCGCGATTTGAGACCTTTCTCGGACCGATATTTGGCAGCGACTTCATACTTCAAACCTTGAGAGACGTTCATGAAATAATGGTCTTCTCTTCATATAGGAATTTCTTCACTTGAAGTTTTGAGAGATTCGTACTTGGATCACGACTTCTTCATTTTTCTCCAATCTTTATTTTGGACTTTGATATACAACGATCTGCCTCCTTTTATGACTTGGATCTATTTATCCTCATACCTTGCTAGGGTCTTTTCGGATACACTTCTCCATGACTTTTGGGGAGTTTTTTTTTTGCTTTTCGTCGTGTGTCTCGATCCCTCATATTGATTTTTGATAAATGATTCTTCACATCACTTTGGATCTTTAGCAACAAAATATAGCCCTCATGTCTTGTTAGGACCTTTTTGGACTCGCCAATCTTTGCATCCCGCTTCAATAAGTTATGCCTTGGCTATGAACTCTAATCCATACCAAGCAACTTTTAAACGATCGTGGGATAGAAGCTAAGTAACTTTTCAAATCGTATAACCTTATTTATTGCACATAAATTTATTAGCAAGCGATGGGAGAATAGGATTATAATTAACTCACATAAATTCACGAAAGAATACCGAACTTATAATTGGCTCTATCATCTCTCGTTCTCCACAGTTTAAAATCTCAAGGAATGAGACCCGTGGATGCTTAGCCTATTAAATCAAAGTTTTGGGTTTTCGAGTCGCCTATAGGATCTTGCAAACTCTTAGACTTTTTCAAGTTTAGAAATCGCATTTTAAAGTTCCCTTGATAAACGACTCTCTAGGATCAATTATAGGAACTTGCGAAAAGTTCTTGTTCTTAACCCGTGAGAGTTAAGACTTTCGCGTTTTATATCTCCCTATATAAAAGCCTAGCAAAACATGACTTAACATGTTAAGGATACTAGCTAGAGTAACTTAGATAAGTAAACTCGGGTTGAGTCAAAAGATTCACAACGTTTGAAAATTAAAACCACTTTATTAAAAATTTATTCTAGCAAAGAAAGAAAATAACTATACAAAGGGAAAAACTAATAGGCCAAAATAGATCAAAAATTTTGAAAAATGTCGAAAAATTGATTTTCCGGTTAAAATGAGGTCAAATACAAGGAAAAGGCCACTTAACTTCGATAGAAGTCCCCCCTACACTTAACATAAACATTGTCCTCAATGTTTAAGCATGTGGGAGTAAACTCCCCTACACTTAGGACATTGTGCACTTTGTTTAAATCTTGCTAAGGAAAAGACAACTAAAGAGATTCCTATTTTAATATTGAGAAAATATAAAATAGTGAATCGAAAAGAGTTTAGGATAGAACCGGGAAGAAGTGAACACGGAATCACGGGTCGTCAAGAATCATCAAGAGTGGATCATTGAGCTCGAATCCCTGATTAAGAGAGGAGAGGAAATTGCAAACCAACGGGTCTCCCCTACACTTAGGATAAAGAAATCTAAAAGATAGATGCATGGGTTGCCTCCCAAGAAGCGCTTGATTTTTGATTACCGAGTCGTGAGCCTGACTCGACCTTGATCATCATAAGAAGAAGCATGAAACATATCCACCGGGATCAAAGACATAGTTTTCGTCCATCAAATAGCACAAGCTTAAGGCGAACAAGGCAAGCCAAAGAAGAATAGGCAAGGTTCCCTTAAGCAGCGGTGGAGCACGGTGGGAGCAAGTATGGTGAGGTGCAAGCATGTCTTCAATAGTTCCAAAGATTTTTCCTTTTATTTCATCAGGTGGATACTGAGATGGCTGCAGAATATCGATACCGGGGTCGAACACCTTTTCCTTTAAGGGAAAATAGCACTCAGGCTCAGCAGAATAGGAAGAAGATCCGCGAAGAAGCACAACCTCGTCCTCAGAAGGTGGACAAAGATGTGTTAAATCATATGTGCTGCGGATATTGGTGTCGACCGGTTTCTTCTCCTTTGAAAGTATTTTCTTCAAATCCAAAGTAGGATCAAGACGATAATCTTCAAAGTCCAAAGGAGGTGCATCACTCTCATGAGGGAAGTAAGTGTTGAGAAACGTAGAGAAGTCTTCCTCAAAAGAGTAATCATCCAAAGTAGGATTAAGCATGGATGACGTGGAATCTTCATCATGTGAAGAATCACTTGAAAGAGTATCGGCCTCATCAAAATCATCATATGTGGGCAGGTCGGGATACTCAGAAGTAAGATCATCATAATCATCCGAATCTGAGCTAGAATCATCATCATAAGCGTCAAAGACCGGTGGAGAATCATAAATGGGAGAAGCGTCCAAATTGGATAGAGAATGATCCACATCATCATGAAAAAGTAGATTATCATTGCAAGACTCGAATAGAGGATTGTTGTAGACGAAAAAATCATCAAGCACATTAATCATATTCACTGATTCTCGTCCAAAGGATTTGCTTGTAAGCTTCCCCATTTTAAAAACTTGTGAGTCATTCCCGACTCTTAAGATTAACTCACTTTCGGCAACATCAACTAGAGCTCGTTCGGTTATCAAGAATGGCCGACCAAGTATCAAAGGAATACGAGGGTCCATTTCATAATCAACAATGACAAAGTCGACCGGGAAAGTATATGTGCCAACTTTAATGAACACGTCTTCGGCAATACCAACGGGGTAAGCGAGAGTGTGATTTGCAAGTTCAAGAGTCATCTTTGTTGGAGTAAGGTCGGGTAATGATAGTGTTTTCCAAACACTCAAAGGCATAAGATTAATACTAGCCCGGAGATCAGTAAGGGCAGTAAATTCTTCAGTTTTGTTGAAAATGCCAGGCAACACAAAACGACCGGGATCTCCAAGTTTTTTCGGAAGTTCTTTAAGAATAACTGCAGAACAGTTTTCATTTAAGCGTGTGTTGGCGAGCTCAATCAGCTTCTCCTTCTTGTTAAGCAATTCCTTAAATACTTTAATAAATTTCGGCATGTGGAGAAGTGCTTCAACAAGGCTAATGTTGATGTTCACTTGAGAGAGCATCTTCACATAGCTCGACACTTGAGAGTCATCCTTGGTTAGCATTTTGGTCTTGCCTAAACAAGAAGGATAATGGATATTGGGTTTGGGTGGTGAAGGTGAAGTTGGTAAAGGTTGAGATGTTGAAGGTTCCTTCCTAGGTACATCGTCATGACGAGGCGGAGACGGTAATGGTGCACTAATACTAGGTGTAGGAGGAGTAGGGATAAATGGTGGTGGAGGAGGTGTAGATGATGGGGGCGGGATAGGTGGATCGACAATGGTAATTCCACTACGAGTAGTAATAGCACTCACATTTGCTCGTGGATTGGTGACGGTGTTTGAAGGTAGAGAACTCGAAGTAGAAGGTTGAGCGGCGGGCAAGAAACTAGCAAGCATATTTTTCAAATCATTTGTTTGATTGCTGAAGGAGGATTGAATATTATCTCGAAGCTCGGATCTTATATCATTCCCTTTCTTGGTAATATCTCCTTTTAGATTGATAATTTGGCTCTGCAGATTCTTGATTTGCTCACCTTGGGTTCTCATGATGGCTTCAACATCGGGGTTAATGGGTGGGGTTTGTTGAGCGGGTGGTTGATACGGATTAGAAGCTCTTGGTGGGATTTGGTTGCTTCTATTGTAATTGTTGGCGGGGTTTTGGTTTTGAGGAGAAAAACCGGGTGAAAGGTAATTGTTGGACCGGTAACTCAGCAAATTCCTATCCCCTTGAGGTCGAGCTTGGTAATTTTCTGGTGAATAATTACCATAAGCTGCATACAAATTTTCCGGATTTCCTTGTGTAGAAGGACAATCAGTGTATGAGTGTGGACCGCCGCATCTTTCATAAGAAGGTGCAACCGCTTTAACTTGTTGTTGTTGGTTTGAAGCGAGAAGCAAGATACTTTTGCTCATTTCAGTCATCATGCGGGTGAGTTCGGTCATATCAGGGTTTGATGAGGTAGAAGAGACATTGACTCTCGGGTTGTTCCTTGAAGAAGTAGAGGTATCCCAGTTTTTGTGGTGAGTAGTCATGTTCTCAATAAGCTCTCTACACTCCTCGAGTCTCGTTTTCATAAATGTGCCACCGGCGGCTGCCCTAATCGTATCACGATCTCGAAAAGTCAAACCGTTGTAGAAAGTATCAATTAGTGTAACTGGAAGCATGTTGTGGTTTGGACAACGATGAATCAATACATTATATCTTTCCCAAGCATCAAAAAGAGATTCATCAGGGTCTTGCATGAAACCGCTGATTTGATTGCGAAGGCTCGTGACCATGGATGGTGGAAAGTAGCGCGACAAAAAGCGTTGAGTCATGTCATCCCAAGTGTGAATAGAATTATTCGGGAGACGATCAAACCATTTCTCGGCATGATGTGATAAAGTATGTGGGAAGAGTTGTAGGCGAAGAACATCCATTGTGGCACCAGGCAACTTCATGCCTTGGGTGATTGTAATGAACTTGTCGAGGTGTTTGTTGGCATCATCATTAGGCATTCCGGCGAATGGATTAGTTTGCACTTGCTGAATCATGTGGTGCTTCAACGAAAACTCCGGAGTCGTGATTTGCATCGGCGCAATCGGTCCTCCTCGTCCAAACATGGTAGGTTGACAAAGCTCCTCCATTGTCCGAAGATCGGGCTGTGGAAGAACATTGTTGTTATTGTTGAGGTGCGGTGGATTATTGTTGTTGACACCTGACATACTTAAATCTTCTCGAGTCTCGGGCTCTTGATAATTAGAAGATCTAGTACGCATACACCTACAAAGGCAAAAGAAAACAATACCAAACGCAAAGACAATATATATACACAATAAAAATAAAATCCTTTTTTTTTTTTTTTTTGATTTTTGAAATTTTTAATTTTTATGATTTTTTATCAATTTTTAATTTTTATGGTTTCTTTTGATTTTTTTAAGCAAGAAAATAACGCTCACAAGTGAACGGATCCCAAAAAGCAACGCGTCTTTCACAGAAAACCGTTAATCTTTACGAAAAGAGCCGGCAGCGGCGCCATTTGATAACTAGATTTTTGCCTAGTAAGAAAATTATCGTTCTAGTGGTCTAATCGAATTGATCTAGGTTCTATGTGTGACTCAGCTGTTCTTTGGTGAAACAAAAGTTGTGTCGTTGTAGTATTTAAAAGTGCAAAACAATTAAAGTAAAAGACTTTAAAGTAAATCTAAATCTAATTTAAATAAAAGGCAAGTATTTAAAAGCGAGGCTAAAATTAAAGGGCACTAAAAGTAAATAACACAAACTTAAATCTAACTAAGCAAACTTAAAACGCAACTAAAACTAAAACTTAAACTAAGGCAAAGCTAAAATAAATCTAAGGCAAATAAACTTAAGGTGCGACTAAGTAAAAAGGCGGGAAAATTAAAGCTTGAAAATTAAAAGCAGAAAATTAAAAAACTGAAATTAAAGAAACTGAAAATTACCTATCCAGAATAAATACCCTTATTCGGAATATTTGGCTTACTCGGGATATGTCACCTATCCGGAATAATCCTCTATCCGGAATAATGGTCTTGATTCGGAATGATGTGGCTATTCGGAATAAGTTCCTCACCCGGAATATTTGGCCTACTCGGAATGTTTCCCTATTCGGAATATTGTCACCTATTCGGAATATGAACTCTATCCGGAATAAACTCCCTATTCGGAATGATGAGGCTATTCGGAATATTCTGTCCTATTCGGAATACGAACTCTATTCGGAATATCACCCCTATGCGGAATAATGCCCTATTCGAAATGTTGAATATTCCGAATAGAGTACTTTGGTCAAGGCCTATTCAGAATGTTCCCTTATCCGGAATACTTAATATTCCGGATGGACAGCCTGTGAGATCCTTCGTTCGGAATGTTGCTGGGCTTGCGTTTCCTGGAAAAAGATCAGAACAACCACACGAAGAACAAGGAGAACAAAATCACACGAATCTAAACAAAACTAAAGCAAATCAACCAAAAGATTAAATCAAACTAGTCAAATAACATCTAATAATCATAAACAATCAATCCAAAACAACAAAACTAACAAAACTAATCAAGATGATCAAAACCCACTTTGATCAAAATAAGAACATAAGAACATGAACATGAACATAAACAATAAAAATCAAAGATTAAGAAAGGTAGAATGAAAGATGAACAATTAAGATAAAGATTAACAAGAATTAAAAGAAAAACTTACTTGAAATTAAATGGTAATTAAGGTGCAAGACAAGTATTTAAATTTGACAAGTAATTAAATGACAAGGTAATTAAAAGTGGAAGAACTAATTGTCACTATTAGCCAACAAAAATGAAAAGATTAATCCTAATGACTATTTATAGGGGAGGATTAAGGGGTGCTTAGGAAGCTTCCTCCCCTCCTTCATTTCTTCTTAATTGCATGATTAAGTCCCTCAAGCCTTTAATCTTCATTTAATTGCACCATTAGTCCTTAAGCCTTTAATCTTCATTAAATCTTGGACTTTAATGACTTTTGGCTCGGGATTTCTTTGAACTCGTCTTGTAATTCTTCAATAAATTAGACTTGAGTTCTTCGGCTTTAAGTAAACTTCCGTCTTTTGACTTTTTCTTCGATAAATCTTCAGAATTGGTCTTGGACTTCCGTTCTTTTTGCACTCTTGACTTCTTGACTTCGTCTTTCATCTTTTTCTTCAATAAAAGCCCGTGAATGCCGTGTTTTCTCCATTTTTCACAATTTCGTCCTAAATCACAACAAAACACAAACCACGCATAATTCCGACATAAAAGGCATAAAATACACGCTTTGCCTCGGTTATTATTGTAATTAAGTGGTAAAAAGGATGGGTGTTTACACACCTATCACGTCTCTAAAACCATTTCGGGTCCAGTCAACTTACTCTTTCCTACTTCGCTCCAACACATAGGAGATCTACACTTCCTTCCATACAACGCTTCGAATGGTGCAGCCTTGATGCTCGCATGATAACTATTATTATACGAAAACTCCACTAAAGGTAAGTGGCGTTCCCAACTTCCTCCAAAATCGATCACGCATGCTCGGAGCATGTCCTCCATCGTCTGAATAGTTCGTTTGCTTTGGCCATCAGTCTCAGGGTGATAGGCCGTGCTCAAACTCAATTCAGTGCCCATCGCACGTTGAAGAGATTTCCAAAATTCCGAAGTAAACCTACTATCGCGATCTGAAATGATCGATAAAGGTACACCATGTCTGCAAACAATCTCCTTCACGTACACACTGGCAAGTTTCTCCATGTTGTCCGTCTTCTTCATAGGCAAAAAGTGAGCAGATTTCGTCAATCTATCCACTATTACCCAAATCATATCACATCCACTAGGAGTTCTAGGTAAACCCGTCACGAAATCCATAGCGATCCTCTCCCATTTCTATTATGGGATCTCTGGTTGTACCAACAGCCCAGACGGTTTCTTATGTTCGGCTTTAACCTTCGCACAAGTCAAACACTTACTGACGTAACGAGCAATCTCCGCCTTCATATTCGGCCACCAGTAGACTTTTTTCAAATCATGATACATCTTATCCGCTCCAGGATGTATCGAGTACTTCGACTTATGAGACTCGTTCATAACCAAATCTCGTACTCCAGGCATTCCTTCCTCGGATGGACATAACGGTAACCAAATCCGATTCTCAAAATATGTCAGCCCGTCTGACCTAACCACAAAAAGAGGTTTCAATAGTCTCCCCAGATTCTCAGCACCAACATTTTATTTCGTTAATCCCTTCTCTTGAGCCTTCAATATTGTTTCGGTTAAATCAACACCCTATGTCATCACTAATGCTCTGACTCTCAAAGGTTTCTCTTTATCCTTCCTACTAAGTGCATCCGCTACAACGTTCGCCTTGCCAGGATGGTAGCGAATCTCGCAGTCATAGTCACTCAGTAGTTCCACCCATCGCCTTTGTCTCATATTCAACTCCTTTTGGTCTAAAATGTGCTGCAAACTCTTGTGGTCAGTGAATACAACACACTTCGTCCCATACAAGTAGTGTCTCCACATTTTAAGCGCAAAAACTACAGCTCCCAATTCCAAATCATGTGTAGTGTAGTTTTCTTCATTCTTCCTCTATTGTCTCGATGCGTAAGCAATCACCTTCTCACGCTGCATCAACACTTCTCCATAACCCTTACGAGACGCGTCACAATACACCATGAAGTCTTTGATGCCTTCTAGCAATGATAATATCGGAGCAGAACACAATTTGTCCTTAAGTGTTTTGAAAGCGAATTCTTCATCATCTCCCCATTCATACACACGATTCTTCTTAGTAAGCTTTGTTAACGGCTTTGCAATCAACGAAAATCCTTCGATGAATCTCCAATAATACCCAGCTAGACCAAGAAATTGTCGAACTTCAGTCAGCGTTGTCGGTGCTGACCATTCCTTGATTGCCTCGACTTTGGCAGGATCCACGCGAACTCCATTGCTATCAATTACGTGCCCAAGGAATTGCATAGATTCTAACCAAAACTCACACTTTGAGAATTTCGCATACAACTTCTCTTTCTTCAGCAGATCCAATATCTTCCTCAGGTGATTCTCGTGCTCTTCCTTGCTCTTGGAGTAAATAATAATATCATCGATGAATACAATGACAAACTTATCTAAATACGGCTTGCATATTCGATTCATAAGGTCCATGAATATTGCAGGCGCATTTGTTAGCCCAAAAGGAATCACTCGGAATTCAAAGTGTCCATACCGCGTACGAAGGGCAGTTATAGGAATATCCTCCTCTCTGACACGCAGTTGATGATAGCCTGATCTCAAGTCGATCTTTGAGTACACACAGGAACCTTGCAATTGATCAAACAAATCGTCAATCCTCGGCAATGGATACCGATTCTTAATCGTCAACTTGTTGAGCTCTCTATAGTCGATACACATCCGAAACGACCCATCTTTCTTCTTCATAAACAACACTGGCGCTCCCCATGGTGATGAGCTCGGTCGAATAAATCCCTTATCCATCAAATCTTTCAATTGATTCGATAACTCCTTCAACTCTGATGGTGCTAATCGATAGGGTGCACGAGCAACTGTGCAACTCCCTGCATCAAATCGATTCGTAATTCGATTTCACGGGTGGGCGGTAAACCCGGCAACTCATCAGGAAAAACTTCCGGATATTCTCGAATTACAGGTACCTCTTCTAACTTTGCCTCTAAGTCACCCTCACTAGAAACTTGTGCCAGAAACACATCACATCCATCTTCTACATACCTCATCATTTTCAAGCAAGATATCACTTTCAAACGAGAGGTGCATTCATCTCCCTTCACAGTCAAAACCCTATTCCTCAACGGGATTTGAACTAATATTTCTCCACAAACGATCACGGAACTATGCGCCATTAGTCAATCCATTCCAACGATCACATCGAACGATCCTAGCTCTATGGGCATTAAGTCGATATCAAAAGCGTAATTCCCTAACTTCAAGGTACACCCTCTTAGTATAGAATTTGTACTAACGATCTTCCCATCGGCTAATTCCATGTTATAATTAGTCGTTAGCATTACCGGTTCTCTATTGATATGACGACTAAATTTTACATCTACAAAGCTCTTGAGGGAACCAGAATCAAACAATATACTAGCATAACGAGCGTCAAGTAGAAACGTACCGGTAACCACATTAGGGCCTTGCGGTTTATCAGCAGTCCCTACTCGATACACAGCAGCAGCATTATTTCCTCCTTGCCTATTTCCAGCCTTCGGGCAGTTCCCCTGCTTATGCCCCCTTTCTCCACACCCAAAGCAAACCATCACCTTTATGGCATTTGCCCCAGTAGCCACCCCTTTAGCTCGGCAATCTGTAATTCTATGACCCGCTTTTCTGCACTTGCCACACGCAGGTGGGCAATTCCCTATATGGTACAAATTACATCGACCACAATGGGGATTCACCTTAGCTCCTCTAGGGGTAGTGATAGCCCTCATTCCATCATTTCTTCTCTGGTTGAACTGCTGGTTCCGGTTCTGACCTTGATTGTTACGGTTTCCTCCATGATTTTGACCTTAGGATTGATTACCCTGAGCTGCCTCCCGCTTTCTCTTGTTCCCTTCGGCAATGTAGTCCTTCTTATCTTGCAGCTTGACATCCATTAGCGCGTGAGCCATTTGGACTGCTTCATCGAATGACCCTGGATTGGATGAAGTTGTCTCACCCTTGATATTGCTTGACAAACCCTTGATGTACTGCTTCATTTTCTTGTGATCATCAGCAAACGCATCGGGACACAAAAGGCTCAATTCATTAAACCTTCTTGTATACGCGGTAATGTCATTGTTCCTCAAAGACAAATGCCTTAACTCATCTTCTAGTTGACCCAGCTCTTCTTCGGGACAAAACTTTTTGGTCAAGAGAGCCTTGGTAGCAGTCCAAGTCTTCGCATTTGCTACCGCTAATCCGACAGTGGCTACTTGACTGTTCCACCAACTTAAGGCGTCATAGAGAAAAGTCGCAGCTGCAAACTTGACCTTATTTGCCTCTAAACATCCGCTAATTTCAATAATGCTTTCGATCTTCTCCAACCACCTTCGGAGTTCTAGGGCTCCGCCTGTACCACGAAACTGCGTGGGACCGCATTTCATAAAACCAGCATAAGTACACTCCCTCAGGGCTTGCTGTCTTCCTGCATTTCCACCTTGATCTGTGTTTCGGTTTGCATGATCCGTTTCGAGTGCATTTGCAATTGCTTCTTGAATCATTGTGTTCACACGGTTAGCTGTTAGCTTTGGAGGCATGGTGAATTCTCAAGTACACCTCTCTGCGAAGACAGGGAAAATAGAAAACAAAGTAAGTATACACATCAAGATTAAGATGAATTTCTCTTTCAAGACATAATATAAGTAAAACAACACATCACTACAAGGTTAATAATATTCATCAATCACATCACAAAAGAGCAAATTAAAGACATATCATAGATTATGATAAGTAATTCCACTACAACCATATACCAACAAACTTAAGTCATCAAGTTTTCATCACAATACCATCATACAGGAGTCTAAAATAGTTCGATTACAATGATCAAAGATAAAATAAAATACAAGCAACTAGTCACGTGGTGATCCACACGACCTCTTGGATGGTGGTTCTTCTTCATCCTCCTCGGGCTCTTCATCACTGTCTTCTTCGTCCTCGTCCATCTTCCTCTTTCCCTTATCATTCGGCCCACACTCAGTTACCTTCTTCGTCCCAGAAGTAGATCCACACTCCACTGCTACCTGATTCCCTAAAGTGATACACACACCCCTGGCGGGTGGCTGGACCATAAAATCATTAGCCTCCATCTCCGAGTCATCTACAAATCTCCAATCTTGTGGTAGGGATGCTCTAACACGATGCTCCCAACTTTGCATCCTAGTCAACCTCGCCTGATCCTCCCTAACTTGCTCAAGACTAGCACTCAGGTTTGCTATCATCGATCTCAAACTATTAATATCACTCTTATTTGCTACTCCATCAAATTCAACCCTTGCAGTTCTTGCCAACAACCTCTGATGTGCCCTCTCATTCTCATCGAACCTTTCGATTACTCTAGTTTCCACCACGTACCGCTCGTACATCAACCTATCCATTCTTCTCAAACAATTCTCAGGATCCCAATAGTTTCTTGGCCTCGGAAAATAGACCTTCGCCACATTTTCATGAATAGAACACGATCTAGATGCATTACTGGATTCCACACCAAACTCATTACTCACTCGAGTAAACCCCGACACCGTCCTCAGGTAATCGTTACAATTGTCCATTGGGGGACGAACGGGTTGCTGATCATATCGGCCAGTCGGAGGCACTTCATATCCCTTCGGTGAATTTGGAGATTGAACTAATTCGGGCTCGGTCTGACCGACGACATTTGCTGGAATTCCATCATCCACCGGATCCTTTTCCTCGGAATCCTCTCCACCATCGTCACTTACACTGAAGTTGTCCACATCACTTTCATCACTGGCATTTGCCGGCTCTATCGCTTCTTCTTGAGCTATCCATCCATTGTCACCATTTGGCGGGTTCGGAGGAAACGGTCCCCCTTCGTGTCCTAGGACGTATTCGTCTCCATTTCCATTAGGCGGTACCTCGGCCATTCCTGCAATAACAGAGAATTTTAGAGGGTACGTAAGATTACTATTCAATATTTATAAATACATGCATGCAAATGCAATGCAAAGGTGGTACACATGCCCAAAAGGCGATAATATGATGCTCATGCATATGTAATACAAGAATTACGGTATCGAGTACTCCACGTAAAGTTTCAACGTTTACATATAGTAGTTCAATATCTACGTAATACATACCCACATATATTACTTCAACTCAAAGGTATACATCTATACCGTCAATACTAAAATAAACCTTACCGGAGCCATGCAGGATAGTTGTGTGCTTGGACAATTTATTACGACACCAAAAGTTATAGTTTAGGATTTTTCAAAACGACCTAGTTCTCTATAACTCATGGCTCTGATACCAATCTCTAACACCCCCACAAATGCTATGCGTAGCAGAACTACAACATTTGGGTGCTAGGCAGTTATCATCACACACAAGATATATCAAATGACTCAAAGAGACGTAAAAGTTTTAACATAATTTAAGCATTGTTAAAACATACAAGTCCACGGTTTTCCAAAACCCAAGATGATACAACACAGAGTTAGCGTTTTGGTCCCCACGAATCTCAACCCCAAAAGATACATTTTCGTTAACATGACAGAAAATTTAAAAGTGTTCAAGTTAAATATGGGTGAAAAAACAAGTAGACGCCAAGCCATACACAACTCCCATCCGTTGCATGCTCCATGCTATACTTCATCGATTACCTGAAACACATGCTAAATTGGGTCAACAAATAATGTTGAGTGGAATTCATAGGTTTTATAATCTCATTTTGAACATATGTGTTATAAAAATCATTCACGATCATTCATAGAATTGTCGATCAAACAATCTATTTTCAAGGTTATGACAATTGTGTTTAAGCTTATGACACTAATCCGTTAACTCAATCACCCGCGTAATAATTACCGGCGTGATTAATATGAAACCATTGCCCCTTCTAAAGGCATCAGTTGCAATTGTACCTTATCTCTTATCACAAGTTATCCGTCCGCTGGGGGTACTCAACGTACTAGCCCTCGTCTCGGATATGGTCGTCAACCCCATAGTACTATCAATTGTATAAGAGGCTATTTTCAATCCACACAAGGATTAAACAATAGTTAATAGTTCATGAATATAGGGTCTTTTGCAACTAGGTACTCAACACAATTTAAGGCAACATTCGGGTCCAACAATCATTCATGACATATGTTAATTTTAGAAAACTAGCATGCATCTCCCTCGCGGGTAAAAACAATTTAAAAACAATAGTAAGCGAGGCTACAAATTCACACCTTATGTATATAGAGTAGTCGACGATTTCGAATGACGATCACTGACGATGATGAGGATGCCCGGGAAATTCAACACCTAAGAAACAATAACGCGTAATGAGTAAATCTCATTTATAAAACTTTAAGTACTGTATATATGTACATATTAGTCAATTGTGATAATTACAAACTCACGCCAAAACCAAACGGATAATTGTTACTAGTTTTATACTATTCATCTATGTTATTAACGTTATTACCCTTTTTACATTTTTCGCCGATACTCACCAAAAGTATGGGCTGTTTTACTAGACTTACACCCTTTTATAAAATTTGGGAAAATTCTAAAAAATACCTTAAGACCTGTAGAAAACCCATTTTTAATCCCATTAAAAGTTCTCACTTTTATGACCCGTTACTCAACACATTACTAAACATACGTTTTTCGGACTGATTTTGCACATTGACCATGTTGGACTTGTTTGACCCATTTAAAATATACCATTGACCCGTTCAACACCTAAGCCTAATAATAGACTCACAAATGCAGGTTTGAGACCAAAAATCAACCTTTAATCAATTACCAAACTATATCTATGGTCCCCAGGATTTGACCCAAAACCAAACATAATTTCGGATTATGTAGGTTCTCATCTCCCGGTACACGTAATTTCAAAACATCATAACTTTTGACTCGTTAGGAGTCGTAAGCTCTTTCTTATACCAAATCGAAGATAAGACGACGCTCTACAAATATATCCTAGTCTCATGACCTGTTTACAAAATCAAAATTATGAAACCAAGCCTAAACAATCTGCCTAAATTTACCCTTCTCAAAATCAATCCAACACTCGTTTCCAAACCATTTTATCGACACCTAGCCTCAACTTAATCACTCCTAACCATTACTAATCATCCTAATAAGTCCTTAACACCTAAAATACCAAATCCATCCTAAAACCCATTCACTAAATCAAACATGAAATGAACTTTACCCACTCAAAAACATCTAAAACCATGAATTAAACATAAACCCATAAGTAAAACATCAATCACCAAGATCCACCAAACACCCCCATATTTCCGTGGGGTGTTGGTGATCAAAACACCCCAACCAAATTGATTTTGGTTGGTTTGTTGGGTGATTATCCATCTCTTACACTCCAATTAAACACGCATACACTCAATTAACATCAAAACAAATTTTTGAAAAACTTATTTGATTCTTGAAATTTTTTTATGTATGCATGTTGGATTAAAGCACATCAAAACACTTGAAATGATTAATCTAAATGTAGTCTAACCTTGGTTTTAATCACAACAAAGTAGAAAAAAAATTGTGGTGGTGGTGTGGTGGTTTGGCCGTCGGCCTAAAGAGAGAAAAAGAGAGAGAGTGGAAAATTTTTAGTGTGTGTTTGTGTTGTGTGTGTGTTGTTTATCTATTTTGTAAAATTGGGAGGCCCTTGGGTGCAATATTGGCATTCTTTTGGCCTTGAATAAAAACGACCTCAAATGTTTGCGGGAATGACTCACTAGTCGACTTGGAAAATTTTACGGGAGTCGGGGGTCATCCCGAACACTCCAAAATACTTTTAGGACAATTTAAATGCACCCGGAAAGCAATAAAACGCACCCGACTCGACTTAACACGAACCGAAAGTAAAATCCTCGAAAAATTATAATATTGATAAAACGAAAATAAACGTAGAAATTTGGGCATCCATCGGGATCGTAGTCGTCATCGTTCTTCTTAAATCGTCAATCGTCAAGATTACGACCTCAAACATTGGTTTCAATCAAAACGATAAAATATATAGTAAATAAAATTTCTTAAAAATTTCGAAAATAGGCGTAATTTAGGGTAAGATAAGTGACCTCGGTTTCTGGGTATCACATCAGAAGAGGTAAAGCCCTTCAGGCTAAGAAAGCAAATGCTGTTCAAACCTCTCCTTCATCTTCTAAGCAATCTTATTCATCCTTATCAAAAGGATCATTCAGATCTAGAACACCTTCCAGATCTAAAACACCCACCCATCAAAGGTGGGTTTCAAAACAAAACTGACCATTTCCTTAACTTGTGCAGTGTGATCTCAGGAAGCCTATTTGGTACCTGGATAGTGGCTGCTCAAGGCATATGACTGGGACCAAAAGTTATCTGCACAAGAATAAGGAATGAACAGGTCCTAAAGTAGTGTTTGGTGATAACTCATTAGCCAATACTGAAGGATTTGGTTCAATGATATGCAATGGTATAGTCTTTTAAAAGGTAGCATATGTAAATGGATTGAAGCATAACCTCATCAGCATCAGTCAACTTTGTGATGCAAAATACCTGGTCCTGTTTGATGACAAAAAGGTACAATCTTCAACTCAAATCATGAAATTGTGATGATTGCTCCTAGAGTCAAAGATGTTTATGTCATAAACATGAACTCTACTCAGGAGACATGTTTCTTTGCTAGAGCCTCAAATATCACTAACTGGCTTTGGCATAAGAGGCTCTCACATCTAAATTTCAAAACAATCACTCTGCTGCCAAAACATAATTTTGTTATTGGTCTTCCTTCACTTGTCTATTCCAAGGACAAACCATGCTTAATACGTGAAAAAAGAAAGCACCATAGGGCCAGTTTCAAAACAAAACAAACTTTCTCAATTAAAGAAAGTCTTCATCTAGTTCACATGGACTTATTTGGCCTAATATCACCTAGGGCCATTTGTCATGAAAAATATACACTTGTCATTGTTGATGAGTACTCTAGGTACACATGGGTATATTTTATGACAAAGAAAAGCCATGCACCAGATGCGGTCATGTCCTTTATCAAAAGAGTTGAGAATCAAAATGACACTCATGTCAAGCAACTCAGAACTGACAATGGTACTGAATTCAGAAATCACACACTGAACAAATTCTCTGATGACAAAGGAATTTACCAAAATTTCTCATCTCCTTACACACCTAAACAAAATGGTTTCGCTGGAAGAAGGAACAAAACTTTGATTGAAGCAGCAAGAACAGTGCTTGCTGGATCTGCTCTCTCTAAGCATTTTTGGACTGATGTTGTAGCCACTGCTTGCTACACTCAAAATAGATCCATTATTGTGAAGAGACACATGAAGAATCCCTATGAAGTCTTCAAGGGGAGAATTCCAAACGTTTCATTCTTACATGTATTTGGGTGTCCAGTATTCATTCACAATCACAAGGATCACCTTGGTAAGTTTAATGAAAAATATGATGATGGTTACTTTCTTGGATACTCACTAGTACCTAAAGCATATAGAGTCTTCAACCAAGAAGACAATGTATTGAAGAAACTTACCACATGACTTTCAATGAAAGTTCTGAAGCTCTCAAATTTGCAAATCCATCAGGTGATGAACTTCATATTCATGAATCTCACAATTATCTATCTGATGAATTTCAACATTATGAACCTTCTCAAAGATATCAAACAAATAATCCAGTTCCTCATATTTATCCATTTAAAGATATGACAAGTCCTACCCAAGGAAATCCTTCAGTATCAAATACTGATGGCTGTCAATCAAATGATCAAAATGATCAGCAAGCTAACACAAATAACCAAAATGGCCAGTCTCAAAATGATCAACATGCTCACACACATGATCAAAATGATCAATCAAATGAAGCTGCTGATGAATAGTCTGAGCCACCTGCTCAAAATTCTCCAACTATCTCTAGGGAATTAGGTCTTGGATGTGTTGCTTCTGACCAAGAAGGAAGCCCTCCCTTGATTGAACCTTTGTCTATAGAATATCCTTCAGTAGAAACTAGAGATAATCCAATTCCAATTCCATGTTATGAACTTCCAAGCTCTAGCTCTCATCATGATACCAGTGCTTATTCTCCAGCTCTTCAAAAATCTTGGACTAATAATAGTCACATACAGCTGGTGAACATAATAGGCAATCTTGGAGAAGGTAGAGTCACTAGATCTCTGGCAAAGAAACTAAGTGCTACTTCACCTGGAGAATGTCTCTATGCAAACTTTCTCTTAGAAGTTGAACATACCAAGATTTCTGAAGCACTCACTCACCCTGGATGGGTGGATTCCATGCAAGAGGAACTAAATCAATTTGAAAGAAATAAAGTCTGGAAATTGTTTCCTCTTCCATATGGTAAATCAACCACGGGCACCAGATAGGTTTACAAACTCAAAAGAGATGAAACCAATGTGGTGACCAAAATAAAGCTAGGTTGGTGGCTCAAGGATTCAATCAAGAGCCTGGGGTTAATTTTGATCAGACCTTTGCTCTAGTTGCACGTATGGAAGCCATACGAATCTTCCTTGTTTATGCACTTACATGAACTTCACCATCTACCAAATGGATGTCAAAAGTTCATTCCTAAATGGTGACCCAAAAGAAGAAGTTTATGTGAAACAGCCTCCTGTCTTTGAGAGTAGTAAATACCCAAATCATGTCTACAAGCTTTACAAAGCTTTGTATGGACTAAAGCAAGCCCCAAGGGCATGGTATGAAACTCTCTCAACATTTCTCATTGAACATAAATTTGTTAGAGGAAAAACAGATAACACCTTGTTTATCTATAAATCTAAAACTCACACTATTCTGGTACAAATTTATGTGGATGACATCATCATTGGTTCAACAAGCTTGAAACTATGCAAACAATTTGCCAAGCTTATGACCAACAAGTTTGAGATGAGTATGATGGGAGAACTCACATACTTCCTTAGTCTTCAAATAAAACAATCTGACCAAGGCATCTCCATCAATCAAGAAAAATATGTCAAGGATTTGCTGAAAAAGTATGATATCAATTGTGCTTCAATAAAAACACCAATGGTACCCCCTAACAACTTAGGACCTGATCTCAATGGACAATCAGTCAATGAGACTCAATATACAGGTATGATTGGGTCACTCATGTATATAATAATAAGAAGACCTAACATTCAATTCTCTACATGCCTTTTTGCAAGATACCAAGCAGACCCAAAGGAATCACATCTTATTGTTGTAAAGAGAATCTTCATATACCTAAAAGGTACACCAAGTCTAGGTCTTTGGTACCTCAAATCCTTAGGATTTGATCTTAAAGGGTATTCAGATTCTGACTATGCTGGATGCAATATGGACAGAAAAAGCACTTCTAGTGCCTGCCAATTGCTGGGTGGAAAACTTGTGTGTTGGAATGCTAAAAAGCAACAAACAGTTGCCATGTATTCAACATAAGCTGAATATGTGGCAGCTGCTGGATGTTGTGCCAATGTTCTTTGATGAAAAGCTAATGGATGATTATGAAATAGAATATGAAAAGGTACCAATCTTTTGTGTTAACACTAGTGCTATTGAAATATCCAATAATCCAGTCCTTCACTCAAGAACAAAACACATTGATATCAAATATCACTTTATCAGAGATCACATTGTGATAGGGGAGATTGAATTACATTTCATCCCCACTCATTATCAATTGACTGATATCTTCACCAAACCACTGGATGAACCAACTTTCAAAAGATTGATAATAGAGCTTGGTATGATGAACATTGATGATCCAAAACCTAAACCTTCAGCATTCACTAAAGAAGCTTAAAGGTTCAGCATTTCTTAAAAAGTTTTGATTTATGCAAAGTAGCAGTGTCTGAGTAAAGGAGTGTAAAGTGTGATGTGTCTGTCTCACATTATGTGATTGTGTACATGATGTTTTGTCGCCTTATCCGATGCACTGAAGTTGAACAAAATCACAAGTCATCAGTATTTTTCCTTCAGCATTGTTGAACAAAACTTTTATACAAATGAGTAGCTCGGCCTGAGTAGAGGAGTGTGCAACGCCATATGTCTTGTTCATCTTTGTAAACATGTATATGGGGTTTTGTCGCCTCATCTGACGCACTGAAGCTCACAAGTATTCACATCAGGTTCAGCATATCTGGCCAACAGCTTTTAAAACAAATCAATCATGTGTTTATAAGGAGTAAATGGCATTAAATTTCTTGAGAATAAATACAAAACATTGTTTCAAAAGGTGTCAATTGTTTATTAAGGAAATATCAAACGTCCATATCACAGTCAACAACTTCCTGACACATGAGGCGTTTCACTGTTCAAAGCAACAAATAATCATACCCTTTTGGAGAACATTAATGAGAGAGTTTGTGCCAATTGTTTAAAAAACCCTAAAAGTTTCATAACTTTTTCAAATGTTTAAGAAAAAGTTTTACAAATCAGTCTAAAGTTTTATATTTCCTTTGAAGATTGGAGTTCATATCACATTTGCAAAATCTTTCATCACAGAATACACACAAACTCTCTCTCTTTCATCAAGAAAAACATACACAAAACACAAATGGCAGCCAAATCATCTTCCCAACAAGATGATTAGATCACATTTAACCCATCCATTCATATCACCTATCTTATTGAAGATATCACCTTCAAACCCAACAACCTCACTTTGATCAAACTAGATACCATAAAGTCAGTTCCTAGGATCAAGTCATGACCTTTTTTTTTTGTCAAAATGTGTACTTCGTGATGCTTTGTTTAAAAATCCAGGGATGATGTTCCAAAATGTTTTAAAGGAGTTTTGGTTCACGACACAAGCTTCACATAACAATAAATCAATAGAGTTTGATACTACTACAATTGGGATTCATGGTAAAATTGGTTTAAAGCTGTTTAGAAGGGTTTTGGGTTTAAACTATTTGGAAAACTCTAGTTACTATGAAGCTATACCTAATGATTTTTCCATTGTTAAAAATTTCTTTAAATAAATTGGGTATACTGAAGAGATCACAGAAAAGGGTTGGTTGAAAAGAAGTTGTTTACCACCTAAGTAGAAATTACTGATGACCATTTTGATCGAATGTTTGAGGGGGCAAACTAGAGGGCTTGACCAGATAAATCAAAAGGATCCACTTATTTTATATTGTCTGGCCAAGGGAATCAAGGTTGAGTTTGGGAGGCTAATATTTGAAGATCTTCATAGGAAGCTGGAGAAAAAGACTAGGGAGAAAAATGTTGTGTACACCAGATTTTTATCTTTCCGTTTTGCTGACCATCTTGGAGATGATTTTTCTAAACTCCAAGTAGAAAAATTAGGTTTTCAACCCTTTGATCTTAAGCGCTGGAACATTCTAGTTAGTATCATTGATCCTCCTTTTACAAAACCCATGTTGGACATTTGCTTATCAGAAGATCCAGTAGTGTATAAAGCTCCACAAGACGCTCCTCCAACTGGAGAAGGGGATCTGAAGGGCAAAAATCCGGGAGCTTCTTCTGGACAATGTAAGAAGCAAACGTCTGTTAACACTAAAAAATATAGACATGAGTCCAAGAATAGGAGAACCCTCACCGAATCTTCATCAAAGGAGATTGCCGATGACACCCAAGGCCAAGCTTCAAAGAAACTCAAATGCTCGGCCAAGGACAAGAACCCAAGCCAAACGTCACCTCTAGTCCCTGCTGGAGGTGACATGCATAAAGAGGCCCTGAAGGCAACCCTTATCCTAACCACTTTAGGGGATAAGGGTGATGATATAGCACACCCTCAGCTCAGTAGTATGGAGGCAAAATTGGTAAGTAATTTAAATCTGAATACATTTCCAATTTCATTACCAAACTCTATCATTCGTCACTCTAAGTAAGCATCAGGGCATGTGGCGTCAGCAAATACAACAGCTGACCCTGACCCTAGACTATCCGTTTCTAATGATGTAGCACCCCCACAACAGGGTTCTACTGAAGGAACCAAAAAAACATTCATTAATCTTAACTCATCAGGGACTTTTTCTCAGTATCCATTAGGTAAAACCAACCCTAGTGGTGAAGGAGTTGAAACTAACCTTTAAACTGGAGGTGATGCTGAGAAGACAACAAAGGAAGTGCCTCTCACCACTGGCGCCAAGGTGGGACACTTGCCTTCGTTTATGTTCAGTATGTCTTCAGATGACTTGGAGAAGGAGATTGTGTTCAATGAACGAGTTCTAGTCAACCTTGATGCTAGTGAGCCTGAGGATGATCTTGCTGAACCAACATCAAAACCACCATCCCCCAAATTTGTTCAGGTAAAAGAATTGACAAACCAAGTGTTAGTTCTTCAGTCACAGGTGAACAAGCTCAAGGAAGACAAGGTCATTGCTGATGCTGAAATTGCCATATTAAAAGCAAGACCAGTTCCTCTCACTACTTAACAGATCAAAGAAGTTCTTATTAATGCCTTGAAGCCTATGGTACAAAATGTGGTAACAACCACCTCTCTTCAAAAAGAAATGTCTTTACTCATAGACTCAATCAATAGTGCTTCACTGGAGTTTCCACTAGAGATCAAACCAGACCCAGGCCAACTGAATGACTTATGTGACTCAGTGTCCAAAATCAAGGATAGGGTGACATTGCTGGAGAAACAAAAGTTGACCTTATCTGAAACGGTTTAATAGAAACTGGGTGCTCTTGAACATGTACCAGCATTGCTGGCCAATGTATCCTCTACCCTTGATTATATTTGTGACTTCTTTCCTGCTGGTGGGTCATCAGAAGCTGCTGGGCAGTGTTCTACTGAGGGGGAGAAAATCACTATTCAGCAACTCTTTTACAAACATGCAAAAAAGAAGGCTCAGAAGCAAACTATTGTTTATGAGTCACCATTTGCTGAGAAGAGTCCAACTAAGACTAAGGGGGAGTCTTCAGCTAAGGACAATCACGTTGAAGGTCTCACCACCAACGATGACACAACTGATGATGGTACACCTCCTATACCACCCAAGAACAGAGGTGAATTTACACTGAGTGAAAGGCTAATCAAATCTGGGGTGGCCACTCAAGAAGAACTTGATAACTTGTACAAGCTTCAGAAGAAGAAAAACTAAGAGACCTAAAGATGAGCTTGTATGAGAAAATTTGGAAACTTGAGGTTGAAAGCCTCTTCAAGAAAAAGATGTTATATGAAAAATTTTGTATAACAAGACTAAAAAGAAAATATCTCTCACCAATCATAAATGTTGATATGCTTACTAGCAGAGGTGATATTCATCTGAAGTTCTATAGGGGTGATGAGACTGATGAGATCATAGAAGACTTCCAAGGAAATGAGCTCTCTTATATTGAATGGATAGAAATTAGTGATAAGATTGAAAAGATAAAGTCCAAGAGATGGGATGAAGTCCGCATCAGAATTGAACACTTTATGAGAAATCATGAAAAGCTGGGTGAGATCCTCAACATCAACACTAAAGTTTCACTGGAGGATCAAGATCCTATACTAGAGCTGAACAAAAGGGCCAATCTGATCAAACCTGGTGTGGGTGACATCTTTGTCACCACAAAGAAATACAAAGGCCTTGTTCAATTTTTGAATCATCTCCCTAGGCATGTACTAGACGGACCAGAATTGGGAATAATAATGTTCAATCATTGTGAACGTCAAGCTTTGTTAGAATTAGTGATCTCGATGAAATGAATAATGAACTCCTTTGGAATGTTCAAAGGAACTTTTATTCTCAACATGGAGGTCAAGAACTTACTGAAGCTGCAAGAACCTTCAGCATGTGCTTACTTTCCATATTGGACCACAGAAACTTAGATCCATCAGTTCAGACTCCTATCATTGAATGACTTAGGCCTAAGGAAGTTTAAATAATCATTTGTAATATTTCAGTTGTAATTTGTAATGTTTTTGTTAATAAATGATTATCTGATGTTTATAAGTACTTTATTGTTCAGTGCATGTAAGAAGAAGTTGTCACTTACTACTGACTTTAGACTTAGGCTATTTGTATATCCAAATTGGAGAAGATTGTTGGGTCAGTATTTACTGACCCTGAAGCAACTCTAGGATTTGAATATAAAATCCCCCTAAGTGCTTCATGTTCAGTAGAAAGGTGACTCTGCTAAAGCATGACCAGAGGAACAAAGTTTCCTACTGAAGAATGATTTGCTGAAGGATGTTCAGCTTTACTCTTCCAGTGAACTTAGAAGACAAAGAAGTCTTTGCTTCAAAGACTAGGCGGTCTAGTTGTTGAAGAACAAGTCCTGAAGAAGAGCTTTTAGTTTAGTTAGGCTTGACAATACCAAACTGAATGATGTCGATCTCCTCTAGAATGCTGAAGACACTTCAGTATTCTAATGGTTTGCATTAGGAGGGAAAAGACTACTTTATTTCAAAGTAGGTTGCTTGTATAGTTAGCTATAATTACAACCTTTATCTTTTCCTAGAATAGTTTATTAGTACTTTGTACTGTTTATCCAGAATGGGCATCAACCACCCACTAGATAAATGTATGCATGGGAACATGCGAAAGGCAAACCCAAGTTTTGGCACTGCCTATTTAAGGAGTGCATATTGGGAGAGAAAAGTTAACCATTACAAGAGTAAAAACTCTGGAAAAACCTTCTCTCTCAATACCAACTAAACCATATAGGCAAAGAGCATATGAACGTTTAGATTGGATCTTAGACTCCTAACTTCGGTTATAAGTTTAAGTAGAGGAGATCACCACACATTGTCATTCAACCACTTTGTTATCCGCAAATTAAGTGGGTTATAGATTCTTTATTGAGTTTTAATAAAAGTCTATACGTTGAAAAGTTATATTGGTATTGTTGTTTTAATTGTTTTTCGTTCTTATCAGTTGTCAAAACAACTCACTTGAGTCTTGGTAACGAGGTATTACTTAAGGTTGATAAGTAATAACAAGTTACAAGGGACCAACAAAACTGTATTTAACTCCATGTTGTCTTTACTTTTAGTTGTTTATATATATATATATATATATATATATATATATATATATATATATATATATATATATATATATATATATATATATATATATATATATATATATATATATATATATATATATATATATATATATATATATATATATATATATATATATATATATATATATATATATATATATATATATATATATATATATATATATATATATATATATATATATATGTGTGATGTTAGATTGAGATATCTATTGTTTTTCAGTATGGTCAACGCTATGTTGTCAATGATTTTGATTTCCAGTATTCTGTTTGTGATTTTTATTAAGTTTTATGTAATGACTATCATGGACATGATTTGTTTGATACAATGATTTAGTGGACAAAAACATGGAATGCTAATTTTGTTTCATTTTGAGAGATTTCACACGATACTTCAAAATTTGGTGATGTTGCTAATTTTTGTTTTACTTCATTTGAATTTTGTGTTCTACAAACATATAATACTTCAGCAAATGAAGTCTAGCTTAATTGGACGGATGCATCCGGTTATAGTCTTCATGTGTGGGAGGTCAAAAGTTTGACTCCTGTAACTCCCCATGTGGGGGATTTTCCCAAAACTGGCAGCCGGGTTCGAATCCCAACGCAATGCCTTGATGCCCCTTAATGGGAATCTGGATAGCTAGCATGGGGGTTGATATTCTCTTCGTGAGATGATTGAGCTCGGGACGAAAGACTTCGTGCCTAGGTGGCACGCAAGATACTCCGCTGCACCAAACTGCCGTTCAAAAAAAAGCAAATATATAATACTTCCAAATATTATGATGTTGAAAACATTCTGTGAGAATTTTACAATCCTCTTACGTGTATGTTTGTGTAAAACCCGCTTAAAAATACCATTTAATAAAAAACTTTTAATATTTATTTATTACACGACTAGTATTACGTATAATTAATAAATGTACGACAAATATTTATATATATTTAATAATTACATGACAAGTTATATCAAGAAAATTAGAATCACGAATATACGACACGCACAATAGTACAAGTTAGACACGAACTAAATAAATAATAATGGGATCACGTTAAAATAAACCTTAGAAGATTATTTATGAACCATACAAGTTAAAAAGGGCCAAAGGCCCAGTCCACCAAAAGTAGTAAAACAAACCTACGTATGTTACTTCTCCCCATTTATCAAAACACAAAAAAATCAAAGAAACCCTAAAAAGGGAGAAGTGCCGCCAGCAAGAAAAAGGAAAAAAGAGAGAAAAGGGTTTTGATCTTGGTTCGTGAAAAATAAGGTGGTGTTCATGGTTCTCATTGCTTATCTTTGATCATTTGGTAATTTATTTAAACCTTAATCTTTATCATAAATCACGAATTAAATAAAATGAATGGAAGATCAGATGTTATATTGAATAAAAACAAGAACGGAATGATATCGGGTGGTGGTGGTTTGACTCGGTTAAACCGAGGGACTAATTTAAGGGGGCGTTTGGTTAGTTATCGAATCGGCTAAATTGTTTCGGCTTATTCTCGGCTTATTGAGTTAGTTTATTTAAAATCTGTTTAATTGAATTGGGATTAATTAAATTGGTAAATATCTTTGGGCTTAACATGAACCGGTTTAATTTAATCTATGGAATTTATTATGAACCGGTTAATTTAATCTATAGAATTTGTATGAACCTGTTTACCTAAATTATGGACTTATTATAATCTGGTCTATTTTGGCTTATTGTAAACTTATTTAATCTGCTTGAATAGATCACAACTTATTTTAAATTACTTATTAATAATTCGATTTATAAGAAAATGTCTTATTGTTATTTTAACATATTTAAAAAGGGCTTAACAAGTCTAAGACTTAAATTATAATTAATTATAATCCATGACATAATATTAATTGATAATTAATATAAATCCATGACATGTTATCATTTAATAATTAAATTTAAATCCATGATATATATTATTAATTAATGATTATTATAAACCAAACATAGTATTAATTAATAATTAATTATTAATTTTATGACATATGAAAGCTATAGTTAAAATGGACTTTATTGATTAACAATGACTTATTAATATAATAATTATAATTAACCATGACTTATGGGAATTTGCTTAATTAATATGCTTATTAAACCATGACATATATAATCAGCTTATTCAACGAACAAGGTAAATTATTAACTATATTAAACGAGCTTATTACTATTTTTGAAACATACTAATTTTGGAAACTTACTATTTTTGGAAACTTATTATTTTTGGAAAGTTACTATATATGGAAACCTGCTATTTTTGGAAAGTTACTATATATAGAAACCTGCTATCTTTGGAAGTTACTAATTATGGAAATACCAAGTATAACAACACAAAAAAACATGAAATACATTAATCAAGAACACATGAAACATATAATATTAAGGAAATACACGATAAAGCATGAACAAGTAATACAAGTCATGAACAAGTAACTAAAAACTAAGAACAAGTAAATTATAAATGAACAAGCAACTCATATACACTTCCTTTATTATGTAGCTTATGTGAAGTCCGAGTAGGACTTTCCACCATTTCATCTTTCACCGATTACTAGATATAAGGTACAAATATTCCATCCTTCAGTAAGGACATCTCTTCTATGAAGGATTAGGTTTCCCCGATTGCTATGCCATCTACTTTCCCCAGTTTTCATATCATTAAACTTTTCATTGTTTGGCATACTATCATTTTAATTGTCCGAGCTATATATGCATGACCATGACTTACATGACCATCTATTTATGGAGGTACCATAACCATTACATATGAGGCACCTGTGTCATGACTCTTCCACGACCAGAGTGATTTCTTGCGACGTCTCTCAACGTTCATGTTGGCCATTATTATTATTATGTGGGGCGTATGGGTGCATCCAAGTTACATGTTTACAGGTTTACACATACAGGGTGATTGGTTTGGTGTGTGCTCTACACCCTATCACATTGGAGTTGATCCCTCTACCCAGATTATTATTTATTAAAGGTCACCCTCTAAGTATTCATGCACGTTGATAATATGTTATGACTTATATGAGCTCGTGGGCATTTAATTATATTGCATGCATAAACTTAAGACTTTTCAAAATATTCCTTTTCTTTATATATTATCTTCCAAGTTTTCTAGGACATACACATTTTCCACTACTTTGATTGTTGATTACTCATTTTCAGTTATTCTTATCATGTCAATATATTCGTTCACTGAGCATATTGCTCAACCGTATTTTCTTTCTCATGTCTCATATGCCAGGTATCGAAGGACGATATCGGGCATCGCGAGTATGTGCTTAGGATGAGAGCTTCCTTAGTTTTCTTCCCTTATGCATTTTAATACTTATGCTTCAGTTGGACATATGTTTTGTCCTTTAGCCTTCTTTTATTTTCATTTATGTTGAGTTTATGTGGAGAGCCGATGTTTGATTCCAGTTTTCTTGTTGGTCTTTTATGTCTTTATAACGTTATACCTTTATTCTGCTTTGATGACACACCATAAATGTGACATAACGGTCTACTTGTCAAAGTGGGTCGTTATAATATGGTTTCAGAGCCAAGGCTTCGACCTGTAGGCTCTAAAACTTGACCTGTGACTAGTGGGTAGTCATTAGGATCTTCCTAAACCGACGTTTTTTTATTTTCCATGTATTAATATTTTTAGAAACGTTGTTGGTTTTTAATCATGATGTTTTCTTTTGAATTTTTTACTAGTATGGATTGAACCATAGTCGTCCATACTTAGTCTCATATTTATTCCCTTTTGAATTTTGACTAGTATAGATTGAACCATAGTCGTCCATACTTAGTCACATGTTGTTAGTCTTTACTCATGATATTTTCTCTTGAATTTTTGACTAGTATGGGTTGAACCATAGTAGTCCATACTTAGTCACTTGTCCTTCTTTCGAATTTTGTGGATTGAACCATAGTCGTCCACGCTAGTCAATGTTAAATCTCTGTAGATTATGCTTTTATGTTATTTATGTCAATTATGTTTTTATACTTTCATGTTGATTTTGTTTTTATGCTGATTATGTTTTCATGCTCCTTATGTTGATTATGTTTTCATGTTCCTTCATGTTGATTATGTTTTCATGCTAGACATTGATGAATTTCATTTAAACATGCTTTCATGATAGTCATGGTTGGTTTTCATTAATCATGCTTTCATTCTGGTCATTGTTGAAATTTCGTTTAATCATGCTTTATACTTCTTTATGTAAGTGGAGTTATGTCTACGCTAGATTAGCGAGACTATCTTGTTGATCTTTTCAGTGTAGTCTATTCACCGTTTAATCATTTATCTCTTTTAAAATCATGTCAGATGGTTGACACCCATACCGAACATCTCATGTGTATTCCATGTGTACTCCATGTATCGTATTCCATGTGTAATCCATGTACCGTGTTCCATGTATATTCCCCTTACCGTACTCCATGTGTATTCGTTACTTGATTCTCAATAATCTTAGGCGTATCTCACTTACCGATGTTGCTCGAGTGCTGATGCTGCTCGCAGCTTGGAGATCCGAGACAATGACGAAGGCGATAGATCAGAACGACCAGACAAGAAATATACTTCATCCACCAGATGTTACCATTCTATTCTATGGCTTTACCTTCTCAGTTATATGTCCCGTGTTGGGCCAATGATAGTTTTAACTATGGCCCAGTCTAGATTTGTTTAAATTAGACTAAGTGTTACAAGTCGCTGTGAAGACCATCGTCAGAGACCAGACCAGCTGATGGCAAAGCCTCAGTTGGCACACCAGGAACATTCAAGTCAAAGATAACGTTATAGAAATCAAAGACTATGTGAAGTCATACTCACCAGCAGTTATGGACACGCTGGGATGTAGAAGGAATGTACTGGTGTTCAAGGATCTCTGAGATGACAATACTTTGAGATCACTTACAACCCTATGAAGACTAGGCAAGCAGAGACTTGACTTACCTATTATAGTTTAGGCGGGATAATCTCCAAAGTGTTTTGAGCGGTACCAAATAGGAGATTTAAGATAAATCCTAGTACGACCTAGTGGGACAAAAGTGAACAGTTGGCAGAAATGTTCACCTAAAGTAGTTTAAAGGTATGTCTTGATATAGACATGCATTTATTACTTTGTACTACTTCCACACAGAAGTTGACACGTATCAACTACTCCCACTAAGGAAATAACCTCGTACCTCTATAAATAGGAGGGAGAAAGAAGATAAATTCAACCCTTTTGCTTGGATAATTTATCTAAGTTCTTTCTCCCACTAGAACCTCTGAGTCCCCAACTGTCTACCAGCGACTCTAAGGTTCTCTCGTAAACTTGAGTCTCGAATCAAGTTTAATTGTTCTAGGTTTCATTTCTTATAGTTACTCAACGGGTGTATTTATAGCACTTTGTAGTACTTTTTTATAAAAGATTAATAAAGCATTACGCGTTTGAAAAGTATTTCTTATTGTGTTATCTTGTATACGAGACATTGTATCAACAATTGTTATATTTTGGGACTTTCAATTGGTATCAGAGCGGTTTGATTTATAAAACTTTTATAAACCGTTCTTGTTTTTAAAATCAAGATCCTAATATGATTGATACTTTGCCTCCTATACCCCCACCCTTTGGTCAAACTAAATGTTAATCCCACTTTAATCCATAACACAATATTTAGAGAGAGAGAAAGAGAAGAAAAGTAGAGATAGAAACTAGAGAAATGGTGGGGGGGGTTTTACAATTAGAGAGAGAAAGTAAATGGTAACCAACACCCTCTTCCACACATGGAAGAGGGTATTTATATGCCACGCATATGGGCTTTGGTGGACTTGTTCATGGGTCGGGCTTGTCTTTGCTTGGGATTACGCTCCTAACTTATACAGTATTAGCTTAAAGTCCAAGCCCGGTTAACCCGAATAACCTATTACATTACAAGACCATTAACGACTAAGATGACCTATTACATTCTTGTTCGACTATATAAAATATAGGGCTAAAAATCTCCCCCAATGTATCGGTCATCTCTAAATACATAAGATGATTGAGTGAATACATTCTTGTAGAGGTGATCTTCCTTCTTTGGTCTTATGTGTTGGTCTTGATCTAGTTTATAACGGCTTTGTTCCTTCATGCTTTTGTGATCTTTATCTTGAGCCTTTGTCATTTGATTTTGAGTGCTTGAGATCTCCATCTTGTGCTCCTTGTGACTAAGATGACCTATTACATTTTTATATTCTTAGGTATCTTAATTATCGCCATATTGTGCTCTTGTGACTTCTGAATCGACATCGGTTAGTACACAGCTATGCCACCTTCTTGATATGCAGCAACATATATAGACACGGATAAAATGGCTTTGAACATTTCATCCTAACTCGGTAGCGTTTTACCTCCGGTCGGTGAATACCGTTAGACGGTATCAGATACCGTACATGTGATCGGGTAGATTCGATTAAGAACCTCCTTGACAGGGTTTCCCGGCGGTAGTAGCCAGTTCTCTTTACTCGACCGTCTCAAAGCAGACTACGAACGTAACGAGTGAATCATAAGGATAAATTATCCGTCTGATTAGAGTCGTCAATTCAGAATTCCTGGAACAAGTTTGATTATATAGGAATCGCACCATTGTTGCTTTCCAGTTTGTCACAAGCTTGATTCATAGAGAATCTTGCGAGTTACCTACCGTAGTATTGTTTGATGTTGACACTGGAAGGATTTCCATTCGTCACTGTGAACACTAATGAGTGTCACTCTGAATGTTCTATCAAGATCACATGGATTTTGCAAAGAAACCTGGAATCAAGTTTGAATCAATTAAGAATCCAAACTTAGTTGCATTCCAATTCTCACAAGTTTTATTCGTGTAAAATCGCACAAGTTACCTACCATGAGCTTGTTTGATGCTGGCTCAAGCAGGATTTCCATCTTCATTGTGAATCGTATCACTCAGATGTTCTGGAAATATCAAAAGGATAATGCGTAGGACTCAATTGTGTCCTAATGAGATGATAGATAGATCTCTTTTGGCTCTAGACTCGATAGTGCGTTTTGGTAATCGGAGGCTGGAGCAGACTGCTACCTTTTCAATATTAACTAACTCGGAGTGAGGAAGTCAATAGATACGTGTTGATCTCCGTGACAATGAGACAAGTTTCTATTGAGAGAAACTCGAATGGCTGGGAAAGGGTTGTGCATCGCATCACTGGGTCCATGACACTTTTCTTCAATAGATGTGTTAACCCGATTTCTGCCTATGTTGCATAGAATATTAAACTCCTTTAATACTTACCAATACGTCATCACTAGCACCTTGTTGTGATTGTTCCAGTACTAGCTTAAGTAATTGGTCCGCATTCAGCTTCATTCAACTCCATCTTTCCAAAGGACAACTATTTCTAGCTATGGAATGTCCTTGGGTAGATCCCTTCGGTTCTAGTGGGATCATAGGATTGAGTTTCCTATCCTAAACCACCTTTTGACTCCAACATTCCGTCGTGGATAGTAGGTTGTTTTGGGTATAGATCGTAACCATAAAACCATTGAAACCATTCAAAGTGCTTGATAAAATCTTTTTGACACCTTGAAAGTTTTACATTACCGAAATACTCTCCCTACACACGTGCATCGGTATTCGAAATAGTTTAGCATGTGAAGGAAAGAGTTGCACTTGAGTCTTTAAGATCACATGTTGCGTATATTACATTTTAATCACATTTTCTCCCCCTATCTCTAATATAAAAACATAATATTAGAGATACCAATTTATTAAAATGTGACAATTTATAGAAAATCGACAGGAGAGAAAAATGTGTGCATGCATGAATCATGGCACATTTATAGTCGGGTCGCCCCCCTCAACAATATATGTGTGTCTTGAGACAAAAATTTGACAAAATTTTGGAAAAACGACACCACAAAATATGTTGAGGTACGGAGATAAGATGCCTTTTCCGATATAATATATTACATTTGACAAATTTATATCATTTTCGGAATGTGTTCGATACATAAAATATGACAACTTTGAGATGTACCCAACAACATTAAAGGCTTGATATTAAAACGCTCCCCCTAAAAAATTGATAAAAATAACATATGACAATTTTGAGATATAAAAACTATATTATGAGGAAGGGAGTGTTGAACACACAATTTTAAAAGATTTAGAAAAATATTTTGAGAAACTCTTGAAAAATTGTGTTCAACGGTTTTAAAATAGTCATGATAGAAGACTTCTCTTCTATTGCTTTCGGAAAGCGCACTGAAACGTACACTTCCCTTGCGGGTTCGTTTTTCATGAGCTCAAAACTTTGATTGTTTTGTGACTAGCTCATGACCGAGAAAAGTAAAATTCCCGTTGTGAAGGATAAGTTATCATTCGTGATCAACTTTCCTTAAGTTGAAGTTCGAGTTCTAAGCTGACATTTACTTAGAAATCATTTTTCATGAACTTAAAAACTTTGAATGTTTTTATGAGAAGCTCATGATAGAGAAATATGAATTTCTCGTTGAGAAGGATAAGTTATCGTTCTTGATAAACATTCCTTATTTAAGGTCCGAGTCCTAAGCTGTGATGCGCTTAGAAGTCATTATGAGAGAATATCAAGCATCTTCATTTTCCAAAACCTCCAAGTCTTCTGGAGTCATATACTTCATACCAAGACGGCCAAGGAGATATTGAAACCTATTTAAGGATAAGGCTTTAGTAAACAAGTCTACTATCTGGTACTCAGTTTTGAAAAAGTATAATTCCACGATACCACGTTCCACTTATTCCTTGATGAAGTGATATCTGACTGCGATGTGCTTGGTACGGGAGTGTTGAACCGGATTGCAAGATATGGCTATGGCCGACTTTGAGTCACAAAACATAGGTATTTTATCAAAGTGGAATCCATAATCCGTGAGTTGAGTTCTCATCCAGAGGACTTGAGCACAACACGCAGATAGAGCCACATATTTTGCTTCAGCTGATTAGAGCGAAGTGCAATCTTGCTTCTTTGACGACCAGCTCACAAGCTTGTATTCCCCTAGAAATTATACGCTACCAGAAGTGCTTTTTCGACTATCAAGGCAACCTGCATGATCAGAATATGAAAACGCTGTTAGATGAAAACCGGTTTCTCTTAGATACCAGAGTCCCATATGAATGGTATTCTTAAGGTACCGAAAGATCCGTTTAACCTCCTTGAGGTGCATTTGAGTAGGTTTGGCTTGATATCGTGCATAATAGCATGTAGCATGATGAATATCAGGCCTGCTGGCTGTAAGGTACATAAGAGACCCAATCATACTGCGATATCGCGTTTGATCTACAGGGTATGAGTACAAGTCAGCGTTTAGGGTTTTGGTCGACAGTGGTGTACCAACGCTAGCACATGATTGCATACCATGCTTTTTATGTATCTCTTGAGCATACTTGGCTTGGTTAATAAAGATAACACGTGGGGATTGATGAATCTGGAGGCCTAAAAAGAATTTTAGCTCCCCCATCATTGACATTTCAAATTTGTTGTGCATTAATTTTTCAAAACGTTTTGAAAGTCTTAGGTTCGTAGAACCAAAAATGATGTCATCAACATAAACTTGCACAAGTAATATGTCATCCCCATATTTAGTAATAAAGAGTGTAGGATCAATGGAACCTTTAGAAAACCCTTTGGATACCAAGAAGTTTGATAATTCATCGTACCATGCCCTTGGAGCTTGTTTGAGTCCATATAGTGCCTTCTTGAGATGGTTGACTTTGTTAGGATGATGAGGATCAATGAACCCTTCCGGCTGATTCACATATACTTCTTCCTTCAAATGACCGTTGAGAAAAGCAGTTTTAATGTCCATCTGATAAACCATGAAGCCTTTATGTGAAGCATAAGCAAGGAATATCCTGACAGCTTCCAAACGAGCAACTGGAGCAAATGATTCATCGTATTCTATGTCTTTTTGTTGACGGTATCCCTTAACCACAAGACGAGATTTGTTTTTTATGATGGTTTGTTCTTCATCCAGTTTGTTTTTCCAGATCCATTTGAAATCTAAAATTGACATTCCATAGGGTCTGTCAACAAGTTCCCAAACATTTAGGCGTTCAAACTGATAAATTTCGTCTTGCATTGATTCAATCCATGCATGATCAGTCATGGCTTGTTTGATGTTTGTAGGTACAGTTGAACTCACGGTGAGTGCATACATACACACATCACCATCGGTGTCGAGTTTTCTACGTGTTCGAACCGGTTGTGAAGGATTTCCAATGACTTGCTCCAATGGATGATCACGTGTCCAATGGTGAATGGATGGATATCGTTGGTAGAATGTACGCAAGTTGGACGGATCAACATGTTGAGTAGAAGACCCTCCGACTTCGCGTACCAGTGTACCGAACGGGTTGATAAATTCTTCTTCGTTAGGTTGTGCATTGACTGCTTGATTGTTGTTTCCTCCTTCAGCATTGACGATTGGTGTTGTTGGTTGTATGACAGTTTCTTGAGTTTGTTGAGTATCCAATGGAATTTTCTCTTGAGAAACGGTTGTTGAAGTAGATGCAGTTGTGTCTTGTTGACTTTGTGCGGGTGCATCATCAGTATTAACAGTGGAAGGCTTTGACACAACTTGATTGTTTCCATAGTAATATTCATCAAACATTGGATCATATAAATCGACCACCTCATTCATTTGTGTCGTATCCGTCGAGTCTGCTGTAGGAGTACTTTCTTGACATTCTTGCATGGGACGTACACTGTTTTGTGTAGGTGCCATTGCTGTACATTGAGGTGCGGGACTTGAGTTGTTGTGATCAAGTACCACTTGTGGCAATTCGTCAAAGTTCACATGAATTGTTTCGACAAGGGCAATTCGTCAAAGTTCATCAATCATTTCATAACGTTTGATTAAACATTTGGATTCGGTTACTTCCTCATCAAATAGTCTGTGATAGGTTATAGGCTACGGGATTTGATCTCCCTATAGTCCTTGTGATCGATTATCTCGTGGGGTGTGACATTATTTATAGTGTTTTAATCATTCTTTATTCGATTCGACGTGGAATACATATCTGTAGTTATTGAGTCTTTTAGGGTTTGGTTATTCATTCATAGTTAGGTTTTTTATTGGTGTTGTATAGAGGTGGGTTAGACTGGGAAACTCAAGCGTCGGCTGGTAAACCCTAATTAGGGTTTGGTGGCTAGTATGTTATTTAATTAGAGAGATGGATATAGATGATCCGGTTACTACTACTAAATCATTGGTTACGAATTTTGATAATTTCATTGCTAATTTGACTCAACATGGAAATGGTTCGAGCAACAAGACTAGGGCTTCGCCAGAGGTTACGGGCTGGGAAGACCCTAATATTTATGAAGTTCAAAACGTTGGGGTGGGGTCCTTTGTGGTGGCTGTAACCAAAGAAGTACGAAACCCTAAGATCGATTTTAGGGTTTTATACAATGGTGAAAAGGTCGATGGTACAGACTTTGTGCTTCCAATGGCGAATGTTAAGGCGGTTCAAAACAGATTTGCAAACTCATTAGTAGGATTCTTTGTGGGAAACTCTGTTGCGTTTCCACTAGTCAAGAACTATGTTGTTGGAAATACGTTTTTATGTATTTAGAAAGGATCGGTCACTCCAACGATATATTCAAGTATTGGGCTTGTGATCCAATATATAACAATATAACCCACAAAGCTCACATGTAGGGTGGGCTATATACCCCCAGCATATTAGGAAGGGTTGGTACACACATTACACACACTTCTAATCTAATCTTTCTTTATTCTCTCCAATCTCTCTCTACTTTCTCTCTCTACATCTTCATCTATATCTCTCACTAATAATCATCTCGATAGTTAGATAATCCAAGGATTACGGTAAACTGTCAATTGGTATCAGAGCCATGGGATGATTGTTTTGTTTTTGTGTCTGTGTTCTTGATTTTTGGGCTTATTTTGATCTAAATCATTCGAACCATAACTTTTTTGTGTTTTTTAAGGTTTAATCTTGATACAAATCTTCTATATAGTTGTAGTAGAGATTTTGTATATTTACTTTGGCTAAAAACACAAAAAATTTGGGTGTTTTGATCATTTTTGGCTTAAAATCTCGAATTGGTTGAGTTTTGTCTTAGAAAAGTGGGTATTATTCCGATAGAATCCATCGGAAAAGGGTTTGGATATTCCGACAGCTTCCATCGGAAAAGGGTTTACACATTCCGATCATTATTCCGACGGGTATTCCAATATTGGTATTCAGACAGGTCATTCCGACGGGTATTTCGATAGTGATATTCCGACAGGTCATTCCGATAGGTTTTCCGATTGGTTATTCCGATAGTTTATTCCGACAGGGTATTCCGACAGTTTATTCCGACAGGTATTCCGATCCATATTCCGACAGTCTTTCTGATAGGACATTCCGATGGTTATTCGATGGGTATTCCGATGGATTAAATATGGGGATTCTGATACAGTGACAAGTATTTCAAGATTTTCCAAAAACGTGGTGTGTTATTTTGTCTTGGAATTTTTGGTTTATCGAGAACAATTATTAGGGGATTTTAACATTATTTCTCGACTTCTACACACAATAACAAACACAATTACTTTCTTTCATTGATCGATCGACAAGTAATCCTTACTTTCATTTATCATCGATTTTCAATAGATTCGTTGAATTCGACAACTCGAGAGGGAGAATTGCAGATGATGCAAGAAGAATCAAGATAAAAATGTCAAGTCTCATTTAGACAATTTGAATGTCAACTCTACGAGCTTACCAAGCTAGACTATAGACCATCCTTTGTGGAAATATTTGGTCAAGATGCTCCTTTCTTCATGGAGGCTATAATGATAAACTTGGATATTCTTCAGCAACAACCTGACAAAGAAGAATTTAATCATATTGAATATGCATCTGCACTTCAAGTTCTTTTGAAACAATTATCGATTTTTCATCAATTCGACGTTGCCAAGAATGAAAATTCAGTGCCCTGTCAGTCATTCTTTGAAGACATGCATAAAGAGATTCAAGACTTCCGTGGTACTTTGTTCAAATACATGACTTCTCTTACACATCTGTTTCAAGAACAATCACGACTTCAAATTGCTTATGATACTTGGAAACAAGAACATCCAATGCAGATACCAGAGCAAACAAATAGTCTTACGGATGACTCAAAGGATACCGCTTTGGTTAACGATGACAGCAACATCAATGCATCACGACAACATGACTCAAGCATGCATGACGAAGAGCCACTAGTTGAGGTACAATTGAACATTGAATCTCACAATGATCTACATCATGTTGAGAACTCAGAACCCACCTATGACAAACATGGGATGGAAAAGGGTGATTCCACTTTTGATTCATCCGATGTGAGTCATAATGGGGGAGAGAATGATCAAAATGCACAAAATCATGATATATGCCTTATGACTGCTTCTTTAACTAATTCTGCTTCTAGGATTGAAGATCTTGAAACGATCATAGCTCAACAATCAAAAGAGCTTGAGGATACCAAAATTGAATTTTCGAAGAAAACAGATAAATTTGAAAAATATTTTGAAAAACTTGAAAATTCAAACGTTGTTCTTGAACGAAAATTAAATCAAAAATTTCAAGATTCTAAAGCCGAAAAGATAACTTTGTGAAACAAATTATTTTGCTAGAATCTAAGTTGGCATCCCAAGACCTCTTACTAAAGGAACAAGAGACCTTAAAACAACGTTGTAATGAGTTAAATAATTCTATCGTAGAGATGAGGTCTAAAACTCTAGAGTCCACGACCTTGTTAACTACTGAAAATGCTGATTTAAAGGCTCAAGTTCAGGAAAAGGTTTTTGCTATAGCTGCGTTGAAAAACGAATTAAGGAAAACTGCTATAGTGTGGAACTAAGCTTGAAAAACCATCAATCTTGGGGAAACCGCCTAAAATCAGTCCGTTCGACAACCGACTGCATTTTGATCCGAGCGACCAAAATCCTCGCGACCGAGGTTTGCCTCTCAAGTTGATATGGTTCATAGTTCTAGACTAGTCACTCCACTATCTAGGCCTAATGTGATCAAATCAGCCTATGCAAAACCTACGAACAAGAATGCTACTAGTGATTCTAGGTATACTTCTAACAATATGCTACAACATAGGTCCAATAGCATGCCTAATAATCACTATGTAGATGCATCTAAGAAAATGACACAAGCAAGAACTAGGATTTCTAGATATCATTCGGATCTCAAACACGGTGTTTGTTCCGTATGCATGAAGAGTGTTTTCACAAAAACTCATGCCGCTTGTGTTTCTAAAGTCTTGAAGGAGTCAAACTCCCGTGATAACAGAGGGAACTCCAAAGGAAATAGGTTTTCTACCGCTAAGTCTTCCGCTCTGCATAAGAAAACCATATCGCCTAGATCCAATCTTAGGTGGCAACCCACAGGCAGGATTATCAAATCAGTTAATCTTCAATTGGTTCCTACAGGAAGGATGTTTCCCTCTAGCACTACCAAAGTTGGCTGTAAACCCCCGCATGGTTCTAAAACAGATATCGCTAACCCATGTGAAAGTATGTAAATTGTTTATTCCAGTACAGGTACTAAAGTCAAGCATCAACAACAACAAACCGGTCAAATCTCTGTATACCATTCAACTAAGGACACTCTTAGCGTTTGGTTGCTGAAGAAGCTGATATCTACGAATCAAGTGTTTCAGGGGATTTACGATTAAGCTAACAACATTGGCTCACAGTCAAATCATAGTTTGTGACCCGAACTTCAGAGAAAGGGAAGTCTATCTCGTCAACAATAACTTACCCTCAAAACGATAAATTAATTTTTCTCGGACACGAGCTAAATTTAAAACTATTCAAAAGTTTTAAGCTCGTGTATAAGGCTCATCGTTAAATGTCAGACAATGACCCGATCTTCACATAAAGGAAATTTTATCACCAATGATAAACTTATCCTCACAACGAGAAATTAATTTTTCTCGGGCATGAACTTATATAAGAAACATTCGAAGTTTTTAAGCTCATCGTTCTTTTCGGGCTTTAAATGCATAAAAATGTCATAAAATACCATATATATGCTTGTGTTTGTTTACTTGTGTGTTTTAGGTATGGATATCGTGAAAAAGACAAAAGATCACAAGATACAAGGAAAAACGAACACGAGAAACGAAGCCGTACAAAGAACCGGGCCCTAATCATGGAATTTTCATCAAATACCCTTGAAGACTTGAAGACAATACAAGATTGATCATCCAAGAATGAAGAAATGACACTTAAAACCCTTGTATATTAATAATTACAAGTTTGGTCCCTTAAGTTTGTCAAAATTACAAAAAGGTCCTTCAACTTTGAAGAAATGGCAAGATTAGTCCCTCAACAAATTCAAATTGCCAAATATGGTCCCTCATGAAGTTTAAGAGACATTGAAGACCTTTGAAGATCAAGATTGTCCAAGTTCAGTCCTTGAATTATTCAAAAATGTCAAAAAGTACCCTTGATAAGCCTTTGTGGAAAGTTTGTGCCAAAAATGTCAATTGATGGAACTTATTAACAAAGGAGAAACGGATTTAGGGCTTAAAAACCTTTAATGCCAAAAATCTGAAAAGCCAAGGACCAAAAGTGCACAAAATGAAAGATTCAAACAAAAACACGCGGTTAACACAAAGCTTCCCCCTTTTTAGGATCAAAATACTTACTGTTCATTGTTCTTACCACCCAGAATTTACCTTCATTTAACTTGGGTTAAAACTTAATTAAACCCTCACACGTTTAATTCCCACACTCACAAACCCTTCCCACTCCTAAAAACCCTCATCCCACGTATGTGGTCCAAACCCCCAAATACCCTCTCAGCCAATCACATCATACCTTAGTCCCCAAGGCTTGTGACGTGTCCCACTTGAACGGTTATGATCATATGCTTGGCCATTACGCAAAATAAACAGTGGAGATCAAAAGGACAGCTCATCAACACCAAATTCGTCCAGAAGCTTCAAAGGGCATTTTAGGATTTTTATACTGATTAGGGTTTCATGTTTAAGAGCCTAGAATGTTCATTAGGTCTCTATATAAGGAGCTCACAACCTGTGTGAAGCCCTTGTTCCAGTTCTAGCATTATTTTTGTAATTCCTTTTTTAATAATTTTATAAAAATCTTTAAAGTTTATAAAAAACCTTAAAATATTATAAAATTAAAAATAAAAGTTTTTGAAACCAAAACTTGATGTAAACCTCAAAAATATATTTTAAAACCTTAAAATTATTTTTCCTAAAAATTAAAACTATTTTTGGTATTTTTTAATGATTTAATAAAAAACGTATATTAATTAAATTCTAGAAAATAAACAAATAAAAGGAAAAATGTGAAACCAATTTTGAAAAATCAAAAACCCTAACAGTAACTCAGGAAAAATAAGCCAAATGAAATAAGCTTAATTAATAAGCTGGAATTAAGCTCAAAAGCTACGGCTTAATTAATAAGCAACAAAACCAAAACGTGTTAAATAGTTTTTGAAAACAAAACTTTCAGTCAAAGTCCCCAGGGCGCATTTGGTTAACACGTTGGGTTGTGAGTGTGGTGATTATGGGTTCGAGTCTGCTAAACCCCTTTTTATTCTTTTTTTTTATTTGCTTTTTAACTTTGCCAAATCAAACCAGTGAACTTAAATGACTTGTAAATCAATCCACTTTCACTATTTAGCCAAGGATTAAGCCAAATCAAGGTCCAAAATGTATGCAGTTCACTCAGATTTCTGATGAGCAAATGCCAGTGCACATTTGTGCACTTTTTGATGCCAAGAGGTGCTTGGTTTGAGCTTGTTTGATGGTATTTTGGAACAATTGGGGCACCCTTGTGCTCATAGAAGCACAAGGAGTCAGAATACACAAGAACTAAGCACACAATCACCAAATGATCAAGCAATTGCACTAAAAAGCCAATGACAAGTTTCTGTGAACTATGTGCAGGACTGGGGACTGTTTAAGCTATAACTTGCATTCAAGTGATACTTAGAACCCAAAATTTGGCATACAAACTTTCAAATAGATGCACAATCAATTCCAGTTACTCAATAACCCTAACTCTAACAAGATTTCAAGATCAAGCAACCAAAATCATGAAAAAAACAGGCAGAGTGTGAGCTAGCAGATTTTAAGACTACTTTTTCCTTTAAAACCTATCAAACTAGCTCCAATCTAGTTCCTAAGTATATTACCAACTTTATAACACCTAACTTAACCAATTTTAATTAACCTAACACTTTTTAAAACACTCAAATCAAATCCTTGCCCTGCTTATACCTATTGCCAAACACCCCTTAAACTTTCTAAAACCAAACTTTAACACACCAAAATGCTACAAATCTATTTCAAACTGTTACAATTAGCATCCAATATGTATATCAACACAAATGAACACTAATCATGCAATTCAAACACACTTAATTACCAAATCACATAGGATCAAATAATTCTTCAATTTTCTGAAATTTCAAGGAGAAAAATGGAAGTACCTTAGGACCCTTACATCCAAGGGTCCTGGTGGATGCTACACCACCTCCCTACCAGCCCGGGCTGGTGCTGAACACAATATCAACAACCTTCACACCTGCTTGAATCAAAATCAAAACAACAAAAATAATACAAGCACAATATTATAACTGATTTCTTTTCTTCCTTTTTTAAACCTTCCAAAAACTTTCCAAACCTTCTAAAACGTTTCAATGACTCTATTTCACTGATTATCACTTACCTTTTAACACACAAAAACCTTGGACAGATTCTTACCAAAAATCTTCCAAGTTTCAGAAACCTTAAACAACTTTGAAAATCAAAGTTGCTTAACCACAAAACAATTGGAACTCAGTATCTAGCATATACTTAACACCAACTTTTTAAAAACTAAAAAGGAATTAAATTGCTTTTTAAAAGACAAATACCAACTTTTATTTTATTAAAAAAGGAATTACAAAAATAATGCTAGAATTGGAACAAGGGCTTCACACAGGTTGTGAGCTCCTTATATAGAGACCTAATGAACATTCTAGGCTCTTAAACATGAAACCCTAATCAGTATAAAAATCCTAAAATGCCCTTTGAAGCTTCTGGACGAATTTGGTGTTGATGAGCTGTCCTTTTGATCTCCACTGTTTATTTTGCGTAATGGCCAAGCATATGATCATAACCGTTCAAGTGGGACACGTCACAAGCCTTGGGGACTAAGGTATGATGTGATTGGCTGAGAGGGTATTTGGGGGTTTGGACCACATACGTGGGATGAGGGCTTTTAGGAGTGGGAAGGGTTTGTGAGTGTGGGAATTAAACGTGTGAGGGTTTAATTGAGTTTTAACCCAAGTTAAATGAAGGTAAATTCTGGGTGGTAAGAACAATGAACAGTAAGTATTTTGATCCTAAAAAGGGGGAAGCTTTGTGTTAACCGCGTGTTTTTGTTTGAATCTTTCATTTTGTGCACTTTTGGTCCTTGGCTTTTCAGATTTTTGGCATTAAAGGTTTTTAAGCCCTAAATCCGTTTCTCCTTTGTTAATAAGTTCCATCAATTGACATTTTTGGCACAAACTTTCCACAAAGGCTTATCAAGGGTACTTTTTGACATTTTTGAATAATTCAAGGACTGAACTTGGACAATCTTGATCTTCAAAGGTCTTCAATGTCTCTTAAACTTCATGAGGGACCATATTTGGCAATTTGAATTTGTTGAGGGACTAATCTTGCCATTTCTTCAAAGTTGAAGGACCTTTTTGTAATTTTGACAAACTTAAGGGACCAAACTTGTAATTATTAATATACAAGGGTTTTAAGTGTCATTTCTTCATTCTTGGATGATCAATCTTGTATTGTCTTCAAGTCTTCAAGGGTATTTGATGAAAATTCCATGATTAGGGCCCGGTTCTTTGTACGGCTTCGTTTCTCGTGTTCGTTTTTCCTTGTATCTTGTGATCTTTTGTCTTTTTCACGATATCCATACCTAAAACACACAAGTAAACAAACACAAGCATATATATGGTATTTTATGACATTTTTATGCATTTAAAGCCCGAAAAGAACGATGAGATCATGTATAAATGCCATCTCATCACTCCCCCATACTAAGCCATTGCCGTGCCCTCACGCAATGCTAGAATAAAGTATCTAAGCATCACCAAAGTTCAATTTTATTAACCTTTATTTGAAGAGTAAAAGACTTGTATCATACTACGAGAATGTGTAAAGACATAATGTATGATTTTCATCACCAAAATGTGACTTTTTAGGGTCAAAGAATAGAAACAAGTTAATGTCCCTTAGAGTAAATTTTGTCATCCTTGATTGTCATACATTCCATGCTAAGTGCAAAAACAAGATCATTGTTGGTACAAGTCACAATGCTAACACTACTCGTACGTCCAAATTGTGTAATACTTTTTCTCCCCGCAATCCTAGTTATTATAAAAGGAAATGGGTTACTATCATTTTTTATCTATTTGTCATGGATCTCAAGTGATTCATATTGACTTATTTGAGTAGTTATTAGTCCGAAAGCAAAGTAGCACGATTTGATCAATAGTTAGCCGAAGGACAAAATCTTTTAAAACGGCTTCTCGTGTATCTCCTTAAGTTCATATCTTGGCATAACTCGTTTCACGATTTGAGACCTTTCTCGGACCGATATTTGGCATGTACTTCATACTTCAAATCTTGGGAAGACGTTCTTGAAATTATGGTCTTCTCTTCATATATTTGGAATTTCTTCACTTGACGTTTTTGAGAGATTCTTCATATAGGACCACGACTTCATCATTTTTCTTCAATCTTTACTTTGGATTTTGATATACAACGATCCGCCTCCTTTTCGGACTTGGATATATTCATCCTCATACCTTGTTAGGGTCTTTTTGGATAGACTTTCTCCATTCTTTAGGGGAGTAATAGCTTCTCGTCGTGTGTCTCGATCCTTCATATTGATTTTGGAATAATGATACTTCACATCATCTTTGGATCTTTAGCAAAAATAGAGCTCCTCATGCCTTGTTAGGGCCTTTTTGGATGATCGCCAATCTTCGCGTCCCGCTTCAATAAGTTATGCCTTGGCTATGAACTCTATTCAACCTTGAGCAACTTTTAAACGATCTTGCGCTAGAGGCTAAGTAACTTTTCAAATCGTATGACCTTACTTATTGCAATTATGATTTATTCCTAATGCATTGATCTTATGGGAAGAAAAAGCCACAATTAAAAACATATGAGTTTTTGAAAGAACATTTTCATGTTCTACGTTTAGCATGATCACTTGTCTAACTCTATCATTTCTCGTTCTTCACTATATAAAGACCTCTAATTAAAGAGACTCGTGAATACTTAGCCATGCAAGTCAAAATTAAGCCAAATTTGGATTAGCTTTCATTAAGACTATATCAAATAAAAGTTTTGGGTTTTCAAGCCACCTATAGGATCTTGCACTTTCTTGGACTTTTTCAAGTTTAGAGAATGCGTTTTAAAGTTCCCTTGATAAGTGACTTTCTAGAATCAATTATAGGAACTTGCGAAAAGTTCTTGTTCTTAACCCGAATGAATTAAGACTTTCGCGTTTTAAAGCTCCCTAAATAAAAGTCTAGCAAAACTTGAATTGAGCGGGTTAAGGAATGTAAATGGCTCCAAATGCCCATCAAGTCAAAAATTAACTCTTATTCTACCCATCGGAAAATATACATTCGTGTCTTAAAAACACTTATGAAAACTAAGAAAAAATTTTAAAATTTGGCCATTTTTAGCCTTATTAGCAAAACAAAACATTGAAAGTTGGAAAACGTGAGGGCGTAGCAAAGCAAGTACCTATTCACCCCCCCATACTAAAAGTAAACATTGTCCTCAATGTTTCGAGTCTAAAGGTGGAGCACCCCCATACTAGAGACGAAGAGTCGAATGCTTAGGATCTAGCATGGAAAGGATGATCAACAATATATCTAAAGCCGTTTATTAATTATGCTAAAAGATAATTGTTAGAACAATAAAGGATATGTCATGGAATCGTGAAAAACTTCTTCAAACGAACGATGGAGGCTAACGTAAACGAACACGAGAGTCTTCAATCGTAGATGATGATGATGATCTAGATAACACAATCACAAACAACCACGAGACAACGAGTTGGAAGGGTACAAGTCCCCTTATTAGTGAACATAAAGCATAAAGATAAGCATGGGATCTCCCCCACGAGGCACCTCGTTTTTGATTACCGAGTCATGAGCTCGACTCGATCCCCTCAATGTTAATTATCATTGGGGAAGGTGTCTTGGTCGGGGGCAACCATTGAAGGAATTTCCCCACCAAAGTAGTGCTTAAGCCTATGTCCATTCACCTTGAAATTTGGACCATCATCTTGAGCTAGCTCAATGGTCCCATATGGAAACACTTGTGTAATGGTGAACGGACCCGACCAACGAGATTTCAATTTCCCGGAAAATATCTTAAGACGTGAGTTAAAAAGCAACACTTGATCACCAACGTTAAAAACCCGGTTTTTAATCTTTGAATCATGAAACTTTTTAGTCTTTTCTTTAAAAATTAATGAATTTTCATAAGCATTATCCCTTAATTCATCCAATTCATTCAATTGTATTTTCCGGTGATCTCCCGCGGTCTTCAAGTCAAAATTAGCATGCTTAAGGGCCCAATATGCCTTATGCTCCAATTCAATGGGCAAATGACAATTCTTCCCATAGACTAACTTATAAGGAGTGCAACCGATAGGTGTCTTATAAGCGGTCCTAAAGGCCCATAAAGCGTCATCGAGTTTGTCGGACCATGAAGCACGGTTTTCTCCAATCGACCTTTCTAAAATCCTCTTCAAGGCTCGGTTCGAAACCTCGACTTGCCCACTCGTTTGCGGGTGATAAGCCGTAGAAAGACGATGTGTAACCCCATATTTCTTTAGAACCTTTTCGAATTGGTCATTACAAAAATGGGTTCCACGATCGCTTATAATAGCACGAGGGGTTCCGAACCGAGAGAATAGTTGCTTCAAAAACTTCACTACCACACGAGCATCATTAGTAGGCAAAGCCTTAGCTTCCACCCACTTAGAAAGGTAGTCCACCGCGACGAGGATATATTTGTTGCCATGAGACGATGGGAACGGCCCCATAAAGTCTATTCCCCATATGTCGAAAATCTCACACACTTGAATTATATTTTGCGGCATTTCATCACGTTGAGATGATTTTCCTTGACGTTGGCACGAATCACACGACTTCACAAGTGCGTGTGCATCACGATAGATAGAAGGCCAAAAGAAACCGGCATCGAACACTTTCTTAGCCGTGAGATTAGCACCGTGGTGACCACCCGTGGGTCCCTCGTGACAAGCTCTAAGGATATTAGAAGCTTCGGTACCAAACACACAACGTCGAACGAGTTGATCCGCACAAATCCGAAAGAGATAAGGGTCGTCCCAAAAATAGAACTTGACGTCACGAAAGAATTTTCGTTTTTGTTGTGTCGTCATACCCTTGATTATGAAATTGCCCGCATGGTAGTTTGCAATGTCGGCAAACCATGGGGTGGTGTCTTTAGAATTCACTACACCGAGAGTCTCAAGAGGAAATGTTTCGGTAATTTCCTTGTTCTCGAAAACATCTTTGTGAGGATCTTCTAGACGAGAGAGATGATCGGCCGCTAGATTCTCGGCTCCTTTTTTGTCAAGCACGGTGACATCAAATTCTTGGAGGAGGAGCATCCAACGAAGCAATCTCGGCTTAGCATCTTGCTTAGCTAAGAGATACTTGATAGCCGAATGGTCGGTATACACGATGCTTTTAGTTAAGACGAGATAAGGTCGGAATTTCTCAAAAGCATAGACCACGGCAAGGAATTCCTTTTCCGTTGTGGTGTACTTTAATTGAGCCTCGGTCATCGTCTTACTAGCATAGTGGATAGGACGAAAATGCTTGTCATAACGTTGCCCTAAGACGGCCCCTATAGCATAATCACTTGCATCGCACATGATTTCAAAGGGTAATTCCCAATTAGGAGCAACAAGAATGGGAGCTTCGGTAAGTTTCCTTTTTAGAGTCTCGAAAGCCTTAACACAATCCTCATTAAAGTTAAAAGGAGCATCCTTCTCGAGAAGGTGTGTCATAGGACGAGAAATCTTCGAAAAGTCCTTGATGAAACGACGATAAAAGCCCGCGTGGCCTAGGAAACTACGAACTCCCTTAACGGTTTTGGGATGAGGTAACTTGGCGATGACGTCTACCTTAGCTTTATCGACCTCAATCCCCGCCTTCGACACCTTATGTCCTAAGACGATTCCTTGTTTACACATGAAATGACATTTCTCCCAATTAAGCACAAGATTGGTTTCTTCACAACGTTTTAACATTTGTTCGAGATTAGATAAACATGACGTGAACGAATTACCAAACACCGAGAAGTCATCCATAAACACTTCCATCGACTTCTCGATCATGTCGTGAAAAATTGCCATCATACACCGTTGAAACGTACCGGGTGCATTACAAAGTCCGAAAGGCATCCTACGATAAGCGAACGTTCCATAAGGACACGTAAACGTAGTCTTCTCTTGATCACGAGGGTCGATAGGAATTTGAAAGTAACCGGAAAAACCATCTAAAAAGCAATAGAATTCATTTCCCGCAAGTCGCTCCAACATTTGATCCATGAAGGGCAAAGGAAAGTGGTCTTTACGAGTGGCGTCATTTAACTTTCGGTAGTCAATACACACCCTCCAACCGGTCACAACACGAGTGGGAATTAACTCGTTGTTTTCATTAGGCACAACGGTCATTCCTCCCTTTTTAGGGACACAATGGATCGGGCTCACCCATGGGCTATCGGATATAGGATAAATCATTCCCGCGTCAAGGAGTTTAAGGACCTCCTTTTTAATGACATCGTGAATTTTGGGATTTACCCTTCTTTGACTTTGAATTGCGGGTTTGTAGTCCTCCTCCATTAAAATCTTGTGAGTACAAAATTTTGGGTCAATACCCTTAATGTCGGATATTTTCCACGCAATTGCCCCTTTGTGAGCCTTAAGAACTTTCAAGAGCTCGGTTTTTTCATCATTAGCAAGATCTTTTGCAATAATAACCGGCAACTTGTCATCACCATCCAAGAATGCATATTCAAGGTGAGAAGGAAGATCTTTCAATTCAAGGATAGGTGGTTCCTCGATTGAAGATTTTGGTTCAACACTCATAACTTCCATCGGCGAAAGAAATGGTGGAATAGAAGTATCATCACTAATCAACACCTCATCTTCATTGTCGATTTCATTTGAAGTGAAATCGCCTCCTTGGAATGGAGTGAGATTTGGTGTGGAATTAGCAAGAATCGGGTCCAAAATAGTGGGATTGCCACTTGACGAGCTATCGGAAAAACCTAACACTTCTTGTGAAAACTCATCGCAAACCACATCAACGATGTCAATGTGATTGATGGTAGCGATTGCATAAACATGAGAAGGCTTCGAGTTTTGAGTAGCGTTTATAACAAGTTCCTCTTCGTTGAATCTCAAAGTGATAGTTCTCGCATGAACATCGATAAGCGATCTCGAAGTATCTAAAAATGATCGTCCTAGAATTAGAGGAACTTGAGGATCCGCGGGGATGTCGACTACTATAAAATCAACGGGATAGTAGAACTTCCCCACTTTCACGAAAACATCTTCGGCTATTCCACATGCCATAATCGTAGAATGATCGGCCATCTCGATGGACATGTTCGAAGGAATAAGAGCCGGAAGCGAAAGCGATTTCCAAATGGAAAATGGCATCAAATTAATGCTCGCACCAAGATCGGCCAAGGCGAGGCATTCTTTCATCTCTTGTATGTCACAAGGAATGAGAAACTTTCCGGGATCACCAACTTTTTCTGGTATGCGGTTAAGATAAACCGAAGAACAATTAGAAAGCTTTGAAAGCTTTTCCTTATCGCTCATCATACTTTTAAAAGTGGAAGCGAAACGAGGCATGTATAACAACGCGTCGGCTAAACTCACATCAAAATGCACTTGTTGAAACATCTTAATAAAAAGCTCGATTTGTTGTTTGTTACGTTCTTGCATTTTCTCTTTGTTTCGTCTCGAAGGGTAGGGTAAAGGTGGTGTGGGTAGGTCATTAGGCAACGGCCTTGGAATCTCGGGTTCCACAATTGGTATTGGTGTAACCGTAGGTGTGGTTTGAGCGGTACTTCGTGGGATTGTAATGTGCTCCTTTTCGACCATCACCTCGGGTTCTTTCTCGATTTCCTTCTCCGTAGAAGTACTTGGTCGAGAGATTGGTTCCTTGAAAGTTTTACCACTTCGTGTAGTAATAACCTTCATTTCTCCCTTCGGGTTTGCAATGGTATCACTAGGAAGACCACCCGAAGAAGAGGGCTTACACATGATTGCTTCGAACATCTTAGCCATTCGGTCCTCAAATTTTGATTGCCTAGCATCCGCTTTCAATAACTCTTGCTTAATCTCATGTTGTCCTAATTCCATCTTTTGTTGGTTTTGTTGAAGACGTTGGACATTTCCTTCCATTTTATTTGCATGAGTTTTAAGTTCATTAGCAAGTTCATTTTTAAGCTCGTTTTTCAACTCGGACCTTAAGCTAATCATCTCACGTTGCATGTTATCAAATTTAGCATCATTTTCTTTAGCATAATCTAAACATTCTCCTTGCAAATTTTTCGTGTGAGCATTTTGAAAACCTTGTGTAGTGTTTTGAAAATCACGGTTTTGGTTTTGATTAGAGATTTGTCCATTCCCACTTTGATAATTCCCTTTGTTGTAATTGCGTGTGTTGCCTTGGTAATTACCTTGGTTGTTGTTTCAATAATTGTTAACATTTTGGTTTGGTGGAGCTTGATTTTGGCGGGAACCTTGGCCATTTTGGTTGTAAGTTCCCGTTGCTACATAAGCACTCGAAGTGTTACCATCCGCGGTAATGCACTCGGATAAATCATGAGCTCCTCCACACGATAAACAACTCTTAGCAACCGCTTTAACCGAAGCGGAATTGGAAGCTTCTTGAGCCTTCCAATGGGACATTAGATTAGCAAATCTATCAAAAAACCGATTTTCCTCATTAGCTTCATCATGTAAGGCGTTAATGCTACGAGACGATGGTGACGAAGATGACGAACCCATATTGGCAACACTCGGTGTGTTACGAGGGCTATAAACCTTAGATCGATTTTCAATGATTTGTAAAGCCTCATTTGTCGTCTTGCACAAAAAATTACCACCCGCGGCGGCATTCAAATAATCTCGTTCATGATCATTAAGCCCATTATAAAAGGTATCAATTTGATGCAATTCCGAAAAATCATGGTGAGGACATTCATGCAACATCTCCTTAAATCGTTCCCATGCCATTGAAAAACTTTCATTGTTACGTTGCACAAATCGTGAAATCTCATTTTTTAAGTGTGTTGTTTTTGATGGTGGAAAAAACTTGTTCACAAACTTAGAAACGAGATCGGCCCATGTCAAAATCGAATTTGGCGGTTCTTTCTCGAGCCAAATTTTTGCGGGTCCATCCAACGAATATGGAAACAACATCATCTTAATGGCGTCATGCGGAACATCCTTAAATTTGCTAGTGGCGGTGAGACGGTTGAAATTCCTAATATGGTAATGCGGGTTGTCTTTCTCGTGACCTCGAAACTTGTTTGCTTGTAGCATCGACATTAAACCCGTCTTAATCTCGAAATTCTCCGCAAGGATGGCGGGAATAACAATGGCCTCTCCAAAACCCTCGGTGGGTGCTTGTAGCAACTCCATCATAGTACGATTAGCCATTACGACTTCTTGTTCTATAATAGGTTCAACAATTGGAGGTTCTTCAACAATCAACGATCCTTGATTTGCTTGCTTTTGAAGACGTTTACGAGCTCGTTTAGCTTGATTACGAGTGATCATAAACTTCACGAAGAATGGGAGGTGAACAAAGAAGATTCTTTTTGGTTGTTTTGTGGATTTTCAATTTTTTTTTTGTGTTTTTGATGATATTTAATTTTTTTGGATTTTGGTGTATCTTCGTAGACAACAATCTACAAAATCTCTCCTCGAATCAAACTCTTGATTAAAGAAGCCTCAAAGGAATGAAAACGATCACGTGGAGTGAACGCCTTCTAATGACTTTAGAACTTTGGTGAAAACCAAATTGTTCACGAGGGTTTAATCACAAAGAAAACCAAGCAAATATAGTATACGTATTAATACTTTGGGCGGCAAAACCCTCGATTAGCCTTCAATCTCAAAATACTCACAAGCAAGCGGGGAAACGAGGCGGCGCGAAGCACTTAAGAGCCTTTTTCCTTAGGGTATATTTTATAATACCCGCCTTATACCCACCTTATAGTTCGTATTTTTCAAAATCGAGCTTCACGAAAGTATTTATCTATTTTTGCCTTTTCTTTTTGTTTGAGATTCGAATACAATAATTAGGAGATCAAATCCCAATTAAGGTTGTGTTTTCACACTTTTGGAGATATTGTATTTTGATTGTGATACTTAATACAATATATTAATAATATTCACAAAGAAAAACCAAGAAAACCGATAATACGTGTTAAGGGAGTTCCACTTAACACAAATACTATTATGGATAATATCAAAAACAAAATTTTCCAAATTAAGACACGACACACCTCCCCGGCAGCGGCGCCAAAATGATTGTAGATAAAATTTAGATACTTTGCTTTAGGAAAAACAAGCAACTAAATATGAGCGGTAAGTATCGAGTGATGATTTTAGGAAAAATCAACACTAATGACCCAATCACTTAAAATGAGAGAAGAAGTTCGTTTCCCAAGGAGGTATGGTGTTGTGAATTAACTTGTATGTATTTGAGATTAATATTGAGAAGATGGAATGACGGTTTCTTGAAAATTTCACTATGTCGTAAAAAAAACGTAAAGCCGTAGAAAAACCACAAAAATTAAAAATTAAACTAAACCAAAAACAAAATCAAGAAAAAGATTAAAAAGATAAAAACAAGTCTAAAATAATATAAATAAAGTTAAAAATCCAACAAAGATATTTTAAAACCTTTTATTAATTAAATAATTAATTTTAAATGCTAATTAAAGCCCTAAAATTAATTTTAACTAACTCAAATGTCTAAAATATGATTTTATAGAATAGTCACTTAACTTATATTATTGGAAGACTAAAAAGTAATTTTCTAAAAATTAAAACCTATTAAAACTATTTTTAAAACCCTAAAAATGATTTAAACTAATTAAAAACAAATTAAACTTAGAATAATTATAAAAATAAATCTAAAAGCTTAAAAATAATTCTAAAAATGGAAATGATCCTAATTAATGCTAAAGAACTTAAGAAAAAAGAAAAATAAAGAAAAAGAAAATTTTGAAATTTAAATAATAAAATAATAATAAAATAATGCTAAAAATAAAAAGTTTCTAAAATTTAAAATAAAAAATTTCTAAAAATCCTAAATAATATAATTAAGAGAAAAACACAAATTATAGCTTCTAAACCTTTTTTAATAATTTTATAAAAATCTTTAAAGTTTATAAAAAACCTTAAAATATTATAAAATTAAAAATAAAAGTTTTTGAAACCAAAACTTGATGTAAACCTCAAAAATATATTTTAAAACCTTAAAATTATTTTTCCTAAAAATTAAAACTATTTTTGGTATTTTTTAATGATTTAATAAAAAACGTATATTAATTAAATTCTAGAAAATAAACAAATAAAAGGAAAAATGTGAAACCAATTTTGAAAAATCAAAAACCCTAACAGTAACTCAGGAAAAATAAGCCAAATGAAATAAGCTTAATTAATAAGCTGGAATTAAGCTCAAAAGCTACGGCTTAATTAATAAGCAACAAAACCAAAACGTGTTAAATAGTTTTTGAAAACAAAACTTTCAGTCAAAGTCCCCAGGGCGCATTTGGTTAACACGTTGGGTTGTGAGTGTGGTGATTATGGGTTCGAGTCTGCTAAACCCCTTTTTATTCTTTTTTTTTATTTGCTTTTTAACTTTGCCAAATCAAACCAGTGAACTTAAATGACTTGTAAATCAATCCACTTTCACTATTTAGCCAAGGATTAAGCCAAATCAAGGTCCAAAATGTATGCAGTTCACTCAGATTTCTGATGAGCAAATGCCAGTGCACATTTGTGCACTTTTTGATGCCAAGAGGTGCTTGGTTTGAGCTTGTTTGATGGTATTTTGGAACAATTGGGGCACCCTTGTGCTCATAGAAGCACAAGGAGTCAGAATACACAAGAACTAAGCACACAATCACCAAATGATCAAGCAATTGCACTAAAAAGCCAATGACAAGTTTCTGTGAACTATGTGCAGGACTGGGGACTGTTTAAGCTATAACTTGCATTCAAGTGATACTTAGAACCCAAAATTTGGCATACAAACTTTCAAATAGATGCACAATCAATTCCAGTTACTCAATAACCCTAACTCTAACAAGATTTCAAGATCAAGCAACCAAAATCATGAAAAAAACAGGCAGAGTGTGAGCTAGCAGATTTTAAGACTACTTTTTCCTTTAAAACCTATCAAACTAGCTCCAATCTAGTTCCTAAGTAGATTACCAACTTTATAACACCTAACTTAACCAATTTTAATTAACCTAACACTTTTTAAAACACTCAAATCAAATCCTTGCCCTGCTTATACCTATTGCCAAACACCCCTTAAACTTTCTAAAACCAAACTTTAACACACCAAAATGCTACAAATCTATTTCAAACTGTTACAATTAGCATCCAATATGTATATCAACACAAATGAACACTAATCATGCAATTCAAACACACTTAATTACCAAATCACATAGGATCAAATAATTCTTCAATTTTCTGAAATTTCAAGGAGAAAAATGGAAGTACCTTAGGACCCTTACATCCAAGGGTCCTGGTGGATGCTACACCACCTCCCTACCAGCCCGGGCTGGTGCTGAACACAATATCAACAACCTTCACACCTGCTTGAATCAAAATCAAAACAACAAAAATAATACAAGCACAATATTATAACTGATTTCTTTTCTTCCTTTTTTAAACCTTCCAAAAACTTTCCAAACCTTCTAAAACGTTTCAATGACTCTATTTCACTGATTATCACTTACCTTTTAACACACAAAAACCTTGGACAGATTCTTACCAAAAATCTTCCAAGTTTCAGAAACCTTAAACAACTTTGAAAATCAAAGTTGCTTAACCACAAAACAATTGGAACTCAGTATCTAGCATATACTTAACACCAACTTTTTAAAAACTAAAAAGGAATTAAATTGCTTTTTAAAAGACAAATACCAACTTTTATTTTATTAAAAAAGGAATTACAAAAATAATGCTAGAACTGGAACAAGGGCTTCACACAGGTTGTGAGCTCCTTATATAGAGACCTAATGAACATTCTAGGCTCTTAAACATGAAACCCTAATCAGTATAAAAATCCTAAAATGCCCTTTGAAGCTTCTGGACGAATTTGGTGTTGATGAGCTGTCCTTTTGATCTCCACTGTTTATTTTGCGTAATGGCCAAGCATATGATCATAACCGTTCAAGTGGGACACGTCACAAGCCTTGGGGACTAAGGTATGATGTGATTGGCTGAGAGGGTATTTGGGGGTTTGGACCACATACGTGGGATGAGGGTTTTTAGGAGTGGGAAGGGTTTGTGAGTGTGGGAATTAAACGTGTGAGGGTTTAATTGAGTGTTAACCCAAGTTAAATGAAGGTAAATTCTGGGTGGTAAGAACAATGAACAGTAAGTATTTTGATCCTAAAAAGGGGGAAGCTTTGTGTTAACCGCGTGTTTTTGTTTGAATCTTTCATTTTGTGCACTTTTGGTCCTTGGCTTTTCAGATTTTTGGCATTAAAGGTTTTTAAGCCCTAAATCCGTTTCTCCTTTGTTAATAAGTTCCATCAATTGACATTTTTGGCACAAACTTTCCACAAAGGCTTATCAAGGGTACTTTTTGACATTTTTGAATAATTCAAGGACTGAACTTGGACAATCTTGATCTTCAAAGGTCTTCAATGTCTCTTAAACTTCATGAGGGACCATATTTGGCAATTTGAATTTGTTGAGGGACTAATCTTGCCATTTCTTCAAAGTTGAAGGACCTTTTTGTAATTTTGACAAACTTAAGGGACCAAACTTGTAATTATTAATATACAAGGGTTTTAAGTGTCATTTCTTCATTCTTGGATGATCAATCTTGTATTGTCTTCAAGTCTTCAAGGGTATTTGATGAAAATTCCATGATTAGGGCCCTGTTCTTTGTACGGCTTCGTTTCTCGTGTTCGTTTTTCCTTGTATCTTGTGATCTTTTGTCTTTTTCACGATATCCATACCTAAAACACACAAGTAAACAAACACAAGCATATATATGGTATTTTATGACATTTTTATGCATTTAAAGCCCGAAAAGAACGATGAGATCATGTATAAAGGCCATCTCATCACTCATGCACAATGGTGTAATTATATTTCAGATTATGCCCCGGACTTCAAAGAAAGGAAAGTTTATCGCCGATGATAAACTTATCCTTACAACGAGAAATTAATTTTTCTCGGGCTTGAGCTAACATTAAAAAGATTCGAAATTTTTAAGCTCATGCACAAAGACTTACAGTTAAATATCAGACTGTAACTCGGACCTTAATTTTAGGAAAGCTTATCTTTAAAGATAGCTTATCCTCGTAACAGGAAATTAAATTTTCTCGGTCATGAGCTTTACGTTAAAACATTCAAAAGTGTCAAGCTCATGAAAACGATTTCTAAGTAAATGTCAACTTAGGACTCGTTCTTTAGATAAAAGGAAAGTTTATCGCCGATGGTAGCTTATCCTTAACAACGGGAAGTTTACAACTTCTCGGACTTTAGCTCGTTTAGTAAGATTTTCAACATCTTAAGCTCAAGTAATTGGTTTTCAAAACTTTGAACACAATTTTTCGAGAATTTCTCAAAAGGTTTTTCTAAATCTTTCAAAATTGTGTGTTCAAAAATGTTTTGATAAAAAGAGCATGTCTTCTGGAATCGATAATATTTACGAACCTAGAAATGTCATTCAATAAAGACACGGGGTTGTAAATAAAGTTCGAGCAGAAGTTTAAATGATTTAAAACATGCTCAAAATGGTTTGCTATTATTTCAGATAGTAACCCGCTTTTCATTTTCAAGTCAAGCATTTCACCGGAAAGCTGTGACTCAACAACGGGAATTAATTTTCTCAGGCATGGTTTACTTTATAACCATGTAAGGGATTGTGTTTACATAATAACACAATCTAACACGGATATATGTATGTGTCAGTGAATTTATTTGTTAAAACAGGAGAAATCTTGTTTTTATGAAGTTATCATCTCCACCAACCGTAGCAATTTACAATTGATATCTACATACTCGACGATGCGACTACTCAAACGGTAATTACAGCGCATTCAATAGAACACGGGTCAACAATTGAGGGGGAGCAATTGTCCAACATTCAGAATCTTTGATGCCGAAAGTGCCAAGTTCACATATTGGTGTCAAGACAACGATATCAATCATACACATAGTGTCAAGAGATAACTTCAGACGTGACGAGGCGACCAACATTCGTGAACAAGAACCACGTGATTTTATTATATGATGTTCTCCATCATTCAGGTCCAACCTCATAAATTACTAATCTTGTGAATACATTATCATATATGATCTTTGCACATGATAAGTACCTTACACTTGTGTTTAAAAGGTATTTTATTTACGTTTCAGGTACACCCTCATTAATTTGAGGGGGAGCTTGTGTAAATCATAGAGATAATTGGATTTGCATTTTTCTTCCCAAATTTTCTTAAAACCTTATTAAATCAATTGATATTAAAAATATCGATTGGGTTAATATTTTTAATATGGGGGAGAAAATATGATTTAATATGGGAAATTATCACAAATGGTTTGACTTAACGTGATGGCTCATCCCGACATATGCGAAATGTTTTCGAATATCGTGGCATATGTTAAGGGGGAGCAAAATGGATTTGGATATCAAAATGGATTTCATGGTGACATAAACTTACCCAAAACATCTCTATTCACGACGGTGACAATTTTGATGACATAAGGATGGTAGGATAGGTTAAAGTCCAATGATTCTTCTAGAACCGGAGGAATCTTCTCAAGGACATTCCATAGCTAGAAATAGTAGTCCTTAGGAAAGATGGAGAAAGATTGTGAAAGTAGCTGAATGTCGACCAAGTACTTAAGTTATCACTAGAACAATCACAACAAAGGTGCTAGTTATGACGTATTGGTAAGCATTAAAGGGGTTGAAGAATGAAAAAGAATTGTAAAGATAAAGGGTCTAAAGAAAGAAGCCATCTTTACAACCTTAGGCAGAAACCGGGTTAACACATTTGCTATTGAGATCATTTTAATGATGCTTGATATTGAAGATAGACATCATGGACCCAGTGATGCAATGCACAACCCATCCCAGCTAACTCAGATATCTTTCAAAAGGTATTTGTTTTATTCACACGGAGACGACGCATTATCTATCGATTTATTCACTCCGAATATATTGATATTGAAAAGATGGCACTCCTCTCCAGCCTCCGATCACTAAAAATCCATAATGCACGATCAAGTCTAGAGCCATTTGAGTTCATCAAATATCTCATTCGGACACACTTCCATATTTACTTGCTTTTTCACACACTGTGAAAAGTAAGAAAGATCTTAAGAGTCCTACATAAAATCTTCATGATCTTGCCTGAACATCCGAGTAATACGAAAGTATTTACAATAAAGATGGAAATCCTTCTTGAGCGAATATCAAAAAGCTTGGTAGGTGACTTGTGTGATTCTTTATGAATCAAACTTGTGATAACTGGAAAGCAACAGTGGTTTAATTCTTAACTGAATTTAAATACGTTCCAGGCCTCTACGCAATATCTCAGTGACCTTGCCAGAACACTCATAGTGGTACCTTAGTGTTCATAGTGATGAGTGGAAATCCTTCTAGTGTTAACCTCAAACAGCACTTGGTAGGTAACTTGCAAGATTCAATATGAATCGAGCTCGTGACAACTGGAAAGCAACGATGGTACGATTCTTTAATGAATCAAACTTGTTCCAGGAATTATAATGGACGGCTTCAATCATGCGGATAATTTTATCCAAATGATTCACTCTTTACGTTCGTAGTCAGCTTTGGATGGTCGAGTAAAGAGAACGGGTTTACCCGCGAAATCTTGTCAAGGAGATTTTAATTAAATCTACCCGCCACAAGTACGATATTTTATATCGTCAAACGGTCTTCATCGACCGGATGTAAAATGCTACCGAATTAGAATGAAATGTTCAAGGCTATTTCATCCGTGTATATGTTTTGTTGCTAACTGTCTTATGCAGCGTAACAAGAAGGTGGCATGGCGGTGTACAATCTAGAAGAAGTCGCAAACACATGCTTATGCTTTATGCAGTTTAATACTTCAACAAATTCAAGAAAGCCTAAAAGTCAAGTCTTCCGCTGTATCAAACTCTGAAGCTTTCAAGAATTTATAAAATTATAAGTATGTGGAACATGAATTCACGAGGAGGCAAATTTCACAAGTGATGAATGCACAAGGTTAAGGCAAGGAAACATGCTCAAGACTAAAGTCAAAGATCTCATCAGCATATTCACAAGAACAAGATCGAAGACTCAAGCATAGTATGCTAGGTTTAAGATTTTGTAAAATGGCGTGACCTCCCTTAGGGGGAGATTGCTGGAAATACATTTTTCCAAAGAAAGTCCCGTTCACATCATTATTAGCATAAATCACGAGATATAGACTATTTAGGACATTGTAACTTGGAATGACCTCCCTTAGGGGGGGATTGTTGGAAATACGTTTTTACGTATTTAGAAAGGATCGGTCACTCCAATGATATATTCAAGTATTGGGCTCGTGATCCAATATGTAAACATATAGCCCATCATAGCCCACATGTAGGGTGGACTATATATACACCCTCCAAGCATGTTAGGAGGGGTTGTTCATTAGTTGGTTCTCACATTACACACACTTCTAATCTAATCTTTCATTATTCTCTCCAACCTCTCTCTACTTTCTCTCTCTACATCTTCATCTATCTCTCTCTCTAGTAATCATTCCATAGTTAGATAATCCAAGGATTACGATAAAATCTCATATGTGAATAACGTATGGGCGAAATATGGTTTACAAAAGGTGGTGAGGGACGAGGAATGGGTTTTCTTTTTCAAGTTTACTAATGAGTCAGGGTTGAAACAAGTGTTGGAGAAAGGTCCTTGGATGGTACGTAACCAACCTCTTATTCTCACTAAATGGGATACCTAACTTGGTGTTATCCAAGGATGCTGTTAGGAGTGTTCCTATTTGGGTTAAGATTCATAAAGTGCCTGTGGTTGCATACACGGCTGATGGGCTAAGTTTAATTGCTTCCCAAATTGGTAAGCCGGTGCTCCTGGACGCTTTTACTACATCTATTTGTGAGGAGGAATGTCGGAGGATGGGATATGCTCGTGCTCTTATTGAGGTGACTGCGGATACGGACTTGAAGGAGGAAGTTATTATGGTTGTGCCTATTTTAGATAGAACAGGGCATTATAATTTTAAGATGCGAGTTGAATATGAGTGGTGTCCCCCTATGTGCAAGGAGTGTTGTGTATTTGGACATTTGTCGACTCAGTGCCCTAAGAATCCTGAGATTGCGACTGTCGTAAAGAAGGATGATAAACATGATGGTTTTACGGTTGTTACTAATAAGAAGAAAAAGGCGAAGGCTGTTGAAACTGGAGGTAGGCAGTATGAGGGAGTGAAGGTTTATAAACCTAAAACGACTATTATATGGAGAAACACAAACAAGCAGCAAGGTAAGGAAAAGCGTGAGCTGACTAGGCCTACACCTAGTGGCATTGATAAAGGACAATCGTCAAAGGACACATCTACAAAGGCAGTTAGAGAACCTAGTTCTAAGGCTGCTAATGGAAATGGAGTTATCTTGAACAATTGTTTTTCCACCCTTGCTACTGATGAGGATGTTGTGGAGACGGTTTCGGCTAGTGTGAATGTCATTAATGAAAGTGATGATGAGGAAATAGACGAGGAGTTGATTTTAGAACCAGACAAAAGTCGTACAACAACTCTTGATCAACCAATGGGGGCAAGCACTCCCACTGTAGAAGGTAGATATGATTAGTGTGGCCTCATGGAACATTCAGGGAATGAAACTTTCCCTCAAACAAAATGAGGTTCGACAAGTCATTAATGAGAATAATTTGTGTGTTTGTGCCATTTTGGAGTCTCACATTAGTAGCTCTAAATTGGATAAGGTTTGTGTGCTGGTTTTTAATCAATGGGATTGGACTTCTAATACTTCTTCATGTACTAAAGGCACGAGGATTATTCTTGGCTAGAACTCAGATGTGGTGAGTGTGAGTGTTATCTTTCAAGATGATCAAGTTATGCATACTCGTATTTGGATCAAGGCTATCAAGAAGGAATTGTTTTGCTCCTTTATTTATGCTCGTAATCGCTATACTCATAGGCGTACTTTATGGGAGAATCTAGGCAGACATTCTTGTTTTGTTAGACACCGTCCTTGGTGTTTGCTTGGAGATTTTAATGCTACTTTAAATCTAGCTGATGTGTCGGCTAGTGCTTCTTGTATGGATATTGCTATGTGGGAGTTTAAGGAGCGTGTTTATGATATTTAGATAGAGGATGTGGCGAGTACGGGGCTCCAATTCACTTGGGACCAGAAACCAAAAGGTGATACGGGTATCCTTAAGAAACTAGATTGGATTATGGCTAATTTAGAATTTTCGACTGCTTTTGTGGGTGCTTATGGGGTATTTCAGCCATATCGAATATCGGACCATTCCCCGGCTGTGTTACGACTTCCTGTTCATTTTGCTCCTATGCCTAGACCGTTCAAGTTTACTAATGTTCTTACTACTTTCCCTGTGTTTAGGGCTGTAGTTCAGGAAGGGTGGAATCTCTATGTGAGTGGGTTTCATATGTATCACGTTGTCAAGAAGTTGAAGGGCCTTAAGAAACCCTTACGTAAGTTACTGTTTAATAAAGGTAATTTGCATGAAAATGTGAACAGATTACGTTTTGACCTGGATAAGGTTCAAACATATCTAGATGCTGACCCGCATAATATGTTGATTCGTGAAGAGGAGGCTGCTTATGTTTGTGCGTACACGGATGCGCTTATTACTGAGGAACAATTTCTTAAACAGAAATCTAAAATCGAATGGTTGAATGTTGGAGATTCTAATTCCGCGTACTTTCACAAATCTGTTAAGGGCCGTATTGGTCTTAATAGGATTGATACGGTTATGAAGCTGGATGGCTCTCTAGTCACGAATATTGGTGTCCCGACAGCTTTTGTTTCTCACTATGAGGGTTTCTTACGGCAGCCTGGTAATGTTACTCCTTTGAACTCCTCTAATTTGTTTCCTAGACAATTATCTAATAATGTAGCGTTACATATGGTTAAGCCTATTACTGCTTTAGAGGTTAAAGAGGCGTTGTTTTCAATGGGGAATGATAAATCCCCAGGTCCGGATGGTTATACTGCCAAATTCTTTAAGGATGCGTGGGATATTGTGGCTACTGATGTTACTCTTGCTGTCCAAGAATTTTTTGTTAATGGCAGATTGTTGAAAGAGCTTAATCACACTATTATAGCTCTTATTCCTAAGGTAGCAGCTCCAATGTGCATTAATGATTACATGCCGATTTCTTGCTGTAACGTGTTGTTTAAATGTATTTGCAAAATCATTACGAATCGCATCAAGGATAGTTTGGAGGATATTGTAAGCCCTAATCAATAAGCTTTTGTACCAGGGAGGAGGATTTCTGATAACATTCTTCTTACACAAGAGCTCATGTATAATTATCATCTGAATCGAGGTAATCCTAGGTGTGCGTTTAAAATTGATATTCAGAAATCTTATGATACCGTGGATTGAGATTTACTTAAAGAGATTATTGGAAAATTTGGATACCATCCTAAAATGGTAGCTTGGATTATGGAGTGTGTATCGACTTCATCCTTTTCCATCTCTATTAATGGCACGCTGCATGGATACTTTAAAGGGCAGCGGGGTGTGAGGCAAGGGGATCCGCTATCCCCTTATTTGTTTACACTTGTTATGGAGGTGTTTTCGCTTACGCTTCATCGGAGGGTTAATGAGACAGATGGGTTCACATATCATCGTTATTGTTCTAAGCGTGAGTTGATTAATTTATGTTTTGCGGATGATCTTTTCATCTTTGCTTATAGGGATGTGGATTCTGCAAGGATCATTATGGAAGCTTTGGAGGAGTTTAAGGATGTGTCGGGGCTGATTCCTAGCCTCCCGAAGAATACAGTTTATTTTTGTGGTGTCCTTAACCATATTAAAACTTCTATCTTGCAGTTGTTACCATTTGAGGAAGGCAAGCTCCCTATTAAATATTTGGGGGTTCCATTAATTTCTTCTAGGTTATTATTTAGAGACTGTCGAGAGCTGTGTGAACGGCTTAAGGGTCGTATTACTGACTGGAAGAACAAGTTTCTTTCTATGGCGGGCCGTTTACAGTTGATTCGATCGGTGCTTGGATCTATGCACATTTATTGGGCATCGGTCTTTATTATTCCTAATCGTATTATTCTTGATCGTGAGCAGCTCATGAGGGGTTTCCTATGGTGTCAAGGAGATATGAAGAAGGGTAAAGCTAAAGTCGCTTGGGACACTATTTGTTTGCCTAAGAGTGAGGGTGGTCTTGGGGTGCGACGTCTTGATGTTTTTAACAAAGCCCTCATGGTTACGCATATATTGAACTTTCTCACTCAGAAGAACTCGTTGTGGGTCCAGTGGGTTTATGATTATAAGCTTAGAGGGATGCATTTTTTAAAATCCCGAGTCATGGCAATATGACTTGGGGATGGCGGAAGATATTTCAATTGTGGCCGCTTATTCGTGATCATCTCTTTTATCTTATTGGTAATGGTGAGCATTGTTCCCTTTGGTTTGATAAATAGGGTAACCATGATCCTTTAGATGATAGTGAATCTAGTAGAGATATTAATAGAGCAGGCTTTACTCTCGGTTCTAAAATTAAGGATGGGATGTCAAATGGTTCTTGGTCCTGGCCTACTGAATGGTATGTGAAATATCAGCAGCTTTCTATGGTTCCTGTTCCTACTCTTTATCCTAATAGAACTGATGTGTTAAATTAGAGTGATGATTTTGGGGTGGCGCATCCTTTCTTGGTGGCTAGGGTTTGGGATTGCATTAGACCACGTGGCGTTGAAGTAAATTGGTGTCATGTTGTGTGGTTTGCTAATTGTATTCCTCGTCATGCCTTTCATATGTGTAATTGCTAAGCGTAGATTGAAAACCCATGATCTATTGAGGGCGTGGGACCTAAATGGGATCTCTGTGACGTTGTCTTGTTCGCTTTGTAATGGTCCTCCGGATTCGCATGAACACTTGTTTTTCAAATGCCCTTTCTCGTCCCAGGTTTGGAGTAGTGTCAAACATTTGGCGGGTTTATCTAATATGGTGGGTTCGATTACTGCTATTGTTGATGTTCTCATTCCCTCGTCAAGGCGGCGATCTGTTAGAAGTGTGATTGCAAAACTTGTGGTGGCTGCATGTTGTTATTTTATCTGGCAGGAAAGGAATCTTTGTATTTTTCAGCATACGAACCGTTCATCCGACAAAATTATCGAATGCATTAACTCTTCCGTCAGGTTAAAGCTTTTGTCGGGCAAGTTTAAGAAGTCTAGATATGCTTTAGTTTTCAAGCAGCTTTGGGAGCTTCCTGATTCCATTATTTTGTCATGATGTGTTCTCTGCAGGCTGTTGGTGGTTTCGTGATTGTTAAGTGGTTTTTTCCCGAGTGGTGTTATTGGTTATCTTATTTCTAGTTAATACGATGTGGCATGTCACATGTATTTAGTTGGTAGTTCAAGTTTGCTTGAGGTTAATAAGGCACTTTAGCCTTATTCCATTGTACTTAACTGTTTTTTCGTGTAATATATTTTACCAGGGATGATCATATATCCCTTTTACCCAAGAAAAACTCGATATCCTTTCGACAATGTAGCATACCCCACAAAAATACATGCATCACCTTTTTCTTTCATCTTGTCGAGATTCTCACCGTTTTTAGGAATGTAGCATAAAGATCCAAATACGTGAAAGAATTTAACAGTAGGTTTCCTGCCGTTGATGATGTGGTAAGGAGTCTTTTCATGTCTAGGGATTACGAGAGAACGATTCTGAGTATAACAGGCAGTTGCAATTGCTTCAGCCCAGAAGAATAGTGGTAATTTTGAAGCAGAAAACATTGTTTGAGCTGCCTTAACCAAAGTGCGGTTCCGTCTTTCGACAAAGTCGTTTTGTTCAGGAGTTCGAGCAATAGACGTTTGATGTTCGATTCCTTCTTCTTGAAGGTAAGATTGCAAAGTCGTGTTCAAAAATTCAGTACCCCTTTCCGTTCTTACGGTTAAGACTTGAGCTTGAAGATTGCATTGTATCATCTTGAGAATGTTTTTGAGAACCTCCGGTGTTTCACCTTTGGACATTAAGAAGAAAGTCCATGTGTATCTAGAGTAATCATCAACAATCACGAGAATATACTTTTTCGTGTTAATACTCTCTACACGCATGGGACCACATAAATCTATGTGTAGAAGTTCCAATCGTCCTTTTGAGCTTGGGGTAGTCTTTGTTTTGAAAGACTTCCGTTTTGGTTTCCCCAACTCACACGAAGAACAAAGATGGTCTTTGACGAATTTTAACTTAGGAATACCGGTCACAATATCATTCTTCGAAAGCAAGTTGATGGTGTCAAAGTTGAGATGTGATAATCGTTGATGCCAAAACCATGCTTGAGGGGATGAAGCTTTCGCCATTAAGCAAATTGGATTTGTTGAAGATGTGTCTTGAAGAGTTACTGTGTAGAGATCAGAACCACGAGAACCTGTAAGAGGGTCGTTCCCATCGTAGTCTCTAACATAGCAAGTAGTTTTCCGAAAAGCCACTTCCAAATCCGCATCACAAAATTGACCAACCGAGAATAAATTGTGATTCAGTCCCTCGACGTAATAAACCCGTTTTATAGTGATATTCCCTTGAACCAAATCTCCATAACCGAGTATCGGTGCAAACTGATCATTTCCAAACCGTACCGTCCCCAAAAACTTCTCCACGAAGTTAATTAGAAGCTTGAGATTGCCCGTCATGTGCTTTGTGCACCTAGAGTCCATTATGAAGAGAATGATCTCGACGAGCTGCATAAGAATTAGAAGACAATGTATAGTTTGACAAATGGGAGCCCTTGATAGAGGTGGGTTCCAAAATATTATTAGGCCTAGATTCTAAAGGCAAGCTAACATTCATAGACCCAATTAGAATAGTGGTGGTCTTAGGTACCCATTTGTACCGGGTGGTGTAAATCTTGAGTACCTCCGTTTACATGTCCTACTCATGTTCTCATAAAGCTTCTTTAACATGTTTTTGTTTACGCAGAGTAGTGGATTCTAACGTACTTGGTTTTTTAAGTGGTTGAGCCGTGGATTGGTTCAAAGTTCTTGTGGGTTTTCTAGTACTAGTGGGCACAAGAGTAGGCTTCCTAGTTCTAGCATTCACGTCATTATGATTAAAAGCATAATAAGTGTGAAAACACTTATCCTTTTACCACTTATTTCCAATAATAACAAGACCAAAACGTGTATTTTATGTCGTAAAAGTCGGAATTATGCATGGTTTGTGTTTTTATTGTGTTTCAGGATAAAAATATGAAAAAGGGAGAAAACACGGGCTATCACGGGCTTTTATCGAAGAAAACGACAAAAGACGAGTCAAAAGATCAAGAGTGCAAAAAGAACGGAAGTCCAAGGCCTATTCTGAAGATTTATCGAAGAACAAGTCTAAAGACGGAAGTTTAATGAAGTCGAAGAACTCAAGTCTAATTATAGATGAAAATTATAAGACGAGTTCAATTTATATCGACAAATCTCGAGACGACGTCGAGAAAGACAAAGAATTTAAATCTAGTCGAGACGAGAAGAAAGGAAGAAGGAAGCAACACATGCACTCCCCACCTCCTATATATACCCTCCTAATGTGTCATTAGGAGGGTGTTAGTTAGTTAATTAGTTAATTGTCAATTTTTATTTTTAAGTGTGTTTTTATTTTTCTTCTCTCTAATTTTTCAAGCTTATCAATCCTTCATTAATCTTGTAATCTTTGATCTTAATCTTAAAATTGATCAAGTTTATTTCATAATTCTCATTCTACCTTTCTTAATAATCTATTATTTTTGCTTAATTAATCATGTAGTTGATTTAATTTGGTTGATGATGTGATTGTTATGCTTATTTGATTGTGCTTATTGAGTTGGTTTGTTTAGAGTTTTTAGATTGAGGTGCTTATTTGCTTAATTTTTATGTTTAATAGTTTTTAAAATAAGTTGATTTTGAGAGTTTATTTTTTATAAAAAAGTTGATTTTTAAATATTTTAAATATTTAGTTTTTTAAAAGTTTTTAAATTGTGGCTTATTTGCTTTTTCTAAAATTTAATTTGGTTAAAGTTTTGGTAAGTGCTTATTTGGGATTTGCTTATTTGCTTATTTTTTATGTTATCCGGGTTTCTTAAACTCTCATATTCCGAATAGCAGCAGTAACAGATTATTCCGGATGGAGCTCACTTTGACATTCCGGACAAGACTGCCAAGTTTCACATTCCGAATAGTCCCTGAAACAAGATTCCGGATAAGCAGTCAGATTATATATTCCGGATAAGCTGTCGGAACACAGATTCCGGATAAGACCCCGAAACCACATTCCGGATAAGTGGCAGAAACATAGATTCCGGATAATCACTTTTAGTTGGATTCCGGATAGCTTCTCAGTCACCGATTCCGGATAAGGAGTCATTGCGTATTCCGGATAACAAACCCTTCACACATTCCGGATAAGTGTCCGAAAGTCAGATTCCGGATAAGCCTCCATGAAACAACATTCCGGATAAGGAAAGAGAATCGAATTTCGGATAGCTTCAAGAAACCAAATTCCGGATAAGCCCTTTTTACCAATTCCGATAAGCTTCATTAGAGTAGATTCGGGATAGCTTCAAGAAACCAAATTCCGTATAAGCCCTTTTTACCAATTCTGGATAAGCTTCATTAGAGTAGATTCCGGATAGCTCAGTCAGTTGAATTCCGAATAAGCCTCCATCACGGATTCCGGATAAGCAAAAGATTACGAATTCCGGATAAGCTGTTTAAATTTGTTCCAGTTTCATCTTCAAGTGTTATCTTTTCCTAAAAATTAAGGTTAGTTTGTTCTCCTTTATTTTTTTATCGTATTGTTTAATTATTTTAGTGTTTATCTCAGTAGAAATAGATAATCCCAAGCTCCCCCTTTTAGTTACCAAGAACAATAATTCCACTTCTAAGCCGTGATCAATTCGATTAGACACCCCGAGAACAATATCGAGTACACGAATACTAAGCAAATTCCATTTATCAAAGCACAAGTATCATGATTGAAAGTACGAACACATTTTCCACATTTAACACAAACAAATTCAACATTTGAAGTCTTAACATTCAAACTATCATTACATGTAGTTACAGATGTTTTATTCTTAGAAAACATAAAATTCCTACGGTGGTTTTCTACTTCCATCTTCTTCCCTTGACTATTGTTAGGCATGGCTCTATCTTGAATTCTAGTGCTCTTAAGCTGTGGTCTGCTAACGCTAGTAGTGGAAGATACTCCTGTACAAGAAGACACAAGTTGATTAGTTTTCCTAGTATTCTGAGGTAACGGCGATGTTACATTTTGAGTGGACCTAGTGTTCATCTTATACATTCCAGGTGCCATCACATTTGTGCTCTTATTATTTCCTAGCTTAGGCAAAGTCTGTGGGGGTTTGCCCAAAATAGATGATTTAGGGCATTTAACCGCATTCGGTTGACGAACAGCGGATGGTTTACCCAATTCAGACTTTCCTTTCATTTTCTTAATGAGTTTTTGTAGCTTACTGATGGCTATGTCCCTTTCTTGTAGCTGAGCTTTCAAATCATGTATTTCGAAACCTTTTTCATTTAATTGTCGAACCGAAGAAGCTGCCATTTCTTGACACTTTTTATGATTATGAGATTTTTCACCTTTTTGTAAAGCAATTTCAAGAGAAATGGAGTGTTTCTCAAGTTGGGAAAAACTTTTCGAAAGTTTGTTATATGACTGAATTTGTTTCGAAAGATCTACTTCAAGATTGCGACATTTCTCGTCCGTTTCTGACACTAGACATGCTACATGACAATATTGATCAAGATCGGTATACACACTAAGTATAGCATTCATATGGTCATCATAAAAGTATTCCTTAGAAAGTCGATCAATTTCGTTAGAAAGTTGGTGTTCTTATGTCTTTAATTTAATATGAAGAAAATCAACTTCATCTTCAAGAGATTTAACATAACTTAAATTAGTTAACATTTCCTCAGTGAGAGCGTTATAAAACATTTCCACATTTTTTGAAAGATCATCAATGGTTGGAACAATGCATTGTTGAATGACAACTTCTACTTGTGGGTGGGGTTTAATATTCCAAACGGTATCCCAAGAAACTTTTTCATAGTCGACGACACCTTTGTACAAATTTAAAACCCCTTGTTTTATAAACTCAAATTGCTGAACACTTTTACTTTTCTCATCCCATTTACGTTTTTCATCCGAAATTTGTTTTTCTAACAAAATTGACTGCTTTTTGAAACTCCTTTTTAAAGAAACTTTCTTTTGGGGTTCATCACTTGGTGGTGGAACACTATTATACATCTTTTGTTCTTTGAAAAGTTCTTTTTGAGGAACAAACTTAATATAATGATCAAAATCAGAAAGGTTTATTAAATCACTTAAGTTCGATCGACTTTCTTCTTGATGACGAATGATTTCGTCGCAGTCAGGGGAAAGCCTAAGAGCAAGATTATCAACATAAAAACCGATATCATAAAGAGCAGGCTTGGTACTTTGAACTTTCTTGAGATATTCAGGCTTAACAAAACTCGTTTTCATATTTCTATTGAGCATATTCATGGTTTGAATTGACTGACCCGTTTTGTAAACAATGTTGTTTAACGTTTCGACTCTCTTTTCCAAAGCAATAATTTTTTCAATATCCTTTTCTTCACGAGTTTTATAAAGCTCAGTTTGATCTTTGTTAACCGACTCTAATTCAGTAATCTAGAGTTTATGTAGCAGCAGTTGTTCTTCAAGTTCCGATATCTTTTGTTTTGACATATGAATTTCGTGTGTTACTTCAGAACAATATTATTCGTTGAGCACCTTACGTTCATATACCAACCATTAGGTATTACAACTCGCCGATCAGCTTCTTTTACATAATCACACTCTTTAAGCCTGTCTATCTCCTCAGTCATGGATGTGTTTGCTTGCTTCAAACGTTTATTAACAAGCAAATCACGGTCCTCATCCGAGTCAGTATCCTGAGCAGCATTACCGTCATCATTACACATATGATGTGAATCCGTAGAGATATTTCTATCCTCCGTGTCCATTACATATGTGTCATTGATGCTTTCGGGTTGCTCAGGATGTCGTCGTTCATTAGCAAACACATTGTAGTTATCATATGATGGTACCTTTTCAATTGGCTCAGTATCAAAGATAGATCCAGAAGTATCAGCAGTCTCTGGAATCACTTCTTGAATCTTTTCCATGTACACATAATGTGCCTCCAACTCTTGATCATCGGCTTCATTAGTGTCATCACGCCAATCAACTTCATCTGCTGTGAGTGGAATCCCTGCTTCTTCTTTCTTACACAACAACATCTTTTCCTTGTGATACCCCGAATCCTTAACCCGTTTTGGCTTCTTTCATTCCCTTGCCATGTGCCCAAATCCCTTGCAATTGAAGCACTGAATCCCAGTCTTCTGCACAACCGGAGTGCCTATAGTATCTCTAGCCCCAACTTGATTCGGCATCCTCTGATTATCATACCTAGCATCACGATCATACCTAGGTGCATGATCAACTTCCTTATACCTAGCATTGGATGATGATCTGAGGTTGTTGTTGGTAGGTTTGTAGATCTTCTTATAAGTTGGGGTGAGTAAATACATGAGTTCCTCAATCTTCTTGTCCCTTGAAGTTTGTTCATCATCACTGTCTCCTTATGACTCGGTGTCATACTTTGGAGGTGGAGTGGGGACAGTTGATTTTGCTTTGTTTTTAGCTGTAGCTAGAGGTTTGGTGGATGAGCTTGATGACCTTGAGGGATGAGTAGGTGGTTGTTGGCGGTGAACGGGTTTTGTTGAAGTAGCAGCCACAAAAGCAATAAAGTTAGCAGACCGTTCTGCCTTTTCAGCCCTTAGTTCATTCACTTCATTCGGATGTTGTTTCAAAATATCATAAATGTAACACCCCCAAATTTATACAATTCAATACAGCGGAATAGTCGTTGGTGTTACGGGATAGCACATTTCTCACATCATAGACAATGCTTAAAATCGCGTCGTTTAATAATAAAGCATTTCCATTCATAAATATCAAATTTACATAGGTCCCAAGTCAATGTATTTCATACAAGTTTTACAAAGCATTTGAATGGAAATTATTATTTAAGTGCGGGCCATGAATTCTTGTTGTCTTCCCGAGAATTACCTTCAAGTACTTGAGATAAAACATGTTAAAATAAAAGGGTCAGCGAAAACGCCGAGTGAATTCATAGAGTTTAATGAAATCCATTAATATATCATCGGTATAAAATTATTACCGAAAATCATTATGTACAATCCTTTGTTGTAGGCCATAAAATAAGCCAAAAGCATTTTATACAAATCTTTGTCAAAATCATAATATAGGCTTTTGCCTTCAAAATCATTTTACGAACCATTGTCGTAAAAACATCATACAATACGTTTTATAACGTTGTATAGAGTTAAATAAAAACCGTTATATGAATATGGTTATGTAAAACCAAAACACGAACATAATATAAATAATAAGATCCCGTATTGCTAGTCAGGCAATATATCGTAATTCAACGCGTATATCAGTATTTTCAATATTGGATTATTATAAGCCGCATGACATTGTTACCTTACTATACCAAACAACGGGTAGCTAACCCGAAACTCAATTTTCCCATCTAAGTTAGCGTGTCGTCACAAAAATCACGCTATGGAAATATTCTCATACATAAATTCGCTTACCAATCAATGTGGCATGACGGGGATCACGTCAAGGCGCGAACTGGGGTGATCGTCCCCAAATAGTACTATTATATGCATAAGCGTCTACCAAATCCCGGTAGTTCACAATTCATGCTAATGGGACTTTTAGTGACATAACCTAACTTTAATAATCCATTTCATTTCATTTATCGGGTCATATAATCATTCATCGGGTCATACCATCATTCGGGTCCAAATCAATAAACAAACAATCGGGACAACTGGTGTCCTATTTTATTAAAACTAACATGTTATCTCCCTCGCGGGTTTATAAAACATTTCATAAAAACATTTAAATGAGTGCGAGGCTATTAATCACATTGATTGGGAAAGGCGGTTATTGGCGATTTGGATGTACGGTACGTGCTTCAATCACAGAAACCTAGACAAATAATACTCGTCTTAGACTCTTGTCCAATAACTTTATAAAAAACGTAACTATGTATATATATGATGCTTTTATAAATATGATGATGATCAAGTGGGATTGTACATCTTTACTCATTCATTATAGTGTTATGTGTTGGTAACATTTTTATACTAGTTTCTCTAGTTTAGCTTGTTTATATGTTTAGGCCCAATAAGCCCATTATAAGTCCATTACCTTATATTAGTATATTTTACACTTTTAATATCAGACTTATACTTACATGTTAGGCCCAAGTGGGTTAAGCCCAATAAGTAAGTTCATAAGTGTTTAGCAAAATTAGTTGGATTAATAGTCCAATAAGGCTAATTTGGCCCGTTAATATCCGTATGTTATAAAGCTCGGGTTTTATCGGTTTTTACTTGTAATATGTACTTATATATATCAGTATATGAGTTATAAAAAGTTTACATTAGAAGGGTCCGACCGTCTAAGTTTTAATTGACGAAAACGTTAATTTTACGGTTTTAGCCGAAAAGACGTAAAATCATGTTTATAGTTTTATAACTTATAAAACATATCAAATTACCATTTTTATAAAATTTACCATTTATTTATTATTGTACATACTTATTTAAATGTAATATATAAGTTAGTGGGTTTTAATTTACATTTTATACTATATTTATTTGAGTGCTATTATATTACTATTATACTTTAATTTCACAAAATATGATATTTAGTTTCACTTTCACAATTTTTATCATATCTTGAGTTATACAAGGAGATATAAGCTCATTTTTGTAGGACATAAACTTCATATTATGTGTTACAAATAACTTAGTTTTAGCTACTGCTCAATCCAAGTCTAAGTATCCCTAACAGTCCTCACAAAACAGACTATTCAGATTGATACACTAATTTTATTTTGATCATATCTCACTCATTATAATGATTCCATTGCATGGCCAACTCTCACATATGTACAAGACCTAATACTTATTGTATATTGATTCCACTTTGCCATTTTATCAGTTTATCATTTGGTTAGTTACTGTTTTTATACAGCCAACTTATTAAGCAAGATGTAACCATTTTACATATGGTTTTCCATCTTTTTACCCATGTTTATCAACACCAAATCCCCACATTATTTTTAATCATCATTCATCATCATATACATATATATAAATAAAGAAAATACAAGATTACATATTCAAAATAACAAAAGGATAGGAAGAACAATCTCTATACCACCATTGTTGAATTTAATATATGTCTTGGATCGTTCAAACTTTAATCAAGATATACCAAAATATGCAAATTATATTGATATGTATAATAATCTGTCATCTGTGAGTTTTACAATCATAAGTTTCTATTTATACTAGTCTAAACGGTATGAAGAATCGTTGTGTTGATTCATGAACCGTTGTAACGGTTTGGTAGTTGTAGTAACTACCAAATAACCGTTGTTTCTTAACTGCCTAATAAGTGTCTGAATAAAGGATTTGGGATTAACCCATTGGGCTGTGGAAGTCGGCCTAACATCTCCCCCTTAATCACAAATGATGTGGCAGATCTTTAAGACTTTTGTAGTTGTGACGCATAATCTTCATTTAGTCTTTGAATTTTGTAAGTTTATGCATTCACTGCGGTTTCAGCATTCCCATCGGTTTCTGCATTCCCTGCGGTTTCAGCATTCCCATCGGTTTCTGCATTCCCTGCGGTTTCAGTATTCTCTGCGGTTTCAGCATTCTCTGCGATTTCAGCATTCTCTGCGATTTCAGCATTCCCCGCGGTTTCATCATTCTCTACGTCTCTGCATTCTCTGTGATTTCTCCATTCCCGGTGATTTCTCCATTTTTTGTGATTTCTCCATTCTCTGTTATTTCTGCATTCTCTGCGATTTCTGCATTCTCTGCGATTTCTGCATTCTCTGCGATTTCTGCATTCTCTGCGTTTTCTAGTTGTATCATATCTTTCCAGTTAGAGCCGCCATAAGCACGGTTGGCTCTAAGTCTTCTTCAATAAAATTTGATTGTTCTCTGACTTGATTCTTGCGTTTGTTTGGACATTCATAGGCATAGTGTCCAAGCTTTTGACATCCATAACATGTCACTTGAGATTTATATCTTGTATATTCTCCAAAAGACTCTCGTTCATCCCTTTTATAATTGTTGTTGCCTTGTTCTCGTCCTCGAGTCTGGTTAAATCTTCCACGACCACGTCTTCTGAATTGTTGGTCATGGTCTTCATCTTGAGAAAACATCAGTCTATATTGATTGTTTTCGTGTTTTTCTTCTTTTCCTTTAATTCTTTCTTCATAGGTCTTAAGTCGACCTATCACTTCTTCAAGAGTCATTTTGTCTAAATCCGAGTATTGTTCGATGGATGCAACGATTTGAAGGAATTTGTCAGGTACTGTATTTAAGAGTTTTCGAACTAAGGTCGAGTCCTCAAATGTGTGCCCTAAACAAGCAGCCTTGTTTGCCAGTGTTGTTATTTTTATTGCAAATGTATCGATTGTCTCGTCTCTCTTCATTTGTAACATCTGCAGGTCGGATTTGAATGTTTGTAGTCTCGCTTGTTGGACTCTTTCTTCTCCCATATGCCTTATCTTTAAAGCATTCCAAATTTCTTTCGAGGTTTTATGCTTCGTTATTTGAAGCAGTTGTTCTTCGGGTAATGATTGATAAAGATATGCTATTGCAGTCTTATCTTTCTTATTGTCGATTTGGGTAGTCTTTGTTGGATCTACCATCTCCCATAAACCATTCGCTTCGAGAATGATTTGCATTCGAATTGCCCATAATGAGTAATTCGTAGATTTTAGCATAGGACATTGAAATTGAGGGGTGCTTATAGTACTAACCTCTTTTTTTGAACTTTTTCCATCTTCTTTTGTCATTATCTTAATGATAGTGACTGAAAAATTTCCAAATTGAAATAATTTTGACACTTATAGTGTCCAGAAAAATATATTTTTGTTTCAAATGAGATCTCCAACGCCTAGCAGGCTATTTTAATTTAATAGGCTTAATTTTTTTTTTCAAAAAAAATTGTCCTTGGAAATTTTGTATGTTCTAAGAGTGAATAAAAATAAGATTAATTACTCCTTATAATTATTCGTTTAATATAACATAATAGTGTAATCACTAGATTATTATATCTAGATCGTGTTATTAATTTTTTTTTAAAATTTACTTACTTATATATTGAAGTAAATATGATTTTTTAAAATAAGTAACCAAAAATCTGGAAGTTTTATATTTTTCTTATAAAAACTATATAAATGCTAATTAAAAATGAATGATGGAAAGTTCAAATGATTTTATTAAAACCTGTTGGGCTTGGCCCGTCGAACCTTTTAGTGCAGTCTGATAAAAGCCCAGTCCAGTATCTATGGGTATCCTTATTATACTCGGTCCCTTTTTTTTCTTCCTGTGTTAATAAATAACACTACTTCTCTCTTTCTTTTCATTGTTTACTCCGTCCCCTTTCCTTTCTCAGAAATATCTATCTCTCTCTTCTTAAAAAGATAACCTGATCTTCTTTCTTGGTGGTTTTATCCACCGATCGAAGATGGCTTCTTGTTCTCCCTGTTAACCAAGATTGTGATCGTGGTTAATGATTCCCTTGATTGTTCTTGCGAAAATATTGAGTTTGACAAAAGAATTAGGGATCTCGCTATAATTCGGGGCTTTATATATATAAAGAATCAATTGATGATTCTTCCAAGGGATTGATTCAATCGAATCTTCAAACATGTGTGTTTGTTCCCTTTCTCTGGTGATCTAATTTTTCTGTCCTATAATTTCTTTTTCGAATCCGGGTTTGATTGAAAAAACCGTGCCTAATCCTTTTCTGGGTTTGTTTTTTTTCATTCGGTTTATGATCTTTGAAAGAAAAAACGTTTGCAATTTTTTGGTGAAACCCCTTGTTGCCTGTGTATAATCACGAGGGTGATTACACCTTTGGTGATTTTGTTGGATTCCCTAATCTAAACACACAGACGAAAAGATTTCGTATGAAGTTGTGTTTCTTTTCGATTTGCAAAATAGATTGGCTTTGTTTTTTTTTCGAAATCTGGGCAAAAATAAAATAAAATGGTATATGATGATTTGGTTTGATTAACCAAAAGCCCTGATGCCAATTGTTGTTTTCAATCTATGTGTTTGGATCGTTCAAACTTTAATCAGGATATACTGAAATAACAATTATTATTCATATCAATATAATTCTTATTTCGGTATATCCTGATTAAAGTTTGAACGATCCAAACACATAGATTGAAAACAACAACCATTAGTGATGAAAAGATGGGGTTTTTGATGAACAAGACTTTGTTCTTTTTATCAAATCTTCAACTTTAGCAAGGCAACTTCTTGGGTCCTTTGGATGGAAGAACACCTCCATGAAATCAACCCTTTAACCTCATGAAAACTCCTTTTCATAGGTTAAGATCACCTCCAATCTTCATATCTTCAAAGCATTTTCATCTTGATCAAGTTTAAACACAAGATTTGTGGTATATACTTGATCAAATGATGGTGTTTTGTGGTGGTAAAAGGGACGGCCAAAGGAGGAGGGTGGAGAGATTTGAGAGAGCTTTGGTGGTATTGCATGTGTTGGAATGAAGGAGTGGTTTGAGTGGAAATGGTTTTGATGGTAGTTAGCTTGTTTTGCCAAGTTAATAAGACAAGCGTACTACTTGTTGTTTACAAGTTGACACCTAAGGATGTTGGTTTCTATTTTTGGCCGTGGGTTAGTGGGGGTGGGATAAGTGTAAACTTGTCTCATCTCCACTAATTTACGGGTACTCCTCGGCTATAGTTTCCTCGATTTACGTGCCCTCGGGTCGTTTTACGAAAATCGTTTTTTATAAATTATGAATCAACGGCACAAAACGAATCTAATAAAAATTGTCTCATAAAAAACAGAGTTCAAAAACGTAAATACATAAACCTAGGGTTTCCGGTTTAGTCGTAAAGGACGTTAAATTATGCACGTAAGTCGTAATCCCTTCTCGTAAATTTGTGAGTTTATGATCCAACACAAATTTAAAATTCCAAAATAATATTCACAGATAAATTTATTTCCTGTAGTGTCGGACTGTCACCAAAATGGTATATGTAAACGTAAGCACGTAACGTAGAGTCTTCCGGTTTAGACGTAGTCGATGCTACTTCAAGACGTAAACCCAAATTTCCTCCCAAAAATGAGTGAGTTCATATTATAACAATAAAATAATATTTTTAAATAATACTTGAGAATAAAATATCGACCATAAATTGACGGATTATCACAGCATTTACCCCTAAACAGGATCTTTGTCCTCAAAGATCGATTTATCTTACTACTCGCTTCTTATAGAGTTAGAGCCATGTGGGTATTTCCTCCACAATCGGTCTTTTCTCACAAGTGTAATCCATTACAATACGCGTGTTTCATCAAACATAACTACGGGAATAAGATCAGGCTTAATGTTGACTTACTTTCTCTATGCATGATGTTCACGGGTTTTTGATGAACGCAACTTTTCGCCGATCTAAACTTTATCAAGAAGAATTCAGATTTTCACTTGATAGGCATTTTATCAAGTTCGATATACGAAACACAATTCACGCAGCCCTTGAAGTCCTAGGGTAGATCCAGCTTATATGCCTTTCAAATCAACTTTTACATCATCTCAATGGTCCCATACAACGGGGACTTATTTCCCATGATCTTTCAGATCATCTATTCGTTTTTCCAAAGTAAATTTTTTTTGGCATAACTTCGCTACCCATCCGGCACTTCAAGATCCACACTTCATATTCACATAACCTCCTGCCCACTACTGGCAGTTAATAATCAGATCCTAATTTCAACAATCATTTCAGGTTTCACGGGTCGGGTATTTTGTAAGGTTAGGTTTGTCATCATAGGCAACCTTAAACCTAAAAGACATGTCCAACTCACAATGGGTGTATGTCGGGTATCTTCATCTCAACCCCTACCTACAGATACTCTTATATTTAGATCCTCACAAGATTTCGATCTCGATCTTAATACGATAATTATCGATGATAATCTCTCCAAAGGAAAGCGATTATACGGTTTATTACCAAAGGTCAATCATTCAAGCATAAAACAACACTTCTAGTGTTTTGTATCGTTACTTTACCTCGTCCCTTCGATTGGGGTGGTAAACAATACTCTCATCAAGGTTCGTTCCCAATGAATTCTGAGCAAATCTCTAGAAATTTGATGCGAAGCGAGGATCTTGATAGAGATGATCGATACAGGCACACTATGTTTACACAACTCCTTTGGATACAAAGAGACAATTTCTTTCATCGAGAATCTATCATTAACAGGAATGATGTTAGCAGATTTGGTCAGTCTGTCGACGATGACCCAAATCGAATCAAATTCAGATGATGACCTTTGCAATAATTAGACGTTTACTAATGTATGAGGCGATATCTGCCTTCATAATTTGCCATCAGTACAACTTCTTCAGATAAAGATACGTTAAATCAGAAATGGCATGAATAGAATACTTAAACTTATAAGATTCCAACATGACTAAATCTCACAAACCTCATATTTAGGCAACCATAAGTGGTCTTTAAAACATTTAACGCCATTAGTTTCTCAATTCTAATGGTTCACATTAGCCGCGAACCCCTTTTTATTATCTATATTATCCTTTTTACAAGCATCAACTATTTTTAAATTGCTCGGCAATTTTATTTTGCACAGTCATTATTAAGGAGCACATCCTAATTGATTCTTTATCCTTTCTATATTATGTGTCAGTATCTACATTCATCTTTCCTGATGAAATAATTATTATGTCCACAATTTACCTAGAATTTCTTTCTTCATATTTTCTAAATTTTAGTTTCGTCTCATCTATCATTTTTATCAGTTTTGCTCAATCCGACGTTTTAAAGCATCGATAATTATTACAAGTAAATTAATAATAAATATTAAATTTTTATGAAACGTAAACGTAAAAATTTTAAATTTCTCAGTTCGACCAATTATATAAAAAAATTCAAAATAAATTTGAATTTAATTAACACGATTTTTGTTGATTTATCGAAAATAATTATTAAGATTAGTAAATATTCGAAAAATCTTTGTTTATACTTTGGTCAAAATTTTCTTAGTTGACAAGCAAAATTTGTCGTTTCAAATTTCAATTCATGGTTTAAGTGGTTTCCTCAATCCTTCTTAGGTTGTCTTGAGGTATGCACAAACATTTACCCCTAAAGGAGTTTAATTAAAGGATTTGGGTATGAGGGAATAATCCCTTAAAAATTCTTTTGATAAAATATCTGTCAAAACGTTTTTGCACTTTCTTTTTGGTAAAACCCAAAGCCTTAATGGCTCTAATTTTTGAAGAGTCAATATATTCCATTTTCTATTAATGACACGGTCAAATAATGTAAAGGATTAAGCCTTAAATCTCATGTTAAATACTCAAGGTACAGGTTTTCATTACTCGGCCAATGCAGGGCAGTCTACAAATGATTCTTAACTCCTTCCTTTTCTTATAAACAAACAGATGGTCCTTAATCATCAAAAGCATGAATTTATCAAATTACAGCCTACACACGTGATTCACCAAATTTATTGTAACACCCCCACAATTGCTATGCGCAGCGGAACTACAACAATGGGTGCTACACAGTATTCATTGCACACAAGATATATCAAACGACGCTAAAAAGACGTCAACTTAAAACTTGAATTTAAAATTGTTAGATGATACATGTCCACGGTTTTTCCAACCCCAATTTGGTACAACAGAGTTAAGCGTTTTCGGTCCCCATGAATCTCAACCCAAGAATTTCAGTTTTACAACAACATAACATTAAACTTAAAAATTGTTTAAGTAGAAAAAGGAGGAAAAACAAGCGGACTCCAAGCCATACACACAACATCCATCCCATGCATGCTCCATCCTACACTTCAGCGGTTACCTGAAACACATGCCAAAATTTTGGTCAACGAAAACGTTGAGTGGAATTCATAGGTTTTTAAATCAATTTGAACGTATATAAAATAAAAACCATTCGTGATCATTTATAGTCTTGTCGATCAAACAAACTATAATCAGGATACTGACAATTGTGTTTAAGCTCATGACACTAATCCGTTAACTCAATCACCCGCGTAATAAATACTGGCGTGATTCAGATGAAACCAGTGCCCCTTCTAAAGGCATCAGTTGCAATTATACCTTATTTCTCATACAAAATAATCTACCGCAGAACTTACTAAAAGTACAGCTTCTCGGCTAGCATTGGGTCGTTAGCCCCGTAGTACTACAAATTGCATAAGCGGCTATTTCCCCCTACTCGAGGGCAGGACAATAGTTAATAGTTCATGATTTTAGGGACTTTTGCAACTTTGGTACTCAACACAATTTCTAAGGCAACTTTCGGGTCTAACAATCATTCATGATATACGTTCCTTTTAAAAACTAGCATGCATTTCCCTCGCGGGTAAAACAATTTGAAATAAATATAAGCGAGGCTATAAATTCACACCTTATATCTTAAGTAGTCGGTAGTTCGAGGGATGATCACTGACGACGAAACGGATGCCCGGTTAAATCAACACCTATCACAAATAACGCGTAATGAGTAATCTCATTTTAAATACTTACGGTACTGTATAAAATACATATATACTAGTCACTTAGGACAAGTATAACTCACGCCAAAAACAAAATAACAAGTATCACTCATTTTATACCATTCGTTCTCATTACCTACGTTGTCCATTTTTACTCATTCTCGCCGGTACTTGACTAAAGTACGGGCTGTTTTACCATGTTTAACCACACTTATAAAATTCGACAAAATTCTCAAAAATCCTATAAGACCTGTAGATGACATGTTTTTAAGCCCAATAAAAGTTTTTACTTTTACGACCCGTTACCCAACTCTTTTCCAATTCTACATTATACGGGCTGAATTTGCACTTCGACCAATTTTGACCTCTTTGACCTATATGAAATGTACCTTTGACTTCGTTGACTCCTAAGTCAACTCATAGACTCACTTATACAGGTTAGGGACCAAATTTTGACCCTTGACCATTTACCAATTCATACTTGTGACCCTCGGGATTTGACTAAAACTTTGCACAAATTCGGATTATGAAAGTCCTCGTCTCCCGGTACTCGATCTTTAAAACCTCATAACTTTTAGCTCGTTTTGAGTCACGGGCTCTACCTTATACCAAATTAAAGCTAAGAAGGCCCTCTATAACTACATTTTGTTTTCAAGACCTGGAAGAAAAATAATTTTTATGAAATGACCATAAAGTTTCTGCCTAAATTTGGCTACTCCAAAATCACGCTTACACTCGATTCCAAACCTTCTAACCACCACTAGGCATCATCCTAAGCCTCCCTAAACATATCCAAACACCAAATTTCAGTCCTACCCCTATTGATCAACCAATCTCAAAATCAAAAATCAAAGAATTCAAACATGCAATCACCTAAACCTACTTAAATCATCACTAAACACATAACCAAACACTAGGAAAAGCTCAAAATTCAACAACCACCATGGCTCCCCAAACACCCCTTGTGCCGTGGGGTTTGGGTGCCCCAATCACCACAACCAAATTGATTTTGGTGGGTTTTCTTGGTGTTTATGCTTCCATAACTCATAAATTTAACATGCATTACAACATTTAGCCACAAAAACGAATTTGGATCATCATGAAAGTTTTTGGAAAATTTTTGTTAGTGCATGTGGGATTTGAGCACATAGAAATGTAGGGAATGACCAAATTAGATGTGGTCTAACCTTAATTTTTATGAAAATCAAGTGAAAAAAAGTTTTTGATGGATTTCTTGGTGGGTTGGGGTAACCGTCGGCTAGAGAGGGCAAAGAGAGAGAGTTGGATTTTGTTTTTGTGAAATGAATCTATGTGTTTGTGTTTATGTCCTTTTGGGGCTTTTTGGTGGATTGGGAGGGACCATTTTGCAATATTTGGTTTCTTTTGGCCTTAAGTTGAAAACGTCCTCAAAACTTTGCGGGTTCGACCCATTTGTCAATTTTGAAAATTTTACGGGAGTCGGAAATCTTCCCGAACGCTCCAAAATATTTTTGGGATACTTTAAATGTACTCGGAAGGCTATAAAACTCACCCGACTCAACTTAACACGAACCGTAAATAAAATTCTCGAAAAATTACATTATCGATAAATCGTCAATAATTATATAAAATTGGGCATCCCTCGGGATCGTAATTGTCATCGTCCTTCTTAAAACGTCAAACGTAAAAATTATAACCTCGAACATCGGCTTTAACCAAAATACTTATAAATATAGAAATTATAATTTATTAAAAATTTCAAAAATTAGCGTAATTCAGGGTAACGTTAATGACCTCGATTCTAGGGTGTCACATCCACCCCTCCTTAAAGAGAGCGACGTCCCGGCGCTCGCCTCTTCTTGTACTCACATTTCGTTCTACTGGATCAGATGAGGATACCTTTCCTTGAAAAAGTCCTCACGTTCCCAAGTGTATTCCTGTCCACGCTTAGAATTCCATCGGACCTTCACAATAGGAATCCTACTACGCTTCAACCGCTTGACCTCTCGGTCCATAATTTCCACAGGTTCTTCCACAAAGTGCATTTTGTCGTCTAGTCGAATCTCGTCCAAAGGAATCACCAATTCCTTATCCGCCAAACTCTTCTTCAGGTTCGATATGTGAAACGTGTCATGAATAGCACTAAGCTCGCTCGGCAATTCTAACTTGTACGCTACCGGTCCAATTCGTTCAACGATCTTAAACGGTCCAATATACCTCGGACTCAACTTTCCTTTCTTCCCAAAACGAATTACACCCTTCCACGGCGATACCTTTAGCATAACCATATCTCCAACTTCAAACTCCAACTGTTTCCTTCGATTATCGGCATAACTCTTCTGTCGGCTTCTCGCAGCAAGTAGTCGGTTCTTGATTTGCACAATCTTCTCTGTCGTTTCTAAAACCATTTCGGGTCCAGTCAATTGACTTTCCCCTACTTCACTCCAACACACACGCGATCTACACTTCCTTCCATACAATGCTTCGAACGGTGCTGCCTTGATACTCGCATGATAACTATTATTGTACGAAAATTCCACCAGAGGCAAGTGGCGTTCCCAACTTCCTCCAAAATCAATCACGCATGCTCGGAGCATGTCCTCCATCGTTTGAATAGTTCGTTCACTCTGGCCGTCAGTTTCCGGGTGATAAGCCGTGCTTAAACTCAGTTCAGTGCCCATCGCACGTTGAAGCGATTTCCAAAATTCCGACGTAAATCTACTGTCGCGATCCGAAATGATCGATAACGGCACTCCATGTCTACAGACGATCTCCTTCACGTACACGCTGGCGAGTTTTTCCATGCTGTCTGTCTTCTTCATAGGTAAGAAATGAGCAGATTTCGTCAACCTATCCACTATTACCCATATCATATCACATCCACTAGGAGTCCTAGGTAAACCCGTCACGAAATCCATAGCGATTTTCTCCCATTTCCATTCTGGGATCTCTGGCTGTACCAACAATCCAGATGGTTTCTTATGTTCTGCCTGAACCTTCGCGTACGTCAAACACTTACTAACGTAACGAGCAATATCCGCCTTCATATTCGGCCACCAATAAACTTTCTTCAGGTCGTGGTACATTTTGTCCGATCCAGGATGTATCGAATACTTCGACTTATGCGACTCATTCATAACCAATTCTCGAACTCCAGGCTTTCCTTCCTCAGATGAACACAATGGTAACCAAATCCGATTCTCAAAATATCTCAGTCCGTCAGACCTAATCACGAAAAGAGGTTTCAACATTCGTCCCAAGTTCTCGGCTTCAACATTCCCTTTCATTAGTCCTCTCTCTTGAGCCTTCAGTATAGTTTCGGTTAAGTCAACGCTCTCACTCATCACTAAAGCTCTGACCCTCAAAGGTTTCTCCCGTTCCTTCCTACTCAGTGCATCCGCTACAACATTCGCCTTGCCAGGGTGGTAACGAATCTCGCAGTCATAATCACTCAGTAGTTCAACCCATCGTCTCTGTCGCATATTCAACTCCTTTTGATCTAAAATGTGCTGCAAACTCTTGTGGTCAATGAATACAACACACTTTGTCCCATACAGATAGTGTCTCCACAATTTCAACGCAAAAACTACAGCTCCTAATTCCAAATCGTGCGTCGTGTAGTTCTCCTCATTCTTCCTTAGTTGCCTCGACGAAGCTATCACCTTTTCACGTTGCATTAATACCGCTCCATAACCCTTACGAGACGCATCACAATACACTACGAGGTCTTCGGTTCCTTCAGGCAATGACAAAATCGGTGCGGAACATAACTTATCCTTGAGCGTTTCGAAAGCAAGTTCTTCCTCATTTCCCCATTCATACACCCTATTCTTTTCGGTAAGCCTCGTCAATGGTTTTGCAATCAACGAAAATCCTTCAATGAACCTTCGATAATACCCCGCTAAACCCAGAAATTGTCGAACTTCAGTCGGCGTCGTCGGTGCTGACCATTCCCTGATCGCTTCGATCTTGGCAGGATCTACACGAACTCCCTCACTATCGATCACATGACCTAGAAACTGCACTGATTCCAACCAAAACTCACACTTCGAGAATTTTGCATACAGCTTCTCCTTCCTTAACAATTCCAAAATCTCCCTTAGGTGCTTCTCGTGCTCCTCCTTACTCTTAGAGTAAATAAGTATATCGTCGATAAAAACAATAACAAACTTATCTAGATACGGCTTGCACACGCGATTCATAAGGTCCATGAATACAGCAGGCGCGTTCGTCAACCCAAACGGCATCAGTCGAAATTCAAAGTGTCCATACCGCGTACGAAAGGCAGTTACAGGAATAACCTCCTCTCTTACACGCAGTTGATGATACCCTGATCTTAAATCGATCTTTGAGTATACACTGGAACCTTGCAATTGATCGAACAAATCGTCAATCCTCGGCAATGGGTACCGATTCTTAACCGTCAGCTTATTGAGTTCCCTATAGTCAATACACATCCGAAACGAACCATCTTTCTTCTTTACGAACAACACTGGCGCTCCCCAAGGTGATGAGCTCGGCCTAATAAATCCTTTTTCCATCAATTCCTTCAATTGATCCGATAACTCCTTTAACTCAGATGGTGCTAAGCGATAAGGTGCACGTGCAACCGGCGCAGCTCCTGGCACTAAATCAATTCGAAACTCGACCTCACGGGCAGGCGGTAAACCCGGCAACTCGTCAGGAAAAACTTCCGGATACTCGCAAATAACTGGTACCTCTTCGATCCTCGCCTCTAAATCACCATCACTCGAAACCTGTGCCAAAAACACATCGCATCCGCTCTCTACGTACTTCATCATTTTCAAACAGGAAATCACCTTCAAACGAGAAGTGCATTCGTCTCCCTTTACCGTCAAAACCTTATTCCTCAACGGAATCTGAACCAATCTCTCGCCACAGACGATCATAGCACTGTGCGCCATTAGCCAATCCATTCCCACAATCACGTCAAACGATCCTAGCTCTATAGGCATCAAGTCGATTTTAAAAGCGTAATTTCCTAACTTCAAGGTACACCCTTTCAGTATAGAATTCGTACTAACAATTTTTCCATCGGCTAACTCAACGTTATAACTAGTCGCTAACAACACCGGTTTTCTATCGATATGACGACTAAATTTAACGTCTACAAAACTCTTGTCGGAGCCAAAATCAAACAAAATACTAGCATACCAAGCGTCTAGAAAAAACGTACCGGTAACCACATTTGGACCCTGTGGTTTATCAGCCGTTCCCACTTGATACACAGCAGCCGCATTATTACCTCCCCGCCTGTTTCCTGTCTTCGGGCAATTCGCTTGCACATGACCCCTTTCTCCACAACTATAACATCCCCTCATCCTGATAGCATTAGCCCCAGTGGCTACTCCTCCCGTTCGGCAACCAGATGTCCTATGACCTGCTTTCCCACACTTGCCGCATGCAGGCGGGCAATTTCCAACATGATACAAATTGCACTTTCCACAATAGGGATTCACTTTCACACTTCTAGGGTTCGTCACTGCCCTCATCCCTTCATTCCTTCTCTGATTAAACTGCTGATTACGGTTCGGCCCATGGTTGTTTCGATTTCCACCTCGGTTCTGGCCTTGGGATTGATTGCTTTGTGCTGCTTCCCATTTCCTCTTGTTGCCTTCAGCAATGTAGTTCTGCTTGTCCTGAAGCTTGACGTCCATCAAAGCGTGAGCCATCTGGACCGCTTCATCAAACGTTCCAGGTTTTGACGAAGTTGTTTCACCTTTGATATTGCTAGATAAACCCTTAATATACTGCTTCATCTTCTTGGCATCATTGGCAAAAATATCTGGACACAAAAGGCTTAACTCATTGAATCTCCTGGTGTAAGCAGCTATATCGTTGTCCTTCAAGGTCAAGTGCCTCAACTCATCCTCTAATTGCCCCAATTCCTCTTCCGGGCAAAACTTCTTAGTCAACAGAGCTTTTGTCGCATTCCACGTCCTTGCATTTGCTACAGCCAATCCAACCGTAGCTACCTGGGTATTCCACCAACTTAACGCATCATCAAGAAACGTAGCAGCTGCAAACTTCACTTTATCCGCTTCTACACAACCACTGATTTCGAACGTACTTTCAACCTTTTCCAACCATCGTCTAAGTTCTAAAGCTCCACCCGTTCCACGGAACTGCGTGGGACCGCACTTCATAAAACTAGAATAGGTACACACTCTCGGGGCTTGCTGTCTCCCCGCGTTCCTTCCTTGGTCCTGATTTCTCCCGGCTCGGTCCGCTTCCAACGCATTTGCTATAGCTTCCTGAATCATGGTATTAACACGATCGGCGGTCAACTTTGGAGGCATGGTGTTATCGAATATCTCTTTCTGCAAGACAAGGAAAATAGAAAAACAATGTAAGTATACATATCAAGTTTCCCAGACATAATATACATACAACGACACATCACTACGGAGTTACTAATATTCATCAATTCACACCACAAAAGATCAAATTTAAGACATATCATAGATCATGAAAGGTAACATAGATTGTATTGATAATTAACCAAAATCGTGACAAGTATTGCCACTACAATCGTTCACCATAAAACTTCAAGTACTTGAGTTTCTCGTCATAATACCATCATACAAAGGTCTAAAACAGTTCTATTACAATGATCAAAGAAAATACAAAACAAGTAACTAGGCATGTGGTGATCCACACGGCCTCTTGGATGGCGGCTCGTCGTCGTCTTCCTCGGTTTCCTCATCACTATCGTCCTCATCCACATCATCCACTTTTCTCTTTCCTTTATCATCCGGCCCACATTCCATTTCCTTTTTCGTCCCTGATGTGGATCCACACTCAATCGCTACCTGACTTCCCACCGTAATACAAGCACCTCCAGTAGGCGGCTGAATCATGAAGTCATTCGCCTCCATCTCCAAATCGTCCACGAATCTCCAATCCGGGGGCAATGATGCTCTCACACGATGCTCCCAACTCTGCATCCTCGACAACCTCACCTGATCTTCCCTAACACGGTCAAGACTAGCACTCAAATTTGCAACCATTGATCTTAAACTGTTGATGTCACTTTTGTTCACATTCCCGTCATACTCAACTCTTGCAGTCCTTTCCAACAGTCTTTGGTGTTCCCTTTCAGTCTTATCAAACTTCTTAATCACCCTAGTCTCAACTACAAACCGCTCATACATCAACCTTTCCATCCTCCCCAAACGACCTGCGGGATCCCAGTAGTGTCTCGGTCTCGGAAAGTAGACCCTTGCAATATTCTCATGAATCGATGGTGACTTGGATGATTTGCTGGACTCTCCACTGCTCCCATTACTTACTCGAACAAATCCTGGCACTGTTCTCAAATAATCCTTACAATTGTCCATCGGGCGATTAAAGGGTTGCTGCTCATAACGACCGGTCGGTGGTACCTCATAACCCTTCGGCGAATTCGGGGATTTAAACAAATCGGGTTCGGTCTGGCCTACGGCATTCTCGGGAATGCCATCATCCATTAGCTCCTCGGGCTCTTCTTCGGAATCCTCACTCTCGTCACTACTCATGCTGAAATTATCCACCTCACTTTCGTCATTGTCGTTTTCCGGCCCTATTTCCTCTTCTGGAGCGATCCATCCATTATCATTGTCCGGCGGGTTCGGAGGAAACGGTCCCCCTTCGTGACCTACGACGTAATCGTTTCCATTATCATTAGGCGGTACCTCGGCCATTCCTGCAATAACAGCGAATTTCGGAGGGTACATAAGTAATTATACAATAGTTATAAATACATGCATGCAAATGCAATGCAAAGGTGGTACATATGCCCGAAATGTAATAATATGATGCTCATGCATGATTAATACAAAAATTACGATGTCGGATATTTCACGTAAAATTCAACGTCTACATATAGTAATTCCATACTTACGTAATAATTACCCACATATATACTTCACTCAAAAGTATACGCCAAATGCCATAAATACAACAATAAATCTTACCGGAGCCATGCAGGATAGTTGTGTGTGCTTGGACCATTTCTTACGACACCAAAAGTTATAGTTTAGGATTTTCAAAAACGACCTAGTTCTCTATAACTCGTGGCTCTGATTACCAATCTGTAACACCCCCACAATTGCTATGCGCAGCGGAACTACAACAATGGGTGCTACACAGTATTCATTGCACACAAGATATATCAAACGACGCTAAAAAGACGTCAACTTAAAACTCGAATTTAAAATTGTTAGATGATACATGTCCACGGTTTTTCCAACCCCAATTTGGTACAACAGAGTTAAGCGTTTTCGGTCCCCATGAATCTCAACCCAAGAATTTCAGTTTTACAACAACATAACATTAAACTTAAAAATTGTTTAAGTAGAAAAAGGAGGAAAAACAAGCGGACTCCAAGCCATACACACAACATCCATCCCATGCATGCTCCATCCTACACTTCAGCGGTTACCTGAAACACATGCCAAAATTTTGGTCAACGAAAACGTTGAGTGGAATTCATAGGTTTTTCAATCAATTTGAACGTATATAAAATAAAAACCATTCGTGATCATTTATAGTCTTGTCGATCAAACAAACTATAATCAGGATACTGACAATTGTGTTTAAGCTCATGACACTAATCCGTTAACTCAATCACCCGCGTAATAAATACCGGCGTGATTCAGATGAAACCAGTGCCCCTTCTAAAGGCATCAGTTGCAATTATACCTTATTTCTCATACAAAATAATCTACCGCAGAACTTACTAAAAGTACAGCTTCTCGGCTAGCATTGGGTCGTTAGCCCCGTAGTACTACAAATTGCATAAGCGGCTATTTCCCCCTACTCGAGGGCAGTACAATAGTTAATAGTTCATGATTTTAGGGACTTTTGCAACTTTGGTACTCAACACAATTTCTAAGGCAACTTTCGGGTCTAACAATCATTCATGATATACGTTCCTTTTAAAAACTAGCATGCATTTCCCTCGCGGGTAAAACAATTTGAAATAAATATAAGCGAGGCTATAAATTCACACCTTATATCTTAAGTAGTCGGTAGTTCGAGGGATGATCACTGACGACGAAACGGATGCCCGGTTAAATCAACACCTATCACAAATAACGCGTAATGAGTAATCTCATTTTAAATACTTACGGTACTGTATAAAATACATATATACTAGTCACTTAGGACAAGTATAACTCACGCCAAAAACAAAATAACAAGTATCACTCATTTTATACCATTCGTTCTCATTACCTACGTTGTCCATTTTTACTCATTCTCGCCGGTACTTGACTAAAGTACGGGCTGTTTTACCATGTTTAACCACACTTATAAAATTTGAAAAAATTCTCAAAAATCCTATAAGACCTGTAGATGACATGTTTTTAAGCCCAATAAAAGTTTTTACTTTTACGACCCGTTACGCAACTCTTTTCCAATTCTACATTTTACGGGCTGAATTTGCACTTCGACCAATTTTGACCTCTTTGACCTATATGAAATGTACCTTTGACTTCGTTGACTCCTAAGTCAACTCATAGACTCACTTATACAGGTTAGGGACCAAATTTTGACCCTTGACCATTTACCAATTCATACTTGTGACCCTCGGGATTTGACTAAAACTTTGCATAAATTCGGATTATGAAAGTCCTCGTCTCCCGGTATTCGATCTTTAAAACCTCATAACTTTTAGCTCGTTTTGAGTCACGGGCTCTACCTTATACCAAATTAAAGCTAAGAAGACCCTCTATAACTACATTTTGTTTTCATGACCTGGAAGAAAAATAATTTTTATGAAATGACCATAAAGTTTCTGCCTAAATTTGGCTACTCCAAAATCACGCTTACACTCGATTCCAAACCTTCTAACCACCACTAGGCATCATCCTAAGCCTCCCTAAACATATCCAAACACCAAATTTCAGTCCTACCCCTATTGATCAACCAATCTCAAAATCAAAAATCAAAGAATTCAAATATGCAATCACCTAAACCTACTTAAATCATCACTAAACACATAACCAAACACTAGGAAAAGCTCAAAATTCAACAACCACCATGGCTCCCCAAACACCCCTTGTGCCGTGGGGTTTGGGTGCCCCAATCACCACAACCAAATTGATTTTGGTGGGTTTTCTTGGTGTTTATGCTTCCATAACTCATAAATTTAACATGCATTACAACATTTAGCCACAAAAACGAATTTGGATCATCATGAAAGTTTTTGGAAAATTTTTGTTAGTGCATGTGGGATTTGAGCACATAGAAATGTAGGGAATGACCAAATTAGATGTGGTATAACCTTAATTTTTATGAAAATCAAGTGAAAAAAAGTTTTTGATGGATTTCTTGGTGGGTTGGGGTAACCGTCGGCTAGAGAGGGCAAAGAGAGAGAGTTGGATTTTGTTTTTGTGAAATGAATCTATGTGTTTGTGTTTATGTCCTTTTGGGGCTTTTTGGTGGATTGGGAGGGACCATTTTGCAATATTTTGTTTCTTTTGGCCTTAAGTTTAAAACGTCCTCAAAACTTTGCGGGTTCGACCCATTTGTCAATTTTGAAAATTTTACGGGAGTCGGAAATCTTCCCGAACGCTCCAAAATATTTTTGGGATACTTTAAATGTACTCGGAAGGCTATAAAACTCACCCGACTCAACTTAACACGAACCATAAATAAAATTCTCGAAAAATTACATTATCGATAAATCGTCAATAATTATATAAAATTGGGCATCCCTCGGGATCGTAATTGTCATCGTCCTTCTTAAAACGTCAAACGTAAAAATTATAACCTCGAACATCGGCTTTAACCAAAATACTTATAAATATAGAAATTATAATTTATTAAAAATTTCAAAAATTAGCGTAATTCAGGGTAACGTTAATGACCTCGATTCTAGGGTGTCACATTTATGGATGCTACATGTGCATTGTTCAATCCAAACGACATCACGTGAAACTCATAATGTTCATTACAAGTTCTGGATGTAGTGATTGGAACAAATAATCTTTTTCGCGGAAGCGAAATTGATGATAACCATGTCGTGGATCAAATTTTTAAAACATACGCTAGAACCTCGTAAATTATCGAACAAATCTATCATCTTGGGTAGTGGATATAGATTTCGATCATCAATTTACTTAGTTCACGGTAATTCAACAAATATAAGGAATGATATCACCATAGCTCTTCATGATGACGAGTTTGGTAGAATAAAATCTTTCTCTGGAAACTTTCTTAGTTGTACGGTAATTCTTTTAATTCAGATGGTGCTGACGTACAATGCACATGCCACAGGTGCAGCATCAGGAATATAATCAATACCAAATTCAACTTGCCTTAATGGCGAAAGTCTAGGTAATTCACCAGCAAATACCTCCTAAAATTTCAGATAACAGAAACATCTCTTAATAAATTTACTTTAAGTTCTTCTAGTTTACAAGATCTATGACTTTGTTCATAACCATTCATGGTATAATTTCAAGTCTAAATGCAGGATATGGTCATCCATCAAGAATTATTTAGATTACTTTTGATAATCAACATCTTATCTTTAAGGGGATTTCTACTCGAGTTCCCATCAATTAAGACAATGTCGTCCTGTCATAATCAATCAATCCATTCTAATGCACTACTAACTTTCCAGTTTTATTGCCGTTGATAAGATGTGAACTTCTCAAAAGACTATAATAACTCATAATCCTTCACAAATTCAAGGATATCTGGAGACATAGCTAACATTAAAAGAGTAAGGTCTAGGCATAATCTACACGAGAGAATTTCAAATAAGATAAAGACGAAACATTAACGAATATGAATACATCCCATGTTTTCATAATTTGAGTACGCATTCGAAAGCTCCTCGGATCGTTACCCAGGTCATTCAAATGAAATCAAATCAAAATAAATGGTAGGAACGTCGATACATCCAATCGGGTATCAACACTCGGTAATCAGATACTTTTCCCAAGAATCTCACTACGAGAGAATTGGACAAAAACGGAATATCAATTGTCAATTAAAATAAGATTCACAGATGAGTAAATTCAATTCAGAAGAATAAATGGTACGGGAACATATGTAGGTGTCTCTAACAATATGTCCTTGTTTTGCACTTCTTGCAGATCTCATAAAATTTAATCTTTCACAATCTTCAAAGAAAAATTAGTGTTTATTAATAATTTCATGGTGACTACTAATCAGCCTTGCATGGTCCCTTCCAAATTGTATGTAGGCGCGCAACTATATACAATTTCAAGATTAACGATGCAATACTCAGTTCGTCAAAATTTTATCATCATGTTTATAATAAAAATATTTTCATGCTTAATTCTTGAATAAGAATCAAAATGAATTTACATGGATGTTCTTTGTTATGAGAACAATTAAGTTTTCCAAAGTGTTTGATAAACAACTTTATTTCGATAACGATTACTTATAAGCCTCACTTTAAATAATCCATATGGTGATGAAAATTCAATTCTTCTCAAGGGATACTATTGTATCTTATAAAAACAATGAGTGATCTACAAAAGAGTGATGAAAAGTTGTTCACCAAGAACTAACTTCAATATAATAGGAAATGAGCTTAGCCAATTTATCATGAGGTTCATGACCATGGCACTCAAAAAGAATAATCCACAACGTAACTCAAATCGAGATGAGTACTTGTTCAATGGTTGCATTACTAATGCGAACATTAGGAACAAGCAAGAAAAGATAGATAACATCGATACATGTAGGATTTAGCAATCAAAGGTAGTCTTTTCATTAATCACAAACAAGTCAAAATTGTACCGTAACACATTACGTGTCACTATGTCATACAATTCCAAGAACTCATCCTACCAACTGATGTCTCCGTTAGGTTAGGGATTTCTAAAAGATACCACAATGAATACTAATCTACAAGAGTCATTAGGTGTTCCACCTGTCCCGGAAGATCCATCGGTCCCGATTCAAAAGAAGATTTCTTCAATTTATTTCATGGACACTGGGCATCCTCGTCATTGGACAATGGCCTAGGAACAACCCTTAACACGAACCAACAATCATTTAAAACCTTATAATTCAATCACAGGACTCAACAACTTCCTCTTAACAATCTCATATACCATACAAGTTAAATTTTTACTTTATTCAAGTTTCAATCAACTTATACTCAATGCGATATCCTACCTCATTCTCCAATACTTCCAACCTTATTCTTAGACCTTAATAGGGCAATAAAAGCTCGATATGAACAACACTTAATTTCCAATCCTATAGCTCTTACAACAGTAGTTATCAAATGAGTCACTAGTATGAAATGACACACACATTCAATTAGACTTCTCAGAAAGGTACTAGTGGCATGAGGCTTTTGGGTAATGGTTCCAATGACAGCCTCAAGTGCAACATTCACCCTTTCGATTTCAATTTTAAGAATTGGACGACACCGAATCAGATGAAATCTTTCTAGGTGATAAGGTTTTGTTAAACTCCACTCTATAAGGAAAGATCGTCAAGACATCGTTATCAGTTTTAATCTCGCCAATTCTTCTTTAATATCACAATCAACTAATATCTATATTTCTAGGAATATCAACCATTTTGTTGGGATCATAAATATCCACAACTTGGTTTAGATCTAGAATAGCTAGAATTCCTAAAGGAATAGCTTCGGTTGATTTGCTAGGGAGTTAGGGTTCCTTGTGACAATCTTCGTCGTATAAATACCTCGTATAAGTATTAAAACAATCATCAAACTATCATGTAATCAAATTAAAACACACACACACACACACACACATATATATATATATATATATATATATATATATATATATATATATATATATATATATATATATATATATATATATATATATATATATATATATATATATATATATATATATATATATATATATATATATATATATATATATATATATATATATATATATATATATATATATATATATATATATATATATATATATATATATATATATATATATATATATATATATATATATATATATATTAAAATAACACTTCTCAGTCTGGCCTTGTCGGTAACTCGGGAATTCTTCGGCACCGTTATAGTCAAAAGATTTTTAGACATTTTTAGAAAAATGTTTATAGTTAAAAGATTTTGAAATTTTTTATTCAAAACCTTAGTCTTAAAAATCTTTCGCTCTCTATAACGAGAGCTCTGGTACGAAACTGTAACACCCCCAAATTTATACAATTCAATAAAACGGAAGAGTCGTTGGTGTTACGGGATAACACATTACTCACATCATAGACAACGCTTAAAAATCGCGTCGTTTAATAATAAAGCATTTCCATTCATAAATATCAAATTTACATAGGTCCCAAGTCATTGTATTTCATACAAGTTTTACAAAGCATTTGAATGGAAATTATTATTTAAGTGCGGGCCATGAATTCTTGTTGTCTTCCCGAGAATTACCTTCAAGTACCTGAGATAAAACATGTTAAAAGAAAAGGGTCAGCGAAAACGCCGAGTGAATTCATAGAGTTTAATGAAATCCATTAATATATCATCGGTACAAAATTATTACCGAAAATCATTATGTACAATCCTTTGTTATAGGCCATAAAATAAGCCAAAAACATTTTATACAAATCTTTGTCAAAATCATAATATAGGCTTTTTCCTTCAAAATCATTATACGAACCATTGTCGTAAAAACATCATACAATACGTTTTATAACGTTGTATAGAATTAAATAAAAACCGTTATATGAATATGGTTATGTAAAACCAAAACACGAACATAATATCAATAGTAATACCCCGTATTGCTAGTCAGGAAATATATCGTAATTCAACGCGTATATCAGTATTTTCAATATTGGATTATTATAAGCCGCATGACATTGTTACCTTACTATACCAAACAACGGGTAGCAACCCCGAAACTTAATTTTCCCATCTAAGTTAGCGTGTCGTCACAAAAATCACGCTATGGAAATATTCTCATACATAAATTTGCTTACCAATCAATGTGGCACGACGGGGATCAACCGTCAAGGCGCGAACTTGGGTGATCGTCCCCAAATAGTACTATTATATGCATATGCGTCTACCAAATCCCGGTAGTTCACAATTCATGCTAATGGGACTTTTAGTGGCATAACCTAACTTTAATAATCCATTTCATTTCATTTATCGGGTCATATAATCATTCATCGGGTCATACAATCATTCGGGTCCAAATCAATAAACAAACAATCGGGACAACTGGTGTCCTATTTTATTAAAACTAACATGTTATCTCCCTCGCGGGTTTATAAAACATTTCATAAAAACATTTAAAAGAGTGCGAGGCTATGAACTCACATTGATTGGGAAAGGCGGTTATCGGCGATTTGGATGTACGGTACGTGCTTCAATCACGGAAACCTAGACATATAATACTCGTCTTAGACTCTTGTCCAATGACTTTATAATAAACATAACTATGTATATATATGATGATTTTATAAATATGATGATGATCAAGTGGGATTGTACATCTTTACTCGTTCATTATAGTGTTATGTGTTGGTAACATTTTTATACTAATTTCACTAGTTTATCTTTTTTATATGTTTAGGCCCAATAAGCCCATTATATGTCCATTACCTTATATTAGTACATTTTACACTTTTAATATCAGTCTTATACTTACATGTTAGGCCCAAGTGGGTTAAGCCCAATAAGTAAGTTCATAAGTGTTTAGCCAAATTAGTTGGATTAATAGTCAAATAAGGCTAATTTGGCCCGTTAATATCCGTATGTTATAAAAAGTTTATTTTAGACGGGTCCGACCGTCTAAGTTTTAATTGACGAAAATGTTAATTTTACGGTTTTTAGCCGAAAAGACGTAAAATCATGTTTATAGTTTTATAACTTATAAAACTTATCAAATTACCATTTTTATAAAATGTCCCATTTATTTATTATTGTACATACTTATATAAATGTAATATAAGTTAGTGGATTTTAATTTACATTTTATACTATATTTATTTGAGTGCTATTATAATACTATTATACTTTAATTTCACAGTTAGTTTCACTTTCACCATTTTTATCATATCTTGAGTTATAAAAGGAGATAGAAGCTCATTTTTAGAGGACATAAACTTCATATTATGTGTTACAAATAACTTAGTTTTAGCTACTGCTCAATCCAAGTCTAATTATCCCTAACGGGTCCTCATAAAACAGATTATTCAGATTGATACACTAATTTTTGTTTTGATCATATCTCACTCATTATAATGATTCCATTGCATGGCCAACTCTCACATGTGTATAAGACCTAATACTTACTGTATATTGATTCCAATTTGCCATTTTATCAGTTTATCATTTGGTTAGTTACTGTTTTTATACAGCCAACTTATTAAGCAAGATTTAACCATTTTACATATGGTTTTCCATCTTTTTACCCATGTTTATCAACACCAAATCCCCACATAATATTTTTAATTATCATACATCATCATATACATATACATAAATAAAGAAAATACAAGATTACATATTCTAAATAACAAAAGGATAGGAAGCACAATCTCTATACCACCATTAGTGATGAAAAGATGAGGTTTTTGATGAACAAGACTTGGTTCTTGTTATCAAATCTTCAACTTTAGCAAGGCAACTTCTTGGGTCCTTTGGATGGATGAACACCTCAATGAAATCAGCCCTTTAACCTCATGAAAACTCTTTTTCATAGGTTAAGATCACCTCCAATCTTCATATCTTCAAAGGGTTTTCATCTTGATCAAGTTTAAACACAAGATTGTGGTATATACTTGATCAAATGATGGTGTTTTGTGGTGGTAAATGGGACGACCAAAGGAGGAGGGTGGAGAGATTTGAGAGAGTTTTGGTCGTATTGCATGTGTTGGAATGAAGGAGTGGTTTGAGTGGAAATGGTTTTGATGGTAGTTAGCTTGTTTTGCCAAGTTAATAAGACAAGTGTACTACTTGTTGTTTACAAGTTGACACCTAAGGGTGTTGGTGTCTAGTTTTGGCCGTGGGTTAGTGGGGGTGGGACAAGTGTAAACTTGTCTCGTCTACACTAATTTACGGGTACTCCTCGATTCTAGTTTTCTCGATTTACGTGCCCTCGGGTCATTTTACGAAAAACGTTTTTTATAAATTATGAATCAACGGCACAAAACGAATCTAATAAAAATTGTCTCATAAAAAACGGAGTTCAAAAACGTAAATACGTAAACCTAGGGTTTCCGGTTTAGTCGTAAAGGACGTTAAATTATGCCCGTAAGTCGTAATCCCTTCTCGTAAATTTGTGAGTTTATGATCCAACACAAATTCAAAATTCCAAAATAATATTCACAGATAAATTTATATCCTGTAGTGTCGGACTGTCACCCAAACGGTATATGTAAACGTAAGCACGTAACGTAGAGTCTTCCGGTTTAAACGTAGTCGATGCTACTTCAAGACGTAAACCCAAATTTCTTCCCAAAAATGAGTGAGTTCATATTATAACATTAAAATAATATTTTTAAATAATACTTGAGAATAAAATATCAACTAGAAATTGAAGGATTGTCACAATAAAGTTTGTGATAGGAGATGGTTTTGATATCTTCCCTTTGTTTAACCAAAGTCACAAACCTTTGCCATTCCGGTTTAAGTTGAAGTAGAAATTGAACATTGGCATGATGATTGGAGATGGTGCACTGATTTCTGGCAAGCTCATTCATCATTTTGTAGAATCTCTAGTAATATGAGTCAATGGATTCACCATCTTCGGATGTGAATTTTCCAAACTCCCAAAGTAAATTAGTCTCGAGATCTTGAACATTGATTGACTCACCTTTCTTCAAACGATGAATTGCATTCCACATTTCCATAGCATACGACATGCATCAACCGTGGAATAGATATCGTTATCAATCCTAGTGAGTATGTAGTTAACAGCATCAGCTTCAGCTTGGAGGAGTTTCTTTTTCTCAGCGGGACATGTATCGAAATTCTCCATAGCTCGTGTTGTTGATGAAGTACCATCCTCTGCTTGTGTGGTAATGGGTCTGAATTCAAAAACTGGAGGTGGATTCTCAAGGCAGTGACGAAGAGCAGTTCGGTTCTCTTTTCTGTCGAGAAATCTAAGAAAACGAGATCTCCATTGAACGTAGCAACCGGCAGTGAGCACAGGTGGATTACCGTTGCCACCTTGTTCTAAACGAATTTGATTTGCAATCGCATTGTTGATGTTGTTGTTAGACATTGTCGATGATTGTGTATGGATTAGGATCTTAGTGGACGTGTTGTGATGAGGTGTGGTTGATGTTGTCGAGAAAAGATGTTAAAATCCCCTAAAAATTGTCTCTTCATAAACCAAAACTTCCAAGGCCTAAAAATTTTCACTTTCCAAAAAAAAATCCCCAGTTTCAGATAATTCGAGATTTTCTGAAAAAGTGTGATTTTTGGATAAAATTCCCACTTTCGGAATAATTTTCAATTCTCGGATAAATCAACAACTTTCGGATAAAGCTTCAATTTTCGGATAATCTGACTTGTTTCGGAAAAACTGAATATTTTCGGAATAATTTAGATATTCGGATAAATGAGAACTTTTGGAATATTGTTGGGTTTTCGGATAAAGTGTAGATTTCGGATAATTGATGGTTTTCGGATAATTGCAATGTTTTCGGGTAATTCACCTTTTCGGATAAGTTGAAGTCTTCGGAATAATAACTTCTTCGGAATAAGAGCTGATTTTTGGATAATTGTTTTCGGATTAAGGAAGATATTCGGAATAAATGGAAGTTTTCGGAAAAAACTGGTTTTCGGATAAACTTGATTTTCGGATAATTCCACTCTCTTCGGAATAAATCTTCGGATAGACACCTATTTCAGAATAAATCTTCGGAATAAAGGAATATTTTCGGAATAATAAACCCTTTTCCGAAAATGTTCAATCTCGGCCGACTTATGTAGTTTTCTCGGATCAAACACACCAATTCGTGATTTTAAGCCAAATAATGATCCAAATACCAAAAAATTTTGTGTTTTTACCCAAAGAAACAATACCGAATCTCTACCACTACTATGTAGAAGATTTATATGAAGATTAAACCATAAAAAACACAAAAAAAATTTGGATCAAGGATTATGGATCAAATACTTCACAAAATCAATAAGAACACAAACCATGGATCTTCAATCACCTATCCACTATAGGCTCTTGATACCAAATGTTAATCCCACTTTAATCCATAACACAATATTTAGAGAGATAAAGAGAAGAAAAGTAGAGAGAGAAACTAGAGAGATGGTGGAAGGTTTTTACTATTAGAGAGAGAAAGTAAATGGTAACCCACAACCTCTTCCACACATGGAAGAGGGTATTTATATGCCACGCCATATGGGCCTTGGTGGACTTGTTCATGGGCCGGGCTTGGCTTTGCTTGGGCTTACGCCCCTAACTTATACAATATTAACTTAAAGTCCAAGGCCGGTTAACCCGACTAACCTATTACATTACAAGACCATTAACGACTAAGATGACCTATTACATTCTTGTTCGACTATATAAAATATAGGGCTAACACTAATCAAGCTAATGCTTCGACCATCGCCCCAGCCACCACATCCACTACTACCATGCCTACACCTGTTGTAAGCCCTGGTAATAATGATGACGACGTTCCTCAACTTCTTGATGTTCGAGGTGGGTCACATGTGTCCAATGTCCCAACATACGATGAAGAAGACTTTTCTAGTTGGAAAAGAGAATTTATAATATATCTAGATGGTTTAGAACCTTTCTTGATAGAAATATTGGAAAATGGTCCTTATGTTCCCTTAGCTGTTTCTTCTACCCCTGAGAGACCCATTAAGAAACCTATTAAGCAATGGTCTCCAGCGGATAGACGTCTGGCGAACCAGGACTAGAGACTTAAAAGTATCATAGTCTCTTGCCTACCCAAGAATATAATGAAGTCTATCATCAAATGCAATTATGCAAAAGAGATGTGGACGGAATTGGTTCTAGGGTATGAAGGTCTAGAAGAAACAAAGGAAACCAAAATCCAAGCCCTGAGACTCAAGTTTAATGCTTTTAAATCCTTAGAAACAGAAACTGTTGCTCAAACTTACACTAGGCTTAAGATTTTGATGAATGATCTAGGTAATAATGGTGTTGTACTACCCAAGGCTGAAATTAATGCTACTTTTGTGAACAGTTTACCTAAGAAATGGCTTAGCTTAAACCAAACCTTAAGAGCAAACAATGCAATCAAGAATGATACTCTGGCCCAACTTTTTGGTAGATACAACTATGAAGAAGGGCTAATTGATTCCATTTACAAGTCTGAGACTGATATGTTTACCACCCATATCTTTGGTTCAAAAGCTCTTGTTGCTAGCCATTTCTTCCAGGACAGCGACTCTGACATTGAAGAAGATACTCGAAGCAGCAAAAAATTTCTTGATGATTTGCATGTAGAATTTCATGAGAGAGCTCTTCTCGCTGATCAAAAGAGATATTACAAGAGATCGGGTAGAGTTGGAGCTGCTAGAGTTGACAAATCCAAGGTGATATGCTACACTTGTGGAAAAGTTGGCCATTTCCAAAAAGACTGCTGGTCAAACAAGACCTCCTCTCCAAGCTTTCCCTAATCCAACAGTGATCATTGCAGCAAGAAGAAGTTCACTCCATCTCCTTTCAAGCAAACTTCTCACTCTGACTCTTAGGAAAAAAGGACTACAAGGTCAAATACAAAGCACTGAAAGCAGAGCTAGTGAAGCTCAATCAAAAAGCTGATGAAGCAACCAAGAAAAAGGAGAGCAAGAAGACTGAAAATGGTCTTAGCGCTGCTTCATTTGATTGAGATGATGAACCTCTTACATCAGAGGATGAAGCCTCCACTACCGTTAGAGCTTTCATGGCTATCGTTGATGAGGAACCAACTGTTAGCAAAAGTGAAGCAAGATCTGGACAATGGGTTGTTATCATCATGAAAAAGGTACAAAGGTTACTCACTATGCCTGAAGGTCCTGATAGAGACCATGTTAGTGACTACACCTTGGTTGACCTCCACTTTGTGGAAGAACAAAGAAAGAATTTGTTAAACAAATTTCACAATCTTAAAACTAAGTTAAATCTTTGTCAATCTGAGTTAACAAATCTTAAACCTTTTGTAAATCTTGCCAATCAACTTCAAAGTGAAGTAAGCAAACTTTCCACTGAAAATGAATCTTTGTCTGATGAAAATGATGAACTTAGAAGGACCATTGAAAAGTGGAACAAAGGTCAATACACTATGGAAGAGTTGGTTGCTGAAACCATTCCAGGGAATGTGGTTCAAGCTATAGGGGATAAGGGTAGGTTTAAGAACCATATACCAGTGGCCAAAGTAAAATTTATCCCCCACCTCTATGGATCAGAATGACTCTGAAGAGGAGTCATAGGATTCCAACCCTTTTCCAGCTTTACCCCAACTCACTAGAGCTGACCCCTCTGATTCCTTACTTAGCCCAAAACCTGCCATCGAAACCTCATGTGCATCTAATCTTATCAAATCTTCTACCAGAGTTGCTGAGAAAGCACATAAAAAGGTTTTTGTGACCAAAGAACCTGCCAAACCCATTCCTCCCTCTGAAGAGCTATCACCCACCAAGAAACTTCTTCTTACCCTTATGGAAGAAGTAAAAGGTTTGAAAGAACACATCAATCCTCGGGCTGATAGTCCATCTGTTAGTTCTCTTGGTGAGGGGTCCAACATCTCAAATGGGAAAGTTATGTTTAGACCTTGCAAACATTGTGGGTTCAAAAATCACTTGTCTGAAAATTGTTTAAAGAAACCCAAATGCATCACATGCGAGTCTATTGAACACACCTCCAGAGAACATGAGGAGACCATGGCTGTCCAAAAGACCAAACTAAAATTAAGATCCAAAACTCCTCACAAGACCTCTAGGAGACCAGAACCCAAATCCAGAGATTCTCCTCAGAGATTTAGACCATTTCCTCCTTGAAAGTACTATGGTTTATATGATCATCACTCTGATGAGTGTGAACACTATCCCGGATGTGACATCTGTGGAAGTATGCGTCATGAAACCAGAGACTGCAACCAAAGAGGGGAGAAAGGAACCAAGGAAGACCTAATGTCGCTGGTCAGCGACAACATGGACCTACTAGAAAGTGGGTTCATCATCGAAACTAATTTGGTTTTATTATATCTATGCAGGAATACTTGAAGAAATCTGTTTGGTATCTGGATAGTGGGTGCTCCAGATACATGACATGGGATAAACAATATCTACATAGATATAAAAAGGAGTCTGGTCCTAAAGTAGTCTTTGGATATGACTCCTCAGGGGCTACTGAGGGATATGGATTAGTGGATTGTAATGGAATCACCGTCACAAGGGTCACTTATATCAATGGACTGAAGCACAAGTTAATCAAAATCAGTCAACTCTGTGATGCTGGTTTCAAACTCCTGTTCACCAAGATCCAAGGGACAATCTTCAATCAAAATGATGATGTTGTTCTTATTGCACCAAGAAGAAGGGATGTGTATGTTATTGACATGACATCATGTCCAAAATGAAACAACACATGTCTCTTTGCCAAAGCCTCTGATAGTGAAAACTGGCTCTGGCACAAGAGACTTTCTCACCTCAACTTCAAAAACATCAACAAACTAGCCAAGATTGATTTAGTCGTTGGGCTTCCTTCACTGACCTTCACCAAAGATAGACCATGTTCAGCCTGCGAAATAGGGAAGCACCACAGAGCATCGTTCAAAACCAAACAATCATTCTCCATGAATAAGGGCGTCCATCTTCTTCATATGGACTTATTTGGACCAGTAAAACCTCAATCCCTCAATCAAACCAAGTATACACCGGTTATTGTTGAATTCTCTAGGTTCACTTGGGTATTCTTTCTTAAGAGAAAGAGTGATGCAGCTGAAAGGATCATGTCCTTCATCAGAGAAATAGAGAACTTCAATGATTACAGAGTTAAGGCTATCAGAAGTAATAATGACACCGAATTCAAGAATCACGCCATGGAAGCCTTTTATGATGAAAAGGGAATCTCACAAAACCTTTCAAACCCAGGCACCCTAGAACAAAATGGTGTCGCTGAAAGAAGAAACAAAACCCTTATAGAGGCTACCAGAACTATGCTCAGCCAATCAAGATTTCCAAAGCAATTCTGGGGTGAAGCTGTATATAGAACATGTTACACACAAAACAAATCCATTATTGTGAAGAGACATTTCAAGACTGCCTATGAAGTGTATAGGAAGAGAGCCCCTGATGTAAGCTACTTCCATATCTTTGGTTGTCCTGTTTTCATTCACAACTACAAGAATCATCTGGGTAAATTTGATGAAAAGTCAGACGATGGGTTCTTTATTCGATACTCTCCTACCTCCAGAGCTTATAGAGTATTCAATATCCACAGGAAAGAACTTGAAGAATCTATCCATTTCACCTTCAATGAATCAGATGTTGTAATCACTCACACCAACTCAGATGCTTGTGACATCAGCTTCAATGAAGTCAAATCATATCCAAAGGATGATTTCTCAATCCCCAAGGAATCATCTCAAATATGTCACAAGGATTCCCTTATGTTCATGCATTTGATCCTCACTCAATCTCTTATATCACTCGAGAGATTGTAGTAGTTGTATCACATACTCCACCACCTGCAGAATAAAATGTTGATCATAACTCTCTAGTCTCTCCTATGGATGAAAAGATCATGGATGAAGAAATTATTTGTGATGAATCACCAGCATACAATGAACCTGCTATGACTCCTGAACCCACAGAGACTCCTTCTCCTCAATCCAAGTGGAGGAGAAACCAATATATTCTTCTTGTGAATATTATTGGTGAACCCTCTGAAGAGGTTGTTGGGTCAAAAAGTTGATGTGGCAGAAACTCAAAATCAAAGAAAACATGAAGACATTTGTTCAAGCGTTGTCAAGAGTAAATCAGACGTTGACAAGAGTAACTTAAGCGTTGACAGAAGTCAAACGCAGTCAACAAGGTCAAACGCTGATGGATGTCTACAGATTGATAGAGAATTCTATTTGGGGAATATATTGAGTATATTATATATAATATACACAATATATAGTTTATCTAAAAAGAATATTTAGATGTTTATTTGATTTGATCTCTTGTAGATTCAGTTCCTTCCACTATAAAAGGAACAAGGGTCTTAGGTTTTATTCATAACTTTCAATCACAATGTAAACCTAAAGCGTGTGTGCACTAGACGTAGGATTCAATTTATACACATCTAGTGGATGTTTCTTATTAATATAATGAACATCCCATTTGTTTTAATTCATGTTATTCGTGCCTAAACACCTTGTTAATGTATCATGTTCTAATTCCGCTTTGATTGTATAATCATATGAACATGGTGCATTCCTAGTTGCTTCAAAGATCCGGAAACCAAGGTTTCCACAATTTGTATCAGAGCCTCGTGGCTCGTGATGCTAGGACCAACAAGGTGTTCGTGTATGGTGAAAAGAAGAAAAATCCGTCTAGGGTTTTTCTGGACGTTTTTGTGTGCGCACCAGTATTCAGAAGGTCATAAATTTTGATTGAACCGTTGGATCGTCACGAAATTTTATATGTGTGTTCTACATACATATATCTAAACATCTACCGGAGGGATTGTCAAGTTTTATCCCCAGGAAAAAGTTATTAAGCGTCAAAGTCAGCAGTGAGTGAATGCAGTTTTCTATGGACATCCATGTTCAAAACACGATCTCTCCTTTGTTAACCGTTGGATCTTCGTGATTTTTGAACTGTAGATTCTTGGCACTTTTGTCTAGAATCTCACCGAAGGGATTTTAGATCTGAGCTCTAATGAAGACGTTATTCAAGGTCGAAGTTCACTGTTTAAAGGTATTAATGTTTTTGCTTTTACATAAAATCATGAACTAGGGTTTCTCAAACCCTAGATCGACATAAAAAGCAGAAGGATTATGAGGGATGTGGCTGTTATGATTCAAGGTAATATTTGATCTAAGGTTTATTTACAAACCCTAATTAGGGTTTCGGTGCTCAAATCATAAACCCTAGATCGATCTTTCAAATAGAAAAAGAAGGATTGGTTTGATCACGTTTGGAAGAGAAAAGAATTGATGTTTGTGTTCACATGATACTAGCTTCCTTATTGGTGGAGGATATCTTGCGCTCACACGATCAAAAAGGTAAAAGCTAAGGTCGACGTGACGTAGACATGTAATATAACGTGATTTCCAATTTCCACACTTGTGTTCACACGGTGTAAGTTTTCTATTTGGTGGAAATTAGTGTGTTCACACGGTGATTGGCTTGTGATTGGCTAAAGGAATTATTTTTTCTTATTTTTCACATAGGCCAAAGGTAAAGCAGCGAATAGAGCAAAAGAAAAAGGGTATCGAGAGGTAAAAGAGCAATTTGCTTTTAGTATTTGTCAAGATGCTTGATTTGGACAGGTTGTGGGCCAAAATTTTCTTTTGATAAATATTGTTCTTTCAATATCCAAATTGAGAAGTACATAGCTACGTGATATAATGATCACAGGAGAGACGCTGACAAGAATGAGCTAGACGCTGACGTGTGTTATTTAGGCACTGACAGGATTTAAGGTTGACGCTGACAGGTATAGAATGGACGCTGACAGAATAAGTCAACGCTGACAATGTTGACAGTGTCGTCCGAGATATGGTTTTTCAAACGCTGTTAGGTATTGTCCGATATGTGACAATACACATTCCAGATATATTGGATAGAGAAGGATCTCGGATAACACAATGATTGCTGCTGTTTGACAAAATGGTACGTTTTTAGCACACAAAAAGGTGGTATTTACACACGAAGGTACATGGAATCTCCGTTATAATTTAGAATATCATGTTGATATTTATGGCTCGGATATTTTTAAAAGGAATTAATGATCTTAATGCAAGTTGGCAACTATTCGTGGGAATTTGATGGATATTTAAAGTATGTAATCGGGTTAGCCTTGTAAAAGAGTTATCCGTAATCAACTTTTACATATGATATATTATTTCATAAAGATTCGTCATGAAGAAGTGTTAGCTTAAGGGGAAGAATTCTTATGGTAAGTTTGATGATTGAAGAAGATTTTCGCGAGTTTGTGTTCTATCATATCTTAAAGTCGTGCACTCCCAGTCATAGACTTTAAAGGTAACTTGTTCGTGCTTACATGGTTGGTGACGAAGACTTGTCATAACACTTGAAGGAGTTACATTATCGTGCTCAGTGTCTCACAAAGGATGAGAATATTGACAAGGGATCGAGGTCTACTTATATCTCCCTATAAGTTCTTAATCACATGGATAGTACAAGACATGGAACACAAGGTTAGGTTATTCTACTTCTACATCAAAAATATTATATTAATTGTTCTTCAAGATCATTACTTAGAGCTACATTTGGAGAATCTTCAAAGATTGCAGACATTGTTTACTTTCCTGTTGATGTGACAAAAAGGGGAAGAAATACATGCTACACTTGAGGGGAAGCAATTTGAAGATCATGTACAACTTACAAGAGATACACATAGAGTTTTGCCACTATCAACTAGGGGAAGATTGTTGGGTCAAAACGTTGATGTGGCAGAAACTCAAAATCAAAGAAAACATGAAGACATTTGTTCAAGCGTTGTCAAGAGTAAATCAGACGTTGACAAGAGTAACTTAAGCGTTGACAGAAGTCAAACGTAGTCAACAAGGTCAAACGCTGATGGATGTCTACAGATTGATGGAGAATTCTATTTGGGGAATATATTGAGTATATTATATATGATATACACAATATATAGTTTATCTAAATAGAATATTTAGATGTTTATTTGATTTGATCTCTTGTAGATTCTGTTCCTTCCACTATAAAAGGAACAAGGGTCTTAGGTTTTATTCATAACTTTCAATCACAATGTAAACCTAAAGCGTGTGTGTACTAGACGTGGGATTCAATGTATACACGTCTAGTGGATGTTTGTTATTAATATAATGAACATCCCATTTGTTTTAATTCATGTTATTCGTGCTTAAACACCTTGTTAATGTATCATGTTCTAATTCCGCTTTGATTGTATAATCATATGAACATGGTGCATTCCTAGTTGCTTCAAAGATCCGGAAACCAAGGTTTCCACAGAGGTCACCACCAGAGGCAAGTTAAGATCTCTTGAAACAGCCTTAGTGAACGAATACCTTTTCGCTGATTTTCTCTCTGAAGATGAACCAAAGAACGTTGTTGTGGCCCTGCTGGATAAAGGATGGGTTGTGTACATGCAAGAGGAATTGAATCAGATTAAGAGAAAAAAGGTGTGGACTCTGGTAAAAGCTCCAGCTAGAAAGCAAGTGGTTGGAACAAAATGGGTCTATAGTAACAAAAGGGATGAAGCTGGCATGATAGTTAAAAACAAGGCTAGGCTTGTGGTGTTGGGTTACAATCAATCAAAGGGTATTAACTATGATGAAACCTTTGCACCAGTGGCCAGACTAGAGGCTATCAGAATCTTCCTAGCCTATGCAGCTTATATGGGTTTCATTGTATACTAGATGGATGTAAAGAGTGCCTTTCTTAATGGGAAGCTTGTAGAGGAAGTATATGTCAAACAACCCCTAGGGTTTGAGAACAGTGACTATCCTGACCACGTCTACAGACTTTACAAAGCACTCTATGGGCTGAAACAAGCACCTAGAGCCTGGTATGAAACTCTGTCAAAATTTATACTTGAAAATAAGTTTGTCAGAGGTACAATTGACAAAACCTTGTTCACTTATAGGTCCAAGGGTGATGTCATTATAGTACAGATATATGTGGATGACATAATATTCAATTCAACAAACATCGCCTTGAGCAACCAATTTTCTAAACTTATGACCAAAAAGTATGAAATGAGCATGATGGGTGAATAAACTTTTTTCTTGGGTTTTCAAATCAAACAAAATTCAAAAGGAATTTCTATTTGTCAAGAAAAATATGTCAGAGACTTGCTTAAGAAGTATGATCTGTCTGACTGTGCATCTGTGAAATGCCCCATGCTTCCTCCCAACAATTTAGGTGCTGATGACTCAGGGGTCTTAGTCAATGAGACGTTATACAAAGGAATGATAGGTCACTAATGTATCTTACCGCTAGCAAACCAGATATCCAATTCTCCACATGTCTGTGTGCTAGGTACCAAGCTAACCCCAAGGAATCCCACCTTGTAGCTGTCAAAAGAATTTTTAGGTACCTCAAAGGATCTCCCTCATTGGGTCTCTGGTATCTAAATGGATCAGGCTTCGACCTCAAAGCCTACTCAGACTCATATTATGTTGGATGTTGCCTTGATAGGAAAAGCACCTCTGGGAGTTGTCAAATCCTTGGAGGAAAGTTAGTATGTTGGAGTGCAAAGAAGCAAAACTCTGTGGCCATGTCATCAGCTAAAGCCAAGTATGTCGCTGCCGCTGGTTGCTGTGCACAAGTTCTCTGGATGAAAAGTCTATTGGCTGATTATGGGATTAACTATGAAAAGGTTCCCATATTCTATGACAACACAAGTACTATAGACATATCTAATGTTGATCCCAAACTTAGATCGATTAAGCTTTGTGTATACGAGATTAGATCAAGTAATACACGTAGAGAAACCTTTGCTTATGAATAAAGTAACTAAGTGTTATGCAGAATTAACACTTAATCTAAAACACAAAGATGTTAAACAAACTTTCACTTGTATTAGAATGATCGTACTTGATTACAATGAAAGAGGTTTAACTTGCGAATACTTATGAAAACTGATAATAACTTTAACCTAAAAGATCTTCTTTTATAGAACAAGAAGTCTTGTACAATAAGCTACGAATCAACTATTCTAGGTAAAGATAATAATAGAAAATACAATGTCGAGCTTATCTTTACCATACACAAATAAAGAAACAAATAAACAAAAAGATTCGTATGAAGATATATTCCATCAGTGTTAATCTTCAAGGCTATCAGCGTTGACTTCTTCAATGTCAACGCTTGGCTGTCAGCGTCCAATGTCTTCCTATCAGCGCTTGAAGTCTTCTTATCAGCGTCTAGTGAACTGACCCATATTTTATTCCCAACAATCCTCCCCTAAACTTGATATCTATTTCAATGATCAAGTTTCTGAATAAAAACTTAAGGCTTAGGAGGAATCTTGCAAAAACTTCTTATGTTGGTGATAAACATATCTAATCAAGTCCTTGGCCACGTCACTAGTATAATCAATCTCCAAGGGTGTCTCCATCATCTTCTCCAACACTTCTTTGGACAAGAAATAGTTAGCATCCACAAGTAGATACTCTGAAAACTTTGTAGAGCTCAAATGAAACACACCACAAGTAGAATAAAGCCTCCAATGAAGATTACTGAGATCATCTTCAAGATCCTTCCATATGGCAGGATCTGCTTCCTTTGGACCACACAAAGTCAAAAATGTGTTCCATAGTCTTATTCCATTTGCTGAAGTAGGTGCTTCAGCTGTATACTTGGCCTCTACTAATCTCCATAGATGCACCAAGTCTTCTCTGTCTATGCTTGCAAAGATAGAAATAACTGAAGTGAAAGTGTGTACCTCCTTTCTAAACCTGCCAATCTTCCAAAATCCACACTCATCTTCATCAAAACTGATGATTGGATTTCTGTCATCTAGAGGTACTACATTAACCAAATCTGAAGCTTCCAATGGAGAAAGCTTGAGATGCTTCCTTATGACACCTTCAGTTGGATAATACACATCCATATCTTTGGGAAATTGGAGAGGATCTCCTTTCTTCACTGGTCTTTGAGCAATCCTCATCTCCTTTTAGATCTGCATTTCCTCAGCAAGCTCTTGTTTCCTTTCTTCTGAAAGAAACTAGTAGACATTATTTTCTTGCACATTCCTCCAAATAGGATGTGCCCTATACTCTAACTCCTCAAAAGATAAAGCCAACAGCTTCTTGTATGTCCATCTAGGTTGATGGCATCTAAGCAACTTGTAGTACAACTGCCTTCTATCCCTTTTGAGCCAAGTCTTGACCTCTTGTGCATTAAACTTCAAAATCACCTTTATATCATCTTGTACCCTAAGAATAACTTCCAACCCCCAAATTTGATCTGACAAACTCATCCCTGGGTTGTCCATAACCTTGTCTTCCCAAGCATGGTACATTCTGGTGATTTCTGGAAGGTCCCAATCAATCTGATTCTTCAAATCACTCAATCTTTCCTTTGCTAGCTCATCCCCATATTCAAGTCTTTCTGGATCTTCAATAATTTGAACACTTGAATCTGAGCTATCTTCTTCTTTTTCACCACCACTCTCTTCCTCACTCTCAGAAGTGGCAACAAATGGTGATCTACCACTCCTCTTCAACTCTCTTTCCAAAAGTTGTGCAGCCAACTGTTCATCAAATGCAATTTGTGCTGCATCTTTCTTTGGAACATCTTCTTCAATCAGAATCCCCTTACCCTTGTCTTTTGGATCAATAATAGGTAAGGTAGAAGAAGAAACCTGTGTGGACACATCTTTGATGATTGTTGATGACTGGAATACATCAACACCACCTGCAACTTTGTCAGCGTTCAAGTTACCTCTATCAGCGCCACGATTACCTTTGTCAGCGCTGGATGTGTCAGCGTTCAAACCTGTATCAGCGCCCAATGTTTCTGTGAAAGATCCTTCCAAGTTTAATGGTGTTACCTTGGATGTATCAATAACAGGATGCTGCTTCAGACTTGTAAGAGCTTCAGCAATACCTAAAGATTCACTAAATTGTGAACTCTTCTCACTGGCTGTATGAATCAGCTCATCCTCTTCATCCTCCCCTTTGGAAGATTCCTCCATCCTACTCCTGCTACTTGGATTCTCCAAAACAGTTACCCGCTCCCTCAATACTTGGAGTTCACGGCCCTGGTTGTTGACAATTTGTACAAGGCTGACATTTTGCTTTTGCAAGCTAATGACAGCATTCGTCAATTCAGTCAATGTCATAGGTTCCAATCTGCCCTCAGCTAGAATGGGAATTTGACCTCCCAAAATAGAATCATAGGGCATGGATGAGGTCTTAATGATGTTGGGACTGTCTTGACCAGCTTCTAAGCCTGTGTCAATAGCCCCAGCCTCATCCATGTCACCAGCCACACTTGTGGAGGTGGTTCTCTCTGCTACAAGGCTAGGACCACTAGTGGAGAACACTCCAGTAGTCCTTTGGCGTTTATGTAACCTAGATTGTAATGGGGTGGAAGATGAGGTAGATTGTGTGGGTGTGGGTTGATTAAGAGGTGTTTGGGATTGTTCAGGGATGTCATCAGCGTTGGGTTCGGCTGTGTCAGCGCCAACATTTTGAGTGTCAGCGTTGACATGTGGTTGGTCAACGTCCATTTGGTCTGGTGAAGGTAATGGTTCATGAATAGGCTCAAGTTGAGGTGCAGGGTCTGGTTGTGGTTGAGCAGCCTGAATTACTTCAAGCATGGCTTGGGTAAGAGGTATGGATCTATTTGTGGAGCTCATTTTAGCAAAAATGGTTTTCTGTTGTTTAGGGATCTCATAAAAAGTGTCATGATCCCTAGAACAATATTCTTGTAAATCAAAGACCATTTGCAAAAATCTTGGGTAAGCCAAAGTCATTTTACTTCCCTTATTTTTACACATCCCTTCAAAAATTATTTTTGAAAAATTATACTTAAGCCCACGTGTTAGACAAACCAAAGCACTGGCAATTGACCTGTTTATTTCATTAAAAGAAGTACATTTTGGACTTAAGCATTGGAGAAGGACATGTATCAAATATTTCCAGTCAGAGGGAAATTCCTGCTTATGATATTTATTTAAAGTGACATCAGCAGGAATAGGATAACCCAATTCCCTAAGACCTTGTTCTATTGTTGCAATGGCAATGGTAGTCACACCATCAGCGTCATCAAGACGCAAAGCTTGGCGAACCAAGGCTTCAGTGACCACCCATGTTCTTCCATGAACAGTAGATGTTAATGTGGTCACTCCATTAGCTGTTGTGGAACTAGCATTATTCCAAAACTGTCTAATGTGTGCGACAGGGACTAATGGTGTATGAGAAAGTGCATACCTTAATGAGGATGCATTTAAAAATGCCACCATTTGTGAATACTGAGGGAACAAATCATTATCAGCAGTCAAGTAAGCTACCATATTATGTTGGCTCTTGAACTCCAATGTTAATTTCTTTGAGTTGAACTTGGGTGCCATGATTGAAAGCTGTTTAGGTTATGTGATGTGGGAAAAATCTAGGAGAAAAATGTTAGACAAGAAAATATGAATACCCAGAATAAAAAAAATTAGCCAAATTTATAGGAGAGATGCATGATTTTGATTGGTAAAAAATGAGGCAGTTATATTCAAAGAGCAATGATGAAAATATTGAATCAAATATAACTTATCTCATGCATTAATTAAAAGTAACAACTCCCCAAAATTACGGCCAAAGATTAGTCAAAAATAACAACTGGGTAGGGCCCACTAGGTGTCAACGGTCAAAAATAGCCCATCAGCGCCCAACGGCTATATTTTCTTGTCAGTGTTTGCGTAAAGCCTTGTCAGCGTCACAATTGGACGTAACAGCGTTTGGAGAAAAACTTGTCAGCGTCTAAAAATAAAAATAAAAATATTTAAAAAGAAAAAGACCTTAACAAAGTAATTTATCCTAAGGGAAATATCTTACAAGTTGATAATAATTACTGGGCGGCAAGCACTGTCCATTTATGCACACTTGCTTAAGCAAGATAGACACAAATGTCCTCTAGTGTCCCTTGCTAACCAAAATACTTACCAACAAAGTTATTTTATAAAATTCTTTGTAACTCCCAGGTAAACCCATAACAAAACCATTCCCAAGTCTCCCATCAGACCACAACCAATTCTAGGCCAAAAATGTCTTGGCAGCATGCATAGTTTATCAACTTTGCATGCTATAGTGCCTCATGGTTTAGTAAAACTAACCCATACTCACCTGTGGACACAATCTAGAATTGTGATGAGAGTATTGTAAGAATACCCAAGAGTCCTAAAGGTTCCTTAAACCTCCCCTCAAACTATGATACATGAGTTTCTCAAAATATATATGAACATTAAAAATTTATGTCAAGATATGAATATAAATATTCCAACCATCATCCATAAACAAAAACATGTCCAAATAGCTCTTCAAAGATCCATAAGCAACTCTGTATCCAATGGCATAAAGCTACCACTACCTACACATTTAGATTGAAAACCACAAAACTAACATTTGTTGCTGACAGCGTCCCGACAACACCTATCGGCGTTGAAGGAACTCTTGTCAGCGTTAGACAATAATATCTCTAACAACAGCAAAATAACACTTGACAGCGTTACATTTACCTTTGTCAGTGTTAGAAAAATAAAGTGGAAAAATCTAAATCATCACAAAGACCAATAACAATGCATTATCCTGTACATACTTTTACAAAAAAGTTCCAAAACACACATTAAGTGAGATTAACCATTCCAATATTTGTTACCAAATATTGAAATCTTCCAGCATCAAAAGGTTTAGTTAATAAATCAGCCACATTATCTTCTGTGGCTACCCTATCTGGTTGTATTAAACCTTTCTCAAAGCAATCTCTTATAAAATGATGTCTAATTTCTATGTGTTTGGTTTTAGAATGATGTACAGGATTTTTAATAATGCATAAAGTACTGTTATTGTCTACAAAAATCTTGGTATGCATGAAATTATACCCATAATCCAACAGCTGGTTCTGAATCCATAAAACTTGTCCACAACAAGCAGCTGCAGCAACATATTCTGCTTCAGTTGTAGAGTTCGCCACCACTGTTTGTTTCTTGCATTGCCAAGATATCAGTCTGCTCCCAAGAAATTGACATCCACCAGTTGTGGATTTCCTATCAAACTTGTCACCACCATAGTCACTGTCTGAATATGCAATAAGCTCCAATGGAGAATCTTTTGGGTACCATAAGCCAAGATCTGGATAGCATCTTAGGTACCTAAAAATTCTTTTCACAGCAAAAAGGTGACACTCTTTGGGAGTCACTTGATGGCGTGCACAAGCACACACAGCAAACATGATGTCAGGTCTTGAGGCTGTAAGATACATCAATGAACCAATCATTGATCTATAGTGCCTAACATCCACATCCTTTCCAGCTCCAATTTTTCCCCAAGGGTGTTCCCTATCCATAGGAGTGGAAGCATCCTTTTCATGTGGAGAAAAACCATATTTCTTCAAGATTTCAGCTACATACTTGTCTTGGGAGATGAAGATATCATCTTCTTTCTGCTGAACTTGCAATCCTAGAAAGAAGTTCATCTCACCCATTGCACTCATCTTGAATTTATCTGTCATGAGCTTGGAAAAGTCCTCACTCATTTTTGGATCAGTAGACCCAAAAATGATGTCATCAACATAGACCTGCACAAGCAACACATGTTTTCCTTTCTTCTTTGTAAATAGTGTTTGATCTATGGTGCCCCTCTTGAATCCATTGTCCACCAAATATGTAGACAAGGTACCATACCATGCTCTAGGGGCTTGATGATGTCCATACATAGCTTTCTTCACTCTATAAACCTTGTCTGGATTCTCAGGATCTTCAAAACCAGGAGGTTGCATTACATATACCTCCTCAAAAATTGTTCCATAGAGGAAAGCACTCTTCACATCCATTTGATAAACAGTGAAGTTCATGCAAGAGGCATAAGCTAGGAAAATTCTGATAGCTTCAATTCTTGCAACTGGAGAAAAAACTTCTTCATAATCGATGCCTTCCTTTTGTGTATATCCCTGAGCTACCAAACGTGCCTTGTTTCTGACCACAATACCCCTTTCATCTTTCTTGTTCCTTAGAACCCATCTTGTCCCAATTGGTCTCACATATCTAGGACAATCAACCAGCTCCCAAACATCCTGTATAGCAAATTGGTGAAGCTCATCGTGCATTGCTTCCACCCAACTAGGTTCTTTGAGAGCATCAAAAATCTTCTTGGGGTCTGCTTGTGACAGAAAACATGCAAACAAACATGCTTGTACAAGAGGGGTATCAACCTTCTTGTGTATATTGGCAATAAATCCACCAAGATTTTGATGGGATCTTCTTGTCTGAACTGGAGCCATAACATCACCAATGATCTGAGATGAGGGGTGATCCTTTGCTGTGGAAGTGAGAACTCCTCCTTCAAAAAGTCTGGTGTCCTCAACTTCACGCTCCATATTGCCAATATCTTCTTCATCAGACTCTCTTTGATCAACAGAAATTTCTTCATGGCCATTGGAAGGTCCACCTTGTTCAAAATGTGAAGAGAAAAGATGTGCAAAGGTGTTGTCAAAGTCTGATCCTTGTTTGTCAGCGCTTGGGCTAACAACGCTTGAACTGTTGGTGTCAGCGTCGGATCCATCAGCATCTGAATTGCTCTTGTCAGCGCTTGATTTCCCTTTGTCAGCGCCTGAAGAACCATGCATGTTTGTATTTGGTGGTATTTGGAAACCACCATTATCTCTTCTAGCAGCAGCAGCAGCAGCATAATACTCATCTGTCCATATAGGAAGTGTAACATATTCTTGTGTGGGAGATGACTCAACTGCTGGTGGTCCATCCTCCTTAGCAACCTGTATACCTGAAACATTACCAATTCTCTTTTCCAAAACACTTGAAGTTACCTTCACAATGTCTGGATCAGTAACAGGCATATAATCTAAAGCTCTAGATAAAGGTTCTAAGTCAAACAACCAATTTGGACCACTTTCAGGATCACTAGGTTTACTCTCTAAAAACCTAACATGTACTTTTTCAAGTATACGTTTTTCCTTTTTAATGTAAACCCTATATCCTTTGCTCTGCACTGAATAACCCATGAAGTAGCCTTCATCACCTTTTGAATCAAATTTACCTATGGCCTCACTAGTTTCTAAAACAACTACATGACATCCAAAGGGCTTGAGAAAGCCAATATTTGGCTTCCTTCCCCAAAGTAACTCATAAGGTGTCTTATTATGTATTTTGTTGACCAATGCCCTATTTTGAACATAACAAGCTGTGTTAACAGCTTCAGCCCAAAAGGCTATAGGAAAGTGGGCATCAGCCAACATGGTTCTGGCTGCTTCAATAAGGGTTCTATTCTTCCTTTCAGCAACCCCATTTTGCTGTGGGGTTCTAGCTATGCTAAACTGCCTAGTAATCCCTTTCTTGGCACAAAAATCATCTAACAACTGATTTCTAAACTCACCCCCATTGTCACTTCTAATAATTTTGACCTCATTACCATTCTTCTTCTCTATCTGGGTAATGAAATTAATCAGACTTTGGGCAGTTTCACTTTTCTTAGCTAAAAAGAAAGTCCATGTAAACCTGGAAAAATCATCAGTGATAACAAAACAATATGATTTACCCTTCAAACTTTCTATATTAGTGGGACCAAAGAGGTCCATATGCAATAAGTGAAGTGGTTTAGAACTGGAGTGCACCTGTTTAGATTTGAATGAGACCTTGTGCTGCTTGCCCTTAAGACATGCGACACAAGAGTGGTCATTGTGGAAAGCCTTTTTAGGCAAACCATCAACTAAACCAAGCCTCACAAGTCTATTGATATTTTTAAAGTTTATGTGCCCTAATCTCCTGTGCCAAAGATTACTTTCATCTATTGAGGCTTTAGCATAAAGACATGACATCATTTTATTATTTTATCTTAATTCCATTAAGATTCACATTATATATGTCTTTATGCCTTGGTGTTCTAAATTCTATGTATTTCTCCTCAGGGAGCTTGTAATCTTTGCTTAACACCAAGCACTCAGTATCAGTGAAAAGAACCTTATTTTTGTTATCACACACTTGTGATACACTAAACAAATTGTAATCCAGTTCTTTTACCAGGAAGACATTCTCAAACCGTAGATTGTTGGTGACAAGGGTTACTTTTCCAGTGATGGTGCCATAGCCCCCTCCAAAGTATACCTTATCACCATCTTGAATAGGAGTGAAGTTAGTCAGATAGTCTTCCTTTCCTGTCATGTGCCTTGAGCATCCACTATCCCAATATCCATAATCATTGATCTTCTTCTGAATGCCCTGCACATAAAGAAAACACATTAGTTTTCTTTGGGAACCCAAGCCTTGGAAGACTTGGATTCTGGTTGTTCAACAAGAACAGACCTGGTTCTCATAACAACCCCATTTTCATCCCTTTTTGAATGAAATTCCCAGTTAACCCCAATTGGTGTTGACATGGCTTTTGAAATATAATGAAACCTGTTGCATGTCATAGAAACACCAGTAGAATTAGAGTTTTGGTCTTGTTTTGGTCTCCATGTTAAGCTAGTAGAAGCTTTAGACCTATTTCCCTGTGGTTGCAAATACCTAGGTTTGGCAGTGTATCTGTCAGCGCTGACATTGCTCTCGTCAGCGCCTCGGTTGCCTTTATCAGCGTTTAACCTAGGGTTTGCTACAGGAACTCATTGCCTATTGGACCAAGTGTTTGACTTTTGAAAAGGTCTTAGGCCTTGTGTGTTAGACCCTCTAGAAAAGAATGGGGCTGGTCTAACAACTTGTGAACTTTTGTTCACAAAGGTATTGGGTCTGACAGTGTTTGACCTATGTTGACTTTTGTCAGCGCTGAAATGGTTCCTATCAGCGTTGACATTGGAAGCGTTGACACATTTGTATGCCAAATGTGAGAAGCTACCACATGTGTAACAAGCTTTTCTAGACATAGTCTTGGGTCTAGAAGCAAAGAAGCCTGTTCCATGGTTACTAACCTGGCTTTTTGGTGACCTAGTATTCCTATACATCTCTGCATACTTAACACTAGGTTTTCTAACATTTTGTGGGCCAAGGTCAACAGCTTTGCCAGTGGTTGGGTGTGTGATTTTAATAGGTGTAGGATCATTGGACTCCACAATATTATGGCTAGTGTTTGGTGTGGGCTCATTTGGACTTTCACACAACAACCCTCCCTTAACAAACAAAGTGTGGTTAGCTTTCTTCCACTCATCTAGGTCAGTCAGTTTTTGCTTGTATTCTTCAACTGGGGAAGTCACTCTAGGTGGAGGAATGAATTCCTTCTCTTGAAGTTCTGGCAAGCCAGTCCAAGATAAGTCCTTTGATTGGACACCATAGAAATCCCCAGCTGGTGGTGGAACACCAGTATAATCTTTCATCCCAATCCCACTCATGTCCTTAGAGTCTCTTTGTTTACTAACACACTCTCCTAGGGATTGTGTGGCCTTATCAAATCTCTGGATTTTAAGACTCACATTATCTTTATTTTTGTTAGCCTCCTCTAACTGAGCTATCAAATCAAGATTAACCCTGTTTACTATATCTTGAATATCTTTACTTTGATGTAACTCATGTTTTAAGATATTTATTTGATCCTTTAAATCAAACTCCATTTTCTTATACTCAGCTACTGTCTTTTCTGTTTGGGTAAGAGCAATTTGATAATTAGATACTTTGCATCTTTCAGTACTTGCCTCATCTAATAATTTTACTATCTCTTGATTTAGTTTTTCAGTATTTAAACGACAACCCTTAGAACAGAAAGCATCATCATATACCTCATTATCTGATGAAGAGGAGGAGTGTGCCATGAGAGCATATTCAACATGCTCTTCTTTAACTTCAGCAACCAAAGCTCTGTCCTCTTCCTCATCCTTAGCCATAAAGTTCCAGCTCCAGTCCCATCCTCCAACACCATCAATTTGTTGAACAGCAACCATGGCCTTGGGATCTTGGCTCTTAACCATTTGGCTTGAAGGCTTACCAGCATCAGATCTCCTTGGAGATCTACATTCCCTCATAAAGTGCCCCATCCGATGACAATTGTAGCACTCAACCTTTGATTTGTCAAAACCAGCAACATCCTTAGCATTAAAGGTCATCTTCTTCTTGAACCTTTTATTAAACCTGTTTGCTCTTAAACTTACAAGAGCCATAGTCCACTTGATGTCCATCTCTTCCAATTTCTCATCACTTATCTGCTCAAGATCTTCATATGTAATCCTTGAATCACTGGGCAAAGAAGCAATGAATGCACACACAGTATCTAGATCTAAACCAGCAGGTTTAATTCTATCAGCGCCAAAGTTGTGTGTGTCAGCGCTTGAGTATAAAGCGTTGACAGGATATGATCCAGCGCTGACAGACTGAGATCCAGCGTTGACACATTGAGATCCAGTGGCTGGATGTCCATAGAAGTTCATGGAATCAAATTGGCCTTCACTTTGTGAGAAGAAAGCCATGTTACTACTGGAAGATTTATTATCACTATCCAAAAGCCATTCATTCTCCAACAGTCTTAGTTTGTTGAAGATGTCATCAAACCTGGAGGTCTTGTGGGTGTTATTGACAAGAATGGATCTTGTCTCAATCTTCCATACATCACCAAGGCTTTTGAGAAAAGTAGCATTCAAGTCAGGGTCATCAATCTGTGTTCCCATGAAGGAAAGTTGACTTGTGATGTCAAGCAATCTACTTCTCACACTGCTGAGATTCTCATTTGGTTGAGCCTTAAAGACAGCATACTCATGCATGAGTTGCTTCTTCTTTTCATCTTTTGTGTCAGCATTGCCACCATGTGCTACTTCAAGAGCTTCCCAAAGCTCTTTTGCAGACTCAAAGCGTTTGTACTTGTGCTGATTCTCATGACCTAGGGCGTGTTTCATGATGTTCAAGATTTTCATGTCCACCCTTTTCTTGGCTATATCTTCAACAGATACAGCTCTTCCATCTTCAGGCTTTTCCTTCTTATCAGCTTCAGGACAATTAGAAAGAGCTACCCTTGCGGCAATAGCAGCAGCAATCTTTTGAGCTTTGTTGAATGTGTTTCCATATTCAACAATCTCCCAAAGAGTGTAGTCATGGATGGCTATATATTGCTCAAAGTTAGACTTCCAAAGCTCAAAGTTCCTGGCATCAAACATGGGAATTTTGATACTAGGGTTTGTGGAGTTGTTTTGTAGCAAAGCAGAAGGCTGATTTGTGCCAGACATGATGTTTTTAGGGTTTTGAGAGATTTAGGGTTTTTAGGGTTTGGTGTTTTAGGGTTCTTGCGTTACTTAAAGATCAAAAGTTTCTCAACAAGCTCTGATACCACTTGTTGATCCCAAACTTAGATCGATTAAGCTTTGTGTATACGAGATTAGATCAAGTAATACACGTAGAGAAACCTTTGCTTATGAATAAAGTAACTAAGTGTTATGCGGAATTAACACTTAATCTAAAACACAAAGATGTTAAACAAACTTTCACTTGTATTAGAATGATCGTACTTGATTACAATGAAAGATGTTTAACTTGCGAATACTTATGAAAACTGATAATAACTTTAACCTAAAAGATCTTCTTTTATAGAACAAGAAGTCTTGTACAATAAGCTACGAATCAACTATTCTAGGTAAAGATAATAATAGAAAATACAATGTCGAGCTTATCTTTACCATACACAAATAAAGAAACAAATAAACAAAAAGATTCGTATGAAGATATATTCCATCAGTGTTAATCTTCAAGGCTATCAGCGTTGACTTCTTCAATGTCAACGCTTGGCTGTCAGCGTCCAATGTCTTCCTATCAGCGCTTGAAGTCTTCTTATCAGCGTCTAGTGAACTGACCCATATTTTATTCCCAACATCTAATAATTCGGTACTTCATTCCAGAACCAAACATATTGACATCAGGTATCACTTTATCAGAGACCATATTTTAAAAGGTGATATTGAGCTTCAATTTATACCCACAAAATACCAGCTCGCTGATATTTTCACCAAACCTCTGGATGAGCCATGTTTTAATAGGTTGGTCGCTGAGCTGGGTATGCTCAATATTTGGAAATAAGTCTGATAAGTTATCCTTGTCTCTTGGCATTTAATGGAACTGAATGTAACTAGGTAGTTGTATTCCAATGGGATTTAATATATTCTCATATTTAATTCAAATAATTTCCTTTAAATGTCAACAACTTTCCCATTTTCCAAGAGGACAAAGATCACATGAAGGGTCAAAGGGTCCCACGTTTTTCTCAAAAGGTAACTTTGACATTAAATGCATGAATTGGAAAATAGGAACACTTTTCATTACCCTTTGACTCACTTAATTTTTCTTTTTATCACTATCATTTTCCACAGACACACATCTTTCATCTCTCTCAAACCTTCTAAACCTTCACTCATTCATCAATGGCGTCTTCATCAGAAAACCAATCATTCACTATCTTACCTGCATCCAACGTCGATTTTGGTATTAATGATGGGAGGATTGCTCTCAACAACTGCATTTCTCTTCTTGAACACAATAACCCTCGTCACACACCATTGCTGAGTTTCCTGAAGAAATCCACTATTGTTGAGGCTATAACTAGGACTCCTTCATTTTGCTACTCACAATACCGAAGGGAGTTTTGGTTTTTAGCCGAAGTAGACCAAACTTCCTCTAGCATCACCTTTAACCTTTCCACCCATCCACAACCTCTCACTTTTGATTTCAATGACTTCGCCAGAGTTATTGGATTGGCTGTCAATGATGACATGAGCTCTGTGCCTAACAATGGTACTGTGAAGAGAGCTCTTGCAACCCTTAGACCTCATGATGACGACAACAAGCCTTTCACATCCGTTGCCTTCCAAAACAAATCCCTGATCAAGGTTAATTACTTCTCACCCACTTGGATAACCGTGATGCTGTATATTGTAAAATGCTTGGGAGGGAAGCAGGGATCCCATGACCAACTAAATGGATCACAGCTGACGATTTACTAAAGTCTTATATGGGGCTTAGATAGAAGGATTGCTCACATACTTTATACGGATCTCATTTCCAAGCTGGAGAACAAAGGGAAGAAGCACCGTCTGCCCACCATCTGTTACACCAAATATATCTCTCTCATTATTGAGGATATCCTAGGAGAGCATTATGACAATGAGGAACTTCACTCCTTCTATCCTTTCCACATCACCATACTAGAAACCCCTTTAGAGGATGAGGTACCTATCACCAGGCATATGATGAACATTGTTGGCCTGCTAACCACCGAGGAGTCCTTGATCCCTCAAATGAGGTGAATGCTGAAGGATCCACTGACAAGTCTCTGTCTAAGACCTCTATGCAGTCCTCCTCTCAGCCCAATGGTCTTAAGGAAAAGAAGAAGAACAGGAAAGACATCCCACTTTCCTTTGAAGCCCCTTCCGTTAATCCTCTTAAGAAGAAGAAGATCAAGAAGGTCCCATCCCCTACTTTAGGGGATGGGGAAAGAGTGCCCGCTACTGACAAACAACCAACGTCTAGTGTCTTTAAGTCAGCTGAGACGACTAAGAACCCACTCAACACTGATATCACTCAAGTATTGGTTTGCCCTTATTTTTTTTCTTTTGGAGGTTCACAAGCAATCACTCTAAAAAATCTGTAGGAGAGAGTGATGAATTTTAGGGTTTGCCTCAACCCTTAGAGTGTCTGTGTCAGCACCTAGATCTTATAGATCCTTCACCCTCTGGGCTGTACTCTGGCAAATAACAACCAGAGTACTTATAAGTCCCGACCTAGAGTCTCTGAAAGTCAATCAGTCTCTGGTTCCCCTCATGATTAAAAGAGTCCCAAAGAATTTATTCTTTTGAGGAGGCTGAATAATCACCTTCAGCCTTCCTAGGGGCAGCGACAAATGCGATCCTTACCTTCAACTGTCTCACACTTAAAAGAGTCCCAAGGAGCAATCCTTCAGGGGGAGCTGGATAATCACACCCAGCTATACTAAGGGCATAGAAAGGCGATCATTCCCACATCATGTCTCACTTAAAAGAGTCCCAAGGAGCAATCCTTCAGAGAGAGTTGGATAATCACACCCAGCTATCCTAGGGGTAGCGAACAACGATCATTCACCAATTAATGTTTCACAATTAAAAGAGTCACGATGAGTAATCCTTAAGGGGGAGCTGGATAATCACACCCAACTATCCTAGGGGCAACGAATGGCAACCCTTCACCATATTTTATTCACAATAAAAGAGTCCAAAGGATAAATCCTTAGGGGGCTGGATAATCATACCAAGCTTTCCTAGGGGCAGCAAATGGTGATCTTTCCCTTCATTATAAACTCACCATATGTGTACTAACAAAATTCATACAGGGATTGGATCTTTATGAAGAACAGCATAATGATGATCCCTTTACATACGCTGGTGATGACGACGTTGATACATCCACCATTGATCTCTCTGCCTTATCAGACATTGATTCTATGCAAGATGATGAAGTCTGTATCATAGAAGATGACAACACCATATCGGGATTTAAAGACATGGATGCTAATGATGATCAAGTGTAATCTACTAAGCACAAGGCCATTCCTTTCCCAGCCATGATAAGTATACAAGAACTTGCTACAAAGCAGTTATGGGAACATAGGCCAATTCCCCCAACCCCAGTTCCATTCCCTACAATTCTAAACATTATGGAGCTGGGGGAAGGAAACACTAGGAGCATATGTAACAACTAAAGCCCATCCCTATTCCAAGGATGAAAAATGTGCAAGCACTCGGAGCTGAAGAACTTTGGGTGAAAAGAGGAGACATCAGCATCACCAAGCCCATTATCACCAATGATGTCATCCTCTCTAAGCTCTAAAGTCTCACAAACGCTGCAGAGGAGCTTACAACCAACATAGAGACTTCCATGACTTCATCCATGAAATCCACTCTTAGATCCTTGCTTCCTCAGCTGTTGGGGAATGCTCTACAATCACATCTTCCCTCTATGGTCAACTTGAGTCTCCAACAGTAGATGCCCTCGGTACTTAAAAAGGTTGTATTGGCAAATGTTGTTGAAATAGCCAAAGCCTCTTAACCCTCACGAAAACTCCTCCAAGAACTTCTACAAGAAGAATTGAAGGAACTATGCCTCTTCGTTCATCAAGAATTTGTGAAATTCAACAACGCTGGTTCAGGCGCAACTACCACTGGCGTTGTGCCTGAGGGGGAGAATTATGCTACTTCTTCCTCCAATGATGATGAACCAGACGTTGGGTCCAAGGGGGAGCAGCAAGTCAAGGAACCACAACCCAACACTCAACCAAATATCACCTTCATTCCCACACCAACTCCGCTGAGATCCTTCAAAACTACCACAGAAGTCACAAGGGATAAAGGCAAAGGCATTTCCACTAATGAACATGAAATAACGTTGCATTTTGCCTACAAGAGGAAGGAGGATCCACTGACAAGGTCTCTGACCTTAACAATTTTAGTAGCGCTGACGAGCCGCCAATGACTCCAGAGCAAGCCAAAGCTCAAATGATTTAACAAAAAAGGCTTGCTGACATTAAAGCTGGTGAGCTCAAAAGCAAGGAAGCTCTGAACAAAATACTCTCACCAACTACTAAAGAGGCTCAAATGAAAAGGCTCAAAGAGTTAAAAATTGTTGTCCCATATATTATGATGATTAAATAAGAAATAAAGGTAGAAGATAGATTAACTCTACAGAGAGAAAGTGGAGAGAGAAAAGAGAGAGTGTAACACTCTCAATTTTCGTATCGGTACAGCGGAAGGGTCTTTTAGAGTGTTTCGGGATAGCACAATAACTCCAATCATAGACAATACATAAAAATGGTTGTACAAGGTTCAACATACATTCATTCGATAAAAAGTTTTAAAGTGTACAACAGGTCCCAAATTATACAGGTCATTAAGTTTATAAAACATAGATCGAATGAACATTTTTAATATTATGTGGGCCATCAGAGTCGATCTCCATCCGGATTACCTTCAAGCACCTGAGATAAAAACATGCAAAAATCATATCAGCGAATGCCGAGTGAATTCATAGAGTTTAATAAAAACCGTTATATAAAACAATCGTTAAAATCAGAACACAAGTATAATATCGGAAGTAAGTCCTCGTATTGCTAGTCAGGCAATATATAAATCAAGCATACATCTTAAACCGTCCATGAGACCGAAGCCTCAATATTACCATTATAGGTAATATATTCATCGTTATTAGCGTCGTTATTGGATTACATTATGGATTATTATTAGCCGAATGACATTGTTACCTTACTGTGAAAACAACGGGCCGCGAACCCGACAAACAATTTGCCCATCTAAGTTAGCGTGTCGTCACAAAAATCACGCTATGAAATCTTCTCATACATTAATTCGCTTACCAATCAATGTGGTACGACGGGGATCAACCGTCTAGGCGCGAACTGGGGTGATCGTCCCCAAATAGTACTATCAAATGCATAAGCGTCTACCAAATCCCGGTAGTTCACAATTCATGCTAATGGGACTTTAAGTGACATAACCTAACTACTAATAATCTTTTTTGTATCGTTTATAGGGTCATAGCATCATTCGGGTCCATATCATTAAGCATACCATCGGGACTACTTGTGTTCTATTTTTAAAAAAATCTAGCATGTTATCTCCCTCGCGGGTTTACAAATCATTTTATAAAACATTTAAAAGAGTGCGAGGCTATGAACTCACGTTGATAATGAAAGGCGGATTATCGGCTACGGGCGTGCTTCGGTCACGGAAACCTATATAAATAATAATCGGTCTTAGACTTTTGTCCAATGACTTTTATCAAAATAACAATATACATATGATGATTTTTGTGCATATGATGATGATCAAGTGGGTTTATATATCCTTGTTTACTCATATTAGTGTTTACGTATTGGTAACTTTTTACTAGTTTACTAGTTTTACCTTATTTACATATTTTAAGTCCAATAAGCTTAGTATAAGTTCTTTAACTTGTTTTAATCCATTTTATACTTATGTTATCAGTATTCACATTTTACATGTTGGGCCCAAATGGGTTAAGCCCAATAAGTACTTTTTATAAGTGTTTAACTTATTTAGTCCAATTATTAGTCCAATATGCTTACTTAGCTCGTTAATGTCCGTATGTCCTATAGTTCCGGTTTTATCGGTTTTTACTTGTATTAGATACTTATATATCAGTATACGAGTTTTAAAAACTTTACATTAGACGGGTTTGATCGTCTAAGTTTTAATTGGCGAAAAACGTTAATTTTACGGTAATAGCCGAAAAAGTCGTAAAAATCAAGTTTATAGTTTTTATAACTTATAAATATTATTCCACTACCATTTTTATAGTTTATCCATTTATTAAACCTTATACATATTTATATAAATGAAATTCATAAGTTAGTGGGTTTTAATTTTACATTTTATACAATATAATTTTGAGTGCTTATATAATAGTAATAAACATTAATTCTTCAAAATCTGATTTTTATTTTCATCTTTACCATTTTTATTATATCTAGAGTTCTAAAATGAATTAGAAGCTCATTTTTGGGTGGCATGAACTTCATATTATGTGCTACAATTAACTTAGTTATAGCTACTGCTCATTTTAAGTGTATCTATGCTTAACAGTCCCTACAAAACAGCTTATTCAGATTAGCACACTCATCTTGTTTTGATCATATCTCACTCATTTTAATGATTCCATTGCATGAACAACTCTCACATGTGTATAACATATTTTACTTACTGTAAATGGATTCTACCATGAAAGTGTATCAGTTCAAGTTTTAGTTACATACTGTTTTTATACAGCCAACAAATTAATCATGATTTTAGCCTTGTTTCTTATGGTCATTAATCTTTTTAAGCATATTTATCAACACTTGATCCCCACAAAACATTTTTATCATCATATATTCATCATATACATATACAAAAAGAAAGAAAATACATTTGATCTTTACAAAAATAACAAGAGAAAATGGAGAGGATGATCTTCTTTACCAACCAAGAGTATATCTTGTTTTTGAAAGATAAGAACTTGATGAACACCAAATGTAACTCCAAGATCATCAAACACAAAGAATATAAGTTGAGAAATCAGCCCTAGGACACAAGAAAATCACCTCCTTTGTTGTTAAAATGGCCACCAAGTGATCAAGGCTTCAAGGTAACTCCATGATAGAGCTAGATAACAAGTATTTTGTGGCTAGAAAAGATCAAAAAGGGGTGTTTGTGCTTAAAGTGGGACGGCAATGGTGGTGTGGTTGAGAGAGTTTTTGGTTGAATTTGCATGTGTGAATGGTAGTTTGTGTTTAGGTTGATGGTTTTAGCTAGAAACTAGCTTAAGTTGTAAGCTTAACTTACACTTATAAGTTACAAGTTAACATGATGCCACATCTTTGATGTGGTGTCATGTTGGGCCGTCCCATACTATAGTGGGGTGGGATAATGTATTTTGTCCCACCTCACTAATTTACGGGTATTCCTCGATTCTAGTTTCCTCGATTTGCGTGCCCTCGGGTCGTTTCACGAAAAAAGTTTTTATAAATTATGAATCAACGGCACAAAACGAATCCAATAAAAATTGTCTCATCAAAAACGGAGTTCAAAAACGTAAATACGTAATCCTAAGGTTTCCGGTTTAATCGTAAAGGACGCTAAATTATGCACGTAAGCCCAAATTTAAATCCGTAAATTGTGAGTTCATCAACCAACACAAAAATAAGTTTCAAAATATTATACGAGAAAATAATTCACTACCTGAAAATGTTAGATTGTCACAGAGAGAATGGTTGGAACTTTTGGAGGATTATATTAGAGAGTGAATAATGAAAATGACCAACACCTAACATGCTAGGAAGGATATATATAGTCCACCCAAATGCGGGCTTGTTTATGGACTATATTCTAATGGGACGGGCTTTCCTTTTGGGCTTTAGTTACTTATGAATGAACTTTAGCCTAAAGTTAAGCCCGTAAAGTACGACTAATATACTACCTATTACAACGTTCTAAAATACGATACATAATAAACATATGACCGAGCATTCTTGTTTGACTCAATATTTTGAGGCTAACAATCTCCCCCAATGAAAGGTCATTACCCTTTATGAGAGGTCATTACCCTTTTTCATTTGGAGATTTGTAGAGATTACTGATCTCGCCATAAATGAGTCTTGAACGTGTAATAGTAGTCTTTTTCTTCATGCTGTGATCTTTGAGCCTTTGTCATTGTCTTTCGAATTTGTCTTTTATCTTGAGATCTTAAAATCATTCTTGACTTGTCTTTGCCCTCTTGCGATCTTGTGTCTTCATCCACATGATCATACTTTGCACTATCTTGAACACTTGCTAACAATCTCCTTTGAATAGAGGTCATTCCTCTACATTAATTGTTAACGAAGATTTTGATCATCAGAGTTGCGGAAGTCTTTAGCCTTCTTGATTGTTGATTGTATTTGGTCATGAGTATGTGCTTTTGAATCTTTGACTTTTCTAAGTACACCGTAACGCCACCTTCTCGAGACAAAGCATAGACACGGACTGAATGGCTTTGACATTCATCCTAAATCGGTAGAGTTTTACCTCCGGTCGGTGAAGACCGTTACACGATATTAAATATCGTACCTGTGATTAGGTAGATTCAATTAAGAACCTCCTTGATAGGGTTTCACGACAGTACTAGCCGTTCTCTTTGCTCGACCGTCTCAGAGCAAGACTGCGAACATAAAGAGTGAATCAATTGGATTAATATCCTCTTGATTAAGTCGTCAATCCAAATTCCTGGAACAAGTTTGATTCATAAAGAATCTGTAACACTCCCAAATTCAAGATGGGCGGCGTAAGGGTCATTGGGAGTATTACTTCATAATCACAAGCACATGTACAAAGAGAACGACTCAAAAAGAGACGTTTGAAAAAGTTCAATCCATTCGATAATCTATATTCAGAGTTTACAGGCAGGTCCCAACTATAATATAATAATAAACAGTTTCAAAATGTTTATCGAATGGTAATCACTATTTTATTGCCTTTAAAATATCCAGTGTGACTCCATGCTCCAGCTGCTTTTAAATATGAGTACCTGAGAAATACATGCTAAAACGTCAACACAACGGTTGAGTGAATTCATTTGCAAGTAAAAGCAGTGGACCACAAGATTTCAAGTATTCAGTACACAAAAGTCAGACAACATCAATTATCGCACTAAGATCATGAAACCGATACGTTAACAAAGTCCAGATAAGTTTGCCCTTAGTAGGTAATTTGTCATATTACCTAGAGTTCTCAAATACAGCGTGTCCGTTTGACCAGTTCGGTCGGTCAAGTAAGCGCGACTTACCCGGACAGGGATGTCAATCCCAAATAGATCTATTCACAGCATTCGTGTTTACTCGACCAGTACAGTCGGTCCAAGTAATTAACGATTCATGACTAAAAGGGACTTGTTGTTGGCAATAGTGTTCCTTAGTGTAAATGATAATGACATGATAAGCATACAGTTCAAGCACTTGCGTCCATTCGTATAAAGTAGCATGTATCCCCCTCGGGGGTTTAATAAAACAATAAATTAGTAAAAGAGAGGCTATGAACTCACCTGATATAGTTATTACACGTTTATCGAGGACGAAACGCCCAATTGTCACACACGACTTCACAAGATAAAAATCACTCGTTGATCGAGAACGAGCACCTAAATTTGACATTTGACCAAACGAGACAAATGATTTTGACGAAATCATCACAACAACAAACCAATCTCAAGCTACTTTGCTCAAACCCATAATTTAACCAACCCAATGATCTTTACACAAGATCTTACCACATGTATCTGACTCCTAAAATCAGCTCTAAATAACCCAAGTCATCTTTTCAAAAACTTTGATTTATGATAAATAATTAAGATAATCACTAGCAACAAAAGTTCTTTCCATAATAGATTAAAATAACATAGGAACTTATGATGGTGATGGTAATATTGCAGAGGTACTATACGAAAAAAAGGAGTAAATATGAGATATATGATTTTGAATTAGCTACTAATGTTGATAGACATTTAAGTACGAGAATATACATGCAAAATAATTAGTAGACACGTGTTAATTTTGGTGTAAAATGAAGACACGCCACATTAGTCGGTGGTGTTGTTGTATAAATTTATATATATACACAATCTAGTATTAGTTTATAATTAGATAAAAGCGGGTATTATCGACACCCAATATTTTAAAAGTCAGGCGATTTAAAAGATAAACGCTAAACACGAAAAATAAACGCTCAGTATAAAATAAAAACGTTGACATTCGGAGGACATCTAAATTTTGATATATAAATGAGGGTTTATTATTTAATAAACGTTAACGCGTTATATAAACGAAGGATGCTTAAAGTTTTTACGTAAATTACGAAGAATACTCGTAAAACGAGAAATAAAAATAAGGATAATAGGAAATATTTTTATGTCATAACCAGAATATTTACGGTCGATGACGGGCATATACTCTGCCGATAAATAATAAATGACAATATTTGATACGATAAGCCATAACCTTGTCGATTAATCGAGAATTCAATATTTCTTTTTTTATATAAAAACAAACATGATAAATAAAAGTCGGGTTATAAATATTGATCCGCAAATTAAGAATTACTACAGTCTAACCACCTTAAAAGAACTCTGTCCCAGAGTTCAGTTGGTTTACATGTTCACGATATGTTTGAGAAAAGGTGAGAGTACTTTTACGTTTACAAAAGTCGATACACGCTCGGGATAATCCATATAATTGTATCCAAAATATTAAAAGATTAAATAGTCATTCGTATAAGATAATATCGATACGAACTAGAATAGCGATACATAACGGACGAATAGTACAATCGAATTACGAGCCGAAATGAAACAGTTTGAGCGAAATCCACATGCTTAAGCCCACTCATTTACAAATCATTAATTACATGGGAGGACATCTAAATTTTGATATATAAATGAGGGTTTATTATTTAAAAAACGTTAACGCATTATATAAACGAAGGATGCTTAAAGGTTTAATGTAAATTACGAAGAATACTCGTAACGAGAAATAAAAATAAGGATAATAGGAAATATTTTTATGTCATAACCAGAATATTTAAGGTCGATGACGGGCATATACTCTGCCGATGAATAATAAATGACAATATTTGATACGATAAGCCATAACCTTGTCGATTAATCGAGAATTCAATATTTCCTTTTTTATATAAAAACAAACATGATAAATAAAATTCGGGTTATAAATATTGATCCGCAAATTAAGAATTACTACAAAATCTTACCATTGTTGCTTTCTAGTTGACACAAGCTTGATTCATAGAATCTCGCAAGTCACCTACCGTAGCGCTGTTTGAGGTTGACGCTAGAAGGATCTCCATTCGTCACTGTGAATATTAATGAACATCACTCTGAATGTTCTGGCAAGACCATAAAGATATTGCGTAGAAACCTGAAACGAGTTTGAATCAATTCAGAATCAAACCACTGTTGCTTTTTAGTTTTACACATGTTCAATTCATAAAGAATCTTACATATGACCTACCGCAGTGCTGTTTGATGTTAACACTGGAAGGATTTCCACTCATCATTGTGAATACTAAGTAGTATCACTCTGAGTGTTCTAGCAATATCACAAGGATATAGAGTAGGACTCTCTTTATCGTCATTCCTTGTGTCCTAATGAGATTTGATTGATCTCTAGGCTCTAGACTCGATTTGTGCACTTTTAGTGGTCAGAGGCTGGAGTAGATGCCACCTATTCAATATCAACTATCTCGGAATGAGAAAGCTAATTGAAGTCATGTTGTTCTCCGTGACAATAAAACAAACTTCTTTTGAGAGAAGCCTGAGTCAGCTGGGAAAGGGTTGTGCATTACATCACTGGGTCCATGATGAGTTTGTCTTCATGATGAGTTGACCCGGTTTCTGCCTAAGTTGTATGGAGGGCTTCTTTGTTTACACCTTTTATCCTTACATTTATTTTTCATTCTTCAACCCCTTCAATGTTTACCAAGACATCATTACAATCACCTTGTTGTGATTGTTCAAGTGCTAACTTCAGTACTTAGTCTGCATTCAGCTACATTCACATTCTACTCCATCTTTCCTAAGAACTTCTAATAATCTAATGGATTATCACTAGGAAGATCCCTCCGGTTCTGGTTGGATCATAGGACTTAAACCTAACCACCCTTTTGACACCAATAACATCGTGAATTAAAGATGTTGTGGGTATTTGATCGTAACCATAAAAACCACTTTAAATTCTAACAGAGTGTTTGAAAACATTTAACACCTTGCTAGTTTTGTCGGTTCTAAAATGCTCCCCCTTCACATGTGCATCGATAATCGAAAGTGTTTTGCACATGTAGGTAAGAGTTAAACTGCTTGAGTCTTATATAAGATCACATTTTAATCATATTTTCTCCCCTATCTATAATTTATAAAATCTTTTGATATTAGAGATACCAAATTTGATTAAAATATATTTTGAAAAATAGTATTGAAAATCTCCGGGAAAAAGATGTATCTTTGCATTAAGTTGAAATGCTCCCACTCAAAAATTGATCCAATTGAATTGTCATGGTGAGGATATAAACCACATTTCGCTTTTTGAGGATGGGAGTTGTTGAACATACAATTTTTGAAAGATTTTGATTAATCATTGAAAAATTCTTGAAAAAATGTGTTCAACGCTTTTTGAAAAACTCTATTTCATTTTGGCGAAGAGGTTTTTATAAAGCATAAACTTGAGTTCATAGACTTTGAATGTCTTGACGAATCCACTCATGTGTAAGAAGATTTATCTTCTTTTGCTGAGGGTAAGAGCACGAAAACGTACACTCCCCCGTGATACAAGATATTTTGTATGTAAAAAATTATCGTCACAGTCTCTTCGAATTGAAAAATGGATTAACTATGCGACTCAGCTGTCTTTGGTGGAACAAATAGTTGTGTCGTTGTAGTAAAATTAAAGGTGCAAAACTTTAAGGTAAATCTAACTCTAATTTAAAATAAATGACGGGAAATTAAAAGGGCAAAGCAATAAAAATAACACTTAAGAAAAATAGCGGGAAAATTAAATGCTTGAAAATAAAAAGGAAGTAAACAGAACCTGAGCCGAGATCCAAAATACTGTCACTATTCAGAATCCAAACTAACTCTTATCCTGAATAACGAACATGCCGCTTATCCGGAATAAACTATCACTCTTATCCGGAATAATCAACTTTGTTCCTTATCCGAAATGATGTCCTGCCTCTTATCCGGAATCTGGACCTTCTGATACTTATCTGGAATAAACAAACAAGCTTATCCGGAATCACCTTCCAAAGCCTATCCGGAATAAATCTTGAACTCTTATCCGGAATAACTTAGATCTTCTTATCCGGAATATTGTCACCTTATCCGGAATAAGTCGAACTCCACTATTCGGAATAATCCTTGGAAACTTATCCGGAATACTTTGTCAAGCTGCTTATCCGGAATAACTATCTCGTCTTTATCTGGAATAACCCGAAGCTTCCTTATCCGGAATAAATACTTGTAGCTAATCCGGAATTTGTTCTCCCGCTTATCCGGAATAACCAGATCCAACCCTTATCCGGAATAATTTGACCAAGCTGTTATCCGGAATAACTAGAAAACCACCTTATCCGGAATAACTTCCCAAGAAGCTTATCCGGAATATTTTTCGGATGATTATCCGGAATAACCTGTTAAGTTGCTTATCCGGAATATTAGGTTTTGGCACTGTTCGGAATAATGGGGTTTACCAAACCCGGATAACCACAAGTTCTAAATAAGCTAAAATTTACAATTAAGCTAAACACAAATAAGCAATTATCTAAAAACTTAACCAAAACACTTTTAAGAAAAAGCAATTAAGCTAAAATTTAAAAACTTTTGAAAACACTAAATTATAAAAATATTAAAAATCAACTTTTTATAAAAATTAACTAATAAGCACTTGATTAAATTTAAGAAAAACACAATAAGCTAACAAGAACAAAAACATAAAAACATAACAAGCAATCAAATAAGCATGACAATAGGATAATAAGCACAAAGATTAAGCAAAACAAGAAAGGTAGAATGAGAGATTAAAATAAAAACTTGATTAAGATAAAGATTCAACAATTAAAAGTAAAGATTAAACTTACAAATTTAAGGTGCAAGAAAGTAAATGTGCAAGTAAATAAATGTGGAAGAACTAATTGTCACTATTAGCCAACAAAATGAAATGAAAACACTAATGGTTTATTTATAGGGGAGATTAGGGAGTTGCTTAGGAAGCTTCCTCCCCTCTTTCTTCTTTCCTTAATTGCACCATTAAGTCCTTAATATTCTTAATCTTTTGACTTTAATGACTTTGTCTCAGGATTTCTTCAAACTCGTCTTGTAATTCTTCAATAAATTAGACTTGAGTTCTTCGGCTTTTAGTAAACTTCCGTCTTTTGACTTTTTCTTCGATAAATCTTCAGAATTGGTCTTGGACTTCCGTTCTTTTTGCACTCTTGATTTCTTGACTTCGTCTTTTGTCTTTTTCTTCGATAAAAGCCCGTGAATGCGTTTTCTCCACTTTTCACCTTTTCGTCCTAAATCACAACAAAAACACAAACCACGCATAATTCCGACATAAATGACATAAAATACACGTTTTGGCTCGGTTATTATTGTAATTAAGTGGTAAAAAGGATGGGTGTTTACACACCTATCAAATCCCCTACACTTGACCATTGCAATGTCCTCATGCAATGCATTAGTTACAAAGCATGATTACACTTTTCATCATAATCAATCCACGTTGGCCTTTATTAAAGAGATAGAAAATTGTAAACATTCAAAGTAAAGAAATCAAAACATACCTTCGGGTTTTGGAAATGTCATGAATGATCATCATTCTCAAGTTTTCACTTTCTCCAAACCAAGCTTAAAAACGAGATCATTGTTATTATAAGTTAGCAAACTAACACGAACTCATGTGGGCCAATTATTTACTTAGACTCCCTTATTCCTAGGTGTATCTCTTATATTTTATTGTTGTCTTGAATGATCACGAGGATGCATTGTTGAATTAATTCGATAGTTATTTAGGCTGAAAACAAAGTGGGACGATTTAATCAGTAGTTAGCTAAAGGACAAAATCTTTTAAAACTGCTTCTCGGGACCTCATAAAGTTCATATCTTGGCATAACTTGCTTCACGATTTGAGACCTTTCTCGGACCGATATTTGGCAGCGACTTCATACTTCAAACCTTGAGAGACGTTCATGAAATAATGGTCTTTTCTTCATAATAGGAATTTTTTCACTTGATGTTTTGAGAGATTCTTCATACTTAGACCACGACTTCTTCATTTTTCTCCAATCTCTACTTGGACTTTAATATACAACGATCCGCCTCCTTTTTGGACTTGGATCTATTTATCCTCATACCTTGTTAGGGCCTTTTCGGATAGACTTATCCATGATCTTTTGGGAGTATTTGCTTTTCGTCGTGTGTCTCGATCCTTCATATTGATCTTTGATAAATGATTCTTCACATCACTTTGGATCTTTAGCAACAAAATGTAGCCCTCATTCCTTGTTAGGGCCTTTTCGGACTCGCCAATCTTCGCATCCCGCTTCAATAAGTTATGCCTTTGCTATGAACTCTAATCCATACTATTGGAAATACGTTTTACGTATTAAGAAGGATCGGTCACTCCAACAATAGTATATGTAATAGCTCGTAGTTTAGTTATCTTAATATTAAACAAACAAGGCCAAGTCAAGCCTACAACATGTGTAGGCCGGCGGCCCAATGCAAGCCCAAGCCCATCATATGGGCTTGGTATATAAACCCTCTCCTTTGATGGAGAGGGTGGTGTGGTTTCATTATTTTTCACATAGTAAACATTACTTTCTCTCTCTAGCTTTGTATGAAATCCACCATCTCTCTATCTCTTTCTCTCTCTAACACATAAGCAAGATTTACAATCCTACAAATGGTATCAAGAGCCATGGGATGATTGCTTGGTTTTTGTGTTTGTGTTCTTGATTTACACGCCTATTTTGATCCTTATTACATACGTCCAAAATTTTTTTTGTGTTTTTGATGGTTTTTTCTTGATACAAATCTTCTACATAGTTGTGGTAGGGATTTGGTATAGTTACTTTGGCTAAAAACACAAAATTTTTGGGTGTTTTGATCATTTTTTGGCTTAAAATCACGAATTGGTTGAGTTTTGTCCGAGAAAAGTCGAAATTATTCCGATCTGGTCAAATCGGAAAAGGGTTTATATATTCCAATCTGTATTCCGATTGGTAAGTATTCCGATTGGTAAAGTATTCCGATTGGTAAAGTATTCCGATTGGTAATGTATTCCGATTGGTAAGGATTCCGATTGGTAAAGTATTCCGATTGGTAAGGTATTCCGATTGGTAAAGTATTCCGATTGGCAAGGATTCCGATTGGTAAGGATTCCGACAGGGCTTTCCGATTGGCAAGTATTCCGATTGGTAAGGATTCCGACAGGTCTTTCCGATTGGCAAGTATTCCGATAGGAGGATTAGTTTACCATTCCGATTGGTCAGTATTCCGACCGGGTTTCAGATTGGTAAGTATTCCGACAGGTTTCCGATAATTAAGTATTCCGATTAGGTTATCCGATAAATCATTCCGATCACTATTCCGATCACTATTTCGATAACAAAATTATTCCTTAAAAAATTTCGAATTTTTGGTTTATTGAGAACATATTTTAGGGGATTTTAACATTGTTTCTCGACTTCAACTCACAACAACAAACACATTTACTTTCTTTCATTGATCGATCAAAGTTTGTAAATCTTAACTTATTAAAATGGAGTACACATCTCTTACGGATAAGTCCATCCTCTCGGGTACGGATAATCGTCCACCAATGTTGGTGAAGACTATGTATGAGGAATGGGCTTCCCGAATGGAACTTTATATGTTGAACAAGGAGAATGGACATCTCATTTGGGCATCGGTGCTCAATGGACCATTAGATTATGGTACAGTGACGGAAGGTACGACTACTCGTCCTCGCACAACGGGTGAGTTAACTGGAGATATGAAGATTCAAGATAAATGTGATAAGTATGCTACAAACATCATTCTCCAAGCCCTTCCTCCAGATGTCTACAAACTCGTCAGCAAACACAAAGTTGCCAAAGAGTTATGGGATAGAATTCGGGTTCTAATGCAAGGCACCTCGTTAACTAAACAAGAACGAGAGTGTAAGCTTTATGATACTTTTGATAAGTTTGCCTATGTGCCAGGGGAGACTCTCAATGATTACTATCTGAGATTTACCTTATTGTTTAATGAGCTCAATATCTATGGCATGACAATTCCTACCTTTCAATTGAACACCAAGTATTTGAACACTCTTCCTTCAGAATGGAAAAAATACGTGACGGATGTTAAATTGGCTAAGGACTTGCATAACACCAATGTGGATCAACTTCAAGCCTTTCTTCAACAACACGAATGCCATGTGATCGAGGCTCGGTTGTCTACACCTCAAGTTCATGATCCACTTGCAACGTATGCTTCTCAACAAAACATGGCTTATACTTATCAGCAACCATCATACTTGCAGCAGACACCACCACACAACTATCAGCAACCACAGCAACCATCTTATCCACCACTAGTGATGCCACAGCAAGCATTTCAACAAGGTGTTCATCAACAATCTTTTCCACAGCAACCACCATATCAGACATCACCATCACAAGCCAACACCTCTCCATTGGGCTATACTCCTCAGCAAGGATATTTTCCAATTGAAGCACAACCAGCACAAGCTTTCTACTCTAATGAACTTCCACCAATCGAAGCACCGGTCTTTACACCAAATGATACGCCAGCTGATGTTCTAAACCATCTCACAGCTTACTTGTCAAAACTTTTTGCAACTAGAGGATTTCCACCAACAAACAATCAGCTCCGCACCTCATCAAATCCTCGACAACAAGCCACTGTTCAAGATGGTCAAGTGATGGTGCAACCTATTCAGGGAAGGCAAAATTCATATGGACCTCCTACAAGGACTGAGAACAATCAAGCTGTGAATTCTCAAGCTAATGGAAATGGAAGTCCTAGTGGTCCTAAAAAGGTTGTGACTTGCTACAATTGCCGAGGACAAGGTCATATGGCTAGGGAATGCACTCAGCCGAAAAGGAGGAGGGATGATGCATGGTTTCGTGAGAAGATGTATTTGGTTGATGCTTAGTCTAAGGGGAAGATTTTGGATTCAGAGGAGTTAGCATTTCTTGCAGAACCAGGGGCAGCAGATACTGAAGGCATTGCAGTCGTCTCCACTTCTAATGCAGCTTATCAAGCAGACGATCTTGATGCATACGATCCGGATTGTGATGACATTCACTCTGCCCAAGCTGCTCTCATTGCTAATCTCTCTCACTACGGTTCTGATGTCATCAGTTAGGTACCAACCACATCTAATAATATTGATGATAACCAACATCAAGTTGGGCATGAAAATGACAACCTCGGACAGCATTCGGGGACTAGTAATTCAAATGATGTGGTACCCAATCCAACACATTTGAGTGAACCTCAACCAAATGCTACGACGGGTATGGAATCTTATGCTCAACATGATTTGGTCATGGTGCCTAAACATATTATTGATCAAATGCATATGGCCCTCAGACAATCCGTAGATATGAATTCCACCCTAACTGCTGAGCTTGCGTTGCATAAAGAAAAGGTCAAAACTTTTGAAATGGTCCCTCAAGAAGAGAAAATAACATGTTCTGAATTTGACCAATTTCGTTTTGAAAAGATTGAACACTTGAAAGAAATAGAATCATTAAAAGCTAATCTTTCCAATGAATTAAAAGAAATAGAGTCTGTTGTCAATGATTTTCAGAAACTTAAAATGGATTTCGAAACTCTCGAGTCTAAAAAGGTTGAATCGAAAATTAATGCTACCAAACTTCTTAAATTCAAAGAACAACAGCTTTTAAAACAATATTCTTCCACAGAAAAGGTTCATCTTTTAACTAAATCATTTAAAGAATTCGAACTTAAGCGTCTTCAAGATTTACCACCTAATCCCGGTTATGCAAAACAAGCTCAGGAATATATTCCCGGTCTTTATGATATGACCATAATTGGAAAATCGAAAGAAGCACCTTTTGTTCGTAGTACTGAGGAGACACAATCACTTGGGGATGAAACTCATTCTAAAATGCTTTCAAAATTCCATACAATTGATTATGATCAACATAACAAAGATCAATTTTCGAAAAAGACACGCATTCGCTTACAAAAGGAATTAGCAGAATTAACAGTTCTTGTGCCCCAAAGTTTGTCAAATGAAAACCTTCCTAGTACGTCTCCTACACTCGTCAAAAAGGATTTAACGAAGTTAATTACACCGGTAAGTAAGGCGTCCGTTAACTTAAATACGGTTCACCAACACTTAGCCGATTTTGACAAGGTCATTTTGGAACGTACGACGGCCACCGCCATAACGGAAGGTGAATGGAACTTTGAGCACACTAGACCTGCGTTTCGAGATGAAATTGTTCCGTTTGTAAAGAATGTTAAAGCTTGTCTTCGTAATATTGATCAAGATTTGTTTTTGGAAATAGAAGAAGTTAGACGTGTTTTCAATGAAATGGAAGATGCTTATGAAAACAGTTTACTTGAAATAGAACGGGTTTCACGCCATAATGATCTGCTTCTGAATCAAGTGATGTCTCATGATATAGTTTCTGTCTGTGTGAATACAAGTGTTGATAATGATTCTATTGTGCATAATGTTGAATCTGTGGATAATGTGGTAGATAGTACTTGTCACGAATCTGACGCTGAATTTTTAAAGCTTCAAGATTCATATTCTTCGCTTTCAAAACGTTTTGATGAGATTCAAACACATTATATTTCGCTTGAATGCAAGCAACAATTTATTCAAGAAATCTTTGAAACGTCATTCGAAGGTGTTAATATCGATGATGCAAACTTTGAAAAGAATTTTCAATTGAATTTACAATCAAAACAGCGTCAGCCAAGTGACAAGGTTGCTAAGTCTTTGCCGATAGCCATAGAGAAATCTAAGGAGAATAACTGTGTGAACGTACTTGAGGCCGCTGAGAATTTTAAACTTGATCTAGATAATCGAGTTTCCAAGATTTTGTCCAAAGTTGATAACTTAAAACAGAAAAATACACGACTCTTCGATTTAGTACAGCCCGCATGTGTTGATACCACTGCACAGAATCAATCATTGATTGAACAATTGAATCGAAAGTCGGTGGAAATATCTGATTTGAGGGAACAAATTTGTGATAAGAATCTGGTCTTGGCTGAGTTAAAGGAAACACTTCGTACTCTAAAAGGTAAGAATGTTGTGGATAACGCAGCCACTATCTCAGCATCGTCCTCTAGTGCAATCAAAAGGAACCTTATAGCCGTCACACCACTTAACAAGGGCCCTAGGACTAAACCATCTCAAACTTTGGTCATTAAAGATAAGGCGGAATCAAAACCAGCTTCTATTGTAGGAACAAGGTGCCCTTTAAATAGGTCTACTCCCACTGTAGTGCCCGCAAATAATCTAAAACCTAAGAAAGTTGGAACAGTAAAACATGTTAGTGTTAAAACTTACATTAGAAAAAGCAGGAAATCTAAGGGTCACAAACATGTTAGCAATTCTGATAATCTTATATCTGTATCTGCTAACACTCAGGAACCAATAGTTTCCAATGCATTGTCTACTGTTGTTATTGAAAACAGGTGGTCCAAATTGTTCTCTGGTATTTGGAATCTGGTTGCTCCAAGCATATAACCGGAGATCGCTCTCAGCTCAGAAATTTCGTCAGCAAGTTTCTTGGTACGGTTCGATTTGGTAATGATCATATTGCAAAGATAATGGGTTATGGTGAATATCATATTGGGAATGTTATAATTTCAAGAGTGTATTACGTGGAAGGTCTTGGTCACAACTTATTTTCTGTGGGACAATTTTGTGATGCAAACCTAGAAGTTGCTTTTCGAGAGCATACCTGCTTCATTCGTAATTTGGAAGGGGTTGACTTATTGAAAGGTACTCGAGGGAATAATTTGTATACTTTGTCTCTACAAGACATGATGGCCGCTTCTCCCGTATGTCTTTTCTCCAAAGCATCGAAGACTAAGTCTTGGTTATGGCATCGACGGTTATCTCATCTTAACTTTGACGCTATTAATCACTTGGCAAAAAACGAACTTGTTCGTGGTCTTCCTAAACTTTCATTTCACAAGGATCATTTGTGTTCCGCGTGTACAATGGGGAAAAGCACTAAGAAATCTTACAAACCCAAGACGGAAGACACCAACCAAGAGAAACTTTATCTTTTGCATATGGATCTTTGTGGGCCAATGCGTGTTGAAAGTCTTAGTGGTAAAAAGTACATCCTCGTCATTGTCGATGATTACTCTCGGTTTACATGGGTGAAATTTCTTAACGCAAAGACTGAGGCACCTAAATTCATCATCGGATTTCTCAAGATGATTCAAGTGCGTCTCAACACTACTGTCCGACGCATTCGTACAGATAATGGAACCGAATTTGTGAATCAAATTTTGCGTGATTATTATGAAGAAGTTGGCATTTCTCATGAAACATCCGTTGCACGCACTCCACAACAAAACGGTGTCGTTGAAAGGCGAAATCGCACACTTATGGAAGCTGCTCGAACGATGTTAATTTACGCAAAGGATCCATTGTTTTTATGGGCAGAAGCAGTATCTACAGCAATGTACACCCAAAACCGGTCACTAATTCGTAAACGCCATGGTAAAACACCTTATGAGCTTCTCCATGGAAAAGTACCAGATTTATCATATCTTCATGTATTTGGTTCTCTTTGCTATCCAAATAATGATGGTGACAATTTGGGAAAACTTCAACCAAAGGCTGATATTGGTATTTTCATTGGTTACGCACCCGCAAAGAAGGCATACCGAATCTACAACCGTAACTCTCGAAAGATACTTGAAACCATGAATGTTGATTTTGATGAGCTGACAGCAATGGCTTCTGAGCAAAGCAGCTCTGAACCCGCACTTCATGAAATGGGACCCAGTAATATTAGTTCTGGTCTTGTCCCAAACAACCCTACTTCATCATCATTTACACCACCTACTAGGAAGGAATGGGATACGTTGTTTCAACCGTTCTTTGATGAATTCTTTACTCCTCCAACTATCGTTGCTCCAGAACCTGAAGTAATAGCTCTGGTAACCGAAGTTGTCGCTCCAGCAACCGTTGCACAATCAGATACATCTGCACCAACAATTGGTCTAGATATACCTTCAACAAGTAATTCTCAACCAACACATGTTTCAACTACCCATGTCATGCCTATTGATGATGAAGAGGATGATGATGATCACGATTTGGAATTCGCTCAAATGCGTGAACTTCCATTCTTTGGTGTATCTATTCCCGACCCTAATCAAGCCGGGTCGTCCACCTCAGAGGAAGCTCCTTCTACAGTTTACTCCAATCCACGGATTCGTGAACATGACAGCAAGTGGACAAAGGATCATCCTATAGATTCTATTATTGGTGACCCTAATCGTCCAGTATCCACACGAAGTCAGTTACAAGAAAGTGCACTGTTTTGTCACTTTGATGCTTTTCTCACTGAAGTTGAAGCTAAGACATGGCAACAAGCTTTTACTCAATCCTGTTGGATAGAAGCTATGCAAGAAGAACTTAACGAACTCATACGTCTTGATGTTTGGGAACTTGTCCCATGCCCGGATCAAGTGCAGTTACTCACTTTGAAATGGGTTTACAAGGTGAAACTCGATGAGTTAGGCGGAATATTGAAGAACAAAGCTCGTCTAGTAGCTCGTTGATACAAGCAATTATTGGGCATCGACTTTATGGAATCCTTTGCACCTGTTGCCCGTTTGGAAGCTATTAGACTATTCCTCGCTTATGCAGCCCATATGAACATGGTCGTCTATCAGATGGATGTGAAGACGGCATTTCTTAATGGTGAACTCAAGGAAGAGGTCTATGTTCAACAACCAGATGGTTTTGTGAATCCTAATTATCCTAATCATGTGTACAAGCTTAAGAAGGCTCTCTATGGGTTGAAGCAAGCTCCTCGCGCATGGTATGATCTTTTGTCACAATTCCTCATTACGCAAGGCTTCGCTAAAGGGAAGGTGGATCCCACGCTGTTCATTCAGAAACGAGGTAAAGATATGATGTGGTACAAATTTATGTTGATGATATTATATTTGCAGCCTCGACCCAAACCTTATCGGATGAGTTTGGGACACTCATGTCTTCCAAGTTTAAGATGTCAATGATGGGCAAGGTATCATTCTTCTTAGGTCTTCAGATATCTCAGAGTCCCAGAGGCATCTTTATCAATCAATCCAAGTATGCCCTTGAATCGCTAAAGAAGTACAAGATGGAATCTTGCGACCCCGTGGATACTCCAATGGTGGAACGAACTAAGCTTGATGCAGATCCACATAGAGTTGCCGTTGATCTGACACTTTATCGTGGCATGATCGGTACTCTTCTGTATATCACAGCCAGTCGACCTGATCTTCAGTTTGCTATATGTATGTGTGCCAGGTATCAAACTAGGCCTACTGAGTTACACTTAGCTACTGTTAAAAGGATCTTTCGATATCTTAAAGGAACCATTAATCGGGGACTTTGGTATTCGAAGGACTCTTCTATTGCACTAATGGCATATGCAGATGCGGATCACGCGGGTTTTCAAGATACAAGGCGTAGCACGAGTGGAACTTTGCAACTACTAGGAGATCGACTAATTAGTTGGGCATCGAAAAGGCAGAAAAGCGCTGCAATTTCAAGTACGGAAGCAGAATACATAGCTATGTCCGGTTGCTGTGCTCAAATTCTTTGGATGAGATCGCAATTAACCGACTATGGTCTAGGTTTCAACAAGATTCCGATGTACTGCGACAACAAAAGTGCAATTGCCTTATGCTGCAACAATGTTCAATTCTCCCGGTCGAAGCATATTGACATTCGCTACCACTTCATCAAGGAGCAAGTGGAAAATGGAGTAATAGAGCTTTACTTTGTCCGATCTGAGTATCAATTGGCGGATATTTTCACGAAGGCTTTAGATCGCGCTCGAATTGAATTTTTGGCCGACAAGCTAGGAATGAGAACTTTCTCGCCTGAGACTCTAAAGGAACTGGCAGATGAAGCGAAAGAATAGTGGTGGTAAAACTATTCTCCGTATCCTTGGTGATCATTTGTATATATTATTTATATTTTAATCCACAAAAGCAAAATACAAAAATATAAAACCATATAAAAACCATAAAAATTGAAAAATCTAGAAAAATCCAAAAATATTTTTACTTTATTTTTCTAAGGCATGTCTTTTGGTACGATAATATTTACGGCCTTAGAAATGTTGATTAATATCGACACGGCGCCATAAATAGAGTTCGTACAAAAGTTGTAATTATTTCATAAAACATGCCTAAATGGCTTGTAGTTATTTCAGACTGCAACCCGGTTTTCACATTAAAGTCAAGTATTTCTTATGAAAGCTTTGGCTCACAACGGGAATTAATTTTCTCGGGCAAGGTGTACTTTAAAACCTTGTAAGGGATCAAGTTTACTTTATAACTTGGTCTAACACAAATCAATGTACGTTTCAGTGCATTTATTTGTTAAAACAAGAGAAGTCTTGTTTTTATGAAGCTATCATCTCTACAACCATTGCTATCTACAATTGGTATCTAAATACTCGACGATGCGACTACTCAACTGACGACTACAGCTCTTTCGATAGAACACGGGTCAACAATTGAGGGGGAGCAACTGTCAAGCATTCAGAATCTTCGATGCCGAACGTGCCAAGTTCACAAGTTGGTGTCAAGACAACAATACCAATCGTACGTGTGGTGTCAAGAGATGACTTCAGAAGTGACGAGGCGACCAACATATGCTGCCAAGAACCATTTGATCTTATCATATGATGTTCTCATCAATCAGGTCCAACCTTGTCAATTCTTTTTTTAATATGGTGAATATGTGATCATGCTACAAATCGATATCATATCTCATACATCTGATATCATGAAGATGAAACGGACTCACATTTTTCTTCCCAAAACCTTTGCTAAAACTTCATTAAATCAATTGATATTAAAAACATCGATTGGGTTAATATTTTTAATATGGGGGAGAAAATGTGATTTAATATGGGATTTTATCACAAATGGTTTGACTTAATGTGCTGGCTCATCTCTACATATGCGAAATGTTTTTGAATATCGTGGCATATGTTAAGGGGGAGCAAAATGGATTTTCTATATCAAAATGGATTTTCATGGTGACATATACTTACCCAAAACCCATTTATTTCACGACGATGAAGATTATGGTGACATAAGGATGGTAGGAAAGGTTAAAGTCCAATGATTTCTCTAGAACCGGAGGAATCTTCCCAAGGACATTCCATAGCTAGAAATAGTAGTCCTTAGGAAAGATGGAGAAAGATTGTGAACGTAGCTGAATGCCGACCAAGTACTTAAGTTAGCACTGGAACAATCACAACAAGGTTATAGTGATGACGTATTGGTAAGCATTGAAGGGGTTGAAGAATGAAAAAGAATTGTAAAGATACAGGGTGTAAAGAAAGAAGCCCTCCTTACAACTTTAGGCAGAAACCGGGTCAACACATATGCTATTGAGATCTTTTTAATGATTATCGATATTGAAGACAGACATCATGGACCCAGTGATGCAATGCACAACCCATCCCAGCTAACTCAGATATCTCTGAAAAGGTATTTGTTTTAATCACACGGAGACAACACATTATCTATTGATTTATTCACTCCGAATAAATTGGTATTGAAAAGGTGGCACTCCTCTCCAGCCTCCGATCACTAAAATCCAAAATGCACGATCGATTCTAGAGCCATTTGAGATCATCAAATATCTCATTAGGACACACTTTCATATTTCCTTGCTTCTTCACACACTGTGAAAAGTAAGAAAGATTTTAAGAGTCCTACGCAAAATCTTCATGATCTTGCCTGAACATCCGAGTAATACGAAAGTATTTACAATGAAGATGGAAATCCTTCTTGAGCGAATATCAAAAAGCTCATGGTAGGTGACTCGTGCGATTCTTTATGAATCAAACTTGTGATAACTGGAAAGCAACAGCTGTTTAATTCTTAACTGAATTTAAACACGTTCCAGGCCTCTACGCAATATCTTAATGATCTTGCCAGAACACTCAGAGTGATACCTTAGTGTTCACGGTGATGAGTGGAAATCCTTCTAGTGTTAACCTCAAACATCACTTGGTAGGTAACTTGCAAGATTCTATACGAATCAAGCTCGTGACAACTGGAAAGCAACGATGGTGCGGTTCTTAATTGAATTTCACTTGTTCTAGGAACATGAATTGACGGCTTCAAATCATGCGGATATTATTATCCAAATGATTCACTCTTTATGTTCGCAGTCAGCTTTGGACGGTCGAATAAAGAGAACGGGTTTACCCGCGAAATCCTGTCAGGAAGTTACTTAATTGAAACTATCCGTCACGGGTACGATATCTAATATCGTCCAACGGTCTTCACCGACCGGAGGTAAAATGCTACCGATTTAGAATGAAATGTTCAAAGCCATTTCGTTCGTGTCTACTTATGTTGTGGCATTTGAAGACGGTGGCGTTGCGGAATCCGAGAAGAAGTCGTCCCCGCATGATTATACTTTATGCACTTAATACCTCATCTAATTCAAGAAAGCCTAAAAGTTAAGTCTTCCGCTGTATCAAACTCTGAAGCTTTCAAGAATTACTAAGGCATAAGTATGTGGGACGTGAGGTCACGAAGAGGCGAAGATCACAAGTGAAGGATGCACAAGATCAAGGCAAGAGATCAATGCTAAAGATTGACATCAAAGATCACATCATCATGTTCACCAGAAAAGAAAAAGAAAAAGAAAGACGAAGACTACGAGCTCAAGTCAAGCATAGTATGCTAGGTTCATTTCATTATTGTAACTCGGGTAACGCCCTTGTTTGGAGTGACCTCCCTTAGGGGGAGATAGTTGGAAATACGTTTTACGTATTAAGAAGGATCGGTCACTCCAACAATAGTATATGTAATAGCTCGTAGTTTAGTTATCTTAATATTAAACAAACAAGGCCAAGCCAAGCCTACAACATGTGTAGGCCGGCGGCCCAATGCAAGCCCAAGCCCATCATATGGGATTGGTATATAAACCCTCTCCTTTGATGGAGAGGGTGGTGTGGTTTCATTATTTTTCACATAGTAAACATTACTTTCTCTCTCTAGCTTTGTGTGAAATCCACCATCTCTCTATCTCTTTCTCTCTCTAACACATAAGCAAGATTTACAATCCTACACATACCGAGCAACTTTTAAACGATCTTGGGCTAGAAGCTAAGTAACTTTTCAAACCGTACAACCTTATTTATTGCAGATAAATTTATTAGCAAGCGATGGGAAAATAGGCTTATAATTAACTCACATAAATTCACGAAAGAATACCAGACTTATAATTAACTCTATCATCTCTCGTTCTCCATAGTTTAAAATCTCAAGGAATGAGACTCGTGGATGCTTAGCCTATTAAATCAATGTTTTGGGTTTTCGAGTCGCCTATAGGATCTTGCAAATTCTTACTCTTTCAAGTTTAGAAATCGCATTTTAAAGTTCCCTTGATAAACGACTCTCTAGGATCAATTATAGGAACTTGCGAAAAGTTCTTGTTCTTAACCCGTGAGAGTTAAGACTTTCGCGTTTTATAGCTCCCTAAATAAAAGCCTAGCAAAACTTGACTTAAACACGTTAAGGATACTAGCTAGAGTAAACTTAGATAAGTAAACTCGGGTTGAGTCAAAAGATTCACAACGTTTGAAAATTAAAACCACTTTATTAAAATTTTATTCTAGCAAAGAAAGAAAATAACTATACAAAGGGAAAAACTAATGGGCCAAAATAGATCAAAAAATTTGAAAAATGTCGAAAAATTGATTTTCCGGTTAAAATGCGGACAAATACAAGGAAAAGAGCCACTTAACTTCGATAGAAGTCCCCCTACACTTAATATAAACATTGTCCTCAATGTTTAAGCATGTGGGAGTAAACTCCCCTACACTTAGGACATTATGCACGTTGTTTAAATCTCGCTAAGGAAAAGACAACTAACGAGATTCCTATTTTAATATTGAGAAATATAAAATAGTGAATCGAAAAGAGTTTAGGATAGAACTGGGAAGACGGAAACACGGAATCACGGGTCGTCAAAAATCATCAAGAGTGGATCATTGAGCTCTCGAATCCCTGAATATAAGAAGAGAGGAAATAGCAAACACCAACGGGTCTCCCTACACTTAGGATAAAGAAAGCTAAAAGATAGATGCATGGGTTGCCTCCCAAGAAGCGCTTGATTTTTGTTCACCGAGTCGTAAGCCTGACTCGACCTTGATTATCATAGGAAGAAGCATGAAACATATCCACCGGGATCAAATACATAGTTTTCGTCCATCAAATAGCACAATCTTAAGGCGAACAAGGAAAGCCATAGAAGAATAGGCAAGGTTACCTTAAGCAAAGATGGAGCACGGTGGTAGGAAGGGTGAAGTGGTGCAAGCATATTTCCATAAGTTCCAAAGATATTTCCTTTTATTTCATCAAACGGATATTGAGATGGCTGAAGAATATCGATACCGGGGTCGAACACCTTTTCCTTTAGGGGAAAATAGCACTCAGGCTCTGCAGAATTTGATGAAGATCCGCGAAGAAGATGCACAACCTCGTCCTCAGAAGGTGGACAAAGAGGTGTCAAATCATACGTGCTGCGGATGTTGGTGTTGTCCGGTTTCTTCTCCTTTGAAAGAATTTTCTTCAAATCCAAAGTAGGATCAAGACCACAATCATCAAAGTCCAAAGGAGGTGCATCACTCTCATGAGGGAAGTAAGTATTGAGAAAAGTAGAGAAGTCTTCCTCAAATGAGTAATCATCCAAAGTAGGATCAAGTGATGGCGGAGGATCTTCATCATGAGATGAATCACTCGAAAGAGTATCGGCCTCATCAAAATCATCATAGGTGGGCATGTCGGGATACTCTGAAGTAAAATCATCATAATCATCCGTATTTGAGCTAGAATCATCATCATAAGCATCAAAGATCGGTGGAGAATCATATATGGGTGAAGGTTCTAAATTGGAGAGAGAATCATCCACATCCTCTTGAAAAAGTGGATTATCAATGCACGAATCAAATAGAGGATTGTTGTAGATGACAAAATCATCGAGCACATTAATCATATTCGCTGATTCTCGGCCTCCAAAGGATTTGCTTGTAAGCTTCCCCATTTCAAAAACTTGTGCACCATCCCCGACTCTTAAAATGAGCTCAAATTTATCCACATCAATTAAAGCTCTACCGGTTCTTAAAAATGGGCGACTAAGTATTAACGGAATACGAGGATCCATTTCATAATCAATAACGACGAAGTCGAACGGAAAAGTGAATGTGCCAACTTTGATGAACACGTCTTCGGCAATACCAACGGTGTAAGCGAGAGTGCGATTGGCTAGCTCAAGAGTCATTTTGGTGGGTGTAAGGTCGGGCAATGATAACTTTTTCCAAACACTTAACGGCATCAAATTAATACTTACCCCGAGATCGGCTAAGGCAGTAAATTTGTCGGTTTGGTTAAAAGTACAAGGAAGCACAAAACGACCGGGATCTCCAAGTTTCTCCAGAAGTTCTTTAAGAAGGACGGCAGAACAATTTTCATTTAATCGAGTGTTGACAAACTCGGCCATCTTCTCCTTCTTACTAAGTAATTCCTTAAACATCTTCGCAAATTTGGGCATTTGTGCTAGAGCTTCGACAAGGGGAAAAGTGACAGTCATTTCCGAAACTTTCTTCAAATAGTTTGACACTTGAACGTCATCCTTGGTGTGCATTTTGGCCTTGCCTAAACGAGATGGATAAGGAATTTTGGGGTTGGGTGGTGGAGGTGTAGATAGTGAAGGTTGAGATGTTGAAGGTAGGGTTGGTGGAGGATTCTTGGTGGGTACTTCATCACGACGAGGCGGAGACGGTAATGATGTACTAATACTAGGTGTGGGAGTAGTAGGGATAAATGGTGGTGGAGGAGGTGTAGATGATGGGGGTGGGATAGGTGGTCCTACTATGGTAACTCCACTACGGGTAGTAATAGCACTCACATTCGCTCGCGGATTGGTGACGGTGTTTGAAGGTAGAGAACTCGAAGTAGAAGGTTGAGTGGTGGGCAAGAAACTAGCCAGCATATTCTTCAAATCATTCGTTTGATTGCTGAAGGAGGATTGGATATTATCTCGAAGCTCGGATCTTATGTCATTCCCTTGCTTGGTGATATCCCCTTTCAAATTGATAATTTGGCTCTCTAGATTCTTGATTTGCTCTCATTGGGTTCTCATTAAGGCTTCAACATCTTGGTTAATGGGTGGGGCTTGTTGAGCGGGTGGGTGATAAGGATTAGAAGCTCTAGGTGGGATTTGGTTGCTTCTAGTATAGTTGTTGTTGGGGTTTTGGTTTTGAGGAGAAAAATCGGGGGAAAGGTAGTTGTTTGACCGGTAACTCAGCAAATTTCTATCCCCTTGAGGTCGGGCTTGGTAATATTCCGGTGAATAATTACCATAAGCTGCATACACATTTTCCGGATTGCCTTGAGTAGAAGGACAATTAGTGTATAGGTGAGGACCGCCGCATGTCTCACAAGGATTAGCTACCGCTTTAACTTGTTTTTGGTTTGTAGCGAGAAGCAAGATATTTTTGTTCATTTCGGTCATCATGCGGGTGAATTCGGTCATGTCGGGGTTTGCTAAAGTAGAAGAAACATTGACTCTCGGGTTGTTCCTTGAAGAAGCGGAGGAATCCCAATTTTTGGGGTGAGTAGTCATGTTCTCAATAAGCTCTCTACACTCCTCGGGTCTCCTTTTCATAAATGTTCCACCGGCGGCTGCACTAATCGTATCACGATCACGAAAAGTCAAACCGTTGTAGAAAGTATCAATTAAGGTCACAGGGAGCATGTTGTGGTTTGGACAACGATCGATCAAAACATTATATCTTTCCCAAGCATCAAAGAGAGATTCATCGGGTTCTTGCATGAAACCGTTGATTTGATTGCGAAGGCTCGCGACCATGGATGGTGCAAAGTAGCGCGACAAAAAGTGTTGAGTCATGTCGTCCCAAGTATGAATGGAATTCTTCGGGAGACGATCAAACCATTTCTCGGCGTGGTGTGATAAAGTATGTGGGAAGATTTGAAGGCGTAGAACATCCATTGTGGCACCGGGCAACTTCATGCTTTGGGTAATAGTAATGAACTTGTCGAGGTGTTTGTTGGCATCATCATCAGGCATTCCTCGAAAAGGATTTGTTTGCACTTGCTGTATCATGTGATGCTTCAACGAAAACTCCGGAGCCGTGATTTGCATCGGCGCAATCGGTCCTCCTCGTCCAAACATGGTGGGTTGACAAAGCTCCTCCATCGTCCGAAGATCGGGCTGTGGAAAAACATCGTTGTTGTTATTATTGAGGTGCGGTGGATTATTGTTGTTGTTCACACCTGCCATAGCTAAATCTTCTTGAGTCTCGGGCTCTTGATAATTAGAAGATCTAGTACGCATACACCTACAAAGGCAAAAGAAAACAATACCAAACACAAAGACAATATATATACACAATAAAAATAAAATCTTTGGATTTTTGAAAAATTTTAATTTTTATGGATTTTTGAAATTTTTAAGCAAGAAAAATAACGCTCACGAATGAACGGATCCCAAAAAGCAACGCGTCTCTCACAGAAAACCGTTAATCTTTACGAAAAGAGCCGGCGGCGGCGCCATTTGATACAAGATATTTTGTATGTAAAAAGTTATCGTCACAGTCTCTTCGAATTGAAAAATGGATTAACTATGCGACTCAGCTTTCTTTGGTGGAACAAATAGTTGTGTCGTTGTAGTAAAATTAAAGGTGCAAAACTTTAAGGTAAATCTAACTCTAATTTAAAGTAAATGACGGGAAATTAAAAGCGTGACGAGAAATTAAAAGGGCAAAGCAATACAAATAACACTTAAGAAAAATAGCGGTAAAAATAAATGCTTGAAAATAAAAAGGAAGTAAACAGAACCTGAGCCGGGATCCAAAATAATGTCACTATTCAGAATCCAAACTAACTCTTATCCTGAATAACGAACCTGCCGCTTATCCGAAATAAACTGTCACTCTTATCTGGAATAATCAACTTGTTCCTTATCCGGAATGATGTCCTGCCTCTTATCCGGAATCTGGACCTTTTGATACTTATCCGGAATAAACAAACAAGCTTATCCGGAATCACCTTCTAAAGCCTATCCGGAATAAATCTTGAAATCTTATCCGGAATAACTTAGATCTTCTTATCCGGAATATTGTCACCTTATCCGGAATATTGTCACCTTATCCGGAATAAGTCGAACTCCACTATTCGGAATAATCCTTGGACACTTATCCGGAATACTTTGTCAAGCTGCTTATCCGAAATAACTATCTCGTCTTTATCCGGAATAACCCAAAGCTTCCTTATCCGGAATAAATACTTGTAGCTAATCCGGAATTTGTTCTCCCGCTTATCCGGAATAACCAGATCCAACCCTTATCCGGAATAATTTGACCTAGCTGTTATCCGGAATAACTAGAAAACCACCTTATCCGGAATAACTTCCTAAGAAGCTTATCCGGAATATTTTTCGGATGATTATCCGGAATAACCTGTTAAGTTGCTTATCCGGAATATTAGGTTTTGGCACTGTTTGGAATAATGGGGTTTACCAAACCCGGATAACCACAAGTTCTAAATAAGCTAAAATTTACAATTAAGATAAACACAAATAAGCAATTATCTAAAAACTTAACAAAAACACTTTTAAGAAAAAGCAATTAAGCTAAAATTTAAAAACTTTTGAAAACACTAAGTTATAAAAATATTAAAAATCAACTTTTTATAAAAATTAACTAATAAGCACTTGATTAAATTTAAGAAAAACACAATAAGCTATAAAATCAATAAGCTAACAAGAACAAAAACATAAAAACATAACAAGCAATCAAATAAGCATGACAATAGGATAATAAGCACAAAGATTAAGCAAAACAAGAACGGTAGAATGAGAGATTAAAATAAAAACTTGATTAAGATAAAGATTCAACAATTAAAAGTAAAGATTAAACTTACAAATTTAAGGTGCAAGAAAGTAAAGGTGCAAGTAAATAAATGTGGAAGAACTAATTGTCACTATTAGCCAACAAAATGAAATGAAAACACTAATGGCCTATTTATAGGGGAGATTAGGGAGGTGCTTAGGAAGCTTCCTCCCCTCTTTCTTCTTTCCTTAATTGCACCATTAAGTCCTTAATCTTCTTAAGAATATTTTTGGATTTTAAAGATTTTTAATTTTGTGTTTTGGTTTTATATGTTTTATATTTTTGTATTTTGCTTTTTCAATGATATTTACAAGTAGATGTTTGAAAGATAAATCAAGCAGGCACCTTTGCCAGAATCTCCAGGTTTATTAGAGTCAAACATCTCATACCAATTTTCCTAACGAGGTACTCAAACCTATCTTTCGACAGAGCTTTCGTAAACAAGTCGGCTAGTTGGTAATCCGTTCCAACAAAGTATAGTTCAATGATACATCTTTCAACTTGTTCCTTTATGGAGTGGTATCTGACATCAATGTGCTTTGTGCAGGAATGCTGTACCGCATTGCAGGAGATGGCTATGGCCGACTTTGAGTCACAATACATAGGTACTTTATCAAAGTGGAAGCCATCCGTAAGTTGTGTTCTCATCCAAGAACTTGAGCACAACACGTAGATAGAGACACATACTCTGCTTCGGCTGATGAAAGTGACGTGTAATCCTGCTTCTTGGAAGACCATCCCACAAGCTTATCTTGACCTAGAAATTGTGCACCACCAGAAGTACTTTTTCATGTATCAATACACCCTGCATGATCAGAATCTGAATAGGCTGTTAGAAAGAAACCATTTTCCCTCGGATACCAGAGTCCCAAATGAATGGTATTCTTAAGGTACCAAAAGATCCGTTTAACCTCCTTGAGGTGCTTTTCAGTGGGTCGTGCTTGATATCGTGCACAATAAAACGTAGCATGTGAAATATCGGGTATGCTTGATGTCAAGTTCATGAGGGAGCCGATCATGAAACGATATCTCGTTTTATCTATGGCATTTCCCTCCAAGTCACCATCTAGCGATGTGGTTGATAATGGTGTCCCAGCTGGGTCACAAGAAGTCATACCATGCTTTTTGATTATCTCTTGACAATACTTAGCTTGGTTTATAAAGATACCACTTGGGGATTGGTGAGTCCATAAAATGCTTTTTAATTATCTCTTGAAAGAATTTTAGTTCGCCCATCATTGACATTTCAAATTTGATGTGCATTACTTTTTCAAACCATTTTGAAAGTTTTGGGTTTGTAGACCCGAAAATAATGTCATCAACATAAATCTGCACAAGAAAATGTCATCCCCATATTTATAAGTGAACAGAGTTAGATCAATGGATCCTTTTGAGAAACCTTTGGATACCAGAAATTTCAAGAGCTCATCGTACCACGCCCTTGGAGCTTGCTTGAGTCCATAAAATGCTTTGTAGAGACGATACACCTTGTCAGGATAATGAGGATTGATGAATCCTTTCGACTGCGTGACATAGACTTCTTCCTTCAAAGGACCGTTAAGAAATGCCATCTTTACATCCATTTGATAGACAGTGAATCCCTTATGTGCAACATAAGCAAGGAAAATCCAAATCGCTTCCATACGAGCAACTGGTGCAAATGATTCGTCAAAATCAATTCCCTCTTTCTGGCCATACCCCTTAGCCACTAGCCTATCTTTGTTCTTTGATGATCGTGTTTTCTTCATCCATCTTGTTTTTCCAGATCCAACGAAGATTCAACGGAATCACGTCGTATGGTCTGCCAATATGTTCCCAGACCTTAAGTCTTTCAAATTGTTGAAGTTCATCCGTCATCGATTCAATCCAATCATGATCAGCAATGGCTTCTTTGATGTTTTTCAGTTCAGCAGTACTCACGGCGAGTGCGAACATACAAACATTGCCATCGGTTTCTAGTTGTCGTCTTGTACGAACAGGCTGTGAAAGATTTCCAATTAATTGAACCAAAGGATGATCTCGGGTCCAATGATGTGTTGAGGAATGTCGTTGGTAGAACGTATGCATATTTGATGGATCAACATGGCGAGTAGAAGACTCTCTAGTTTCGTGTACCGGTGTATCGAATGGGTTGTGAAAATCGTCATCGTCAGATAATGCATCGTCTGCTTGATTTGTGTTCTCTAGAGCAATGACAGTAGTTGTGGATGTTGTAGGATCGATTGTTGATGTGATATTCTAAGGAGGTAAATCTGCAACAACCCGTGTTGAAGTAGATGAAGTTGTATCCTTTTGTTGACGATGATCGGTATCATCATTCTTATCATGAGTGACAGCGGAAGACTTTGATACAACATGTTTCTCCCCCGTGAAATATTCATCAAACATTGGTCCATATATCATTTCCAACTCCTCAAGTGTCGTGTCCACTGTCATATCTGCTCTAGGAACATGTTCAGGAACAAGCTCTGAACTTGATGGTTCATTGATGTGGTCTTGAGTTCCAAGTTCCGTGCGGTTGTGTACAGAAGTCTTTGGTCGTTGTGGATCGGGACTTAAACTGTTTTGTTCAAGTGCCATTGCTTGCAATTCATCGAATCGAATAGTTTCGACTATCAATTTTGTTCTCTTGTTATACACTCTGTATCCCTTAGACTGAGTTGCATATCCCACTAGAATGCATGCATCACCTTTCTCTTTCATCTTGTCCAGATTTTCACCATCTCGAATAATGTAACACGTACAACCAAAAACATGAAGGTGTTTGAGTGAAGGTTTGCGATCATTAATTATGTGATATGGTGTCTTTTCGTGTCTTAGGATAATTAAGGAACAGTTTTGTGTGTAACATGCGGTTGATACGGCTTCGGCCTAAAAGAATAATCGTAGTTTTGAAGCAGATAATAATGTCCGGCCAGCCTCAACTGAAAGTACGGTTTCATCTTTCAACAATCTTGTTTTGTTCAGGTGTTCAGCAATAGATGTTTCGCGTTCAATCCCTTCGGCTTCAAAATAATTCTTCAGAGTTTAATTCAAGAATTATGTGCCTCTGTCAGTACGTACCACTTTTACATGAGCTTGAAGACCACATTGTATCAGCTTAAGGAAGTTAATGAGAACCTCAGGTGCTTCATCCTTGGACCTTAAGAAGTGAGTCCACGTGTACCTTGAGTAGTCATCGACAATTAACATAACGTATTTCTTCCCGTTGATGCTTTGAACACGCATGGGGCCACACATATCTATATGAAGAAGATCTAACCTTCCTTTAGAGATTGGTGTAGTCTTTGTCTTGAAACTACTCCGTTTTGCTTTTCAAAGCTCACAAGAAGAACAAAGATGATCTTTGATGAATTTCAAGTTAGGAAGGCCTCGCACAATATCTTTCTTGGAAATAAAGTTGATGCTATCAAAGTTAAGATGAGATAACCGTTGATGCCATAACCAAGCTTGAGTCGTTGAAGCTTTAGCCATGAAACAGATTGGAGTTGAAGATGTGGAGTCTTATAGTGAAATAGTGTAGTGATTAGTACCCCGTGTTCCGGTAAGTAAGTCATTTCCATCAAAATCACGAACAAAACATGTCTTCTTTCTAAAAGCAACCTCCAAATCCGCATCACATAATTGACCAACCGAGAAAAGATTGTGATTGAGGCCTTCGACGTAGTAAACCCTTTTGATTGTGATATTCCCCTGAACCAAGTCTCCTTATCCTAGGATCGATGCAAATTGATCATTTCCGAATCGGACCGTAACTAGGAACTTCTCCACGAAGTTAATTAGAAGCTTGAGATTCCCCGTCATGTGCTTCGTGCATCCGGAGTCCATTATGAAGAGAATTATCTCGATCACCTACAGAAGAATTAGAGCACGATGGAGCATTTGCTAAATTAGATTCCATGTTAGTTGTGATATCCGAATCATTAGTTTCACTTAAAAGCACACTAACGCTCGTTGTCGCATTTTCATTCCTAACCTTAGGCATCCATTTATATCCTGGAGGACATTGATTAGCAAACCACCATTTCCAAGACTTGCTTGCAGACTAATATAATTCCCTAATTCCGCTTCTAGGGTTCTTAGTGGTGGATCTGATGCAATATTTATCTTAGGGGGGTTTGCACCAGAATGGTTCACTTTGCGTTTGGGTTTTCTAGAACTAATAGACATCGCAGTTTGCTTCTTAGTTCTAGTATCTACGGTGTTGACATCATTCGAAACACACATAGCATGATTATCATTAGCACACTTTCTACATTTCACACAAACAAACTTAACATTCAAAGCATTCAAAGTCGAATCATTCAAATCGTCATTACACGCGATTACAGACGTTTTATTCTTAGAAACATTAAAATTCCTGGGATAGTCTTCTATTTTCTTCACCTTTCCTTGACTTTTGTTTTGCCAAACCTTTTCATTCATGCGAGTGCTCTTAAGCTGAGGCTGGCTAACACTAACAGGGGGACTACTCATGTAATAAAAGACACACGTCTATTAGTGTTTCTAGAAGTATGAGGTGATCGACCTTCTTTGTTGTGCGTGAGTTTAGTGGCCAATCTATGCATCCCTGGTTTAATCACATTTGTGTTCTTAATGCTTTGTGATCAAATATGTGTTTTGGGATTAATCTATGGTAACCTATCCTTCCCATCCGTCTTGGGGGCAAACGCAGGTTTTGCAAATGCAGAGTTAGAGAAAACAGATGCTTTTTTCCTAAGACAGAGGGTCTAGACATTTTGTGCGCATTGGGTTGTCTTACAACAGGTTTCTTAACACTAGGTTCCACAATTCTCCCACCCATCTTAGCAACGAGTTTCTTCAACTCTGCTATTGCTATTTCCCTATCTTGTAACTGATCTTTCAACTCTTTAATTTCCAAACTCTTTTCATTCATTTCTCGACACATTTGCGAAAGTTTTTCTTGCAATTTATTATCATGTGGAAAACTTCCTATGTCTTTTTGCAAATCAAGTTCAAGAGAATCACAACGTTTTTTAAGGAAATCAGTTTTGTGTTAAAGTAACTCAAAAGCCTTTTTATCAACATTTTCTTTACGTTTCTAATTCTCAAGTTCAAGACGCTCACATTCTTTGAGCTTATTAAGATATTTGCATGCAACATCAGAATATTCATCGATATCAGCACAAGATTGAAGAGTAACACACAAAATATCTTTGGAGAGACATTCTTCTAAGAGTAGATCATATTCGTTTGAAAAATCTTATTTGTCATTTTGAAGTTCATCAAATTTTTTTTCAAGAGACTCAACATATTTCAAATCATCAAATATTTCAGACCGAATCAAATTTTCAAACTCAAGAACATGTTCTTTTATTATCTTCGTATTTGGTATTAAAAGTTCTTTCACAAGCACAGTTATGTCGTGAGGAATTTCTATTTTCCACTTATCCTTTTGACGTTTTTCCCAATCGCTTTCAACAACTGATTGAACATTTTCAATGTGGTGTTTAAGAAAACCAAGTGTTTTTCTACTTTTGCTTTTAGAAGCATCAAAAGGCTAATAGTTAATATATTTAAAAACATTTGATTTCTTAGTGGCAAAAAATTTCTTCCATTGAATTCTTCGTTGTTTGCATTCAAGAAATAATTCCTCACGAGACTTCTATTTTTGTGGAGTGAAAAGACCATAAAGACTGTTTTCATAAGCATAGTTATATGATGTCAAAAAATATTTATTAACCGGTGATCTACTCTCCTCATCCCAAAGGGATGTCTCTTCATTATCGAGGCTAGCTACTGGGCAATCATGATCGGTCCATTCAGACTCATCAAGATATAAGTGAGGGTTAGCAGCTTGAGCTAGTTCGAGGTACTTGGGGCTTGCAAAGCTAGGTTGACCCTTGAAAAACGACCGAGGTGCTATCATTCTAACAGTTTGAATAGATTCATGCGTTTTATAAACAACGTTTTTCAAAAAATCGACTTGTTCTTCGAGGTCCTTTACTTTTTCAGTATCTTTTCCTTGTCTATTTTTGAAATCTTGATTTAATTTTTCAACCTCTTGTTTCTTCTCGTCAAGAATTTTAGAAGAATCGGTGGTTTTCATAGAAAGTCTCTGTTCAAGTTCATTAACTTTTGTTGTGCAAGGTACGTTTTTTTTTTACTTTCATCACTTAATAAGACATTAAATTGACGTTTTTCTTTAGTTAACAAAGCAAGAGTTTCGTTGTATTTATTTTCAAAATCGTCCTTTTTAACGTTGATAACACGACTTTTGTACCCCTCAAGCTCCTTGGTCTTTTGAAGAAGCTCAGCCCTATAACTATCAATAGTCTCACTAGATTTTATAGGAGCGGCTTTGCTTTCTTCAAAGTTTTGAGTGAGCGCTGCGTTTGCCTTCTTTAATTGCTTTTGACTCTTTCTATTTTCATTGAATTCTTCGTTGTTTGCATTCAAGAAATAATTCCTCACGAGACTTCTATTTTTGTGGAGTGAAAAGACCATAAAGACTGTTTTCATAAGCATAGTTATATGATGTCAAAAAATATTTATTAACCGGTGATCTACTCTCCTCATCCCAAAGGGATGTCTCTTCATTATCGAGGCTAGCTACTGGGCAATCATGATCGGTCCATTCAGACTCATCAAGATATAAGTGAGGGTTAGCAGCTTGAGCTAGTTCGAGGTACTTGGGGCTTGCAAAGCTAGGTTGACCCTTGAAAAACGACCGAGGTGCTATCATTCTAACAGTTTGAATAGATTCATGCGTTTTATAAACAACGTTTTTCAAAAAATCGACTTGTTCTTCGAGGTCCTTTACTTTTTCAGTATCTTTTCCTTGTCTATTTTTGAAATCTTGATTTAATTTTTCAACCTCTTGTTTCTTCTCGTCAAGAATTTTAGAAGAATCGGTGGTTTTCATAGAAAGTCTCTGTTCAAGTTCATTAACTGTTGTTGTGCAAGGTACGTTTTTTTTTACTTTCATCACTTAATAAGACATTAAATTGACGTTTTTCTTTAGTTAACAAAGCAAGAGTTTCGTTGTATTTATTTTCAAAATCGTCCTTTTTAACGTTGATAACACGACTTTTGTACCCCTCAAGCTCCTTGGTCTTTTGAAGAAGCTCAGCCCTATAACTATCAATAGTCTCACTAGATTTTATAGGAGCGGCTTTGCTTTCTTCAAAGTTTTGAGTGAGCGCTGCGTTTGCCTTCTTTAATTGCTTTTGACTCTTTCTATTTTCATTGACATCTTTTTGTAAACTAGCAATTAAATTAGCAAGCGCGACACGCTCCTAGTCATCATACTCATTAGCATGTTGATCATCCTCAAACTCAGTATTGCACATGTCTGATGAATCGGGTGTGGTATTGCTATCAACCGTTTCCATCATACACGTGTCAGTAATTGTTGTTGGTAGATCACTATGCTCATGTGTATCACCAAACACATTATATTCATCATCATATTTTACCTTATCAATTGGATCGGTATCAAAGATAGGACCATTGTCATCTTCAGTGACGTTAAGGACCTCATGAATCTTTTCCATGTATGAATAATGTGCCTCGAGTTCTTGGTCGGAGACTTCATCATCTGTGTCCTCAAGCATTTCTCCTTCCTCAGCTGATAGCTTGATCCCAACGTCCATCTTCTTGCACAACAGCATCTTTTCCTTATGATAACCATAATCTTTGACCCTCTTTGGCTGCCTGCATTCCCTATCCAAATGCCCATAACCTCGGCAGTTAAAACACTGAATCCCAGTTTGTTGCACAACTTGAGTACGAACAGTTTCCCTATTTCCAACAACGGTAGCAACCCTTTGATTATCATACTTTGCGGGTTGTCGATCATACTTTGGAGGACTCTCAGCACGCCTTCGTGTAATATTACTTGGAGGACTCTGAGCATAGTTGTTCCTCGTGTTAGATGATGTTCTGAGGTTGTTGTTGGTGGGTTTGTAGATTTTCCTGTATTGTTTCATAATGAAGGCCATTTGTTGCTTGAATTCCCTATCCTTTTGAGCTAGTTCTTCATCACTGTCTTCTTCGGATGATTTCTCAGATGTGGGTGATGGTGCTCTTGTAACTTCTTTGCCATAGGATCGTGTTGGAGCATGTGACTTAGAAACATTAGATGATCGTGGTGATGATGATTGAGTGGAGTAGGTCTTTGGAGCACGAGAACGATAATCTGGGTAATGTTGAGTGGTAGACACCAAAGCAAGTGGATTTGAAACCTTTGCAGCACGTTCAACAAGTGGATTTGAAACCTTTGACTTACATGCAACAAGTGGATTTGAAACCTTGCGAGTTTATAGGGTGCATCAAAAATGCATTGCCTTAAAGCATCACCGTTAGGTTTTGTGTCAAGATAACGTATCCATTGATCATATCGACCCGACACAAACATTGGTGGTCTCTCTTTGTTACCTGCCGCCATTATGTTGTTGTTCGTAACACGATATTCTGCAGTAAAATCCATCTCAAAATTCTCTGAAATGATGAAGTTAATATGGATCTTAAGTAGATGTAATAGTGATTGTTGTTGAAGAGAAAAGTGTTTAAATCCCTTAAAAATTGTCTTCAAAAAACAAAAAAAAATCCTAGACCAAAAAACACACGAGTTAAAAATTTTCAAAAACACGTTTTTGAAAAAATCTTTAATCCATCGAAATAGTCATCGGAATAGTCATCGGAATAGTCATCAGAATGTGAGTGATCGCAATGAGTGATCGCAATACTAGTGATCGCAATGTTTGTGATCGCAATACTAGTGATCGCAATACTTAGTGATCGCAATGTTTGTGATCGCAATACTAGTGATCACAATGTTTGTGATTGCAATACTAGTGATCGCAATACTTAGTGATCGCAATGTTTGTGATCTCAATACTAGTGATCGCAATACTAGTTATCATAATACTTGTGATCGCAATACTAGTGATCGCAATACTAGTGATCGTAATACTGGTGATCGCAATCCGTGATCACAATGTAGAAACCCTAAGGCTTTTGTGATCGGAATACTGAAGCCCTTATTGCAATGTGAGAACACTTCCGAAACTTAAGGTAAAACTTCAGATTTTGACAAGAAATCCGTGATAATAAGCAAACCACAATAACCAAAACCTTACCACACGTATGAAGGATGTAGTGATATATATAGCAAGATTTAGAGCATAGAAAGCACAAGAAAAAACCTGAATCCGAGATAATTGAATGTTTAAATCACACAAACTAAGTAAAAACTCAACAACGAATCACAAAACTACCCTATGGCGATTGATACCAATTGTTGTCCCATATATTATGATGATTAAACAAGAAAGAAAGGAAGAAGATAGATGAATTCTAGAGAGAGAAAGTAGAGAGAGAAAAGAGAGAGAATGGTTGGAACTTTTGGAGGATTAGATTAGAGAGTGAATAATGAAAATGACCAACACCCTTCCTAACATGCTAGGAAGGGTATATATAGTCCACCCACATGCAGGCTTGTTTATGGACTATATTCTAATGCACCAGGCATTCCTTTTGGGCTTTAGTTACTTATGAATGAACTTTAGCCTTAAGTTAAGCCCGTAAAATACGACTAATCTACTACCTATTACAACGTTCTAAAATACGATACATAATAAACATATGACCGAGAATTCTTGTTTGACTCAATATTTTGAGGGTAACAGAAACTAATAGAAATTGTTGATCCCTTTGAATAGATCTATATTCTGTTAAGAATTTGTACAATAGCTTGTAATTAAACTAGAGCACTTGAGAACTCTTACTCAACTATATAAGTTATGAAGAATCTAACTTATAAAGCAAAGAAGAACAGAATTACTTTTAACTATTCGATCATCGACTTTTCAATGAGGTACAATAAACTCATCATACTTATGTTCCTTTTATAGTGTTAGGAACCCTAGAAACCTTAGAAAATTCTATTATGATATGTATATCACATACGATATCTTATCAATATTCTAGACTATTAAGTATATCACATAAGATACACTCTAACTACAACTATGACATATCTTTTCTAAAGATATATCCGTCCTAATCAATATAGCAGTACTTACATTATAACTAACAGTAATTGCTATGCACCGCGTTTGTAAAACCCGCATGCTTTTACCATGAATAGTGCCCTTAAGATCGTACGTCTTAGATTAAAACTTACCTCATTTAGTATTGATCACATTCATGTGCTAATAATCAAGCAAGTGCATACGTGTATGACATGACAAGTATCGATTACGTACGAACTCATGATAGACAGTTAATAAATATGTCACGTGAACATAATTAAATCATGATCACCATTTAAAATACGAACTAGAATAATTACGTAAATACTTATAATATAATTACGAGCGTTAAGTTTACGATAAACGACACGTTAGAATAAACAGAAACACTTTAAACACGAGCACGTTTAACCACGAACGAACACGAAACATCGGGACACAAGAAAGGTACGGGTACCCCATGTGGGGCCCCCATACCCACGGCACAACCACAAGGAATGGGCTAAGCCCATGGACTTTTACAAGAAAAAGGGGGTTATGTAACTTTTTCATTTCATTTCACTTTTTCAAGAAAATAAACAAAAACCCTAAAAAGAGTTTTTCTCCTCCTCCTTTTCTCCTCTTTGTGCCGCCACTTAAACATCACCATAGGAGGGTGATTGGTTGATTTTGATCTCAAAAACTATTGTTATAATCAGTGTTTGTTCATCCTTTTTCCAAGCTACATAGTGGTATACCTTTCTAACCCTTCTTTTTAATTCTTTTCTTAATTCTTTTAATCTTTGATTATTTTCATGAACATGTTATTAATTTCTTATTAAAACATGGTAATTAATCATTGATCTAACATGTTTTGGGGTTAATTAAAATCAAAGATTGATTTAAAGGGGTGTTTGTTTTTAGCCGCCTAGCAAAACAAACCCGAGGGGGGTTTGGTTTGCTATTGCCGCCACCACCAAGACCATTTTTGGTCTTGGTTGGCTCATGTGGGACCCACGGCAGCAAGGAGGCACACGTGCCCTGAGTTTGGCTCGGGGTACGGTGTCGAATTCATGCCCGATTCATGGTTCGTTGGTTAAATCATGATTTATGCTACATGTTAATTTTTATGAATTATGAACTTAGGATATAATTAATTAATAACATGAAATATTAATTAAAGCATGACTTAGGTTATTTTAATTATTAGTTTAACATGACATTAATTTAACCTAAGTATTTTATGTTATAAGTTATAATTAATTAATTATTTAAAACATGCCTATAATTAATTAATTTAGACATGACTTAGGTTATGTTATTAATACATAATAATACACATTTTAACCTAAGTATTTTATTCCATTTTAATTAATACATGTTATACCTTAATTAAAGTGCTTAACCTATAGTTTAATTAAAATACATGAAATAATAATTAAACTATATACTATATCATATGACTTAAGAAATCAACTTATAAACACGTAGACTTATATGTTAGCTTATGTAATCAGCTTAATTCTAAATATGGAAACTTCTATTTATAGAAACTTAATTAAATAAGACAACTAATCTATTAATGGAAACCTTCTATATATGGAAATATATCTATTTCAGGCAGCTAATCTAATCATGGAAAACCTTCTATATATGGAAACTTATTTAATTAAGGCAGCTGATCTATTTTTGGAAACTTTCTATTTTTAGAAACTAATCTATTTTAAGCAGTAAATTCTATTTTAGGAAACTTTCTATTTTTGGAAACTTACTATTTTTGGAAACTTTCTATTTTTGGAAACTTTCTATTTTTGGAAACTTTCTATTTTTGGAAACTTTCTATTTTTAGTAACTTTCTATTTTTGGAAACTTTCTATTTTTGGAAACTTTCTATTTTTGGAAACCTGCTATTTTTGGAAAGTTACTTATTATTACACAGTAAGTATAATAATACATGAAACACCAGTAATACTTAATCAGATTAATCAGAATACTAGATAAACACAGTTTAAGGTTTTAAACAGTGAACCATGACCTAAAACATACCAAGTCAGCTAAAATGAGACATTAAACCCAGTACGTAATCAGTGAATCGATACTTATACACGTGTGTATTCATGTAGCGTTAGTGATCCAGAAGTAGGAGTCTTTCTTCCGTTCATTCACTGGACTTGAGGTACGGATTCCCGTCCTTTCAGTATGGACATTCTTTCCTTATTAGGATTTCCCCGTATGCAGCCAACTGTTTTCCCCCAGCATTTGTTTTATTGTTTTGAACTGCTTATGTTTAATTAGCATAATCTATAGCCATATACAAGCATGACAAGTTTCACCTAGTTATGGAGGTACCATAACCATAACATTGGAGGCACCAATGTTATGACTTCCCCACGGCGGAGTGATTGCTCGTGGCGTCCCTTTTCAGTTTTGGCCATATTATTATATCAGGTGGGGCGTATGGGTGCATCCTAGTTACATGTTTTATTCAGTATATCATGGTGAATGTGGTGTGTGCCTTGCATCCTTCACAAGGAGTTGATCCCTCCTACCCAAACCAGTATATTAATTAGAGGCATCCCCTCTAATCAGCATGATGAGGTCACCCCTCCAAGTATTCATGCACGTGACCTTTTCATGACCTATATGGGCTATGGTATATTTATGTTAAAACAGTTTTCATAAGATAAACATAAGGCTTTTTCAAACTATAAAACCAATTTTCTCAATACTTAACCAGTCTACTCAGAACTTAGTCTTCCGCTGTTTTATGTTACATGCTTATCCTATTTCATGCTATATTGTATATCCGTGCACTGAGCGTTTTGCTCAGCCGTTACTTTCCTTTCCATGTCCCAAAACGGCAGGTACCCAAGACTCGAGCATTTGGAGGACATGCATAGGATGGAAGCTGCCATAGACTTCTTCTCCTGTTTCCTTCATATATTTATGCTTGTTTAGTCTTTCATTCAGTTCATTTACTTTCTTATGTTTTGGGCTTATGTTTGGGAACCGATGTTTGATTCCGATTTTCCCTATGGTCATGTATGTTTTACTACATATTACCTTGCATGCTTTGATGACACGCCATAATTACGCGTGACATTCCATTTATCAAAATGGGGTGTTACAATTATGGTATCAGAGCCAAGGCTTCGACCTGTAGGCTCTAAAACTCGACCTGTGACTAGTGGGTAGTCACCAGGAGCTTCCTAAGCCAACGTTTGTTATTCCACGTATTGATGTTTCAGCGCGTTGTTGTTTTAACCATTATGTTTTCAGCACCTTTATGTTTTAGCCATGACATTTTCAGCACCTTGTTGTTTTCACCATGATGTTTTCACCAGTATCGTCTTACTAATATGGAATGAGCAACCGTCATCCATACTTAGTTATGTGTCATTGTCTATGCATGATGTTCCTCGTGAACTGTGACGATGTGGACTGACCCCAGTAGTTCATAATTTTCACATAAATTTTTTTCTGTTAAGTTTTGACAATGACTTTTAATTATTATGTTTCATGCATTCATGCATTTATATCATATGTCATCTGTTGCAGGAATTTTGACTAAGTAATGGTTGGTACAGGACTGGCCCTATTTAGTCGCATGTGCTTTTATCGAAACTTTTAACTTTGGGACCGACCCATAGGCGTCCCCTCGCCATGTCTTTTGTTTTGGAACCGACCCATAGGCGTTCCCTCGCACATATAAAGGTTTTATAAACTACATTACGCATTCATGCACTGTTTTTCTTGCATAAAATCTTTCTCATGATTTAAATTGGCATAAATTTTTTTTTATTTTTTTTTTTCATGTCCCATCATAAGTTATTATGTCTTTATGTCAAGTATGCCTTCATACTGTCATGGTTAACTTCAGTTTCATGCTGATTATGTTATACACTTCTTCGTAATAGATGGTTTCATGTTTCCTCATGATAATTCCGTCTTCATGTTGACTATGTTTCACGCCTCTTTTGTTATTTACGTTGTCCTGCAAGACATTGTCAGATTTCTTGAATCATGCTTTCATGATAGTCATGGTTGGTTTCTATTGATCATGCTGTCAGGAAAATCATCGTTGAATTTTGTGTAACCACACTTTAGCGTTTCTCTATGCAACCAGAATGATGTCTATGCTAATACTGCCAGGTTATCATGATAGTTTTCCTAACCGTTTAATCGGGTTACTTTCCTTAAATCATGACAAATGATCGAGCCCATACCGATCATTTCATGTGCATTCCATGTGTACTCCACGTACCATATTTCATGTGTATTACATGTACCTTAATCCATGTGTATTCCACTTGCAATACTTCACGAGTATTCGCTAGTCGAGTCTAAATCATCTCAGGCGTATGTTCACTTGCTGATATTCTACAAGATTGTCGATGCCGCTCATAGCTTGGAGATGTTACTGAAGGTTGATGCTGCTAATGTTGGGAGACGCTACGAGATGCTGATGCTGATGCTGTTCACAACCTGGAGATCCTAAAAGACGAAGACAAAGGCGTCGGAGCAAAGCAATTGGACGAGAAGATGCTTCACCAACAGACAATTCCCATCAATCATTGTCCCAAATTCATAGTTACATGTCACACGTCGTTCGGCTGTCATTTCAGCCATATGAGTGCAAACCAGTACCAGTCGGCCACTCAGCTAAATAGTTACATGAGTCACGGTCATGAGAATGACCGTCAGGGAACCGACAGACAAGATGATAGTAACCACTACTATGACAGCAACTATCCTAGAAATCGCAACCGAGGCTCCGGCCACGGACGTGATCAGACATACAAATGATAAGTAGTCCAACCGATCTGCCAATTCTGGCATATTAACCTAATATTTGTAGTTCTAATTGTTTTACCTCTCGAGACACATGTCAAGACATCAGTCAAGACACATGTCTCACGTATACTTTCTGAGGACACATGTCAAGATACCAGTCAAGACATATGTCACGCTTACATTTCTCAAGACACGAGTCAAGACACATGACTCACGTCTATTTATGGAACATTTCTAAGAAATTCAGGGTACCCTCCAAGGGTACATCTATTTGTTGTGCCATGTATTAATCAGGCCACAAGAATTTCAATACCATTATCAGCGCATCAGTGAGAACTGTCATGTTGCCAATGTCACTTTCATTTCTTTCACCATAGTTCATATATTCCTGACCAGGAAGGACGCCTTTCGTATTTCCACGTATACGAAGATTTTCCGTCAGCTTAATGATGAGATCCAAGCTGCTAACGCATTTTCCTCGGACAGACACGAGATGAATTTATATCCCAATTATGGACTATGAATAGCACACCATGCTACGATTCATAATTTTGTACAGTAATGTTCAGGCTCCTGAATACTTTCAGCTTGATTTTCCATCGGAATATCTGTGCAAATTTTATACGCTTACAAGCATGTGCATTGTTAGCCATGGTCGCTAAAATTTTCTAGCTGTCAGTAAGACACAACCACTTAACTCTTTTACGCATAGCCAGTTGATTATTCCAAAGTCTTCCTATACATTCCAGGAGAACCTACAAGGAGAAGGATGGTACCATGAGATTATGTGTCGACTACCGTTGACTTAAACAAATCACCATTCATGACCGTTATTCTCCTCCACGTATTGACGACATGTCCAATCGACCGTATAGTGTTAATCACTTTTCCAAGATCGAACTCATGAACAAGTTGCCAATAGTGACGGGTGAAAGAGCCGAACATGTCCATAACTGCTATTCGTGCACGACTGGGTCATGCTAGATTTATGATTTTGGATTAGTCTCATCAATGCTCCAACAACATTATGGACTTAATAAATTGTGTATCCATGAACTCCTAAACAAATTCATCAACATTTTCATTGAGGATAACCTGATTTCATTTAAGCCTAGAGAAGAACAGGAAGACCATATCTGCACTATGTTGCAAATTCTTGACAAGAGAAATTTTACCCTAGAAATTTTCCAATATCAATTCTGTTTGATTACAGTGACACACTGAACCACATGGGTTTCTACGGTTAATCTTACCATGACTCAGCTTATGCGTAAAGGAGAGAACCCTACACTGCATTAGGTGTTCTAGAAAATCCTACGCTGGGAAAAGTCTAGAGTCAGAGACTCAGAGTTTCGCAAACTCCTATGTATCAAGTTCTACGAACAGGATACAGCTACGTCCATATCTATGTACCTGACATACCAACAGGCTAAGATAGGACACCAACAAACTGGGATGTTTCATCATCTGAATTTGTGAATCGAAAAGGGACAAGATCTCCATGGATTTTAGTTACCAGATTTCAGCAAACTCAGAAGAAGCATGATGCTATCTGGGTTATTGTCAACAGTTTGATCAAGTCTGCAGAATCCATACATCCGTACGGATTTCAGAACCAACAGATTTAACGAACATGTTCCACCCAAGGCTTATCCGATCACTTGGCAATCCCTCAGCTATCGGGTCAGACAAAGATTCGTAATTGTACTCCTAACTTACTTCACGTCTTCATTCTAATTCCACGACTTGCTTTCGCGCTCAAGTTCATGACACTATTCACGTTCATGATCGTATTTTAGCTTACGATTTTACGTTCATTCTTTTCTCATTCTGGTAAGTTTGCAAGAACTTGAGAGACCAGACCCAAGTTTAGTATAACTCTCCATCATCAGATAGACGTTTCACGTCATATTCCACGTCTCACCTTGTAGCGTTTGGCGTTACCACCATTATATTCTATGATCACGATATGTCTCACATGTCATGTTCATTCCACGTTCCTCACATCACGATCAAGATATGTTACACGTATCATGGATCACGATATGTTTACTCATACTACACTCGCCATATCTCCACGTAGCACGTTCAAAATTTTTCACGTATCACGTTCAGAATTTTTCACGTACTACGTTTCTTTATGTCTCGCGCATCGTTTCTAATTATCAGTTAAGTCAGATTGTCTTGCATTGTAACGTTTCAGTTACCCTTGCACGTTAACTCTTATTTTCCTCGATCGAATTTAGGGGATCTACCTTCCGTTGATAACCAAGAATTTCTTCGTATTCCAAGTCAAGGTCAGGAGGACCAAGAATTATCATTAGTGTCAGGATCTTCTGAAGGAACCGTTCCAAGAGGGAGGCCACTTGGAAACGGACAAGTTCATCCGGACTTCTTATCCATTTTTCTCTTATCGTTTAGATATGTCCTTTCAGTCACGTCACGTTCCATGTCTTTCCAAGACATGTCACGTTCCACGTTCCCTTCTACCATGTCATCTTCATTTCTGTTATTTTGCATACCTTTCCAGTTTGATTCGGGTATGTTTCGCTTCCAGTTACTTTATCTATAATTCGGGGACGAATTATTCTTTTTAGGGGGGAAGAATTGTAAAACCCGCATGCTTTTACCATGAATAGTGCCCTTAAGATCGTACGTCCTAGATTAAAACTTACCTCATTTAGTATTGATCACATTCATGTGCTAATAATCAAGCAAGTGCATACGTGTATGACATGACAAGTATCGATTACGTACGAACTCATGATAGACAGTTAATAAATATGTCACGTGAACATAATTAAATCATGATCACCATTTAAAATACGAACTAGAATAATTACGTAAATACTTATAATATAATTACGAGCGTTAAGTTTACGATAAACGACACGTTAGAATAAACAGAAACACTTTAAACACGAGCACGTTTAACCACGAACGAACACGAAACATCGGGACACGAGAAAGGTACGGGTACCCCATGTGGGGCCCCCATACCCACGGCACAACCACAAGGAATGGGCTAAGCCCATGGACTTTTACAAGAAAAAGGGGGTTATGTAACTTTTTCATTTCATTTCACTTTTTCAAGAAAATAAACAAAAACCCTAAAAAGAGTTTTTCTCCTCCTCCTTTTCTCCTCTTTGTGCCGCCACTTAAACATCACCATAGGAGGGTGATTGGTTGATTTTGATCTCAAAAACTATTGTTATAATCAGTGTTTGTTCATCCTTTTTCCAAGCCACATAGTGGTATACCTTTCTAACCCTTCTTTTTAATTCTTTTCTTAATTCTTTTAATCTTTGATTATTTTCATGAACATGTTATTATTTTCTTATTAAAACATGGTAATTAATCATTGATCTAACATGTTTTGGGGTTAATTAAAATCAAAGATTGATTTAAAGGGGTGTTTGTTTTTAGCCGCCTAGCAAAACAAACCCGAGGGGGGTTTGGTTTGCTATTGCCGCCACCACCAAGACCATTTTTGGTCTTGGTTGGCTCATGTGGGACCCACGGCAGCAAGGAGGCACACGTGCCCCGAGTTTGGCTCGGGGTACGGTGTCGAATTCATGCCCGATTCATGGTTCGTTGGTTAAATCATGATTTATGCTACATGTTAATTTTTATGAATTATGAACTTAGGATATAATTAATTAATAACATGAAATATTAATTAAAGCATAACTTAGGTTATTTTAATTATTAGTTTAACATGACATTAATTTAACCTAAGTATTTTATGTTATAAGTTATAATTAATTAATTATTTAAAACATGCCTATAATTAATTAATTTAGACATGACTTAGGTTATGTTATTAATACATAATAATACACATTTTAACCTAAGTATTTTATTCCATTTTAATTAATACATGTTATACCTTAATTAAAGTGCTTAACCTATAGTTTAATTAAAATACATGAAATAATAATTAAACTATATACTATATCATATGACTTAAGAAATCAGCTTATAAACACGTAGACTTATATGTTAGCTTATGTAATCAGCTTAATTCTAAATATGGAAACTTCTATTTATAGAAACTTAATTAAATAAGACAACTAATCTATTAATGGAAACCTTCTATATATGGAAATATATCTATTTCAGGCAGCTAATCTAATCATGGAAAACCTTCTATATATGGAAACTTATTTAATTAAGGCAGCTGATCTATTTTTGGAAACTTTCTATTTTTAGAAACTAATCTATTTTAAGCAGTAAATTCTATTTTAGGAAACTTTCTATTTTTGGAAACTTTCTATTTTTGGAAACTTTCTATTTTTGGAAACTTTCTATTTTTGGAAACTTTCTATTTTTGGAAACTTTCTATTTTTAGTAACTTTCTATTTTTGGAAACTTTCTATTTTTGGAAACTTTCTATTTTTGGAAAGTTACTTATTATTACACAGTAAGTATAATAATACATGAAACACCAGTAATACTTAATCAGATTAATCAGAATACTAGATAAACACAGTTTAAGGTTTTAAACAGTGAACCATGACCTAAAACATACCAAGTCAGCTAAAATGAGACATAAAACCCAGTACGTAATCATTGAATCGATACTTATACACGTGTGTATTCATGTAGCGTTAGTGATCCAGAAGTAGGAGTCTTTCTTCCGTTCATTCACTGGACTTGAGGTACGGATTCCCGTCCTTTCAGTATGGACATTCTTTCCTTATTAGGATTTCCCCGTATGCAGCCAACTGTTTTCCCCCAGCATTTGTTTTATTGTTTTGAACTGCTTATGTTTAATTAGCATAATCTATAGCCATATACAAGCATGACCAGTTTCACCTAGTTATGGAGGTACCATAACCATAACATTGGAGGCACCAATGTTATGACTTCCCCACGGCGGAGTGATTGCTCGTGGCGTCCCTTTTTAGTTTTGGCCATATTATTATATCAGGTGGGGCGTATGGGTGCATCCTAGTTACATGTTTTATTCAGTATATCATGGTGAATGTGGTGTGTGCCTTGCATTCTTCACAAGGAGTTGATCCCTCCTACCCAAACCAGTATATTAATTACAGGCATCCCCTCTAATCAGCATGATGAGGTCACCCCTCCAAGTATTCATGCACGTGACCTTTTCATGACCTATATGGGCTATGGTATATTTATGTTAAAACAGTTTTCATAAGATAAACATAATGCTTTTTCAAACTATAAAACCAGTTTTCTCAATACTTAACCAGTCTACTCAGAACTTAGTCTTCCGCTGTTTTATGTTACATGCTTATCCTATTTCATGCTATATTGTATATCCGTGCACTGAGCGTTTTGCTCAGCCGTTACTTTCCTTTCCATGTCCCAAAACGGCAGGTACCCAAGACTCGAGCATTTGGAGGACATGCATAGGATGGAAGCTGCCATAGACTTCTTCTCTTGTTTCCTTCATATATTTATGCTTGTTTAGTCTTTCATTCAGTTCATTTACTTTCTTATGTTTTGGGCTTATGTTTGGGAACCGATGTTTGATTCCGGTTTTCCCTATGGTCATGTATGTTTTACTACATATTACCTTGCATGCTTTGATGACACGCCATAATTACGCGTGACATTCCATTTATCAAAATGGGGTGTTACAGCGTTAACACTAACGGTACTTGCCAACACTAGCAGTACTTGTACTTGCACTAACGGTACATGACACTTTAGAAATAATTCCCAATAATCCTCCCCTAAACAAGAAATATTTTTTTAATGGCAGTTTGGTGCAGCGGAGTATCTTGCGTGCCACCGAGGCACCAAGTCTCTCAACCCGAGTTTGAATAATCTAACGAAGAGAATATCAACCCCCATTGATAGCCATCTAGTTTCCCCTAAACAAGAATGATAACTTGTTTTCTTCTTGTTTCTTTGTATGCTGAATGTATTAAAATGCATGTCTTCAGTCTTCTTCAAACTTGGATTAAAATTGGTAATCTTGTACTTGTATCCAACTAAATGTAGCCAAACACTTTATGCAGATCTTCTTCTGATAAGACAATCTTCAAGTCTTCATGAATATCATCTTTGTATTCAAATTATGAGCTTCTTGTGTCTTGTAAACATTCTTTTGCAGCAATAATATTGTCTTCATAGATGATCACTTCCCCTTGAGTGGTAAGAACTCATCTTCTTTGTAAGTTTCTTGAGTTAAAACATACACCACATATGTCTTCTTCTCCTTTTTGTAATCTTCAAATATGAGTCTTCTTATGAATCAATATTTCTGCCTGTATCTTCTTACCTGAAATAAAACAGTTAACAACAAACTAATCCGTATTGGCATCATCATTTTTAACAAATCATCATCAATCAACAAATTTAATTTATTCTTTACCAGTTAGCCGTACACTCTAGAATAGCCAATACTTTATTCATAAAGAATAAGGTGTACTGATAACCCTACAATTTTTGGTAAAATGTCAACCATCAACGGATTTGATAATGTCTTTACCTAGTACCATTTTCCCTAGGACTAGCCAACTCTTTATCTCGAAACATGGTGAGTTAGAACCATATAGTTTTTAGCAAACTATCAGCTTTTAACGGATTTGAGAAGTCTTTACCACAAACCGTTTCCTTATGTACTAGCCAGTTCTTATGTTTGTTAGACATGGTGAGCTGAGAACCATTTATGACGTGTGACAAAGAGTCAAACACTGAAGGCTCTTTCTCAGCTTCTTCTTATTTTTCCAAATCCTTGAGTTGCTGTTTAACCACTCTGATCAACTCAAAAGCACCATTAGATTCTTCTGAAATTTATAGTTGTTGTTCCAACATCCTCTCTAACAACCTTCTTCCAAAAGGATATCTTTTCTCTTGAAGCATGTAATAAGTTACATCATCTACATCCAAAGTGTGTATACCACATGATCTATAATATCTCCAGTAAGTAGGAACCTGATTCACTAAATCCATCAACATTTGTTGATCACAACTGTGTGGCTCATACATGAACTTTTTCATTTATCAATAGTGATGTTTCTTCTTGACCTTCACTTCCTCCTTGAACAAATCTGTTAAGGTCTTGAATATCTTGTCTGTAAAGGATATGTAGAATATCTTCTAGTAACCTGAACATCCTAAATGTTACATCTGTTCAAGTTATTCTATGAATTTCTAATCCTTGTCTCATAGCACCTGTCCATCTTATGATTGATGACTTCTTTCCAAATATTTATGTATCAATACATTAATCTTCAAATTTGACTATCTTCAAGTGCTTTCTACAACTTTCATCATCATCACTATCTTGATCTGTAGACTTTGCCTTTTTCTTGGTTGCTTGCTTTTTCTTGGTTGATCTCTTCCTTTTAATACCTTTGGAGGTTCATTCAAACTCAATGGATCCCTCTTCTAAATCATTATGTACCATTTCTTCAAGTATTGTTGATTGTGTATGCATTGCTTGTACATTTTCAGTCTCTTTTTCAACACTGTGAGCTGCATTTCCCTCATCCATCCTTTGATCGGTCTTTGCTTCTTTTGAAACTTCCTTCGCCCTTTTCTTCTTTCTATATATGTAGTCTTGATAGGTGGAGATGCTTCTTTCTGTTCAGCAGTACTTGCATCAAGTCTGGGGGTACTTCCATATTGTCTTTGTTGTTGTAGATGTTTCTTTACATCTTCAATGTCCTTTTTGTCATTTTCAGATCCAATCTCAACAAAATTCAATTTACTCCTCGTGTGTTGTTCATACAAAGTCTTTATTTGACCAAAAGTCTTTCTGACTAGCTGATCATGGGTGAAATGCTTAACCTTCTTGAGGTAAGACATCGTTTGATTCCTGATTTGCATAGTAGTTGGAGGCTTAACTTTTTCTCTTCTTCTCTTTTCTGCAAAGAATATATGTTGCTCCCTTACCAAATCATTAATCAACTTAACTTTTTATTCTTCATCATAAGCATCTCTTTCTTCAGCTATTAAGGATTCTGCAAGAAGTTCACTTGCCTTTAGTTCAGCCTGAATCCTATCATATTCTGCTATGTTCCATTCTTGCTGCACTCTTTGGGCTTCATGCAATTGTTGCTTAGCTGCAAGTTCTTCTTGTAACTCCTCTTCACGCATTTGTGCTTGCAATCTAAGAGCTACCTCTTCATCATGCTCTAATTGATGAAACTTTTTCATGACTTTGCTTATATCATCATTTGAATCACTTTCATCTTCAGACTCAGATTGTAATTTCTTTTTGGCCTTATCCTTTGGATTTATCTTAGGTAATTTATTCAATAATCTTGAAGATCTTCTTTCTTCATCTTCATTGGATTGTTGTTGAATGATAATACCTTTTGTAGTAGGTTGTGAAGCTTGAACTTTCTTACCTTTGTCATTATCTTTAATGGCAAGATTTTCTTGTTGTGTCTTTATCTCTTCTTCTAATAGCCTTGCTTTCTCAGCTGACCTATTCTCTTTGAGATCGAGTAGCACTTGTGCTAATGTCGCATCTTCTCCAAAAGATGGAGTTTGGCTTTCTTTAGAAGATGGTAGTGAATCTTTTTCACCAACGATACTTGTAGTTGGCTTAGCAGTACATGGTTCTTCAGCAAAATTTACTTCACCAGTTATAGACACACTTCTTTCTTCTATCACCAATGTATCTCTAGATATTTTTCTCCTTTGGAAGCTGTCTTCTCAATATCTAACTCCTCAGTCATGTCTGATTCAACATTCATCCTTGATCTTGACAGTACTTGAAAAGACTGTTTCTCATGAAACCAAAATTGTCTTTATGGTGGAGTTGTAGACACAAGAAACTTAAAAGTTATTTCCTCTAGCTTCTCATAAAAACTACTCCAATTCGCTTGTAGTTTTGGTGATTGAGGTTGTGGCTGAGTTACCACCACGTCTTCATCAGCAGATGGTTGTGGTTCCTCATGATTAGGTTTTTGTGGTTCCTCATGTTGAAGCTCCATATTTGTATGCTCCAAACTTGCATTATCCACATCATTCTGTATGCCATCATTAACCTCAAGATTTTCAATGCCATCATCAGCTTCAAAATTGACGTCATTGACAGAGATCCTTGTATGAATATCTGAAGAATTTCATTGTTCTTCATTATTCCTCCCCTATTTGGTTTCATTTAGTTGCTTCTTCTTGAAGTGTCTGAACTTTTGCTTTTTAAGAGCATCCTTCTGAATTACCCTATGGTTCCTCATCCAAGGAGTGACTTTATTCCTTAGCCTTATCAAATTGTCTTCCAATTTAGCAATTCTTTTATCCTGAGCAAGCTTCTCTCTTTGTAAAACATGTACCTGTTTGGACAAGCTTGTACACAAAGCAGTTAAATTTGCAACATCCACCGCCTATGTTGTTGTTGCCTGTGGAGAACCACTAACATCAATTGAAGCAGCAGGTGTGTGGAACATCTCATTAGAATTTGGATGATTACCATCATTATGAGACGAAGATTGTGAATCTTCAGATGATTGGGGGCTCTGGTGAGAAGGAGTTTGCTGAGAAGCACTAGCTGAGCTAGGTTCCTCACCTTCTTGATTAGCTGGTTGGGCTAACATACTAGCAAATAGTGGTGTTACTGTCCCTGAAAAAGAGCTACCATTCTTAATCAAGAAAGAAAAGGTTCTCTTGGTGAATGAGGGGACATCCCAAGTATTTGTTAATTCTGGTAGGTTTGGGATTTGGTCATTAACTAAAGCTTGAATGAATCTAGGATACATTAAAAACTTTTTAGAACCTTCCAAATTCCTAGTCATGCCTTCAAAAATTAATATTGAAAAATTAAAAACTCTGTTGTTTGCTAGACAAATACCAGCTTATGCCAAAGCAGTAGAGAGTTTATCAAAAGATGTACTTTAGAGCTTAAATAGTGAATTATAGCATGAAAAAGTAATTTCCATTGTTGTGAAAATAAACCTTTAAAGAAAGTAAGACTTTCCCTACCACCCTCATAACCCATGGCTGCAAGGCCATCGTGTATCTCAAGGTTAGTCAACATACTAGTTCCATTTGCATCATCAAGTCTTAAACTAGCCCTAAGCAGTACTTCAGTAACATAAATATGTCTATTATTTACCCTAGCCCTTATGAAAGATAGATTATGACGAGTACCTAAAACATCAGTATTCCAAAATTGGTGTAACAATAGGAATAGAGACAACAGGACTTACAGTAAGTGAAAAACGTATATGACTTCGAGAGAGAAAGTCAAGTATCTCATGAAAACCAAGAGAGTCATAATTCTGAGTAAGATTAGAAACCTGGTTATAACATCCAGTAGTTTTGGTTAATGTAATATCCATGTTCATAAATAAAAAGGTGATTTTACTCTAAATTTTTTGCATTTTCACTATACTACATGACTGGCTTATGGATCTGTCTATCACAATTACCACATCAACATATGCCTATATGTTGTAAACACCATGTATATACCAAGTCTGAGTTCTAAAAGTTATTATATGAATAAACAATGAATAAGAACAACTCAAATATAACAAGGATACCCTAAATTACCATAAAAACCCTAGAAATCCCTTATAAACTAATATTTCAAGAAATGCAACCTTAAAATGACAATGTACTATTATTAAACACTCTACACTAATTCTAATCCACCAAATAAAGGAAATTTAATTAATCACAAAACACTAATATTCTCTAATCATAAGATAATTGCAAGAAAATAACCTAAAACCAAGAATAACATATAAAATCCAGTCTATAATGAATTAGACTCTTATATTTTGCAACAAAACATAAAACTCAACTAAGTATCATAATATGATCATACATTATCTTGAACCATGTTACAAACTATTAAAGCATAAAGTACAAGTTTTCAAGCATAGAACCTTAATCTTATTTAAATAACCCTAGAATATAATCAACTTATATAAACCCTCAAACTAAGAATGTAGAATCCAAAGAAGTCATAAACATACTATATAAGCCCTAGAATAAGAATACATAAGGATATAAACTGTTAATGCAAGTGATCATTAAAAACATTATTAGTGTTAACTAATCTTTCTTAGTTTTGATCACAACAAACTATACAACACATGTAGTGTAAAACACAAAACAAATTATTTAACTAACACTATCATCAAGGTAATAATCATATCACTAACTTTTCTTAATCATAATTAGTGATCCTCAAAGTGATTATCCTTAAAACTCACTTTTGTTAATATGACAAAAGATTTTTTTAATAAACTTTCTTTTTAAGAAAATGTGTTATTAAAATGGAAAATGTAAATTTGAAAATGGCATATTCCATATGCCATAAGAATATCCTTTGAAGGTTTAAAAACCTTAGATATTCCTACCCCACTAAAAGACAAAATCGGAGCGTAGTCTACTGGGCGGTCCTTTAAATAGTTAGGCGGTTATCTAGCGATAAGGAACCGCCGGTCTAGATAAGGAACCGCGGCCGGCTAGCCGTTGCACTTTGTCTCCTATAAATAGTGGATCTAATCTCATTTTCCAATAACCCTTTTTGGACGTTTTTCTCAACCCCCTTTCTCTTTTTTATAGCATAATCATTAGTAAATGATCACTTAATGTGTTAAGTATGTTTACATATGATTATCCTCTTGATCCCCTCCTTTACCTTGTCCAAAGAGAAGATCACTCACTCACTAGTGTTGTGATTAAGATGAATCCATGAATTAGTCATGTTCATCATGTTAGCCTTTTTGTTTTATGTTAATCCATTGTATTTATGAATACTTGGACTAGTTATGTTTATCCAAGCTATTTGTGCATAGTAGGATTTGTTGTGTACATCCATTGCATATGTGTTTGCTTGTAATATGTTGTGTAGATCCAAGCTACATGTGTGTACTTGGATATGCCTAGTTGAGTTGTAATAGATTGTGTAGTAGTTCTCACTAAACTATAAAGTGATGTGGTTGTGTCTTGTTAGTTCTCTCTAAACTTGAAAGTGATTAGTAGTTATGTTGTGTGAAGTTCTCACTTAGCTTCAAAGTGAAGAGTCGTGAAGATTGGTTCTTGCTTTGGATTAGAACTCGACATCTAGCCTTGTGTCGTAAAATGGTGAAGTAGGCAACGTCGTGAAGATTGGTTCTACCTTGAGATTAGAACTCGACATCTAGCCTTGTGTCGTTAAATTGTGAAGTAGGCAACGTTGTGTAGATTGGTCCTAGCTAAAGATTAGGTCTCGACATTTAGCTTAGTGTCGGAAAATAATGTAAGCGACGATGTAAGGTTTTCTCCGCCAAGAAGGGAGCTTGTGAATATATTGTGGAAATCTCGAGTAGGTGTACTCGAGGAGTGGAGTAGAAACGAGGATAGAGCCTCGTTGTCGAACCACTATAAATCTTGGTGTCTTCTCATTAGGTTGCCTCTTTCCTTACTCTTTACTCATTTCATTATCATTACACTTACCTATTACCATTGCTAATGCATTTGAATTTAACCTAATCATTATGCAACTTAGCTTCAAGTAAAAGATAGTTTTGATACAAACCTAATTGAAAGTAATTTTAATTAGGTGACTAATCGAGGAGAAACTATTCAACACCCCCCCCCCTTCTAGTTTCTACAATTGGTATCAGAGAGATGGTCATTCAAGATATTTGAAGTATATTGTACTTTAAAACTTGGATCGATCCATTGTCTCCTCAAATTAGAAGGTCAAGTTGTACTAAAGTTTCTCTTTGGTCAAAACTATTTTTTTTGGAAAATAGGTCTTTTAATTGATAATATTGCATCCCTCTTAGATTAGTAGCTTTTATGCAATTTAGATCTACTCTTGAAATGTATCTACTAGTTTGCATCTTGCTTTGTATAGGTACTCATGTAGATCAATCATTTAATTGGTTGTGGAATGAGTTACTTGCACTTGTAGAGGACTCATCTTCATTGATCTTCAACATCTTTGAATGATGATATCAAGATGATTGGGAATGATACTAGTCCTTGAAGACTTAGTACTCATCATAGTCATTGTTGGGCTTTGCATTGATTCCTTGATCGATTGGAATGCTCTTTCTGGCCAAGGTACGCTTTCGTTCTTCCACATGTCCTTTGATCATTCTTTTGATCATTACTTGACTATGTGCTTGTTCTTGGCATCCTTGCCTTGACATTTGTTTGTGGTTTGTGATTCTTTTCTTTTATCCTCTCAAACCTTCATTGCATGGATACTTGACTCACTATGGTGATGTAGAGTGAGTTAGTAGTAGCTTAAAGTATCAAGCATGATATCCATGGTTTGCACCCATACGGTTAGTAGGCCCTTTATGGGAGAGAAAGTGAATTAATACCTTGCTCATATTTTGGTTTAGACTAAGACTATTATTGAAAGTGATCTTAGTCTATGCATCAATATTTGCTTTGTGTTTATTCATTACCAAAGTCGTTTAACACTTCACCGGAAAGGCACGTCTTAAACCACTATATATGACACAAGCTCTTCGTCTCCACGATTTGAAGATTGTCATTAATCTCTTGAGCATTGGTCTTAGTCTTCATTCACTTCCCTTGACTTCTCTCCACTTTGCTTTTTTTCCTACGAGTAGTCGTTTGTCCGTTTCGGTTCTTTTCAATCTCGATTCAACTCGTAATCCTTCATTAAGGCATATTGCTTAGTGTTATGATGATCCAATGATATTCTAAAAGGTTTACGATATATTTTTAAGAATTTTAGAAAACTTGGTTTTCAAAAATTTGGCGTATTTCATTGATAAAAACCTGCCTCTGTAGGCGGTTCTTTATCTCTGGCGGTTCAAACCCGCGGTTCTCTATCGATAAGGAACCGCGGGCAGTAAAACTTGTCAGAGCGCCAGTTTTATTAATTTAATATTTTTCAAACAAAACCCTCTCTCTCCCAAAAACACACAGCCGTCGGGTTCCCCTTTTTCCACCATTGTTGAAGCTTCAAAAACCTTCAATCATTCAAATTAATTGATTCCAAGTTGTGGGTTTCACTCATCCTTCATCAAACATCAATTAATTGTAAGTATTTTCTTTCAATTTCAACAATTTTGTTCTATGGTTCATCCTTTCATAATTGGGGATTTTTAAAATTGAAATTGAATAGAACCTTAATAAGAATATGGGTTGCCATGGTTATTTTACTATGATTCCATAGGTTCATATTCATTGAGATTTCACAAGAACCCACTTGTATAACAAATCTAAATTTTGGCTAAATGATTTTGGTTAAAAGATGGAATTGAGATGAACTTATGAACAAATAGGTAATTGCATTGTTAATGCTTACCTAAAAACCTTGTTTTGAAAAACCAACGTTCTAGTCCGTTGTTGATCCAATATAGTTCATATGTTCTTGGTTAATAATGGAATAGATACATTGTGAACGTGAGAATGATATGGATTCAATCCTTTGTTTGTCAAGAAATTGATATAACACATTCTCATATTTTGATTTTTGATTTTATTTTTCATATGAGTGATTGGAAATATATTTTCTTGTGTTTATTTATGTACTAATCATGCCTTCACAATACCAAAAGGATCATCGACTCACTAAACAATATATGCCAAACATTTCCCAAACCTTTGCATCCACTCAACTTCGAAACTCCTTTTCATCACTTTCAACACGAAATTTCCATGAGGGTAGAGTTGTTGATGAGGGAATAACGGGTTATATCTATATCAAATCTATGTTTGAGCATACGGGTTTTGATTGCTTGCTCTACATAGAAGAAGATATATACCCGTTGTTTCTTCTAGAATTCTTTAGCACTTACTCTATGTTTGAATACAATGGAGAAATATTCAATCGATTCTTGTTGAACGAACAAATCATTCAATATTCTCTCGAAGATTTTGGTGAAATTCTTGGTGTGCCATATGAAGTCACTTGTCGTTTCACGGACAAATGGAGACTTGATGCTCTCTTGGAATCTAACGACAAACCTCCAAATGACCACGCCGAAATTGATCCGGAATTTATCCTTAATATCATTTCGAAAGAGCGTGATGGAAACGTTATGAGAAGCCTTCATTCTAATGTGTGGTATGTGAATCGCTATGAAGTGCTCTCAAGCGATCTTAAGGATTTTATGGTCCAATGGGTAAATATCCTTAGGGAGAATGTATTTTGTCTTGGTGGAAACCGAGATCATATCTCGGCTTGTATGGTGCATATGTTATGTTGCATCTTTACATCAAACAAGTACAATTTGGCATACTATATCGCTCGACGAATAAATTATGCTATTTCAAAGCCCAAAACAAACCTTCCCTACGCTATACTTCTTATTCACCTTTTCAAAAGGGTTGTTCGTGAATTTCCCCACCTCGAACTTTCTCGCTTTCGCCCGGTTCATCGGGTTATGTTGCCTATTCAAGAGGTATATGAAAGAAAGCCTAGAAGTGATCGAGGTTCGTGAAAATCCGATCATCAAGAGCCGGATGATGAGGACACCTATATGCCAACAAGTGATGGTGATGGCATAGGTTCTAGTTCTCATTTCAACTCTTCGAGTAATTCCCACCCATCCTCAAACTCATTCGTGGATGGACTTGAAGACTTAGCTCCTCCACCTCATTATTCCTCTAGTGAAGTACCGGAAGATCTCAATATGGAGCATCTCTACCATGAAAATCTTAGGACCCGAGGTGAATTACATAAACATCGGGTTGAGTCAAGGAAGGGATTCAAGTACTTGGGAAACATGATCAAGGGATTGGGCAAGAAAAGAAGATGAAGACTTTGAATTGTTTCAAAGTATACATGTTGCGAAACATGTAATGTGATGTTGAACATTTTCTTCTTTTTACTTTATTTTGGTTATGTATTAACTAATACTACTTGTTTGGATTACTTATTATTTTAATCCTAATGTTGTCTATGCCATCGTGTTTACGATATGCATAGCTTTGTGCTATCTATGTGTTAGTTAGCTTCCTAGATTTTTTGGTCAGTAGTTAACTTTGGCTTGTTAATCCTTTGATAAAAATCTGGGCTAACCAAAGTTTGAGGATGTGCGATTTTTGAACACCTCTGGTCGCGGTTCCATATCGACCAGCGGTTCCTTATCGATAAGGAACCCCCCATCCTAGATAGGGAACCGTCGGCTTCTGTGTCCGACAGAATCTTTGCTTTACACTATTTTCCTTAATCTGTGTATACCTTGCTTGATTCTTTGCAAAAACCTACACATTTCCTAAACTAGGTTACCTAAATTCATTATTCACATAAAATGTTTTTAACCCATTACTAGTTTGGATCATCCCCTCACCCTTCTTAAACCCACCTTGTTAGTCATGCTCTTCACACATAAAACCATTCATCCTTAACCCTTAAACCACTCATTACAACCATGGTTTCTACAAGAACCTCAAACTCATCCAAAACCTCCACTTCAAAGAAAAACCTTAAGATTAAGTTGCCCAAACTTAACTCTTCACCCTTTCACACACCCAAGAATGAGATTGTTCCAATTCTCATCTCTTCATCACCCTCACCACCTCTTGCTCCATGCAAGACCACCTCAACCCATGGTACCAACCATTTTCATGCTTCTACCTTCTCTTCATTCCAATCTAGAATGAATGAGATAACCTCACCCTTCACTCCAAGTACTCTCTTGGATGTGACTACCCAACCATAACCCATCCAAAGCATTCCCATTGTGAATGACTTTGTTGATACCTTGGTGACTTCACCTTTTACCCCTCCAAACTCACCCACATCACCCATTTCACCCTTGGAGAACATACCTCCACACTCACCCACATCACCCTTGGAGAACATACCTCCTCCACCTCCTCCACCTCCCTCAAACACTCCAAACTTGGGTGATCCTCGCTTTTATGATTATTTCATGCACAATGGCACTAATTGCCCTTGTTGCCTCAACAAATACTATCTCATTGATATCCTTAGATTGGAGATGATAGGGGCTCACATAAAGTTGCAAAGCCTTTTGTTGAATCTCTTTGCCAATCATCCTCCTAGCAGATAAATGATGATTTTCTTTAATAAGTGTTTTTCAAGAAAAACCAAGCCAAGGAAGACTACTCATCAAGAACTAGTTTTAAGCTAACTTTGTTTTAGTTAGTTGTTTTCATTTCCTTATTGTATTTCCTTCCCTCAATGAGTTTTTCATGAGGATGATTTATGGATTTAGCTTTATGTGTCTATCTTTATGTGCACATTAATCTACATTAATTTTAAATTAAAATTGAACCTAAATCTATCACAACCTCTAAAACTTGACTAAAATTGGTTCAAAATGTTATCTAAATATTGTGTCACCCTTTGTCAAGACATTCTTTGTGAATTTGTTTCTTTTATGCAACCGTAGCATAATTTAGTGCTAATAGAGGTAAAATTCCAAGATTTGCAATTTTTTGAAAAAATCTTAGTTTTTCTCAAAACCCTGGAAAATCATGGTTTCACGTCCACTGTACGCGGCTCATTAAGTCACGCGGTGCCTTAAGTGCTAAGGAACCGCCGGTCCCTATAAGGAACCACAGACTGATAGCCAATTTTTGGCTCGTTTTTGGTCTTTCTTCATCACCCTATCCCCTGTCAAGATTCCATGTTTACTCAATTTGGCTAAACATTCCTTGACACTTCACATTTTATTTTCAAATCTTTCCCTTGTCTACTTTCTTCTTATACCCCCACCTTGAGATTTCATTCTCACACCTCAACAATGCCTAACTCCTCCTTTCATAATCTTGACATTTCATTGTCACAAACCTCCTCACTCAAAGCTTCCTCATCCAAGCTTTCCAAGAAACCGAAGATCTCGATTCGACCTATTTGGACCAAGAAAAATGAACCGTCTTCTTCCAAACCACCCAAGAACCCCACCTTCTCGCCAATCAAGTATTGGAATGAGACCTACTCCATTAACCCCATCACCGGAGAAAAGGAAAATGTTCCCCCACCACCAAAACCTTTCTACACCCCTCAACTTAATGACCTTTCAACCTTCCCAAACCTCACAAGGCATTGTGAAAACATTTCCTACCCACTCTACTCACCACCACCATACCCTAGGTTTGATGGCCTTTCCCTATCAACCGAATTTTCTTTGCATCATGTATCCTCGTGTGCTTGTTGTCGATTTCAACAAATTGAACTTGCTCATGTGTATGAGAAGTTAAATTTTCTTTTAATTCCTCCTCACTCGACCTCCTCTCAAAGTTTTCGTTCCCGTGGAAAAGACTTCGAATGATGCCTCGTCGTCTTATTTTTCCAACTAAAGGACTAAGCACTCTTGATTCAATAATACTTTAGTTGTTTTGGAGTCAATAACATTTTAAGCAATCTTGGAAAATTATCACTATTAGAATAGCTTATGCTTTGTGGTTTATTTTCCATATTTTTTTCTTTAGATACTCATATTGTGTGTATGACTATCTATCTTGTTTGTTTCTTTCATATTTTTGTAATATGAAACCTTTATGTTGTCTTTGTTTTCTTTCTTTGATCATCCTCTCTTTTTCTTTTGAGTTGATCGTGGTTAATCTTTACAATTGATTATGGGTGATTCCATCAATTCTAAACTTTAACCCCTTGACAAATTTATCATCTTCATTGGTTGGATGTTTCTTTTCTACGTCCATTCCACCAATTGAACTTTGATTTTGTCATTTACCTCTTTGGACATACTTAGAAATACTTGCTTCTAATTTGAGATTTCTTCTCCTTCTCCCTCTCAAGTTACTTAGTAGGTAGTGATCATATATACATTGGTGTTTCTTTTCTTTCTACTAACCTTTGTGTAGCATGTCACCTTAGCTCATACACTTGGTTCCCCAAGCAAGGGGGAGCAACCACCAAGGGGGAGCTACTAGCAAAGTCCGGTTTTCTTCAAAGACTTGTGCTAACCTTTTTGCTACGACAAATGGGGAGAAATGACAGTGATAAACTCGTAATAATTCGATATTTTGTGTTTCTACGTAAATGAGTTTATAGTTTGTCGTAATAAAAAAGGGGGAGATTGTTAATGCAGGTGATGCCTAAAAATATTATTAGTGTTAACTAATCTTTCTTAGTTTTGATCACAACAAACTATACAACACATTTAGTGTAAAACACAAAACGAATTATTTAACTAACACTATCATCAAGGTAATAATCATATCACTAACTTTTCTTAATCATACTTAGTGATCATCAAAGTGATTATCCTTAAAACTCACTTTTGTTAATATGACAAAAGATTTTTTATTAAACTTTCTTTTAAATAGCATGTTTTATTAAAATGGAAAATGTAAATTTGAAAATGGATATTCCATATGCCATAAGAATATCCTTTGAAGGTTTAAAAAACCTCAGATATTCCTACCCACTAAAAGACAAAATCAGAGCGTAGTCTACTGGGCGGTCCTTTAAATAGCTAGGCGGTTCTCTAGCGATAAGGAACCGCCGGGGTAGATAAGGAACCGCGCCCAGCTAGCCGTTGCACTTTGTCTCCTATAAATAGTGGATTAAATCTCATTTTCCAATAACCCTTTTTGGACATTTTTCTCAGCCCCTTTCTCTTTTCTATAGCATACTCATTAGTAAATGATCACTTAATGTGTTAAGTATGTTAACATATGATTATCCTCTTGATCACCTCCTTTACCTTGTCCAAAGAGAAGATCACTCACTCACTAGTGTTGTGATAAAGATGAATCCATGAATTAGGCATGTTCATCATGTTAGCCTTTTTGTTTTATGTTAATCCATTGTATTTATGAATACTTGGACTAGTTGTGTTTATCCAAGCTATTTTTGAATACTTGGATTTGTTGTGTACATCCATTGCATATGTGTTTGCTTGGATTTATGTTGTGTAATTCCAAGCTACATGTGTGTACTTGGATATGTTTAGTTGAGTTGTAATAGATTGTGTAGTAGTTCTCACTAAACTATAAAGTGATGTGGTTGTGTCTTGTGAGTTCTCACTAAACTTGAAAGTGATTAGTAGTTGTGTTGTGTGAAGTTCTCACTTAGCTTCAAAGTGAAGGGTCGTGAAGATTGGTTATAGCTTTGGATTAGAACTCGACATCTAGCCTTGTGTCGTAAAATGGTGAAGTAGGAAACGTCGTGAAGATTGGTTCTACCTTGACATTAGAACTCGACATCTAGCCTTGTGTCGTTAAATTTTGAAGTAGGCAACGTTGTGTAGATTGGTCCTAGCTAAAGATTAGGTCTCGACATTTAGCTTAGTGTCGGAAAATAATGTAAGCGACGATGTAAGGTTTTCTCCGCCAAGAAGGGAGCTTGTGGATATAGTGGAAATCTTGAGTAGGTGTACTCGACTAGTGGAGTAGAAACGAGGACAGAGCCATGTTGTCGAACCACTATAAATCTTGGTGTCTTCTCATTAGGTTGTCTCTTTCCTTAATCTTTACTCATTTCATTATCATTACACTTGCCTATTACCATTGCTAATTCATTTGAATTGAACCTAATCATTATGCAACTTAGCTTCAAGTAAAAGATAGTTTTGATACAAACCTATTTGAAAGTAATTTTAATTAGGTGACTAATCGAAGAGAAAATATTCACCCCCCTTCTAGTTTCTACATAAACCTTAATTACTCAAGTTAGAAAATCATTAGGATTAATGATCTAAAAACCCTAATATTAAGAAATCTACATGGAATCACTACATAGTTCTTTTTGGAAAAGTCTAAAAATACTTATAGGACTTCATTAAGATTATAACATGATATTAAGACAATGTAAAAGTACCTTAATGCACAAGTTACAAGATTTCAATGCATGACTTGTAAATTAGGTCAAAATAGGTATTTTCACTCTTTAGACATGTTTACCCTAACTAAAACCTTAAACCAAGTGTGAGAACTCATTTTACACTTAAGACACTGTTCCTAGGACATAAATTAAGTTTACATCAGTAAATAAGATGAGGATAATCACATTTGCTAAGATTAAACCCTAGATCATTAGAAAACCCTAATCTACAAATGTATACTTCCCATTTTCACATCAAACCTTTGTTAAACTTCAAACCAAGGACCCAAATCACTTAAATAGAATGTATAAACCCTAATTAAGCCTTAATCATTCACTAATCACTTTTCTAAGCCCTTAATAACCAAAAAACAAAACATAAGTTACAAGCCCTAGTTTTAAGATCCGGTTTTACATTTTCCCTCCAAAACTCATTTTCAAACCATTTCCCTCAATGAAAAGTTTGAAAACATGATATTTATTCATCCTAAAATAGTTAAGGAGTGTGAAAAGTAGGTGGATCACCTCCTTGCTTGCTACACATCACCATTCTTATCATATGTTTGTCGTGCCTTATTTCTAGCCACAAGGAAGGATTAGGACAAAGCTACAAGCTATAAACTTGTGTAGATATTTAATAGCCTTCATTAGACACCCCTAGATATATCTTACACGTTTTAATGTATAACTTGGAGGCTAAGGGTCATTTCAAGTATAAATAGGGGTGTATACCTTCATTTGAAACTTTTACCCCGTTTCCTTTGTATCTCATACCCATTCTCCATTTACACCTTTATATACGTCTTAGGAAATCACACAAGACCAAAAATCAGGTCTAGAAGCTAGCCATTAAAGCTTTTGAAGCTTTGATAGCAAGTTGTGTTCATAAGAAGCCATAAGGTACCATTTTAGAGCTACCCAGGTAAATCTATGTTAACTAAGGATTTATCTTGTTAAAGTTTTATTAGAATTTTTATATGCCAAATTATGTTAGTAAGACAATCCAAAAGAAACTAAGTCATTTTATCATTTTAAATAAAAGTTATAATTTAAAGATGTCTTAAAATCCTAGTTTTGTAATCTACATGAAATAATGAGCAAAAACCTATTTCAAAAGCTATAATTCTGAAAAAGTGTTGTTATTATGATAATAAATGTGTTGATAAAATTTGTTTTCAAATCCTAGATCATTTGGATCAATTTTGAGCTTCTTATGTAATTTTTGCAAGTTCAGGGACTAAAACTGTCAATTTTGAAACTATAAATCCTTTTGGGCCAAAAGTGTCATTTTATGAAATTAAAAGCAATAAGAATAAGTGTTGGAAAGTTTAGGACCCTAAGTTTAAATAATGAAGGTTTAAATTACAATTTATGAAACTATATACTTAAAGGGTAAAAAGTGTAATTAAACCAAACTATAACAACAAGGACTATTTTGCCCACATTGAAACTCAAAATGTAATAAAACATGTTGTGTCATGTTAATAGGGAGATTTGTACAAAGATGTTCCATCTTGATATTACGTTATGACTGTGTGGTTGGGTTTACGATTAAAAGTGCCCTCGCTCCTCAAACGTTTATAGAATGGCTTCTGAGTATGATGGCCCGAACAATGATACTATTACTCCAAAAATTAAGTCAATCAAAGAATGTTAATTAAATATAATGAACTCAAGACTAACACTTGTATATATGCATATTATGTGTCAGTCCAGATTCCGTGAGATGGTTGTGGTTGGATAATAAAAAAGACTTTATCGGCTAAGGTGAGTTTATAGCCTCACATTTTAAAAGCTTACAAACAATTTGAAAACCCGTGAGGGGGATATATGCAAAACTTGAATACAAGTGTTTTTGTATGCTGCCTATATGACTATTGACACTATGTTTACTTGTTGCCATCCAAAGTCCCTTTTTAATCGTGAACCGCTAATCATTTAATGAGCGCTAATATCGTGAATAGTACTATTGCAGACTGACATCTCCTATCTGGGCAAGTCGTACTTGCTAGCAGCTAATGGTCCATTCCTAGGCTAAACAGATATACTTTATTTTGCATAACTCAGGATAGTCTGGCAATCTTCTTGCTTAAGGGCAATTTGTTGGATTTTTCTAATAATGTATAGTCACGGGTCATGAGCTAGTGCAATAAGAATCGATGAATTTAAAACTCGGTGTATAACACTTTAGCCCGAGATTCATACTTGTATTCAAATCATGTTTAAAACCTATAAATTCACTCAACCTTTGTGTTGACTTTAAGCATATATCTCAGGTGAATGAAGACTGACATGCTATGGAGGGTGGAGTCTTGAATAAGTTATCATACTATCAATAAAACTATATCGTTGGGAGACCTGTGTTTGTACAGCGTATGTACAGTTGTTTATTAAACTCTGATTTAAATAAATGAATGATAACAACTGTTTTATAAAAATGTTTTTTTGGCATATTCTATTATTGTGACTATGGTACTATTAAGTAATACCCCAAATCAATATTCCACTGTGTAAAGGTAAAAGGGGGTGTGACAGATTGGTATCAGAGCTTGTAGTTATAGAGAATAAGGTTTTCCTAAATTATAACTAATATTTTAAAAATTCTACACTATCAGCCATCAGCAGCGCCAGCGTAAGATTTTTATCTCTTGAGAAGCATGTCTTATGTTATTATGTTTTAAAAACTACAAGGATGTCTACTTCCACCTATATTCTCATCTCCGATGATGATGAAAGATAAATTCTGACATTCACTCCATCTTCCACAGATGTACGTGTTTCGAATTTGTCTTTTTACGATACCCTAGAAATACAACAATATTTCTCAAATCAAACTGAAGTGATGAATAGTACACCTTCAACTACGTCTCATTTTCTGTTACTTGAGGATCTTTATTCATCTCCCAATCGAATTCGTCAAGAGCCTTATGAAACACAATAGGTCTCTTGAGCACGGATTGTGGAAAATCATGACCGACAATTAACTGCAATTGCAAGTCATCTCGATGCAATTTCCTTAGAAGCTTTTAGAAGAGTAGAAAGTAATGTTAGAAATTTGATAAGAGGATGAGCAAAAATTGAAGAGCATTTTACTCAGTTGGAATATAAAATGGACGTTACCCGAAGTCATAATATTAAACTGAGTAAAAGAATGCATCATTTTGAAGTGGCAATGGCAAGACTTGATAAGGAGAACGCTAAACTGAGAGAAGGAATTACGAGAACTAGGCTTAATTTAGAATTACTCATTGAAGATCTCAAAACTACTCATCAATTTGACTCTGGATATATTTTGGACATAACTGAGGAGATTAAAATGAGGAATTAAGCTTAGAAATCTAGTCTCAGTTTGTAAATATGTACGGTTTTCTTTATGTAACAGCGATGCTTATCGTGTAAATATGAACGATAAGTTGTTAATAAATAAAGAAGTGTGCTTTTGTTCTTGAAACTCTTGTCATTTTATTCGTATTATGAATCCTCATATATGAATTTGTTAAGAAATTGTCATTCATATTATGAATCCTCATATATGAAATTCCCAAAAGAATGAGAACTTGACAAATAATATATTAAATTTATTCCATACTCCAAGTATGAAAATTTAATATCAAGTGTTATTTTGTGGTAGGATGGCTCCTACAAGAGCATCAATATCTATGGCAATAAATATGACACATGAAGAAATAAGGAAATTGGTTGCTGAGTGTGTGACTGCAACTTTGCAAGAACAAGCCACAAATGTAGCCAGAGCAAGTAATAGAAATGCTGTTAGAAGAGAAGTTCCTGTTGAAAGATTATGTACTTAAAAGAATTTCATGAACTGTAAGCCTTTTAACTATTAAGGATCTGAAGGAGATGTTTGACTTATCCGCTGGTTTGAAAGAACTGAATTAGTATTTGTTCGCAGTGACTTTTATGAAGATTGTAAAGTGAAGTTTGCTACATGTACGTTAGTAGAAAAATCTTTGTCTTGGTGGATTGCTTATGTACAACCCATTGGGATAGAACAAGCTTATCGTATGCCATGGAATGAATTCAAAAATCTGCTAACTAAGAAGTATTGTCCTCGTAATGAGATTAGGAAAATGGAGGAGGAATTCTATAATTTAGCAGTGAAGGAGAATAATCTTAAAGCTTATATCCGAAGATTTCAGGAATTAGCATCACTATGTCCTAACATGGTGCCTAATACTGAAAAGTTGATGGAAGCTTTTATTGGAGGATTGCCTAGAAGCATAGAAGGGAATGTTACCGCCTCTAGACCCTAAACTTTAGAGGGAGTTATCACCATTACTCAAAGGTTAATGAATCAAGTGATAAGGTATAATCCTGCACCAATGGCAGTCAATAACAAGAGAAAGTTTGATGATAGGAGGAATTTTCCTATTAATCATAATTTCCAAAAGAATAGTTTTGTAATTATAATCAGGGCAATAATCGTCAGCAACAGAACAAAAGAAATGATGTATCTAAAGTTTATGATGTGACTACGAACACTAGTTATAATGGAAGACAGCCCTTTTGTCAAAAATGTTCCTTACATCACACAGGGTTTTGCACTATCAAGTGTCAGAACTGTGGAAAAACATGACATCAGACAAGATTCTACAGAGGTAAAGGACCAGCTACTGGGAGTAATCAAATTCCGGTAACTAAGGTTTGCCATAACTGTGGAGAAAAAGGGCATCTGGTAAATAAGTACCGTAAAGAGAGTAATAGCAGAGGAAAAGCTTATTTGCTGAACGATACTCATCAAGGTCAGAATACGGTTACGGGTATGTTTCATCTAAATCAACATCTGGTTAAAGTAATATTTGACTCAGGAGCTGATAGAAGTTTCATATCTGTTAAAATTGCTGCTAAGTTAGGTATATCGAATGTTTCCATGAATACTAAGTACGATGTAGAAATGGCTGATGGAAAAATAGTTAGCAGTAATACCGTTATTCAAGGATGTATCATTACTTTGTTACGTCAATCCTTTGAAATCGATCTTATGCCAATTAAGCTCGGTAGCATTGACGTAGTCATAGGGATGGATTGGTTATCTAAATACCATGCTAAAATCTTATGTGACGGGAAAGCCGTTCATATTTCTATTAACGGTGAAGTTTTGGTTGTCCATGGTGAACAAAGTAAGACTCAACTAAATCTCATATCATGCTTAAAGATAAATAAGTATGTATCCCGAGGTAGTTAAGTTTTCTTAGATCAAGTGACGGAGAAACTGCAAGAAGCGAAGGGACTAGAAGATATTCCGATAGTTAGAGACTTTCCCGAAGTATTTCCCGAAGAATTACCAGGTTTGCCACCTGAACGTCAAGTTGAATTCCAAATCGATTTGATACCAGGAGCAACACCAATTGCTAAAGCGCCTTATTGATTAGCACCTTCGGAAATGCAAGAATTGTAAAGTCAAATCCACGAACTAACTGATCGAGGATTTATTAGACCAAGTATATCACCTTGGGGAGCTCCAATCTTATTTGTGAAAAAGAAATATGGATCTTTTAGAGTATGTATCGTTAAACAAACTTACTATAAAGAATCGTTACCCATTACCCAGAATCGACGATTTATTTGATCAACTTCAAGGATCAAGCGGATATTCGAAAATTTATTTACGGTCAGGTTATCATCAATTAAGAGTTAAGGAAGACGATATTCCTAAAATTGTTTTCAGGACACGATACGGACATTATGAACTTCAAATTATGCCTTTTGGTTTAACCAATGCACCAGGTGTTTTCATGGACCTCATGAACAGAGTGTGTAAGCCATGCTTGGATAAATTTGTAATCGTGTTTATCAATGATATTCTTATATACTCTCGTAACAGAGAAGAACATGCAAAGCATCTTGGTATAATTCTCGAGTTACTTAAGAAGGAGGAGTTGTATGCGATGTTCTCGAAATAAGAATTATGGATCAATGTTGTTCAATTCCTAGGACATGTCATTGATAGCCAAGGTATTCGTGTGGATCCTACGAAGATTGAAGCGGTGAAAGTTAGAGTAAGCCTAGTACGCCTACGAAAATTAGACAATTTTTAGGACTAGCTAGGTATTATCAAAGATTTATCGAAGGTTTTTCAAAGATTGCTAAAGCTTTGACAGGATTAACTCAGAAAAATAAACCGTTTGTCGGGGGAGATAGTCAAGAGATAGCTTTTCAATTATTGAAGCAGAAGTTGTGTGAAATAACTATCCTAGCATTACCAGAAGGTAACTATGACTTTAACGTTTACTGTGATGCATCTATTCAAGGAATGGGACCAGTGCTTATGCAAAGGAATAAAGTTATTGCTTATGCATCAAGTAAACTTAAACCAAATGAGAAGAATTATACTACTCATGATCTAGAATTAGGAGCAGTGATATTTGCTCTTAAGATCTGGAGACATCACCTCTATGGTACGAAGTGCGTAGTATTTACCGATCACAAGAGTCTTCAATATATTCTTCATCAGAAGTAATTGAATATGAGACAACGAAGTTGGTTAAAATTACTTGTTGATTACGATTATGAAATTCGTTATCACCCAGGTAAAGCCAATGTAGTAGCTGATGCATTAAGTCGAAAGGAACGTGTTAAGCCATTAGGAGTTAGATCATTATTGATAACTCTTTTACCGAAGTTACCTACCTAAATTCTCAAAGCGCAAAAAGAAGAACTTAAGTAGAGAATGTTAGAGCAGAGAAATCAAGAGGAATGTATAAAGAATTTGAAGTTCGTCAAGATGGAATTCGTTGTATTAAAAATCATAGTTGGTTACCTGCCTATGGTAATTTACGAGATTTGATTATGCACGAGTCTCATAAATCTAAGTATTCTATACATCCTGGTTCCGACAAGAAGTATCAAGATCTGAAGAAACTCTATTGGTGTCCTAACATGAAGGCAATCATAGCAGAATACGTTGGCAAGTGTTTAATGTGTGCAAGAGTTAAAGCAGAGTATCAAAAATCATCTGGTCTATTGATACAACCAGAGATTCCAATATGGAAATGGAAAAGAATTACGATGGATTTTGTGACTAAATTACCTAAGACATCAAATGGACATGACACCATCTGGGTTATTGTCGATCGTCTTAAAAAATCTGCATGATTTCTTCCTAATAAAGAGACTGATAGTATGGAAACTCTTTCGAGATTGTACATTAAGGACATAATCACACAACACGGAGTGCCTGTATCTATTATCTCAAATCGTGATAGTCGTTTTACATATGTATTTTGGAGATCGATGCAAAGTGCCTTAGGTACTCAATGGATATGAGTACAGAATATCATCCACAAATAGCTGGGCAAAGTGAAAGAACGATTCAAACTCTCGAGTATATGCTCAGTGCTTGTGTGATAGATTTTGGAAAAGGATGGGAGAAACATCTAACTTTAGTAGAATTCTCTTATAACAATAGTTATCATGCTAGTATTAAAGCAGCGCCTTTCAAAATACTTAATGGAAGAAAGTGTCGATCGCCTGTTTGCTGGGCTGAGGTTGGAGATATTCAACTAATAGGACCAAAAATAATAAATGAAACTACTGAGAAGATTGTTCAAATCCGACACCGATTACAAGATGCACAAGATAGACAAAGGAGTTACGCTAATACTAGACGTAAACCTTTGGAATTTGTATTAGGAGATTGTGTTATGTTGAAAGTTTCACCTCGTCAAGGAGTTATTCGATTCAGAATGAAGATGAAACTGAATCAAAGGTATATAGGACAATTCAAAATAACCAAAAGAATTGGCCCTATGGCATATAAACTAGAGCTTCCTGAAGAGCTTAGTAATGTTCACAATACTTTTCATGTATCGAATCTTAAGAAGTGCTTATCCGATGAATCTCTCATCATACCGATGAAAGAACTTCAACTTGATGATAAGTTAAATTTTATAGAAGAGCTGGTGGAAATTATGGATATGGAAGTGAAAAGCTTGAAGTAGAGTCGTATCCCAATAATTAAGGTACGATGGAACTCGAAAAGAGGACTTGAGTATACTTGGGAAAGTGAAGATCAATTTCGAGCTAAATATCCACATCTATTTTCTTTTGTTAAACTTAGTTCTAGTTAAATCTCGGGACGAGATTTTAAATAAGGGGGAGAGACTATAACATCCAGTAGTTTTGGTTAATGTAATATCCATGTTCATAAAGAAAAAGGTGATTTTACTCTGAAATTTTTGCATTTTCACTATACTACATGACTGACTTATGGATCTCACTATCACAATTGCCACATCAACATATGCCTATATGTTGTAAACACTATGTATATACTAAGTCTGAGTTCTAAAAATTATCATATGAATAAATAATGAATAAGAACAACTTAAATATAACAAGGATACCTTAAATTCCCATAGAAACCCTAAAAAATACCTTATAAACTAATATTTCAAGCAATGTAACCTTAAAATGACAATGTACTATTATTAAACACTCTACACTAATTCTAATCCACCAAATAAAGGAAATTTAGATAATCACAAAACACTAATATTCACTAATCACAAGCTAATTACAAGAAAATTATCTAAAACCAAGATTAGCATATAAAATCCAATCTATAATGAATTAGACTCTAATCTTTTGCAAAAAAACATAAAACTCAACTAAGTGTCATAATATGATCATACATTTATCTTGAACCATGTTACAAATTATTAAAGCATAAAGTAAAAGTTTTCAAAGCATAGAACCTTATCTTATTTAAATAACCCTAGAATATGACCAACTTATATAAACCCTTAAACTGAGAATGTAGAACCCATAGAAGTCACAAACATACTATATAAGCCCTAGAATAAGCATACATAAGGATATAAACCCTAATTACTAAAGTTAGAAAATCATTAGGATTAATGACCTAAAAACCCTAATATTAAGAAATCTACATGGAATCACTAAATAGTTCTTTTTGGACAAGTCTATAAATACTTATAGGACTTCATTAAGATTATAAGATAATATTAAGACAATTTACAAGTACCCTAATGCACAAGGTACAATATTTCAATGCATGACTTGTAAATTAGGTCAAAATAGGTATTTTCACTCTTTAGACGTGTTTACCCTAACTAAACCCTTAAACCAAGTGTGAAAACTGACTGGACACTTAAGACACAATGTCTAGGACCTAAATTAATTTTACATCAGTAGCTAAGAGGAGGATAATCACATTTGCTAAGATTAAACCCTAGATCATTAGAAAACCCTAATTTACAAACGTATACTTCCCATTTTCACATCAAACCTTTGTTAAACTTCAAACCAAGGACCCAAATCTCTTAAATAGAATGTATAAAGCCTAATTTAGCCCTAATCATTCACTAATCACTTTCCTAAGCCCTTAATCACCAAAAACACAAAGCATAAGTTACAAGCCCTAGTTTTAGGATCCAGTTTTACATTTTCCCTCCAAAACTCGTTTTCAAACCATTTCCCTCCATTCCATGTTTGAAAACCTGATATTTATCCATCCTAAGATATTTTAGGAGTCTGAAAAGTAGGTGGATCACCTCCTTTCTTGCTACACATCACCATTCTTATCATATGTTTGTCGTGCCTTATTTCTAGCCATAAGGAAGGATTAGGACAAAGCTACAAGCTATAAACTTGTGTAGATATTTAATAGCCTTCATTAGACACCCCTATATATATCTTACACGTTTTAATGTATAACTTGGAGGCTAAGGGTCATTTCAAGTATAAATAGGGGCATATACCTTCATTTGAAACTTGCACCCCGTTTCCTTTGTATCTCATACCCATTCTCCATTTCCACATCTATATACATTTTAGGACATCCCAGAGGACTAAAAACCGGGTCTAGAAGCTATCCAATGAAGCTCTTGAAGCTTTGATAGCAAGTTGTGTTCATAAGAAGCCATAAGGAGCCATTTTGGAGCTACCTAGGTAAATCTATGTTAACCAAGGATTTGATCTTGTTATAAAGTTTAATTACACTTTTTATAATGCCAAAATTATGTTAGAAAGATAATCCAAAATAAACTAAGTCATTTCATCATTTTATAGAAAGTTATAAGTTAAAGATGTCTTAAAATCCTAGTTTTGTAGACTACATGAAATAATGAGAAAAACCCCATTTCAAAAGCTATAATTCTGAGGAATTTTTTTTGTTATGATTATAAATGTTTTCATAAACTTTGTTTTCAAATCCTAGATAATTTGGATCATTTTTGAGCTTGTTATGTGATTTTTACAAGTTCAGGGACTAAAACTGTTAATTTTGAAACTATTAATCATTTTGGGCCAATAGTGTTAATTTATTAAAGTAATGAATGTTGGAAAGTTTGGGACCCTAAGGTTAAATAATGAAGGTTTAAATTGCAATTTATGAAACTACATACTTAAAGGGTAAAAAGTGTAGTTACACCAAACTATAACAACAAGGACTATTTTTGCCAACATTGAAACTCAAAATGTAATAAAACATGTTGTGTCATGTTAGTAGGGAGCTTTGTACAAAGATTTTCCATCTCGATATTACGTTCGGACTGAGTGGTTGTGTTTACGATTTAAAGTGCTCTCGCTCCTCAAACGTTTATAAAATGGCTTCTGAGTATGATGACCCGAACAATGATTCAGTTACTCCAATAATTAATTCAATCAAATAATGTTAATTAAGGAGAAAGAACTCAAGACTAACAGTTGGTATATATGCATATTATGTGTCAATCCAGATTCCGTGAGAAGGTTGTGGTTGGATAATCAAAAACACTCTATAGGCTATAAAGTGAGTTTATAGCCTCACATATTAAAAGCTTACAAACAATTTGAAAACCCGTGAGGGGGATATATGAAAAAATGGAATACAAGTGTTTTTGTATGCTGCCTATATGATTATTGACACTATGTTTACTTGTTTCCATCCAAAGTCCCTTTTTAATCGTGAACCGCTAATCATTTAATGAGCGCTAATATCGTGAATAGTACTATTGCAGACTGACATCTCCTATCTGGGCAAGTCGTACTTGCTAGCAGCTAATGGTCCATTCCTAGGCTAAACAGATATACTTTATTTTGCATAACTCAGGATAGTCTGGCAATCTTCCTGCTTAAGGGCAATTTGTTGGATTCTTCTGATAATGTCTAGTCACGGGTCATGAGCTAGTGCAATAAGAATCGATGAATTTAAATCTCGGTGTATAACACTTTAGCCCGAGATTCATACTTGTATTCAAATCATGTTTAAAACCTATAAATTCACTCAACCTTTGTGTTGACTTTAAGCATATATCTCAGTTGAATGAAGACAGACATGCTATGGAGGGTGGAGTCTTGAATAAGTTATCATACTATCAATAAAACTAGATCTTTCGGAAACCTATGTTTGTACAGCGTATCTACAATTTTTTATTAAACGCTGATTTAAATAAATGAATGATACCAATTGTTTTATAAAAATGTCTTTTTGGCATATTCTACTATTGTGACTATGGTACTCTGAAGTAATACCCCAGATCAATATTCCGATGCGTAAAGGTAAAATGGGGGTGTTACACTGGTTGTGCTTAGAGATCACTTGTAGAGCAGCCATTAGTAGTTTTTGATGATCGAAATTAGAGAGAATGTTATAGAATCGAGGTATAAAAATAAAAGATTAGGTGAATCAATTGTATAATTGGGGTTAGTATTTATATGAATAACAAACCCAAGCGCGAAGAAACCGCCAAATTTACAATAGAGACCCTCAACAGTACAACGGTTATGTAGCGGTACATGGAACATACACGGTACTTCAGATTTGTCTAGCGGTACTTGGCTCTAAAACGGTACCTCAAAAATTACATAGGTTCATGAATTCCACTATCATTGTAACCTCTTTTATCTTAATCTACTAACCTGCAATCACATCAAAAACACAAACAAACACTATACAATAATAATTAGCATAAAAAATATACAGCTGTTACCTCCCCTTAACATATGCAGCAGTTTTTGGTTGAGCATACCAATATGTGTTACCAAGAACTCAAATCTCTTTATATCAAATGGCTTGGTTGATAAATCAGCTACATTGTTATTTGTATGGATCTTCAAAACCTGAATAAGCTTTTTGTCATAAGCATCTCTTATAAAGTGATGTCTTATTTTAATATGCTAGGTTTTGGAGTGAAAGACTGGATTCTTGACAATGCAAATAGTACTTTTATTATCAATGTAGATCTTGGTGTTCATGAAGTTGAAACCATAGTCTAACAACTGATTTTGGATTAAAAGTACTTGTCGACAGCAATGAGCAGCAGCTACATATTGGGCTTCAGTTGTAGAAGTAGCAACAATAATTTGCTTCTTACACTGCCATGATATGAGTCTTTTGCCTAGGAATTGTCAACCTCCTGTTGTGGATTTCCTATCATGATTAGCTCCAACATAATCACTATCTGAGTAAGCTTCCAAATCAAATGTAGAATCTCTAGGATACCATAATCCTAAGTTAGGCTCACTTTTATGTTACTTAAAAATCCTTTTCACAACATGTAGATGTGACACCTTTGGATTAACTTGAAATCATGAACAAGCACACACAACAAACATAATATCTAGTCTTGAAGTAGTAAGATACATCAATGAACCAATCATTGATCTATATAGGTGAATATCATCATTTTCACCATGTTCATATTTTGATAAAGACATCTTGGCTTCAAAAGGTGTGCTTGTACTCCTTATATGCATACTTGAAAATTTCTTTAAGACTTCAACAACATATTTATCTTGGCTGATAAATATTCCATCCTTCCTTTATTTGACTTGTTGTCCAAAAAAGAAAGTAAGTTCTCCCATAGAACTCATCTGAAATCTTCCTTTCATTAAAGCTTCAAACTCCTTACACCATGATTTCTTGGTTGAACCAAAAATAATGTCATCAACATAAACTTGAACTAGGATAATATCCTTAGAATTCTTTTTGATGAAAAGAGTTTTGTCAATGGTCCCTCTCCTATACACATGTTCCAAGAGAAAATTGGATAAAGTTGCATACCAAGCCCTTGGAGCTTGATGTAGACCATAAAGACCTTTAATAACTTTGTAGAATCTGTTGGGGAACTTAGGATCTACAAAACATGGAGGTTGTGAAATATATACCTCCTCAGAAATAGTACCATAAAGAAAGGCACTTTTCACATCCATTTGATAGACTATATAACCCATATATGATTCAAAGGAAGAAAATAACCTAATGGATTCTATCATTGCCACTGGTGCAAAAACCTCATCATAGTCTATCTCTTCTTCCTGTCTATAGCCTTGAGCAACAAGCCTAGCCTTGTTCCTCACAATAAAACCTCTCTCATCCTTTTTATTCCTGAAAACCCACCTAGTACCAATAACTCTTTTTCTAGAAGGAAGATCCACAAGAATCCAAACCTTTTGTAGTTCAAATTGCATTAATTCTTCTTGCATGGCATCTACCCAACTTTATTCATCAAGATCTTGAGAAATGTTCTTGGGCTCTACTTGTGATAAGAAACAAGCAAACAAACAATGCTGAGTATCCTTATGATTAGTTCTCTACTATTGTTTGACATAGCTCACAAGTGCACGAGTTTCAGTACTAGCTTGAAGTTGTCTTCTGTTTTGCACAACAGACTTTGGGTCTCTAGTAATTTGAGCTGTAGGATGTTTGTTATTGAATTTGTAAAAGATCCCTTCATTTGGACTAGTATAGACATCTTCATTGTACATTGCTTGTAGAACATATTTTAATGAATCAACAGACTTTGCAGAACTTGGATTGGCAGTACTTGCAGATGAAGTACCTTTAGTTTGAATATGTACTGTTGAGTGTTGTGATTCTAAAGATTCTTCTCCTGAATTCTTATTATTAGCTTTAACATTCTTCTCTTGATCTTTAAGCCTCTAAAGCTCTTTGAGGCTTCATCATCATTGGATGACACTGGTTACTTTTGTTGGGGGCTGGAAACCATAGGAGAAACAGTAGGCATAATGGGTACATAAATATGAACATCATCATCTTGAGAATCTGATGAAGAAGGTCCTTCATGAGTACCTAAAGTTGTTGTACCAGTCTCTTTACTTGCATTGTTAGTTTGACAATCTTTTTGCACAAAATAGTAATCCATGGAGTTAGTTAGATAATCCAAATCAAACATCCAAGCATAACCTATTCCTAGGACATTGGGCTTATTCTCTAAGAAATTGACATGGGCATTTTCTTCAACTTTTCTAGATGCCAAATTATAAACCCTATATGCTTTACTTTGTAAATAATATCCTACTAGATATCCTAAATCAGATTTTCCATCAAACTTCCCTAATTGATCAAGAGTATTCAAAAAAGACACATGACACCCAAAAAATTTCAAATGACTTATGATTGGCTTAACACTAGTCAAAAGTTCATAAGGTGTTTTGTTTTGAGGCTTGGTTACTAAGACTCTATTTAGCACATAACATGCAGTATTGATTGCTTCTTCTCAAAATGTGTTTGGCAAAAGGGAATCAGCTAGCATAGTCTTATCAGCCGCAATTAGTGTCCTATTTTTCCTTTTAGCTACTCTATTTTATTGTGGAGTCCTAGGATTGCTAAATTGTCTCTTAATACCTTTAGACCTACAGAATTCATCAAATTCGGCATTCTTAAATTCTGTCCCATTATCTGTCCTAATGATCAAGACTTGTTTAGTGAACTCTTTTTCAACTAAAGTGACAAAGTCCTTAAGTAATTCATTGGTTTCATTCTTGTGTGCTAAAAATAAAACCCAACTGAATCTACTAAAATCATCAACTATAACTAGGAAAAAGGTCTTGTGACTAATACTCCTAACAAAAACTAGACCAAACAAATCCATATATAAGAGTTGCAAAGGCTTAGTCACAGAATTGACAGTCTTGGTCTTATAAGAGGCTCTATGTTTCTTACCTTTTTGACAAGTAGTACATGTGAGATCATTTTGAAAAGATTTGTTAGGTAACCCTCTAACCAAATTTCCATTAGCCAATTTATTTAGATTCTTAAAAATCACATGACCTAACCTCCTATGCCATAAATTAAACTCATCATTAGAAGCTTGAAGGTGTACATATTTTCTTGTCTGTGTACCTTAAGAAGTACTTGAGATTCCTTTGGCATCTCAAAGCCTTTGGAAAGCACCAAGCAGTTTGTATTTGTAAAGAGCACCTTGTTCTTTCTATCACACATCTGTGATACAGAGAAGAGATTGAACTCATTCAACACTTTTACAAATAACACATCTTCAAATTCCAACTTTCTTGTATTGATTTTTTCTTTTCCAGTAATCTTGCCTTTACTTCCACCAAAGGCTACTGGTCCACCTCTGAATTCTTCAAATTCAGCATGGAAATCTATGTTCCCTGTCATGTGCCTTGATCATCCACTATCTACAATACCTTTATCTTTCAATTCATCAATTAGATGCCCCTGCACATACACAAAACTCATTAGTTTTTAATAAAGACCCAAGCCACATTTGGCTCAGATCTTGTGGGACCTACATACTTAAGAGTTTGGTAAGTAGGTTTTCCAGTAAGACTACATACACTCTTATATTTCATGGTTCCAGTTATATAGTAAAAAAATAAGGTGACTTTATATGCTTAGGCTTCTTTGACTTAAGTACTATTTTAGCAATACTAGATTAAACACATGATGTTTGTCCTTTAGGAACCCACATTTGCACTGGTTTGTTTTGAGGCTTACTTCTAGGTGTTTTTACAAGCTCAAATAAATCCCTAGAAGTTTTGTGGGACAATGGTTTGTGTGACTTTTGACCAGCAGTATTTGCTTTTGGTCTAGCAGTACTTGCAGTTCTAAGCTTGCCGGTACTTGGCTTGCTAGACTTCAAAGGTATTAGACCTTGTTTCATAAGTACTGCTCTTGGAACAAAGTCCTTGGTAGTGAGAGAGTGACTATCCTTATTGATCTTATTAGGTATAATTATCCTTTTTGTATGATCAAACTTGGGTTTGTCATCCTTAATCCACATTTGCCTTTTTACCTGTGCATTTTTCTCATTACCTATCTTTGTGACTTTTTGTGCAGCCTTTAGCTTTGCAATTTTATCTTCATGTAAGGTTAAATATTTGATAAAATGATTTAGACTACCATAAACATAACATCCTTTTCTTCTCAAAGAAGACCCAAAAGGTTGTTCTGACTTAGTGTTCTTAAAACATAGTCCACCCCTCATGGTATTACTATGATGTTTTGTATTATTATCCATTGCCTTCCTAGGAGTTTTCACCTGCTTGGGAGTAGAACTAGTTGTAGGCACATGTCCTTCAGGCACAAAGGTGCTCATCAATGGTGGATAAATAATGCTTTTGGTCACAACAGGCTTATCTTGGGTCAAGGTACTAGAGTTTGACTCTGAATCATTTAACTTATTATCAACACCAGATTTTGACTCATCTAACTATATGCCTATATCATTATTTGGCGGCATGAAAATTCCTGATAAAGGTGGAGGAACTGCCTTCATTCCTTCAGCATACCTATCATTTTCAGGTTTATCAACTGACTCATTAGAACTATCAAAAATCCCCTTTGATAAGTCCTTGTCGGTTAGGGTTGTCCCAAGTTGGTCCTCTATATAACCTAGGCCTGTTTTATCATAATACCCCATTTGTGAATTAATCAGCTTATCCATACCTTTTGAGTATTTTTGTCATTGATTAATCACTTCCCTTTCATTAAAAAGACTAGCTTTTAAAACTTCATTTTCTGTTGTTATTTTCATAAGTTGTTTTTTAAAAGCTTTAATAGCCACATCTTTTTCTCTAATTTGAAGAGTTGAAATTCTAATTTTCTCTTCATAGTTTTGTTGACCCTTTTTATACAAAACTATATTTGCTTCTAACTTAGCAGCACCTTGTTTAAAAGCATTTGCTTCTACAGTACATGTGTTTACCTTTTTATATTTTTCATCAAGTTCTACTTTTAGACTATTAAACTTAAGAACACAATCTTTAGAATAAGGATGTACCAGAGTATCTTCATGAGAGAGAGCCATCAAACCAAGCTCTTCTTCTTCTTCATCTTCAGTCTAGTTAACCACACTATCTACTGTTACCAATGCTTTAGTTCCTTTGGGACTTCTGCTATCTCCTTTTGGATAGATTTTAGAGACTCTTGGACTCGTTATATAGCTGTTCTTGGACTTCTGACTGCTCCCTTCAGCCTTATCCCTATTGCACTCCCTATCAAAGTGTCCATTCCTTCCACAGTTGTAGCATTCAACTTTGAATTTATCATATCCTAATGGTTCATTAGGATCAACATTCATCCTCCTTACAGCCCTTTTGTAGAGTCTATTGGATCTTACAGAGACCATAGTAGCTTGCCATTTGAGATCCATCTCTTCAATGTCAGCATCACCCATTTGAATAAGTGAGGGTCAACCTTGGTATGTTGTCTTGTCCAGCAAAGAATGAGAAGGCATCATTGTCACTAAACAGTGTTGAGGATCTTCCTTGTGAATTCTGAGACGTTAATGGACTGCCTTCAGTACCTTGAGAATAAGTACTGCTTGTTAGTCCTCCAGCGGTATTTTGGAAGTAAGAACCGCTACTTGATCCACTAGAGGTATTTTAGAAGTAAGTACCACTACTTGATCCACCAGTGGTATTTTAAGAGTAAGGACCGTTGCTTCCTTCTGACATAGAAGCCAAGTTAGACTTTGGTGTTGCTGCTGCTTGGTTACTTCAATGCCTTTAACATCCATCTCATAAACTCTAAGATTGTTGTAGATATGATCAAAAGGAGCCGAATCTAGATCATCCATTGTGATGAAGTGAAAGGCCATTGCTTTCCATTCTTATGGAACACTTCTTAAGAATTTTTTATTGGCTTCTTCATGAGGAATTACTAGTCCATGAACTGCTAATTGAATAAGAAATTTACTAAACCTTCCATAACCACTATGGATTCCTTCTTTATTGGAAATTGAGAAGTTATGAAATTCTTGTTTTAAAACAATCTTTTTCATCTTCTTAGACTTGTCATTGCCTCTAAATCTAAGCTTGATAGCTGACCACATAGCCTTTGCATCCTTAAAGTGATGAAACCTAGGTAGACTGTCTTCTGAAAGTGCCATAGCTAAAGCAGTTCTGGCCTTTCTTTTCTGATCTCTGCTTCAACCTCTTCAGTAGTGACATCAGGTAAAGCATAACATATACCATTAGGTAACCAATACAACTTCTTAGGAGTATTCCCATTCTTGATGACCTCCCACAGAGTGTGATTTGTGTGGTTCAAGTAATGTTCCATCTGCATTGCCCATGTCTCATAGTTGTCACTTTTGAGAATAGGGAGTTTCACAACAGAAAGAGTGTGGGAAGAAGGTGTAGTTGTATGAGTAACTACAACATTTGTAGCTTGTGCACCTTGTGCAGGTGGATTTGAAGGTGCACGATGCACGATTTGAGGTTGTCCCTGTGGTATGGGATCGGGAATTGAAATTTCTTCCAAGTGAGGATTATCACCGGCTTGAGACATTGATTTTGTGTGAGTGGAGTTTTAGGGTTGTGTTCTTCTTATTCAGAGTTTCTCAACAAGCTCTGATACCACTTGTTGATACCTTTGAATGGATCTATATTCTATTAAGAATTTGCACAATAGCTTGTAATCAAACTAGAGCACTTGAGAACTCTTACTCAACCAAATAAGTTATGCGAAATCTAACTTATTAAGTAAAGAATAACATAATTACTTTTACCTATTCGATCTTCTATTAATCGACTTTTCAATGAGGTACAATAAACTCATCATACCTATGTTCCTTTTATAGTGTTAGGAACCCTAGAAACCTTAGAATATTCTATTATGATAAGTATATCACATACGATATCTTATCAATATTCTAAACTATTAAGTATATCACATAAGATATACTCTAATTATAACTATGACATATGTTTTCTAAACATATATTCGTCCTAATCAATACAGTAGTACTTACATAATAACTAACAGTACTTGCTATGTACCGCGTTAATACTAACGGTACTTGCCAACACTAACAGTACTTGTACTTGCACTAACGGTACTTCATACATTAAAAATAATTTCCAACAAAAATAATATTCAAATAGAATATGAGAAGATTGTGAACCAGAGAGCTGAACCAGTGCAAATCACCAAATAAAACTACTTTACCGACAAAGACAAAAAGGTGGTCATGACCCTATACAGAGATAACCAGATTGCCAACTTTAAGGTCCCTATACAGAGATAACCAGATTGCCAACTTTAAGGTCAGCAGTGACTTCAAACTCAAACATCTGGGACTCTCTTAATGGTTAGAGCTAGTGTCTCTTGCCCAAAAGAAATCTAGGCCTGGTGCAGCCCAGATGATGAAGAACATACAAGCCAAACTTAACTGGGTAAGAGACACAACAATGAAGCTGAAGCTTCATCTTCCCCCTCAGCTATCACAACAACAACCATAAGGCTAAAGAAAGGGAAAGAACCCAATGGGGTCCCTCATTGAATGTCTGGTGTAACACCCCCAAATTTATACAACTCAATACAGCGGAAGACTCGTTGGTGTTACGGGATAGCACATTACTCACATCATAGAAAACACATAAAAATCGCGTCGTTTAATAATAAATCATTTCCATTCATAAACATCAAAGTTACATCGGTCCCAAGTCATTATATTTCATACAAAGTTTTACAAAGTATTTGAATGGAAAATATAGTTTAAGTGCGGGCCATGAATTCTTGTTGTCTTCCCGAGAATTACCTTCAAGTACTTGAGATAAAACATGTTAAAAGAAAAGGTCAGCGATAACGCCGAGTGAATTCATAGTGTTTAATAAAATCCATCAATATAATATCAGTATAAAATTATTACTGAAAATCATTTGGTACAAATCATTTTAATATGCCATAAAATAGCCAAAGTCATTCTTATACAAATCCTTATCGAAAATCATAATATAGGCATTTGCCTTAAAAATCAGTATACGAGCCAATGTCGTAAAAACATCATACAATACGTCCTAAGACGTTGTATGAAAATAAAAACCGTTATATGAATATTTATGGAAACCAAAACACGAACATAATATCAATAGTATGACCCTGTATTGCTAGTCAGGCAATACATCGTAATTCGGAGCGTCTAATAGTATTTCGTTAGTTTGGATTATTATAAGACGCATGACATTGTTACCTTACTAAACCAACAACGGGTATCTAACCCGATACAAATTTTGCCCATCTAAAGTAGCATGTCGTCACAAAGGTCACGCTATGGAAATCTTCTCATACATAAATTCGCTTACCAATCAATGTGGCACGACGGGGATAAACCTCAAGGCGCGAACTGGGGTGATCGTCCCCAAATAGTACTATTATATGCACAAGCGTCTACCAAATCCCGGTAGTTCACAATTCATGCTAATGGGACTGTTAGTGACAAAACCTAACTTTAATAATCCATTTAATTTCATCTATCGGGTCCTTTACTCATTTATCGGGTCATACAATCGGGTCATATAATCATTCGGGTCCAAATCAATAAACAAACAATCGGGACCAATGGTGTCCTAATTTTATAAAAACTAACTTGTCATCTCCCTCGCGGGTTTATAAAACATTTATAAAACATTTAAAAGAGTGCGAGGCTATGAACTCACGTTGATGTGGGAAGGCGGGTTATCGGCAATTCGGACGTACGGTACGTGCTTCAATCACGGAAACCTAGACAAATAATACTCGTCTTAGACTCATGTCCAATGACTTAATAAAAATAACAATTATGTATACATATGATGATTTTATATATATTATGATCAAGTGGGTTTACATATTCTCGTTTACTCATTTAGTGTTATGTGTCGATAACTTTTATACTAGTTTACTAGTTTTACCTATTTACGTGTTTTAGGTTCAATAAACTTATTATAAGTTCTTTAACTTGTCTTATTCCACTTTATACTTGTATTATCAGTATGTATACTTTATAAGTTGGGCCCAAATGGGTTAAGTCCAATAAGTTCTTTTTATAAGTGTTTAACTTATTTAGTCCAATTATTAGTCCAATATGTTTACTTAGCTTGTTTATGTCTGTATGTCCTATAGTTCGAGTTTTATCGGTTTTTACTTGTTATATATGTTTATATATCAGTAGATTAGTTTTATAAAGTTTACATTAGACGGTTCCAACCGTCTAAGTTTTATTTAGTAAAAACGTTAGTTTTACGGTAATAGCCGAAAAAGTCGTAAAAATCATGTTTATAGTTTTATAACTCATAAAACTTAACAAGTTACCATTTTTATAAAATGTCCACTTATTTATCATTGTACATATTTATATAAATGTATTATATAAGTTAGTGGGTTTTAATTTATATCTTATACTATTAAATTTTGAGTGCTTATATAATAGTATTATATTTTAATTTCCAAAATCTGATTTTTATCTTCACTTTCACCAAAACTGCCATATCTAGAGTTCTATATGGAGATAGAAGCTCAAATGTTTATCACATAAACTACATGATATTTGATCCATTTAACTCTCCTATAGCTACTGTTGAATCATCTTCTAAGTATTTTCTAAAAATCGTCCAAAACAGTGAACTCATATTTGTACCTTAAACTTGTTTTGATCATATCTCACTCATTACAATGATTCCATTGCATGGCCAACTCTCACATGTGTACAAGACATATAGCTTACTGTAAATGGATTCTACTTCATCATTTTATCAGTTCATGACATGTTTCTTTACTGTTTTATACAACCATCACTTTTAAGCAAGATTTTAGCCTTGTTCTTTATAGTTTTTCACCTTTTTAATCATATTTATCAACAAAAAATCCCCACATAACATTTTTATCATCATATAATAATCATATACATATACAATAGGAAATAAAATACATGTTTACATAATCAAAATAAGAAAAAGATGAAGAGGACAATCTTTATACCACCATGATGATGTAGGTTGTGATCAAAACATGGAATTTGATGGAGAAACTTGTGCATAGCCAAGACCATCTTCAAGACCACCAATCTTCATGAACACCTTTTGGAAAATCATCCCTAATACTCCATGGAAACTCCTCCTTGGATGTTATAACTTGCACCAATCTTCATCTTTTTGAATGGAGATTAACATATGTTAATTATAACATATGTTTGTGGTTAAATTTTGTATGAATGGTGGTGTTTTGTGGAGAAATGGGACGACCAAAATGGGGAGTAGAGAGGAAATTGTAGTTGTTTGCATGTTGAAAGTGGAAGCTAATGGTTTAGCTAGTTGGTTTTGATGAGATGGTAGCTTAGTTCATAAGCTTAGGACAAGTGTAATGAAGTTAGCTTACACTTGACACATCAAGTGTGTTGTAGCTTAATGTTGGCCGGTTTTGGGGGTGGGACAAGTGTCCCACTTGTCTCATCCCCATTTATTTACGGGTAATCCTCGATTCTAGTTTCCTCGATTTGCGTGCCCTCGGGTCGTTTTACGAAAAACGTTTTTATAAATCATGAATCAACGTCACAAAACGAATCCAATAAAAATTGTTTCATCAAAAACGGAGTTCAAAAACGTAAATACGTAATCCTAGGGTTTCCGGTTTAGTCGTAAAGGACGTTAAAATAAAATCGTAAGTCCTAATCTCTTCTCGTAAATTTGTGAGTTTATGAACCAACACAAATTTAAAACTCCAAAATAATATTCACGGATAAATTTATTTTCTGAAATGTCGGACTGTCACCAAAGACGGTGTATGTAAACGTAAACACGTAACGTAGAATCCTCCGGTTTAGACGTAGTCGATGCTACTTCAAGAAGTAAATCCAAATTTCTTCCCAAAAATAAGTGAGTTCATAAAATAGTATTTTCAAATAAATATTGAGAAATAAATATCAATCATAAAATGACGGATTTTCACAGCATTTACCCCTAAACAGGACCTTTGTCCTCAAAGATCATCTTACTACGCTTCTTATAGAGTTAAAGCCATGTGGGTATTTCTTCCACATTCGGTTTTTTCTCACAAGTGTAATTCATTACGATACGCGAGTTTCATCAAACATAACTACGGGAATAAGATCAGGCTTAATGTTGACTTACTTTCTCTATCCATGATGTTCACGGGTTTTTGAGGAATGCAACTTTTCGCCGATCTAAGCTTTACTAAGAATAATCAGATTCTCACTTGATAGATATTCCATCAAGTTCGATTTACGAAACATAATTCACGCAGTTCTTGAAGTCTTAGGGTAGATCTAGCTTATATGCCTTTCAATCCCAACTTTTACATCATCTCAATGGTCCCATACAACGGGGACTTATATCCCATGATTTGTCAGATCATGAATTCATTTTTCCAAGTTTAAAAATTGTGGCATAACTTCGCTACCCATTTGGCACTTCAAGATCTACATTTAACATTCACATAACCTCTTGCCCACTACCGGTAGTCAATAATCAAATCCTAATTTCACCAATCATTTCAAGTCTCGCGGGTCGGGTATTTTGTAAGGTTAGGTTCGCCATCATAGGAACCTTAAACCTAAAAGACATGTCCAACTCACAATGGGTGTATGTCAGATGTCTTCATCTCAATTCTTGCTTACAGATGCTCTAATATAGATCCTAACAAGATTCGATCTCGATCCTAACACGATAATTATCAATGATAATATCTCCGAAGGAAAACGATTATGCGGTCTATCACCAAAGGTCAATCATTCAAACAAATAATAGCACTTATATTACTTTGTATCGTTACTTTACCTCGTCCCTTTGATTTGGGGTGGTACACAGTACTCTCATCAAGGTTCGTTCTCAATGATTTCTGAGCAAATCTCTAGAAATTCGATGCGAAGCAAGGATATTGATATAGATGATCGATACATGCACACCATGTTTACACAACTCTTTTGCATTTTATCATTAACGGGAATGATATTAGCAGATTTGGTCAGTCTGTCGACGATGACCCAAATCGAATCAAATTCAGATGATGACCTTTGCAATAGTTATACGTTAACTAATGTATGAGGCGATGTCTGCCTTCATAATTTGCCATTAGTACAACTTCTTTAGACAAAGATACTTTTAGTCAGAAATGACATAAATAGAATACTTATACTTACAAATTTCAACACAACTATATCTCACAATCTCCAAATTAGACAATCACAAGTGGTCCTTAAAATATTTAACGCTATTTGCTTCTCAATTCTGATGGTTCACATTAGCCGCGAACCCCTTTTATTATCTATATTATCCTTTTTACAAACATCGTTTATTTTTATATCGTTCGGCAATTTATTTTGCACCTTCATTACTAAGGAACACATCCTAATTGGTTCTTTATTCTTTTTACATAATGTGTCAGTATTTATATTCATTTTTCCTGATGATATGATTATCATGTCCATATTTATTCAGAAATTATTTCTTCACATTTTCTGAGTTTTAGTTTCTTCTCAACTATCATCTTTATCTGTTTTAATCAATCCGACGTTTAAAGCGTCGATAATTATTACAACTAATTAAATAATAAATATTTAATTTTTATAAAATGTAAACATAAAGATTTTAAATTTCTTAGTCCGTCCAATTATATAAAATGTTCAAAATAAATTTGAATTTAATTAACAAGATTTTTGTTGATTTATCGAAAATATTTAATAAGATTCGTAAACGTTCGAAAAACCTTTGTTTATACTTTGGTCAAAGTTTTCTTAGTTTGAAAAACAAAAATTATCGTTTCAGATTTCAAGTCATGGTTTAAATGGTTTCCTCAATCCCTCTTAGGTTATCTTGAGGTATACACAAACATTTACCCCTAACCAGAAGTTTAGTTAAATGGTTTGTGTATAAGGGAATAATCCCTTAAAAATGCTTTGTTAAAATATTTGTCAAAATGTATTTGCACTTTCTTCTTTTTAGTAATACTCAAAGTCTTAAAAAGGTTCTAAATTTTTGAAGAGTCAATATAGATTCCATTCTCTTATTAATCACACGGTCAACTAATGTAAATGATTAAGTCTTAAATCACATGTTAAATATTCAAGATACAGGTTTTCATTGTTCGGCCAATTCAGGGCAATCTACCAATAATTATTAACTCCTTCTTATACTTATAAACAAACAAATGGTCCTTAATGATCACGAGCATGAATTTATCAAATTACAGCCTACACACCTGATTCGCCAAATTTATGAATACTACATGTGCATTGTCAATCCAAACGACATCACGTGAAACTCATAACGTTCATTACAAGTACCGGATGTAGTGATTGGAATATATAATCCTTTTCGCAGATGCGAAGTTGATGATAACCTTGGTGAGGATCAAAAACCTTGTAAATGATCGAACAAATCTTCCATTTCGAGTTATGGATATCGTTTTTGATTGTCAATTTACTGAGTTCACAGTAACCTATAAATATAAGGAATGATAACACCATAGCTCTTCAGGATGACATGCTTGGTATAATAAAATCTTTCTCTGACAACTCTCTCAGTTGTACGGTAATTCCTTTAATTTAGATGGTACTGACGTATAATGCACAAGCCACAGGTGCATCACCGGGAATATAATCAATACCAATTTCAATCTGCCTTAAGGGCAAAAGTCTAGGTAATTCACCAATAATACCTCCTAAAGTTTTAGATAACATAAACATCTTTTAATAAATACATATTAGGTTCCTTCTAGATTATAATATCTATAACTAGTTCACAACCATTCACGGTATAATTTTAAGTCTAAATACAGGATATGGTCATCCATCAAGAATTATTTAGTTCACTTTTGATAATCAACATCTTATTATTTAGGGGAATTCTACTCGAGTTCCCATCAATTAAGACAATGTCGTCATGTCATAATCAATCAATCCATTCTACTGGCACTATCAACTTTCCAGTTTCATTGCCATCGATAAGATGTGAACTTCTCAAAAGACTAATAATAACTCATAATACTTCACAAGTTCAAGGATATATGGAGACACAACTACCATTAAAGAGTAAGGTCAACGCATAATCTACGCGAGAGAATTTCAAATCAGACACAGACGAAAACATTTTACGAATATGAATATATCCCATGTTTTCATAATTTGAGTACGCATTCGAAAGCTCCTCGGATCGTTACCCAGGTCATTCAAATGAAATCAATTCAAAAGAAATGATAGGAACGTCGATACATCCAGTCGGGTATCAACACTCGGTAATCAGATACTTTTCCTAAGAATCTCACTACGGGAGAATTGGACAAGAAAGAATCGTCAATTGTCAAATAAGACAATTTCCACAGATGAGTAAATTCGACTCAGAAGAATAGATGATACAGGCACATATGTAGGTGTCCCTAACACTATGTCCCTACTTTTCACTTCTTGCAGATCTCATAAAATTTAATCTTTCACAACCTTCAAGGAAAATGTAGTGTTTATTCATTTAGTTTTATGGTGACTACTAATCAGTCTTGCATGGTCCATTCCAGTTTGTATGTAGGCGCGCAACTATATACAATTTCAAGATTAACGATGTAATACTCAGTTCGTCAAAATTTTATCATCATGTATATAATAAAAACATTTTCATACTTAATTCTTAAATAAGAATCAAAATAAATTTACAAAGATTTTCCTTGTTATGAAAACAATTAGATTTTCCAAAGTGTTTTATAAACAACTTCATTTCAATAACAATCACTTATAAATATCACTATGAATAATCCTTATAGTGATGAAAATTCAATTTTTCTCAAGGCATACTGTTTTATCTTATAAAAAGAATGAGTGATCTGCAGAAGAGTGATGAAAGCTTGTTCACCAAGAACTAACTACAATATGATAGGAGATGAGCTTAGCCAATTAATCATGAGATTCATGACTTCGATGGCACTCAGGAATACAAAAAGAATAATCCACAACGTAACTCAAATCGAGATGAGTACTTGTTCAATGGTTGCATCACTAATGCGAGCATTAGTAAGAAGCAATAAAAGATAGATAACATCGATACATGTAGAATTTAGCAATCAAAGGTAGTCTTTTTCATTAATCACAAACAAGTCAAAATTGTACCGTAACACATTACGTGTCACTATGTCATACAATTCTCAGAACTCATCCTACCAACTGATATCTCAGTTAAGTTAGGGATTTTTAAAAGATACCACAATGAATACTAATCTACAAGAGTCATTAGGTGTTCCATATGTCCCAGAAGATCCATCGGTCCTAATTCAGAAGAAGATTTCTTCAATTTATTTCTTGGACACTGGGCATCCTCATTTGTGGACAATGGCCTAGGAACAACACTTAACACGAACCTACAATCAAATAAAACCTTATAATTCAATCACAGAACTTAATGACTTCCTCTTAACAATCTCATATCCCATACGAGTTAAATTTTACTTTATTCAGGTTTCAATCAACTTATACTCAATTCGATATCCTACTTCATTCTCCAATACTTTCAACTTTATTCTTAGACCTTAATAGGGTAATAAAGGCTCGATATGATCAACACTTAATTTTCCAATCCTATAGCTTTTACAAAAACAATTATCAAATGGGTCACTAGTATTAAATGACTCAGACATTCAATTAGACTTCTCGGAAAGGTATTAGTGGCATGAGGCTTTTGGGTGATGGTTCCAATAACAGCCTCAAGTGCAACATTCACCCTTTCGATTTCAATTTAAGAATTGGATGACAACGAATCAGATGACATCTTTCTAGGTGGTAACGTTTTGTCAAACTCCACTCTTATAAGGAAAGATCGTCATGACATCGATATCATATTTAATCTTGCCAATTCTTTTTCAATATCACAATCAACTAATATCTACATTTCTACGAATATCAACCATTTGTTGGGATCATAAATATCCACCACTTGGTGTAGATCTAGGATAGCTAGAATTCCTACGAGAATAGCTTCGATTAATTACTAGAGAAGTTAGGGTTTCTTGTGACAATCTACGTCGTATAAATACCTCGTATAAAAATCAAAATAATCATCAAACAATCATGTAATAAAATTACATCATATATATATATAATCCAAGTTATATATATATATTAAAATAACACTTCTCAGTCTGGCCTTGTCGGTAACTCGGGAATTCTTCGGCACCGTTATAATCAAAAGATTTTTAGACATCTTTAGAAAAAAAATGTTTATAGTTAAAAGATTTTGAAATGATTTATTCAAAACCTTTGGTTTTAAAAATATTTCGTTCTCTATAAAGAGAGCTCTGATGCCAAACTGTAACACCCCCAAATTTATACAACTCAATACAGCGGAAGACTCGTTGGTGTTACGGGATAGCACATTACTCACATCATAGACAATGCATAAAAATCGCGTCGTTTAATAATAAATCATTTCCATTCATAAACATCAAAGTTACATCGGTCCCAAGTCATTATATTTCATACAAAGTTTTACAAAGTATTTGAATAGAAAATATAGTTTAAGTGCGGGCCATGAATTCTTGTTGTCTTCCCGAGAATTACCTTCAAGTACTTGAGATAAAACATGTTAAAAGAAAAGGTCAGCGATAACGCCGAGTGAATTCATAGATTTTAATAAAATCCATCAATATAATATCAGTATAAAATTATTACTGAAAATCATTTTGTACAAATCATTTTAATAGGCCATAAAATAGCCAAAGTCATTCTTATACAAATCCTTATCGAAAATCATAATATAGGCATTTGCCTTAAAAATCAGTATACGAGCCAATGTCGTAAAAACATCATACAATACGTCTTAAGACGTTGTATGAAAATAAAAACCGTTATATGAATATTGTTATGAAAACCAAAACACGAACATAATATCAATAGTATGACCCTGTATTGCTAGTCAGGCAATACATCGTAATTCGGAGCGTCTAATAGTATTTCGTTAGTTTGGATTATTATAAGCCGCATGACATTGTTACCTTACTAAACCAACAACGGGTAGCTAACTCGATACAAATTTTGCCCATCTAAAGTAGCGTGTCGTCACAAAGGTCACGCTATGGAAATCTTCTCATACATAAATTCGCTTACCAATCAATGTGGCACGACGGGGATCAACCGTCAAGGCGCGAACTGGGGTGATCGTCCCCAGATAGTACTATTATATGCACAAGCGTCTACCAAATCCCGGTAGTTCACAATTCATGCTAATGGGACTTTTAGTGACAAAACCTAACTTTAATAATCCATTTAATTTCATCTATCGGGTCCTTTAATCATTTATCAGGTCATACAATCGGGTCATATAATCATTCGGGTCCAAATCAATAAACAAACAATCGGGACCAATGGTGTCCTAATTTTATAAAAACTAACTTGTCATCTCGCTCGCGGGTTTATAAAACATTTATAAAACATTTAAAAGAGTGCGAGGCTATGAACTCACGTTGATGTGGGAAGGCGGGTTATCGGCAATTCGGACGTACGGTACGTGCTTCAATCACGGAAACCTAGACAAATAATACTCGTCTTAGACTCATGTCCAATGACTTAATAAAAATAACAATTATGTATACATATGATGATTTTATATATATGATGATCAAGTGGGTTTACATATTCTCGTTTACTCATTTAGTGTTATGTGTCGATAACTTTTATACTAGTTTACTAGTTTTACCTATTTACGTGTTTTAGGTTCAATAAACTTATTATAAGTTCTTTAACTTGTCTTATTCCACTTTATACTTGTATTATCAGTATGTATACTTTATAAGTTGGGCCCAAATGGGTTAAGCCCAATAAGTTCTTTTTATAAGTGTTTAACTTATTTAGTCCAATATGTTTACTTAGCTTGTTTATGTCTGTATGTCCTATAGTTCGAGTTTTATCGGTTTTTACTTGTTATATATGTTTATATATCAGTAGATTAGTTTTATAAAGTTTACATTAGACGGGTCCAACCGTCTAAGTTTTATTTAGTAAAAACGTTAGTTTTACGGTAATAGCCGAAAAAGTCGTAAAAATCATGTTTATAGTTTTATAACTCATAAAACTTAACAAGTTACCATTATTATAAAATGTCCACTTAGTTATCATTGTACATATTTATATAAATGTATTATATAAGTTAGTGGGTTTTAATTTATATCTTGTACTATTAAATTTTGAGTGCTTATATAATAGTATTATATTTTAATTTCCAAAATCTGATTTTTATCTTCACTTTCACCAAAACTGCCATATCTAGAGTTCTATATGGAGATAGAAGCTCAAATTTTTATCACATAAACTACATGATATTTGATCCATTTAACTCTCCTATAGCTACTGTTGAATCATCTTCTAAGTATTTGCTAAAAATCGTCCAAAACAGTGAACTCAGATTTGTACCTTAAACTTGTTTTGATCATATCTCACTCATTACAATGATTCCATTGCATGGCCAACTCTCACATGTGTACAAGACATATAGCTTACTGTAAATGGATTCTACTTCATCATTTTATCAGTTCATGACATGTTTCTTTACTGTTTTATACAGCCATCACTTTTAAGCAAGATTTTAGCCTTGTTCTTTATAGTTTTTCACCTTTTTAATCATATTTATCAACAACAAATCCCCACATAACATATTTATCATCATATACATATACAATAGGAAATAAAATACATGTTTACATAATCAAAATAACAAGAAGATGAGGAGGACAATCTTTATACCACCATGATGATGTAGGTTGTGATCAAAACATGGAATTTGATGGAGAAACTTGTGCATAGCCAAGACCATCTTCAAGACCACCAATCTTCATGAACACCTTCTGGAAAATCATCCCTAATACTCCATGGAAACTCCTCCTTGGATGTTATAACTTGCACCAATCTTCATCTTTTTGAATGGAGATTAACATATGTTAATTATAACATATGTTTGTGGTTAAATTTTGTATGACTGGTGGTGTTTTGTGGAGAAATGGGACGGCCAAAATGGGGAGTAGAGAGGAAATTGTAGTTGTTTTCATGTTGAAAGTGGAAGCTAATGGTTTAGCTAGTTGGTTTTGATGAGATGGTAGCTTAGTACATAAGCTTAGGACAAGTGTAATGAAGTTAGCTTACACTTGACACATCAAGTGTGTTGTAGCTTAATGTTGGCCAGTTTTGGGGGTGGGATAAGTGTCCCACTTGTCTCATCCCCATTTATTTACGGGTACTCCTCGATTTTAGTTTCCTCGATTTGCGTGCCCTCGGGTCGTTTTACGAAAAACGTTTTTATAAATTATGAATCAACGTCACAAAACGAATCCAATAAAAATTGTTTCATCAAAAACGGAGTTCAAAAACGTAAATACGTAATCCTAGGGTTTCCGGTTTAGTCGTAAAGGACGTTAAAATAAAATCGTAAGTCCTAATCTATTCTCTTAAATTTGTGAGTTTATGAACCAACACAAATTTAAAACTCCAAAATAATATTCACGGATAAATTTATTTTCTGAAATGTCGGACTGTCACCAAAGACGGTGTATGTAAACGTAAACACGTAATGTAGAATCCTCCGGTTTAGACGTAGTCGATGCTACTTCAAGAAGTAAATCCAAATTTCTTCCCAAAAATAAGTGAGTTCATAAAATAGTATTTTCAAATAAATATTGAGAAATAAATATCAATCATAAATTGACGGATTGTCACATCTGGTCACTTAAGATGTGATAGTAGATGGGATGCACAGAAATCTAGTGCTTCCTAAAGAAATCTCAAAGCCAATTAATGGTCAAGCATACACAAAACCAGAGAAAGATATGGCCTTCATGAATAGAAATTGTGACTATGGCTTCCAGAGGGAAAATGAACTGCACCTTGCATCAACAGTCCAACTGATTAGACCAAACAATGACTATTGAGGAATTGAAAGTATGCCAGTGATTTTGAGTATGAGATTGAGCTGTTCATCAACTCAAGAACTGATAAGCTAGAAGCTGTGACAACCGCGGGTTTGAGGTTCGTCACTTAGTTTTATTTTATGCTAGTTACGTGTCTTTACGTGTTTATGTGCTAATTGGTGTGTTAGATTGTGGTTTGGATATCGTTTCTGGTACGGGGTACCTTGTGAGTGAAACGATGTGTGATGATTTCATGTTCATGAGCTCACATGGTAGTGACTATGAAATGAGATGGTGTTATTTAGTGGTTTACGTATATGTATATGTATTATAGAAAATCGTATTTTTACGATTTACGGTTTAGCATTTTGAGGTCTCGGATGAGGTATTTAGTCACGGGAATAATTTACGGGATGGTTTTAAGTCCTTTATGACTTAGTTATAAAGTTTATTTCAAAATTTAAGATTTTTTTTAAAACTGTATATTTTACGTTTTTCCGGTAAACGAGTAAAATTGACTAGTTTCTCGGTTTTGAGATTTTAGAAACTTTCGGGGGTGAAATAAATTAAGTAAATTTAAGGAAACACTAGTAGTGTAGTATTAAACAATAAAAAGAAAAAAAATAAAAAAAAGAAGGGGGAGGGTCGGTTTGGACGATCAAAAGAAAAGGGAAGGAGGAAAAAAAGGAAAGTTGGGTTTGGGTTGGACTAGGATTCACCCACACCCTATATATTGTTTTATTCACAACCACAAGTCATTATTTTTTTCCCTGGAGTCTTTTGGTCGACGGTTTTCAGAGGGTTTTTAGGGTTTCATTGTTTTTTTCATCTTCCATTTATTTTAAGGTAAAACCTTCAAATCCCTTTTCAATTTAATTGTTTTTAATGTTTTTATTATCATCTTATGATGTATTTAGGTTGGGGTTTAAATTAAAATCTGTATATTAATGATATTATAATGATTAGGTAAATTAGGGCTTGTAACTAATGGAGTTATGGGTAATTAATTAGGTTAATTTAATTGAATCCATTTTTAAAAACTGGGCAGAATTTAGGGTCAATTGTTTTTATTATATAGGGAGTTCTACAAACTCTTAATTTGCGATCCAAGTATCCCTAGAAAGGTAATTGAAGTGTCTTTCAAATACAAGAAACGAGAACTAAATTGGAGGTAGGGAAGTTGGTCAAAAACAGGTTACAACAGTCGGAGGTCAAAACAGTGTTGAAATCAGCCTGTTTTCTTTTTATGTTTTGAGTTGTTTGGGGTACTTAGGGTTGTATTGGGACTTTCAAACGAACATGGGAGTTGGTTTTTCATATTATAGGAAGTATCTGAATTGGGGCTAATAATGTGGGTTAGGGTAAGACCCCCTAATCATAACAAACTTTTTGTATGTTCAAAATCAGTAAAATCCGGATAGACAAAGTATATATATATATATATATATATATGTATATATATATATATATATATGTATATATATATATATATATATATATATATATATATATATATATATATATATATATATATATATATATATATATATATATTTATATATATATATATATATATATATATATATATATATATATATATATATATATATATATATATATATATATATATATATATATATATATATATATATATATATATATATATATATATATATATATATATATATATATATATATATATATATATATATATATATATATATATATATATATATATATATATATATATATATATATATATATATATATATATATATATATATATATATATATATATATATATATATATATATATATATATATATATATATATATATATATATATATATATATATCGGAGACTGAACAATAGCTTTAAGGTTGGGGCAAAAAGAAGTATTTAGCTAACATATGTAAGGGCATAGGGTTTCCTTTACATAGGTCATGAGTATGGTTAGGTGGGCGTTTGGCTTATAGTTTGGAGACCTAAAAACCGAGACTGTTTTGGGTAAAATGTTAACGGGACGGGTTATGAAGTAAACTAAGTTAAGGGCTTTATAGAGGGGTGTAATGAGATGCTTAGAGCATATGAATGAGGTATATATATGGGAGAGGTCTAGATGTCCATCATAGGTTGATGAGCCGTTTTATTGTTTGGTTCATGTTTTGATTGTGTGCTTTTGTTTGTTAGCTTTTTGCTAGTGCGCGGGTTTTTGGAGAAGCTCAATCATGTGAGTTTCATAGTCCCATGTCTACTAATGATTTTGACTTCCAGATGGGAAGGAAGAGACACTGTCTTGTTTCTTTATAAATTATGCTGTGAATGTTTTGTGTTTGGTGATGGACTTGTGCATACTTATGTGATTAACTGCTAGTTGATTCATGATTGTTTTATGTTTTGACTTGGTACCAAGGGGATGTTGACAAGGCGGGGCCTTGGGGAGGTACATAGATGTGTGAGCATCTATAGGACCAATGGATAATGACAAGGCGAGGCCTTGGGATTGGTACATAGGTGAATGGGCGCCTATGGTACCATGGTGTTTGGTAAGGCTAGGATCCTTGGATTTGGTTTGGTTTGTTAAATCTTGAATATTAGTTGTTAATGCATGTTTGTATAACATTGTCCATATGTTCATTTGTTAGTGGTTGTTGTTCACAGCTTATGGTTTGATTTTGGCGTTGGAGTCTAAACCTATGACTCTCACCAACTTTATGTTGACGTGTTTTAGTATCTCTTTCAGGTGAGAATGTGGTTAAGCTTAAGAATAGAAGTGGCTAGTTTTGGAGGCATTAGGATTGCATATAGAAGGAGATCCCCGTTCCTTCTTAGTTTCTTTTTTTTGTTTAATAAGTGATATTGTTGACACCTATATGTTTGCTTTATTTATGTTATTGTTTTTCTCGGGTAAGTGGTAGGACTGTTACCTACTTACCTAGACTCCTACATTGTTGAGATATTGTCATGACTTTTGTGTCACCATTTAATGACATTTCTTATTTCATTTATTTATCTCTATAGACACTCCATGTTGTGATGATATCCATACGTCGCGCTCCATATTCCGCCATGGTGGGGTGTGACAGAATGGTATCAGAGACAATGGTTATAGAGAATTAGGTTGCCTAGTCGCGTAGCCTAGTCTATAGCTTAAGGGTCCCTGCATATAGGCGTCATAGGAGTATGTGTGCATTTTATAATAATTGATGTGTTTGGATGTTATTTTGTGATGTTTGTTAAGTTATGAACTACTATGGTTCATACTTAGCCACATGTTATTTTCTTTTCGGGTTGTGACTAGTGCGGGTTGAACCATAATCGTCCACGCTAGTCATTGTTGTATTTTGCTTAAATTGTACATTGTAGTACATAATTTTGTACAAGGTAGTTTCTATCTTTTGTTGAGTTATTTTATGTACCTGAGGTATGTTATTTTTCTTTTGATGTTTAAGTCATGTTCCCTAAGAATCATGTGGTGGTTCGAGTTACTAGGAGTACATGGGTAGGAAGGATTTTAAGGTGTTTCCATTCTGATGGGCGACATGACTTATAATTGATTATGTTTTCGTTTTGGATTTTGTCTATGCTGTTTTAGCTAGACTATGGATTTCTATATTCCAAGAGTTTGACTATGTAATTTTATTAGTTGGAGTTTTTGACCTTATAGTTTATGTGGTTATTTGTTTAGGTGAGTTGGTGGATTTATGTGTTATGTGTTGTATTGATTCTTATAAGTGTCATCATAGGAGGGAGTGTATTGGAGAAAGGGTAATTGTATAAGTATGATGGCCAACATAGTTATACAAGTACCACAATTTCAATGGGTTCCTAAGTATGATTGCATGAAAGAGGGTTAGTACATGCTTGTATATGATGAGATGTGGATTATTGGTATATGTATAGTATATGGGTTTATGTAACGGTTTTCTACGATATGGATATTTTTGAGTGTGTTATTGTTTTGGGTTATAGTCGTGTTGTGTGATTATGGGGTCACACGATATGGACTGGTTTTAGTGATGGGTTTTATGCCTTGTGGTAAGATGGTGGTTACTCGTAAAAAAAACACGAGTGTATGACGCGATTGATTGATCTGACATGTATGGTAACGAGTATGTTTTGGGTGATTTAATAGGTATATATATGCGGATGTATATATACTAGTATGTGTTAAGTTATGGTATATGGTCGTTCACTAGTTATTATAACTTGAACGTACCTTGTGTTTGTTCGTGTTTTATGGTGCTGGAGTTTGATAGAGTTCCAACGACGTTTTGAGTCTTTTGGATGTGTGTCTACATTCGGGTATGTATTTTTATTAATGCGAACTACTAAATTTTCTTGCAAATAAGTGTGGCTAATTATGGGAAAACGGTTTTGAAAAACAAAATTGTAAGTGTATGGTATGATATCGTGACTTACATATTTTTTTTTAGTTTGTGGTAGTAAGCTATAAAAAATTTTGTCTTGAAAATAATTGGATTAGTTTTCTATGTAACATGTGATAATACATTTTAATGGGGTAAGGAAATTTTACAAAAATTTTCTTAAGTGTAGTTAAAATTTTAGAAGTATTTTACTAGACGGCAAGAGTAAAAAGGGAGATTTTATTATAGTAATGATAATAATAACACCACACCTTGTAAACGTGAAAAAATAAAAAAAAATAAAAAAGAAAAACACTGTATTTTATAAACATGTATTAGTTTCATAATAACAAGTGAAATAAGTTTAATATGGGTAAACAAGATAATGGTTAAGATTGTAGTATACTAATTAGTTGATATCTTGATAAAATGATGAAGATAAAGGATGAGTTTATGGTTAATAATGAGTATGATTGGTTTTAGTAGTATGGGAGTTTGGTTCTTATGAGAAGTAACTAATTGGGATGAAAGTTTTAAATTTTCTAACGTATCGAAATTTGGTAATACTAATCGTGACGAGTCTAATTTTTCTTTGTTGGAACACTCCATTGATCTTTCAGATTACATTGTTTTGTTTTCAGTTGTTTTGGCTAGGGTTCGTATTACTCTATATTTTATTTTGGGACACGATTGTTTGGAATTCTTTGGTTACACGTCATGGTTGATTTATTTATGCGGTTGTGGGAACGTTAGGATGAGAGGATAGAGTTGGGTAGTATTACTTATGGTTAGATACTATAATGCAGAGATGTGTTTTGGTTTAAAGGTTGTATTGAAGGAATGATTAAGACTTGTGGAGTTTTGAAATTTAGATTAGTTACGGGAATAAGGGAGTAAGTAAAGTTAGTTGAGTGGTCATGGGAACGAGAGGTCATATTATGAGAAGTTGGTTGAAGTACCATTAGGAGATTGATGAAAGTACTAGCGGGTGTGAGGGTAGAGTAGAAAGTTTATACTAATGGAAAGGTTGGGTAAATAACACGCAAGGGATTGGTATAGTTATGGAGGCAAGGTAGTAGTAGACACGTGAAGGAAAACATGGATGTGAAAGAATGATTGGTAGGAAGCTGATTAATGGTGAAGTAAAACAAGTAAAGAAGAGTGAGCCATTGAGGGGGTTGAAGTACCCTTAGAAATATTGTGATAAAGGAGTTGAAGTTAGAAGCTACTGCGTAGTGTGAATTTCCTAGGTAACATCATGGAGATGAGAAGGAGTGCGTGAGGAGCTAGATCGTGAAGCAAGAAGCTGCAAGGACTACGTGCCGGCTGCAAGAAGAATGCAAGAGATCTCGGAGAAGCCGCAGACGTTGCTAGTACTGGATTAGTGATAAGTACAAGTATGGAAAAATTTCCTTACAGTTAGAGATGAAGAAGGAAAAAAAATCGGGTGGCAGAGTGGAGCTACGAAGAGCTGGACCAATAGATCGCGATGGAGTGACTACACAAAATATGAGTTAAAGGACTTGTGGAGCTAACAAGAGGGACTCGCGTGCTACACAAAGATTGAATCTCTGGGTAGTAGATATCGAGGGATGAGTAGTGAAGCTAGAGCTGAATAAATTCGTGGACAAGTGAGTAGAGAGAGTCGGTTTTGTGAAGGTATTATGAAAGATTTGGAAGAACTAGATAGACTTAGTTAGTGGAGCCGGATTTTCATATCTGCCTAGAATGCTAGAGGCATTTGAGGTATGAGACGTAGAGAATGATCTATAGAGATCATCAACGTCTCCAACACATATCTAATCATCTTGATAGAATATTTGAAAAAGGTGATGGGTGGAGTTAAGTGATGAAAGAAAATTTCAAGGCCAAGTACCATCTGGGAAAGGCAAGCATGGTTGATGAGATATGGAATAAGAAGGATGAAGTGAAGCTGAGACGAACTTGAACTATATGGATGAAGTATTAGGGTGGTTTGGATGAAGGATGTAGGTTGCACGGGTTGACTTGTCTAAAGCAGAGAACGCGTCAACATGTATGTTGCGTGGCTTGGACAATCATATGGAGAAAAGGGACGTAGACTATAATTCCTACATAGATAGGAGTATCTTAGAAATGGCGATGTAAGGACGAAACTGGTGAAAGGGATACATAATGGGGTGGAGGAATAAGTACGACGAGAGTTGGATGATAGTCGATAGACTAACTAATTCATCTCATATTTCAAGAGGAATGAGAAGTCACGTAGTTGAGAAGTTGGAAGGATTGCGTACGGATGTGATGGAATAGAGGGTTTTGCGTAAAAGTTAGCCTAATATGTATGGAATGCCTTATGAAGGATTATGGCCAGGGAAGAAACGATGGGAAGCATGACATCGTGATGTATGGTAGGAGTTGAAGAAGAAGAAGGAAGTGTGTATAGAAGTGAAGCATGAATGAAATAGGTCGAGATAGGAACCGAAGGTAAAACTTTGGTAGAGCTTAATGAGTAGAATAAAGCACGACGCAGGCTAATACTGTCGTAGTGTGGAAAAGGAAACGGCACTGACCTATACTGATTGTTTGGGAGGCTTAGTTCGATAATCGAATTGATGAGGAGTTATAGGTATGATGTGCCATAGGGACGAAGGGCTTGGTCTAACTGAGAAAAGATGAGGAGCAATATGACCTTGAAGGTAGGACATTGTGTAGGTATAAAGGAAGTGTTGGGTATAAAAAAATCATGAAGAAAAGTGAGAAAGAAGTATATAGGTGCTACTAGTGAGCTATCCAAATTTCATGGAAGTAGTTGTAGCATGGGTTTGGATGGCAGTTGATAGACTAACTGAGATAACTGTCCTTTTGATGATGTGTATAGATCATAAGTTGATTTTGATTCGAAGAACTAATGGATATGAGAAAGACCGTCATAGGTCACTTTGTAAGGAAATTGGAATTTTTAAGTAGTTTGGGGTACAGACTAAAGGGAGTTGATGAACATGATTGGATATGAGTATATCCAGCTAACTGGAAAAGGATGGGCAAGTGAGATATCTATACAACCTTAGGAGTTACACTGAAGGCATGAGTGATTGATTTAGAGGGAGTTAGGAAACACTTTAGCGATGGCTGAGTTTTCATATAATGATAGTTATCATACTAGAAGTCGATAAATGCCATTTGAGGCACTATATGAAAGGATAGGGTGAGTTGTCCCTATTGTGGACTAGAATTGGTAAAAGAGGCTACTAATGTGGTAATGGTGTTTGTGGAAAGGATGAGAGCAACAAAGGATGCTATGTTGAAAAGGAGGAAACCACTAGAGTTTAGTGACAAAGTTATGTAGGAAGTTTCACCCATAGTAACGGGTGGTATGTTTTGGTAAAATGGAAGAGTTGATGTAGAGTTTTGTAGGTCCATTTATGATCTTTGGAAAGATCGGCTAGTAGCTTATGGGCATGAATTACCTGGGGGAAATGAGTGGTATACATGTTATATTTCGTGTATTAAGATTGGTAAATGTTGTTTGAGAATGCATATTTGCATGTACGGTTATTCGGGATTTGTGTTAATAAGGGTTTGTGTTATCAAAGAGTCATTTGTGAGATTTATTGACTGTGAGGTCAAGAGTTTAGCAATGAGTTTAAATATTGTTGGTTAGTATATGTGGTAATTTGAGACTTGAACTAAAGTTCACGTGGAAATAAGAGGAGTTCATTTAGAACAAGTATCCTCAGTTGTTTGCTAATGGTATGTTTGATCCTAAGGAGTAAATCTCGGGACAAGATTTCTATTAGGAGGGAGTGATGTGACAACCGTGGTTTTGAGGTTCGTCACTTAGTTTTATTTTGTGCTAGTTACGTGTCTTTACGTGTTTATGTGCTAATTGGTGTGTATAGATTGTGATTTGGATATCGTTTCCGGTACGGGGTACCTTGTAAGTGAAACGATGTGTGATGATTTCATGTTCATGAGCTCACATGGTAGTGACTATGAAATGAGATGGTGTTATTTAGTGTTTTACGTATACGTATATGTATTATAGAAAATCGTATTTTTACGATTTACAGTTTAGCATTTTGAGGTCTCGGATGAGGTATTTAGTCACGGGAATAATTTACAGGATGGTTTTAAGTCCTTTATGACTTAGTTATAAAGTTTATTTTAAAATTTAAGATTTTTTTTAAAAAGGTATATTTTACGTCTTTTACGGTAAACGCGTAAAATTGACTAGTTTCTCGGTTTTGAGATTTTAGAAACTGGGCTGAAATAAATTAATTAAATTTAAGGAAACACTAGTAGTGTAATATTAAACAATAAAAAGGAAAAAAATAAAAAAAGAAGGGAGAGGGTCGGTTTGGACGATCAAAAGAAAAGGGAAGGAGGAAAAAAAGGAAAGTTGGGTTTGGGTTGGACTAGGATTCACCCACACCCTATATATTGTTTTATTCACAACCAAAAGTCATTATTTTTTTCCCTGGAGTATTTTGGTCGACGGTTTTCAGAGGGTTTTTAGGGTTTCATTGTTTTTTTCATCTTCCATTTATTTTAAGGTAAAACCTTCAAATCCCTTTTCAATTTAATTGTTTTTAATGTTTTTATAATAATCTTATGATGGATTTAGGTTAGGGTTTAAATTAAAATATGTATATTAATGATATTATAATGATTAGGTGAATTAGGGCTTGTAATTAGTGGAGTTATGGGTAATTAATTAGGTTAATTTAATTGAATCCGTTTTTTAAAACTGGGCAGAATTTAGGGTCAATTGTTTTGATCATATAGGGAGTTTTACAAACTCTTATTTTGCGATCCAAGTATCCATGGAAAGTTAATTGAAGTGGCTTTCAAATTCAAGAAACGAGAACTAAATTGGAGGTCGGGAAGTGGGTCAAAAATAGGTTACAACAGTCAAAGGTCAAAACAGTTTTGAAATCAGCCTGTTTTCTTTTTATATTTTGGGTTGTTTGGGGTACTTAGGGTTGTATTGGGACTTTCAAACAAACATGGGTGTTGGTTTATATATTATAGGAAGTATCTGCATTAGGACTAAGAATGTGGGTTAGGGTAAGACCCCCTAATCATAGCAAACGTTTTGTATGTTCAAAATCAGTAAAATCCGGATAGACGAAAGTATATATAAATATATATATATATATATATATATATATATATATATATATATATATATATATATATATATATATATATATATATATATATATATATATACATATATATATATATATATATATATATATATATATATATATATATATATATATATATATATATATATATATATATATATATATATATATATATATATGTATATATATATATATATATATATATATATATATATATATATATATATATATATATATATATATATATATATATATATATATATATATATATATATATCAGGGCCTTAACAATAGCTTTAAGGTTGGGGCAAAAAGGAGGATTTAGCTAACATATGTAAGGACAGAGGGTTTCCTTTACAGAGGTCATGGGTATGGTTAGTTGGGCGTTTGGATTATAGTTTGGAGACCTAAAAACCGGGACTGTTTTGGGTAAAATGTTAACGGGACGGGTTATGAAGTAAACTATGTTAAGGGCTTTATAGAGGGGTGTAATGAGATGCTTAGAGCATATGAATGAGGTATATATATGGGATAGGGCTAGATGTCCATCATAGGTTGATGAGCCGTTTTAGTGTTTGGTTCATGTTTTGATTGTGTGCTTTTGTTTGTTAGCTTTTTGCTAGTGCGCGGGTTTTTGGAGAAGCTCAATCAGGTGAGTTTCATAGTCCCATGTCTACTAATGATTTTGACTTCCAGATGGGATGGAAGAGACACTGTCTTGTTTTTTTATAAATTATGATGTGAATGTTTTGTGTTTGGTGATGGACTTGTGCATACTTATGTGATTAACTACTAGTTGATTCATGATTGTTTTATGTTTTGACTTGGTACCAAGGGGATGTTGACAAGGCGGGGCCTTGGGGAGGTACATAGATGTGTGAGCATCTATGGGACCAATGGATAATGACAAGGCGGGGCCTTGGGATTGGTACCTAGGTGAATGAGCGCCTATGGTACCATGGTGTTTGGTAAGGCTGGGAGCCTTGGATTTGGTTTGGTTTGTTAAATCTTGAATATTAGTTGTTAATGCATGTTTGTATCACGTTGTCCAAATGTTCATTTGTTAGTGGTTGTTGTTCACAGTTTATGGTTTGATTTTGGCGTTGGAGTCTAAACCTATGACTCTCACCAACTTTATATTGACGTGTTTTAGTGTCTCTTTCAGGTGAGAATGTGGTTAAGATTGAGAATAGAAGTGGCTAGTTTTGGAGTCATTAGGTTTGCATATAGCAGGAAATCCCCGTTCCTTCTTAGTTTCTTTTGTTTGTTTAATAAGTGATACTGTTGACACCTATATGTTTGCTTTGTTTATGTTATTGTTTGTCTCGGGTAAGTGGTAGGACTGTTACCTACTTACCTAGACTCCTGCATTGTTGAGATATTGTCATGACTTTTATGACGGATACGATAAGATTAAGCTAAGACGTAAAAACATAAAATCGTAAAAAGTGACAAAATAAAAACTTGCTCTAAAAATTCCCAAAAAATTGCCAAAAATTCCTAAAAAACTAAGGTTTACAAATGATCAAAATTTTTTGAAACTTTTTAATTAATTAATAGTTAATTTTTAAATGCTAATTAAAGCCCAAAAACTCAAATAAATTAACAAAAAGCCCAAACAAAAATTTTTCAACTTAAAAACCTCACAAATATCTTGATAAAGCTAAAAAGTATTTTTCCAAATTTTTAGACCTATTAAAATCAATTAAAAATAATTAAAAACTAAAATAAAATATTAAAATAATATTAAAAAATTCAAAATTTTATAAAAAATTCTAAAAACTTGCAACTAGTGTATTTTAACCTAAAATGAAAGTGAAATTACCAAATTACCCCTATTGGGCCCTCAAATGGGCTAAAATGAAAAACATTCCAAAGTTATTGGGCTTTTCAGCCCAAAACCCAAAAGTTCAAAAAAAGCTCTAGAAAAGCACAGCCCAACTCAAAATTCAATTTTAAGTAGAAAAGTCTAAATGCCCAAAACCTGAATATGAGATTATCACAACTTATCAGTCAATAAGCTTATCCTTATTGGGCCAATAAGCCTATTAAGCAATAAGCTGGTGTCATACGCTCTGCTTAAACACATAACCTTCTTATGAGATTTTAAACTTATTTGCAAAAATAAATTTTGAAAAAGACCAAGAAATAAGCCAAAAACTTTTTTTTTGGTAACCGTGATTTCCGACTCATTGGCCAACTAATCCACGGGGTTTGAGCCCACCGTGGCCACTTCAAGGTTGTTTGCACCTAGTGGGAATTGAACTTCAGACCTTAAAATAGTCGGGTTTGAGTTCTAGGGGGTTTCAAAAGCTGATTCTTTTTGCAAAAGATCACAAATAGCTTAACTAAGAATAATCAAAAAATAAAAATCCCAAAAAGTCTAGTGAAATAAGCTGTAGAAGCCAATAAGCTGGCTGAAAAAACCAAATAAGTTGGGTTTCTAGCAAAACCTTAACCAACTAAGCTGAAACCTTCCAGAATTGATATTAAGCTGAGAAAAATGACACCTAATACAAAAGCAAAGTTGTTGCATGTACCAATAAGCTAAACAGAAAAACAAGCCAAATTGAGCTTATTTGACCAAAAGTCAAACTTGATGAACATTCTTCCAAGTGTTCCAGGGATGTTCATAAGCTTGTTTTAAGACTTTTTTATGAAGGACTCAAGGATAAGTCATTTGAATCAAGCTAACCAGTTGGTTAACTTGATTTTGTTTTAGCACAAATTAGGCCAATAAGCCAGTTGGCTTATCAGTCAAGAAAATAAGTAACAAAGACTGAAAACACTTCCACAAGCAGCCAATAAACAGATAACAAGCAACAATATAGTAGGGCAAGCACTAGAATATCTATTGCAAAGGAAAACAAGAGTGGTCAAATTGCTGATGCAATTGATCACCTCAGAGACTTTCAATAAGCTGTAACTCACTCAATAAGCCACCAAATGACTCAACCGAATATTGCACAGATGCACACCAACAAGGGTTATAATCACACCAAGTTACAACTTCCAATTGAAACAATCAAAGATTTAATCCCTTCTGATGTGTTTGACCAAATTCAAAACACTTAGGCATATTTTATGAAAACTTGCAAAAACTTTTCCAAACCTTGTGAAACTTATCCAGTGACCAAACCTTGCTTAAAACACTTGTTGAGTAAAAACAAACCCTAAGAACCAAGGGCACAAGGCCACAAGGCCTTTTGATCCCAAAAATCCCAAACAACCTTGTTTTAGTACTTTTTGAAAGAAACTTTGTATTTTCAAACACAACCTACTAATTTTATGGTTCAAATACCTCAACTAGGTGACACTAAGCAGACTTAAACAATAAAACAAGTAACACAAACACAAGATCACAAAATCACATAGCAACTTATCTAAGCAGTTTTTTAACCAAAAATTTATAAGAGAGAAAGTAAGAGATATTGCACCTCTTCCCCACAAATTCCTAGGGGAAGTCAGCAAAGCTTCCTAGAGTGTGATTTAACAGCTAGAACACACCTAGGGTACATGGACAAGGGTGAAGGTCTGTTGAAGGTTCAACAGCTGAACCTAGACCTTCTATGATTAGATCTTCAACACAAGTGAGCAAACAACCTCACCAAAGGCCTAAAACCCTTCTCAAGATTGCTATGAACAAGCTTGAAACAGATTTAGACTTATGGTTAGGGGTTAGTAATAGATTATAACAAAAACAATGGGATATACACAAGAAGTAGGATGAAAACCTTTTTCAAACCTTTGTAAAAACTTTACTACCTAAGATCCAAGCAAACCACTCAATAATCTAAGGTCTTGGGAAGCCAATGAATGGATTCTAACACCTAGATTCCAAGGGACTTAAAGAATCAAGCCTTGAACCCTAGATCAAAACACCTTTTCAAAAACTTTCAAAAACTTTTGAAAACTTAAACAAAACAAAACGTGGCCAACATAAACAACCAAAACAACTTCAATAAGATTATGGAACTCAGATTCTAACAACTAACACCAACTCTAAACAATATAAAAGGAATCACAATTGCAAAATGCAAAATACCATATTTTATATTGATTTGAAAGTAATTACAATAGAAAATGCAAGAAAATAGAACAAAGGGACTCTCACAGGCTGAGGTCTCCTTTTATAGTGCTAATGGACTATTCTAGAATGAAAAAAATACATAAACCCTAATCTAGAAATCCCAGAATTACCCTTGAGATGTGTTGAGATGTTGAGTTGTCCAAAATGATCCAAACCGTTCAAAAATGTGCTTGGGGACCAAGTATTGGCTGTGGGTGGTTGATTTTTCCATGTTGGATGCCTTGGAGGTTAAGTCGTCATGTGATTGGTTGTTTGGTGAATGGGTGGGGACCATGAGTGATGGGATGGGTGATGTGAACCGTGGGATATGAACTTGTGAGGGTGAATCACACGTGGGATAGGATAATTGGAATTAACCCTTTGTTTAAGTGAGAGTAAATTCTAGGGTAGGGATGGTGAACAGTAAAAGTGTTTTATCCGTTTTTTGTGGAGTGTAACTTGTTTGGCGTAAAAATCAGATTTGAACGTTTGGTTGTACATGTTTAGTCCTTGGTTTTTGGCAAATGTTGTGAAACAAGTTTAATCAACCAAAAACTCAATATCCTTTGTTAACAAAGTTTCCAAATTCACAATTTGGCCACAAATACTTTTCCAAAGTAGTTTCAAGTGTGTATTATACACATTCTTGATTTTGAAGGGCTAGACTTGACTTTTCTTGAAACTTGAAAGTGCTTCCTTGTATGATTGGTACTTAGGAGGACCAAAAGTGACAAGTCTTCATATTTATAGGGGTTAATCTTGCCAAATCTTCAAACTTAAGGGACCTTTTTTGTACTTTTGACAAACTTTAGGGACCAAACTTGTAATTATGAATATACAAGGGTATAAAGTGTCATTTCTTCAACGATGAAGGACATTTCTTGTACATCTTCAAATCTTTATGGACTTTTTCTTGGAAAATCATAACTTGGGCCTGGTTCATTGTGCGGCTTCATTTCTCGTGTTCGTTTTTGCTTGTTTCTTGTGATCTTTTGGCTTTTTCACGATATCTATACCTAAAATACACAAGTAGCAAACACAAGCATATAATATGGTATTTTATGACATTTGTTAGCATTTAAAGCCCGTTTTGGATGATGAGACCATGTATAATTGCAGTCTCACCACTCACCCATACTAAACCATTGACGTGCCCTCACGCAATGCTAGAATAAAGTATCTAAGCATCTCCAAAATTTACTTTTATTAAATTTTATTGAAATGTAAACTTACTATACTACAAGACTTTATGTATGATTTTCATCACATGAATGTGACTTTTAGGGTCAAAGAATAAAAACAAGCAAATGTTTTATAGAGTAAAGTTCGTCATCCTTGATTGTCATACATTCCATGCTAAGTGCAAAAACAAGATCATTGTTGGTACAAGTCACAATGCTAACACAACTCATACGTTCAAATTGTGTAATACTTTTTCTCCCATCAATCCTAATTATTAATGAAAGATATCTAGAATGTTTTTAACTACTTGTCATGGATCACAAGGATTCATTTGACTTATTTGAGTATTTATTAGTCTGAAAATAGAGTTGACACGGCTTACTTAATAAGTAGCTAGAGGACAAGATCTTTTAAAACGCTCCTTATAATCATAAAAAGTCCATATCTCCTAATAACTTTGATCACGACATGGGACCTTTCCCGGACCGATATTTGGCATGTGTTCCGTACTTCATCTTGAGAGACGATCTTTAGTTATGGTCTTCTCTTCATTTATGGCATACATCTTCTTCTTGATATAACTTGATACAAGAGAGTCATAATTGACCACGACTTCATTCACTTGTCTTTCTTCCTCATTTTGGGATTTAGATTATGAAACGATCCGTCTCCTTTTCGGACTTGGATTCATAAATTCATCCTCATACCTTGTAAGGGTCTTTTTGGACTCATAGACTTTTCCGCAACCTTATTAGAGTATTTGCTTTTAGTCATGTGTCTTTATCCTTCATTTTGGATTGAGATTCGTGAACTTCACATCTTTTTGGATTTAGCAACACAAGGTAGTCCTCATGCCTTGTTAGAGCCTTTTTGGATTCGCCAATCTTCGCATCCCGTTTTAATAAGTTATGTTTTGAGAATGTACTTTATTACAATCATAATTAACTTTCAAATGATCTTGTTCTATAAGCTAAATACCATATAAACCATATGTCCTTTACTTATTGCAATTTATTTGTCCTAATGCATTGATCTTATGGGATAAAAAGCCACAATTTAAACACATGAGTTTTTGAAAGAACATTTTCATGTTCTACATTTAGGATGATCACTTGTCTAACTCTATCACTTCTCGTTATTCACTATTTAAATACCTCTAGTTAAAGAGACTCGTTACTTAGCCATGTAAGTCAAAATTTCGCTAAATTTGGATTAGCTTCATTAAGACTATATTAAATCGAAGTTTTGGGTTTTCAAGTCATCTATAGGAGCTTGCAAGTTGTTAGACTTTTTCAAGCTTTAGAAAATGCATTTTAAAGTTCCCTTGATAAGTGACTTTCTAGGATCAATTATAGGAACTTGCGAAAAGTTCTTGTTCTTAACCCATATGAGTTAAGACTTTCGCGTTCCCTATATAAAAGTCTAGCAAAACTTTATTCAAGCGGGTTAAGGAATGTAAAGGGCTCTAAATACCCATTAAGTAAAAAATTAGCTCTTATTCTACCCAACGGAAGATATACATTTGTGTCTTAAAAACACTTATGAAAACTAAGAAATTTTATAAAATTTAGCCATTTTTAGCCTTTATTTCAACAAAACAAAACAAAACGATCAATATTGGAAAGCGTGAGGGCGTAAGCAAGGCAAGTATCTATTCACCCCCCCATACTAAAAGTAAACATTGTCCTCAATGTTTCGATTCTAAGGGTGGAGCACCCCCATACTAGAGACGAAGAGTTGAATGCTTAGGATCTAGTATGGAAAGGGTGATTAAAAATTAATCTAAAACCGTTCATGAATTATGCTAATAGATTATCGTTAGAACAATAAAGGATATGTCGTAGATTCGTGGAAAACTTCTTCAAGAAAACGATCGAGGCTCACGTAAACAAACACGAGAGTCTTCAACCGTGGTGATGATGATGATCTAGATAACACATTCACAAACAACCACGAGACAACGAGTTGGAAGGGCACAAATCCCCTCACATTAACTACATTAGAAAGCGATAATTTGTACATGGATAAGCATGGGAATTCCCCCGTGAAGCACCTCGTTTTTTATTACCGAGTCATGAGCTCGACTCGATCCCCTCAATGCTAATTATCCATTCACGTTGAAATTAGGTCCATCATTTTGAGCTAGCTCGATGTTCCCATAAGGAAAAACTTGTGTTACGGTGAATGGACCCGACCAACGGGATTTCAGTTTTCCGGAAAATATCTTCAAACGAGAGTTAAAAAGTAACACTTGATCACCAACGTTAAAAACCCGGTTTTTAATCTTTGAATCATGAAACTTTTTAGTATTTTCCTTAAAAATCAATGAATTTTCATAAGCATTATCACGTACTTCATTCAATTCATTAAGTTGTATTTTCTGGTGATCTCATGCGGTCTTTAAGTCAAAGTTTGCATGCTTTAGGGCCCAATATGCCTTGTGTTCTAATTCAATTGGCAAATGGCAATTCGTCCCAAACACCAACTTATAAGGAGTGAACCCGATTGGGGTCTTATAAGCGGTGCGAAAAGCCCAAAACGCATCATCAAGTTTCTCGAACCATGAAGCACGGTTTTCTCCAATCGACCTTTCTAAAATCCACTTCAAAGCGCGGTTTGAAACCTCGACTTGCCCGCTCCTTTGCGGGCGATAAGATGTAGAAAGACGATGTGTAACCCCATATTTCTTTAGAACTGATCACGTATAGTCCCTAGTTGGGTTGGATAGCCCGACCCACGTGTACTACCACATCCATCAGAAATGGATTGAATGCTTGTGCGACGCGTGTGCAAGCCCAGGAGGCCCGGTAAACCGTTGTTGCACATAAGGTTAATTACTTAGCCGGGTCCTTGTCGCAGTGCGACAGGATCAGACGAGAATATAATCTATCATATAGATATATTCGCCTAAAGGAGAGGGATATACACTTGCCTTGGTTATGTGATAAGGATCAAACTATTTTAGGTCATTATCTCTTCCTTTGGTCGTAAGAGTAGGAGAGCCCAGCCAGGACTCTCTCGGGTATAAAAGGAACCCCATATGTTCCACAAAGGTATTATACACACAATACCCTAAACACTACATAATCAAATCAATTACTTACTCTCACGCTAGAGTCTAAGCGTGGGTCACAAACCTACGGTAATCCTAACGGTGTCTGTTTAGTGCGTAGGGTCCTCAAAGCAAGTTTCACATGGTGCAAGAGCCGGAGTCCACAAGACCCCAAATTAAGCCTAATTTGGATCAAGCTCGGTCTACGCCAACTTTTGTATCAACAAGTTGGCGCCATCCGTGGAATCCAAACTAAGCTCTAGCTAATGACAAAAAGCGGCAAGAATGAGGGCCGTCAAGGATCCTCAACGGTAGATGGTCGTATCACATCCGTGAATGCTACTCCTGGATCTACCAGTGAAGCAAACACCCGGGATGTAAACAACCCTCGAATCGTAAGAATAGGCGGACTGTTATCAACTCTCCTACCCTCCGTGGGTGGAAAAGGCGTCGAACGAGAGTCAACCAAGCCTCTTCTCAATAAGCAAAAAAGAAAGACGCTCCAAGAGGAGGGCGGGGAAGTCGTTGTTACGGAACGCATGATGGAGGAGTATGTAGCTAATAACCTACAAACCCTCTTCCATTTGGTTACTAAACACGAGAAGATGGTAAAAGAAGCAAAGCGCGCAAAGCACGCCGCGTCCTCAGAAAGCAACCTGTCAGGATCAAGTGATACCCTCCCGGAAAAACACATGCTCGCAAGTTACTCCTCGGATGATCAAAGCTTCTCCCACCCATAGAGAAGAGCCAGGAAAAACGCTTTTACAAGGCGCATACAATATTAAGAATATACAAGAAAGCGCCGCATGCCATAAAACGTGAAAACTTATGATGGCACTTCAGATCCAGAAGACCACTTAAAAGTCTTTGAATCCCAGGCAGGTATTGAACAATGGCCAGAACCCGTATGGTGCAACATGTTCAACTCTACACTCGTAGGTAACATGTGGATATGGTTCGATAGGCTTTCGCCACGAACAATCAACGGGTATGAAGTGTTGCGGAAAGAATTCAAAAGAAACTATGTGCAACAGAAAAGACATGATAGGAGTGTTGTATCACTTGCCAGGGTAAAGCAGAACCAGGGCGAATACCTGGAAGACTTTCTGGAACGTTTCAAGAGCGAGTGTCTTCAGATAAAAGACTACCAAGAAATTCTAAAAGTTCTTGCTTCATGACGGGTATATGAAACAACGATCTAATAAAGAAGCTAAATGAAAGAACGCCCGAAACCTTCGACGGAGTACTAAGGCGGGTAAGGTCTTTCATACAGGGAGAATCAGCTGCTTCAGAAGTAGCACGAAACACTTATGACCACAGATCTGTCCACGCGCCCAATGAAGGGCCCAGCAAGTAAGGCAGACCTCTAGGCCTTGATTACATAGGAAGGAGAAGAGAGGGGCGAACTTATAACCCTAGGTTCATTCCCCTTAAGTTAACCCCAAGAGATATCCTCGTATCAGAAGGTGCGAATTTCCCAAGGCCAATGCCAATGACCACTCCAGTCGAAAAGCGCGTCGGTAACAGATATTGAGAATACCATGATGAGAGGGGGCATGCTACAAACGAGTGTATTCAGCTACAAAATATGGTAAAGAAAGGCGAGCTGAAATACCTTGTCAAGGAAACCATGAAAGACGAAAGACAAAAAATCGCTAGCGCGAACATTTACATGGTGGAATCATGGCAGCGAAGGACCAGACAAAAGGTGAGCCAGAAATTCTCGAAGGGAAAAGACATTTCCTTTCCCCCACTCAATGCGAGGAACGTCGCAGAGGGCCCGTTAGTTATAGAAATAAGCATTGGTCAGCACAACATACATCGCATATATGTGGATGGAGGTTCATCAGCAGAAATAATGTATGAGCAATGCTTCCTGAAACTTAGTGCAGAAGTACAGAGCCAAATGATACCTTCAACCTCCCCGCTCATCGGTTTTAGTGGAGAAGCGGTGTGGCCTTTGGGCCAACTAAAGCTAGTAGTGAAAGTAGGAAACGATGAGCACTCAACAAACGTCTCCATGAATTTCCTGATCATACGGACGCCATCACAATATAACGGGCTTATAGGGCGACAAGCTATACTAGCAATGCGAGTGGTACCTTCCACAGCTCACGACATGTTCCCAGTGGATGGAGGAATCGCAACGATCTTCAATACAGCGACAACTCCCCTGGAGTGTAACACGATCATAGAACCTCCACGGGTCACAATGGAACCTAAGGTAAAACTCACCGCCAAATCTAAAAGTAGCAGTGCATCTGCAGTATTCGGATTAAGATATTACAATCGTAGGAATACTGTCTGACAAAGGAAAGACGAACATGTGTCACCTTATAAAGAACAACCTAGACATCTTCGCATGGGAACCCAAAGATATGACAGGGGTACCAAGGTCAATAGCCGAACACGAGCTCCAAATCAGCGAAGGGTACCCTCCGATTAGGCAAAAGAAGAGAGGACAGGCCTAGAGCGCAACAAGGTGATACTCGAGGAAGTGAAAAAACTAGTAGACGTAGGAATCCTGAGGTAAGTTTACTATCACGACTGGCTCGCTAAACCAGTAATGGTGAAGAAACATGATGGTAGCTGGCGCATGTGTGTTGATTTCACATACCTCAATAAAGCTTGTCCCCAAGATTGCTACCCACTCCCAGAGATAGATTGGAAGGTGGAATCGTTGTGCGGGTACCCCTTCAAATGCTTCCTAGGTGCATACAAGGGATAACACCAAATACAAATGGCAGAAGAGGACGAAGAAAAAACAGCATTCCATACCAGCCAAGGTGTGTACTATTACACAAAAATGCCATTTGGACTTAAGAATACCGGGGCCACGTATCAACGACTGGTTGATAAAGCATTCAAAATCCAAATAGGGTGAAATTTGGAGGTGTATGTTGACGATTTGGTAATCAAAAGTCACACAGAGAGCGAGCTTATCCGGGATATAGAGGAAATATTCTCAACACTAAGGAGAATAAACATGAAGTTAAATCCCAAGAAGTGCACTTTTGGGGAAACAGAAGGCATGTTCTTAGGATACATGATTGACCCCAATGGCATCAAACCCTGTCAGGAAAAAACAGATGCGGTCATTCAACTACAAAGCCCAAAGACAAAAAAGGAAGTACAGTCGCTGAATGGTAAACTCGCAGGGCTGAACAGGTTCCTGTCCAAGTCAGCGGAGAAGTCGCTCCCTTTATTTAAAACGCTCAAAAGGTGCATTAAGAAAATTGGACTAAGGAAGCGGAAAAGGCCTTCGAGGAATTGAAAACACATTTGGCTTCGCTTCGTATGTTAGTCGCACCACGACCTAACGAGGAGCTGATAATGTATTTATCTGCTACACATGGAGCGATCAGTGCAGTGCTAATGACAGATAGAGAAAATGTGCAAACTCTGGTATACTTCATAAGTAGAGCGTTGCATCTCGGAGCTAAATTATTCCCCAATGGAAAAATTAGTACTCGCACTGGTGTTTGCGGCAAAGAGGTTGCATCGATACTTCCAAGCACACCCAATAGTGGTGATAACTAATCAGCCTATAAAGCAGGTAATATCAAAACCGGAGGTCGCAGGTAGATTCCAAAAATAGAGTGTTCTACTAGGGGAACACAACATCACTTACAGACCGTGCAATTCCATAAAGGGTAAATTTTGGTAGATTTCATCATTGAAAAACCAGAATAGGGCGTTCAAGGGTTAGATTAAAAGGAAGAAGACCCAACCCCATGGGTCTTGTTCAGTGATGGGTCCTCTTGCACCGACGGATCAGGCGCGGGTCTCATACTTACCAACCATGAAGGAATGGAATTCACATATGCATTGCGTTTTGAGTTCACAGCCACAAATAATGACGCAGAATATGATGCACTCATAGCAGGGCTATGAATCACAGCATGGATGGGTGTGCGCAATATCAAATCGAACATATATTCTCGACTGGTAGCAAACCATATACTTGGCGAATACGAGGCGAAAGAAGATAACATGGTGCAATACTTACAAAAAGCCAAAGCATTGATTGAAGGGTTCAATAAGTTCCGAATACGCCAAGTACCCAAGCGGGAGAACAAGTAGATGCACTTAGTAAAATAGCATCTACAAGCTTTCCACACATATCAAAGCAGGTCCTGGTGGAGATTCTCAAGGACAAGTCAATAAAAGAGCAAGAGGTCACATCGGTCGTAGAGGAAGATGTTGGAAATACGTTTTTCCAAGGAAAGTCTCGGTCACATCATTATTAGCATAGATCACGAGCTTTAGACTATTTAGGGCATTGTAACTTGGAGTGACTTCCCTTTGGGGGAGATTGTTGGAAATACGTTTTTACGTATTTAGAAAGGATCGGTCACTCCAATGATATTGGGCTCGTGATCGAATATAGCCCATATAGCCCACATGTAGGGTGGGCTATATAAAAACCCCTCCTAGCATGTTAGGAGGGGTTGTTGTTCACTTACATTCGATAATCACGTTCTCCATTTTCCTTTCAACTCTCTCATTTCTCTCTCTTCTTTCTCTCTCTAAGTTTATCATTTATCATCCATATCAATAGATTATCCATACAATGCTAAATCCTTAGAAAAACAAAGATCCTACAATGTAGAATCTTGATAACCTATGAATCTATGAAGTGGGTTGATGTTTTCTAGAGAGAGAAACTAGAGAGAGAAAGTGAGAGAAAACTATGTGTTATTTTATTAAATGGAAAACACAAATGAACAACAACCAACAGAAGAAGGCCCTACATGGATGACACCGATTGTGGATTATTTGACGAATGATTCACTCCCACATGACGAAACTGAGTCAAGAAAAATATGAAGGCGTTCGAGGCAATTTGAAGTCAGATATGGGGTTCTTTATAAACGACCATTCCTCCAGCCATGGCTGAGTTGTGTAGGGTCGCGCCAGGCGCAATACATAATAAGCGAAATCCATAAGGGGTCATGCGGCATGCACGCAGGACCAAGGTCCATGGTAGAAAAAGACATTGGAAATCTTTCACAAGCTCAAGACACATCTTGCACTTCTTTATCCACAAACATGCCTGAACTTCCAGCCACGGTTCAAATATTCTTTGGCAAAGTGGATAATTTTAAAGAGACGATTTTCAATAATTTGGATGAGTTACGGTTGCAACTTGAAAAGGAAAGTCTTCATGAGGTTAAAGTAAAGATATGTCTAGAACTCCTTCGCACTCAGTTTAAGGATTTCTTTGCTTCAACAATGGTACCTCGTTATGATTATTCGACTCAAATCCTTCACCAGCTTTTCAACGCGTATACGGGTTGGCAGACTGAAACCTTTAGAAGTGGTTTACTCAATCACATCAATATACTTGAGAAGTGTATTGAGGTCAGGTTAGTTAATTATAACGAGATACGTTTGAAAGAGGGTCGGATTCAAAGCATCAAGGAGTCGTCTAAATCATTTCATGCAACAATACCTCATGAACATGAGAAACAGACACGCTTCACGCTATCGTCAACAGATGATCAGCTCTGCCCGATGAAAGAAATGGGGGCCAATTTGGTCGTCCCGGTAAGCAATGACATGGAATGAGGAGGAACGCATGAAACAAGCAGCAAGTCACAAGCACCAACTGTTCAGGTGCCAAGTTTCAACAATATACATCATGTTGGGCTTTCTGAACCTAATTATGCCAAACATGGGATGGAAAAGAGTGATAGCAATACCACTTCTGATTCATCCGATGTGAGTCATAATGGGGGAGAAAGTGTTCAAAATGATGATAAGTGCTTTATGACTGCTACGTTAACCAATTCTGCTTCTAGGATTAAAGAGCTTGAAATGATTTTAGCTCAGCAATCAAAAGAGCTTGAGGATGCCAAAATTGAATTTTCGAAGAAAACGGAGAAATTTGAAACATATTTTGAAAAACTTGAAAAGTCAAACGTTGTTCTTGAACGAAAATTAGATCAAACAGTTCTAGATTCTAAAGCTGAAAAGGATAATCTTTTGAAACAAATTAAGTTGCTTGAATCTAAGTTGGCATCCCAAGATGAATTGTTCAAAGAAAATGAGGCCTTAAAGGCTCAAGTACAGGAAAAGGTCTTTGCTATAGCTGCGTTGAAAAATGATTTGCGAAAAACTAAAGGACCTAGTGTGGACACTAAGCTTGAAAAATCATCAATCTTAGGGAAACCGCCTACAAATCAGTTCGTCAGACAACCGGCTGTCAGACAACCTACTGTATTTAGATCCGAGCGATCACAATCCTCGAGACCGCGGCTTGCCTCCCAAGTTGATATGGTTCATCTTTCTAGAACAGTCACTCCACCATCTAGGCCCAATGTGACTAAAACAGCTTTTGCAAGACCTAATCACATGATTGCCTCTAATTTCCCTAGACATAGTCCAAAGAATACGTCTGGAACTAGTTCAAATGACGTTCGCCATACTTTTAGTCTAAGGGAAGCTAAGCAAAACACACAAGTAAGAGATAGGAATTTCAAACCTAGTCAGATGTCTTCTAGTTTACCCAACATTGCTAACCGTAGCATGTCACATCCTAGGAGAATCAATCAATCATCTAGGAATTCTAGATCTTACTCGGACATTAAATATGCTACTTGTAAAACATGTAGAAAATGTGTCTTTACGGCAAATCATGATTCTTGTATCAAGAAACTACTTAATGAGGTGAACTCCCGTGCTAGACTTAAATCCCAGTGGGTTGCCAAAATCAAACCCATTGGTAAAATGTGGCGCCCCACTGGTAGAACTTTCACCCTTGTAGAAAACGAGTGCCCTTTAACTAGGATAGTCTCTGATTCTATTAAGACTACTAGGGAGGAAATTGAAAAGGAGGATGCATCACCTAAGCCTGAACTTAAGGTTTACTATAAAAGGAAACGTTTACCAGCTAAGACAAGTGAATCATCTCCTCAGAACATCTCTGGCACAAGTAAGGCCAACTGTGAACCCACACTTGCTTCTAAGAGAGACATCGCTAACCCTTATCCAAGCATGCAAATTCCTAAAGAAAATGCAGGTACCAAAGAGGATGTTCCAAAAGAACGAAGCAGTCCAATCATTGTATACCATTCAATTAAGGACACTCTCAGAGTTTGGTTGCTAAAGAAGCTGATATCTAAGAAACAAGTGTCTCAGGGGATTTCCAGTTAAGCTTACAGTGCACAAGGACTTATAGTCACATCACAGACTATAACTCGATCTTCAAAGAAAGGAAAGTTTATCGCCGATGGTAAACTTATCCTAACAACGAAAAATTAATTTTTCTCGGGCATGAGCTTATATAAAAAACATTCCAAGTTTTTAAGCTCATGCATGATGGCTTACATTCAAATCACAGTATGTGACCCGAACTTCAGAGAAAGGGAAGTTTATCTCCTCAACGATAACTTACCCTCAAAACGAGAAATTAAATTTTCTCGGACACGAGCTTACATTTAAACTATTCAAAGGTTTTAAGCTCGTGAAAATGGCTCATCGTTAAATGACAGACGATGACCCGGACTTCAGAGACAGGGAAGTTTATCTACGCAACGACAACTTACCCTCAAAACGAGAAATTAAGTTTTCTCGGACACGAGCTTATCCTAAAACCATTCAAAGGTTTTAAGCTCGTGTATATGGCTTATCGTTAAATATCAGACGATAACCCGTACATCAAAGAAAGGAAAGTTTATCGCCGATGATAAACTTATCCTTACAACGAGAAATTAATTTTTCTCGGGCTTGAGCTTATATCAAAAAACATTCCAAGTTTTTAAGCTCATGCACAATGACTTACAGTTAAATGTCAGACTGTAACTCGAATTTCAAATAAAGGAAAGTTTATCATTAATGGTAACTTATCCTCATAACGAGAAATTAACATTTCTCGGTCATGAGCTTGTATTAAAACATTCGAAGTTTTAAGCTCAGAAAGGAAAGTGTATCTTTTAAATAAGAGAACTTTTCCTCATAACGAGAAATTAACATTTCTCGGTCATGAGCTTTCAGTTAAAACAGTCAAAGTTTTCAAGCTCATGAAAAACGACTTCTAAGTAAATGTCAACTTAGGACTCGTTCTTCAGTTAAAAGGAAAGTTGATCGCCGATGATAAACTTATCCTTCACAACGGGAAGTTTACAACTTCTCGGACTTGAGCTCGTTTTGCAAGATATTCAACATCTTAAGCTCAAGTAATTGGTTTTCTAAACGTTGAACACAATTTTTCGAGAATTTCTCAAAAGGGTTTTTTTTTCTAAATCTTTCAAAATTGTGTGTTCAAAATTGTTTTGATAAAAAGAGCATGTCTTCTGGAATCGATAATATTTACGACACTAGAAATGTCATTCAATAATGACACGGGGTTGTAAATAAAGTTCGAGCAGAAGTTCAAATGTTTTAAAACATGCTCAAAATGGTTTGCTATTATTTCCGATAGTAATCCGCTTTTCATAATCAAGTCAAGCATTTCACCGGAAAGCTTTGACTCAACAACGGGAATTAATTTTCTCGGGCATGGTTTACTTTATAACCATGTAAGGGATTGTGTTTACGTAATAACACAATCTAACACAAATTTATGTACGTGTCAGTGCATTTATTTGTTAAAACAAGAGAAATCTTGTTTTTATGAAGTTATCATCTCCACCAACCGTAGCAACTTACAATTGATATCTACATACTCGACGATGCGACTACTCAAACGGTGACTACAGCTCTTTCAATAGAACACGGGTCAACAATTAAGGGGGAGCAATTGTCCAGCATTCAGAATCCTTGATGCCGAGAGTGCCAAGTTCACATATTGGTGTCAAGACAACGATATCAATCATACACATGGAGTCAAGAGATAACTTCAGACGTGACGAGGTGACCAACATTCGTGAACAAGAACCATGTGAATCTTTCATATGATGTTCTACATCATTCAGGTCCTACCTCATAAATTGCTAATCTTGTGAATTCATTATCATATATGATCTTTGCATGTGATAAATACCTTACACTTGTGTTTAAAAGGTATTTATTTTACGTTTCAGCACACCCTCATTAATTTGAGGGGGAGCTTGTGTAATTCATGAAGATAATTGGATTTGCATTTTTCTTCCCAAATTTTCTTAAAATGCCATTAAATCAATTGATATTAAAAACATCCATTGGGTTAATATTTTTAATATGGGGGAGAAAATGTGATTTAATATGGGAAATGATTAATCACAAATGGTTTGACTTAACGTGCTAGCTCATCCCGACATGTGCAAAATGTTTTCGGATATCGTGGCATATGTTAAGGGGGAGCAAAATGGATTTGCACTATCAAAATGGATTTCATGGTGACATACACTTACCCAAAACATCTCTATTCACGACGGTGAAGATTGTGGTGACATAAGGATGGTAGGATAGGTTAAAGTCCAATGATTCCTCTAGAACCGGAGGAATCTTCCCAAGGACATTCCATAGCTAGAAATAGTAGTCCTTAGGAAAGATGGAGAAAGATTGTGAACGTAGCTGAATGCCGACCAAGTACTTAAGTTAGCACTGGAACAATCACAACAAGGTGCTAGTGATGACGTATTGGTAAGCATTGAAGGGGTTGAAGAATGAAAAAGAATTGTAAAGATAAAGGGTGTAAAGAAAGAAGCCCTCCTTACAACTTAGGCAGAAACCGGGTCAATACATATGCTATTAAGATCATTGTTTAATGATTCTTGATATTGAAGACAGACATCATGGACCCAGTGATGCAAAGCACAACCCATCCCAGCTAACTCAGATATCTCTTAAAAGATATTTGTTTTAATCACACGGAGACAACACGTTATCTATTGATTTATTCACTCCGAATAAATTGGTATTGAAAAGGTGGCACTCCTCTCTAGCCTCCGATCACTAAAATCCAAAGTGCACGATCGAGTCTAGAGCCATTTGAGATCATTAAATATTTCATTAGGACACACTTTCATAATTCCTTGCTTCTTAATACACTGTGAAAAGTAAGAAAGATCTTAAGAGTCCTACGCAAAATCTTCATGATCTTGACTGAACATCTGAGTAATACGAAAGTATTTACAATGAAGATGGAAATCCTTCTTGAGCGAATATCAAAAAGCTCATGGTAGGTGACTTGTGCGATTCTTTATGAATCAAACTTGTGATAACTGGAAAGCAACGGCTGTTTAATTCTTAACTGAATTTAAACACGTTCCAGGCCTCTACGCAATATCTCAGTGATCTTGTCAGAACACTCAGAGTGATACCTTTGTGTTCACGGTGATGAGTGGAAATCCTTCTAGTGTTAACCTCAAACAGCACTTGGTAGGTAACTTGCAAGATTCTATACGAATCAAGCTCGTGACAACTGGAAAGCAACGATGGTGCAGTTCTTAATTGAATTTCACTTGTTCCAGGAACATGAATTGACGGCTTCAAATCATGCAGATATTATTATCCAAATGATTCACTCTTTATGTTCGTAGTCAGCTTTGGACGGTCGAATAAAGAGAACGGGTTTACCCGCGAAATCCTGTCAGGAAGTTACTTAATTGAAACTATCCGTCACGGGTACGATATCTAATATCGTCCAACGGTCTTCACCGACCGGAGGTAAAATGCTACCGATTTAGAATGAAATGTTCAAAGCCATTTCTTTCGTGTCTACTTATGTTGCGGCATTTGAAGACGGTGGCGTTACGGAATCCAAGAAGAAGTCGTCCCCACATGCTTATACTGCATACACTCAGTACTTCAACGAATTCAAGAAAGTCTGAAGGTCAAGTCTTCCGCTGTATCAAACTCTGAAGCTTTCAAGAATTATAAAGGTATAAGTGTGTAGAACATGAAGTCACGAAGAGGCGAATATCACAAGTGATGAATGCACAAAGTCAAGGCAAGAGAACATGGTCAAGACTAAAGTCAAAGATCTCATCAGCATATTCACAAGAACAAGATCGAAGACTCAAGAATAGTATGCTAGGTTTAAGATTTTGTAAAGTGGTGTGACCTCCCTTTGGGGGAGATTGTTGGAAATACGTTTTTCCAAGGAAAGTCTCGGTCACATCATTATTAGCATAGATCACGAGCTTTAGACTATTTAGGACATTCTAACTTGGAGTGACCTCCCTTTGGGGGAGATTGTTCGAAATACGTTTTTACGTATTTAGAAAGGATCGGTCACTCCAATGATATTGGGCTCGTGATCCAATATAGCCCATATAGCCCACATGTAGGGTGGGCTATATAAACCCCCCTCCTAGCATGTTAGGAGGGGTTGTTGTTCACTTCCATTCGATAATCACATTCTCCATTTTCCTTTCAACTCTCTCATTTCTCTCTCTTCTTTCTCTCTCTAAGTTTATCATTTATCATCCATATCAATAGATTATCCATACAATGCTAAATCCTTAGAAAAACAAAGATCCTACAATGTAGAATCTTGATAACCTATGAATCTATGAAGTGGGTTGATGTTTTCTAGAGAGAGAAACTAGAGAGAGAAAGTGAGAGAAAACTATGTGTTATTTTATTAAATGGAAAACACAAATGAACAACAACCAACAGAAGAAGGCCCTACATGGATGACACCGATTGTGGATTATTTGACGAATGATTCACTCCCACATGACGAAACTGAGTCAAGACAAATATGAAGGCGTTCGAGGCAATTTGAAGTCAGAGATGGGGTTCTTTATAAACGACCATTCCTCCAGCCATGGCTGAGTTGTGTAGGGTCGCGCCAGGCGCAATACATAATAAGCGAAATCCATAAGAGGTCATGTGGCATGCACGTAGGACCAAGGTCCATGGTAGAAAAAGCATTGTGCAACGGGTACTACTGGCCAACCATTCATAGGGACGCGCGTACACTCATTATTAAATGCAATGACTGTCAGGTGCACAGGCCAATACCTCGACAAACCCAGGAGGAGCTCACGCCGATCACCTCCCCTTGGCCATTCTTCAAGTGGGGAATAGATATCACGGGGCCTTTTCCCGTATCCTCATGTGGGATTATGTTCCTCATAGTCGCGATGGATTACTTCACAAGATGGATTGAAGCAAAGGCAGTCGCAACAATCATGGGGAATCAGGTGAAGAGGTTCGTATGAGACAACATAGTATGTCGTTTCGGACTACCCGGTGAAATTGTCTCTAATAATGGAAAGCAGTTCGCGGAGAACCCATTCAAGGATTGGTGCGCAAAGAATGAAATACACCAGCGGTTCGCATCGGTAGCCCATCCACAAACGAATGGACTCGTGGAAAGAGCCAACAGGACTTTGGGAGATGGCATAAAAGCGCGATTGGGGGAACACAATAGGAAGTGGGTCGATGAGTTATCACATGTCTTATGGGCACATCACACGATGACAAGACAGCCACGGGTGATACCCCTTTCGCCCTAACATATGGTACAAAGGCAGTCATCCCAGCCAAGATCGGATTACAAACGCTCCACACATCGGAAGTAGACATGGTTACTAACGACGATGAGATGCGATTGAACTTAGATATAATCGAAGAGCGGCGCGAGTTGACAGCAATCCGCGAAGCTAATTTGAAAGCAAAAATGAAAGGCTATTATGATGCTAGGGTGCGCAAGACCTCCTTCAGGCAAGGTGACTTTGTGTATCGCTCAAACACGGCCAGTCGCGCTGAGAATACAGGAAAACCTAGACCTAAGTGGGAGAGACCTTATATAGTGACAGATGCATTAGGGAATGGTGCGTATCGACTGCGTGACATGGATGGCCGCGACCTACAAAGGCCTTCGAACATATGCCATCTAAAGAAGTGCTACCTTTAGTGGCGGACTTCTTGAATAAATGTATTGTTTTTCTTTTATTTCATGTGTTAAAACTTGAAAGTATTAATAAAACTGTCATGGTACCTAGCTAGTTCCACGACACATTCTGAAAACATTTCTTTTTGTCATACATACTTTCTTTTTTATGTATTATATATTTCCTATTGGCGCACGTGTGCACAACTTTTCCAGTCGAAATAAGTGGAATGAGCCTACCCTACCAATTAGACTCGTCGAGTAAGTATGATGCAACCCCATTGACCATGGATCGTGTATCCTTGTTAGGCCCCTTGCTATTTATGACGTCGTAGCAAGTTATGCAGCCAGTAAACTCTGAGACTGTTAAGACACAAACGTGCGCACCTAACAATTGGTCAGCCTCACCTGGCCGTCCTTATGGTAGTAGTGGTATACCATACGTAATGAGTTTCTCAAACCCATATGGACCATTTATGAGTTTACATTAACTCATTAATCAAAGTCGTGTTACAAACATTAAACACACTTATCATAAATTAAAAAATATTGTTTGTTACAACCAAGAGCGAACATTTGGGCATCACAAAATAAGCAACATATTTAAAAGTCAGTAGCGTGGTTGGTGAGAAAATGGGTCTCGGATGATGACCTCTTCAATTTCAAAAACGGTGGGCAGTAAGCGGTGGTGTGATGGTCCCTTAAGCTCTTCTCCATTCGGTCCAGCGTGTGAGAGTCCCTCTCTAGCAGTGGTAGTTGGTAGCACAGGAATGAAGGGCCCAAGATGGGCCGCGCCAACAGATGGTCATTACAAAAATGGGTTCTACGATCGCTTATAATAGCACGAGGGGTTCCAAACAGAGAGAATAGTTGCTTCAAGAACTTAACTACCACACAGGCATCATTCATAGGCAAAGTCTTAGCTTCCACCCACTTAGATAGGTAGTCGATGACGACGAGGATATACTTGTTTCCATGAGATGATGAGAACAACCCCATAAATTCAATGCCCCAAACGTCAAAAATCTCACACATTTGAATTATGTTTTGCGGCATTCATCCTTTTGAGAGGATTTTCCTTGACGTTGGCAACAATCACACGACTTAACAAGTGCGTGTGCATCACGATAGATCGTAGGCCAAAAGAAGCCGACATCGAACACTTTCTTAGCTGTGAAGTCAGCACCCATGGGTCCCTCGTGACAAGCTATAAGGATGTTAGAAGCTTCGGTGCCAAAAACATAACACCGAACGAGTTGATCCGCATAAACCCGAAAAAAATAAGGGTCGTCCCAAAAATAGAACTTAACGTCATGAAAGAATTTTCGCTTTTGTTGTGTCGGCATACCCTTGATTATAAAATTCCACGCATGGTAATTTGCAATGTCCGTAAACCATGGGGTGTCGTCTTTAGAATTTACCACACCGAGAGACTTGAGAAGAAATGTTTCGGTAATTTCCTTGTTCTCGAACTTATTTTTGTAAGGATCTTCAAAACGATAGAGATGACAGGCCGCTAGATTATCGTCTCATTTTTTGTCAAGTATGGTGACATCAATTTCTTGTAGGAGGAGAATCCAACGGAGCAATCTCGGCTTTGCATCAAGCTTAGAGAAGAGGTACTTGATAGCCGAATGATCCGTATACACGATGCTTTTTGTTAAGACGAGATAAGATCAGAATTTCTCAAAATCATACACCACAGAAAGTAGTTCTTTTTCCGTTGTAGTGTATTTCATTTGATCCTCGATCATTGTTTTACTAGCATAATGGATAGGTCGAAAGTGTTTTTCATGACGTTGCCCTAAAACAGACCCAATTGCATAATAACTTGCATCGCACATGATTTAAAAGGGTAATTCCCAATTAGGAACAACAAGAATGGGAGCTTCGGTAAGTTTCCTTTTTAGAGTTTCAAAAGCTCGAACACAATCCTCATTGAAGATGAAAGGAGCATCTTGTGTGTCATAGGTCGAGATATTTTTAAAAAGTCTTTGATGAAACGACGATAAAAGCCCGCATGGCTTAGGAAACTCCTAACTCCATTAACGGTTTTGGGATGAGGTAATTTGGCGATGGCGTCTATCTTAGCTTTATCTACCTCAATCCTCGCTTTCAAGACCTTGTGCCCTAAGACAATTCCTTGTTTACACATAAAATGAAATTTTTCCCAATTAAGCACAAGGTTGGTTTCTTCACAATGTTTTAACATTTTTTCCAAGTTGTTTAAACATGACGTGAATGAATCACCAAACACCGCAAAGTCATCCATGAAGACTTCCATCGACTTCTCGATCATATCATGAAAAATAGCCATCATACACCGTTGAAAAGTTCTCGGTGCATTGCGAAGTCTGAATGGCATTCTACGATAAGCAAGCGTTCCATATGGACATGTAAACGTAGTTTTCTCTTGATCACGAGGGTCGATAGGGATTTGAATATAACCGGAAAACCTATCTAAAAGGCAATAGAAGTCATTTCCCACGAGTCTCTCCAACATTTGATCCATGAAGGGTAAGGGAAAGTGGTCTTTACGAGTGGCGTCATTTAACTTACGGTAGTCAATACACACCCTCCAGCCGGTCACAACACGAGTGGGAATTAACTCGTTGTTTTCATTAGGCACAACGGTCATTCTTCCCTTCTTAGGGACACAATGGATTGAGCTCACCCATGGGCTATCAGATATGGGGTAAATCATTCCTACGTCAAGAAGTTTTAAGACCTCTTTTTTAATGACTTCGTGAATTTTGGGGTTTACACTTCTTTGACATTGAATTGCGGGTTTGTAGTCCTCCTCCATTAAAATCTTGTGAGTACAAAATTTTGGGTCGATACCCTTAATGTCAGAAAATTTCCACGCAATTACCCCTTTGTGAGATTTTATGATTGTCAAAAGTGCGGTTTTTTCATCGTTGGAAAGATATGTCGCAATAATAACCAGCAACTTGTCATCACCTTCCAAGAATGCGTATTCTAGGTGATGTGGAAGATCTTTCAATTCAAGGATTGGTGGATCCTCAATTGACAATTTTTGTTCAACACTCATAATTTCCATCAGCGGAGAAAATAGTGGAATGAGATTATCCTTACCAATAACCACCTCATCTTCATTGTCGATTTCATCTAAAATAAAATCGCCTCCTTGGAATGGAGTGAGATTTGGTGTAGAATTAGCAAGAATCAGATCCATAATAGCGGGATTGCCACTAGACGAACTATCGGAAAAAACTAACACTTCTTTTGTAAACTCATCGCAAACTACATCGACTAAGTCAATGTGTTTGATGTTAGCGATTGCATAAACATGAGAAGGTGTAGAATTTTGAGTAGAGTTTATAACAAGTTCCTCCTCGTTGAATCGCAAAGTGATTTTTCTAGCAAGCACATCAATGATCGATTTCGAGGTATCTAAAAATGGACGACCTAAAATTAGAGGAACTTGAGGATCCATGGGAATGTCTACTACGATAAAATCAACGGGATATTAGAACTTCCCCTCTTTAAGAAAAACGTCTTCGGCCACTCCACATGCGAG